>OY744521.1:9324120-9406620 GCA_963556195.1 Sepiola atlantica | reverse complement strand
AAAACGCCGGGTGGATTATGGTCGGACTATTATAATTTCATCAATATTCTTACAGCCCCGAAGTTGATTGGCGACTCCAACGAATATTCTTTTCGAAAACAGATATTCAAATTTCTCTGGCGTCATCTACGTTCGGAAATGCTCGAGGACTTCTCGTTTAAATTGATTTTAAAAAGCAACAGAAAAGTTTGAATATTTCGACTGCCCGTATCGATTTCAGCCAAACAGGATATTAGAATTGCAAAGGCCTTCGGGAATTTTTTTTTCATGCGTACACTGCGGTAAATTATCAAAATCACCGCGACAAACAAGAAAGGCAAATTTCACTCAAATATATGTAAATCAGTTTCAATTTGATTTGCTGACTTATTTTACATATAACAATTTCCTCAAAGTTGCTTACTTGTTATTTGTATAATAGAGTAGGGGCATCTCTCTCTCCCTCTCCCTCTCTCTCTCTCTCTCTCTATATATATATATATATATATATATATATATGAGAAAAGAAAGATGATAGTAATCCGACGTAATGGGAAGTGAAAAAGGACAACACCAAGAGATATTTTTTTTATATATTTATAAACGTTTCGTCTTTATTGTGAGACTTCCTCAGGACGATAATCTATAGAAAAATGTCATGCAAGTACATCATGTCAACCCAAAATTTCGATGTACTTGCATGACATTTTACTTCAAATTATCATCCTGAGGAAGTCTCACAATAAAGAAAAATGTTGATGAATATATAAAATAGATAATATCTCTTGTTTTTTTTCTTTTTAATTTCCCATATATATATATATATATATATCTTGCACATTTTTGGTATAAGCACACACAATAGCCACAGATGCACACATAGGTTAACTAATGAACAAGAGCCAGTACCAAACAATATATAAGTGTGTGCATTTATCTCTGAATCTCAACGGACACGGATTCATGATTGTGTTGCAATACCCGTTCCTTCGGGGGAACCGGTAGCATCAAACAAAACACAACGCTAGAGACAAGGACGTGCTCAAGAAACTCTGTTTCTTTATTCTTCACTACCAGCTGGTTGGAGTTGGGCATACACATTTATATAATTAAATATTTCTTTGTTAGCGAAAGTCCTTTGGCATTATTGTTCTTTCCTTTACGAAGAAACCTCTTTCTTGACCTTGACGGCGGTTGATTTTCAACTCTACCCAAAGTAATTTATTTTCACGAAAACCCAGCAGAGTGATTTACCTTGCTCCCAGAATCTAGGAAAGGCTTGTGGTCCCCACGCCAGTTGTTTACGGCAGTTATCCGTGGTGGGGATACCCCTTCTTCGGGGCTGACCCACGACAAGTTTTTCTCTATATCCTACCAACTCGATTTCTGCTACGTAAGCGCTCCTTTTTCCTTCGTTTAAAACCGTCGTTTTAATTTCTGACTTTGCACTCCGGGTGCCTTCTTCTTCTGGCCTCGTGCACCTGACTCTTTTAAAGATTTCCTCGTCGGTTTTTTACGATGTCATACTCCAGAATTAACTCATCGACCTCGCACACCTGGGTTTATTCAAACGTCACCGAATTATTTCCGTTGTTCTATTAGCCTAATTGACAATCTATTTGTTCTTCGGCTTTTCTTCATTATTGCGGGGTCATGCCCTTAGCCTCCCCGTGACGTCTTATGCGTTATTACTCAACATCTCTGCATCATTATTTTACAATGGGTGTATGCACTCAATTGCACCTGGTGCCCGTGCATAACGCCGCAAAGCAGTACTGGGTCCGATCTATGTAAGATAACATAAAATGTATATATGTCTATATGTGTGTATGTATATGTGCATAACATAATAATTAAACAAATAATAAATAAAATAAATAAACAATGAATAAACAAATAACAATATATATATATATGTATGTAATCGACAGGGAACAATCTTTATTGTAGCCTGGCGATTCCCTACGGGGATAGAAACGTGGAAGTCTCTGTGTAGCTTAATTACCATTAATATATTAGCATCACTTACAATATATTGCTATATATATATACATATATATATATAAACACACACATATATATATATATATGTGTACTACACTTATATATACATATATATATACATACATATACATATATATATATATATATATACATATATTAAAATATACATATATATACATATATGTACATATATAGATATATATATATGTACATATATGTATATATATATATGCATATATATATATATATATATATTAATATATATATAGATATATGTGTATATATTAATATATATATATATTAATATATATATATAGATATATGTACATATATTAATATATATATGCATATATATAGATATATGTACATATATTAATATATAGAGAGAGAGATATATGTACATATATTAATATATATATGCATATATATATATATATGCACATATATATTAATATATATATATGCATATATATATATATTAATATATATTAATATATATACATATATTCATATATATACATATACTCATATATATATATTAATATATATATTAATATATATATACATATATTAATGTATATATACATATATATATACTTTTATACATATATTAATATATATATATATACATATATTTATACATATATTAATAAATATATATATACATATATATATACATTTATACATATATATATATATATACATTTATACATATATTAATATATATATACATATATTTATACATATATTAATAAATATATATATATACATATATTAATATATAATAACATATACATATATTATCATATATTAATACATACATATATATATATACATACATATATATATATATATATATATATTCGTTCTGTGTACTTTGGAAGTCGGAAAGATAAACGTAAAAATTTAAGCTGCGAATAAAATATAAGGATTGTCTGAAATGCAATAAAATACAGGATAGGAACTGATATCAATATTTGTGAACACTAGGATTCGAATCGTTTCCGCTTTGGTAAAACCTGTCATCATCGCAGTGAACTAATCTGAATCGAGAAATAATCCGTATTTCGCATCCGATGTTTTCACTTTTATTTCGTTTGTCGATTGACGGCAGATCAATTCTTTTTCGCAATTAATCAATTCCGATGCAAAAATACCTTTTCGAAACGATTCATCTCATACGATTACTTGAACACACGCTCTGTTTTCTATCAGCCCTAGAAAATGTGGTTCATACCTTTCCAACCGATATTCGTGCGTGATTGGACAGAAGTCATCTAAAAGCATTTTAACTAAATATAGCCGATTCCGTATTACCTTGTCTGTATCTATTTGGCCGCTCAAGCATTCCCTGCATACATCCATATATATATATATATATATATATATATATATATATATATATATAATAATTTATTTTTTATAATTTATATCCACAAACACAGGTTTCATGTTTATTAATAATCATTAGTGTGGCTGTATATAACTTTTTCTGCGTAACGCACGATTTGAAACCTGGACCCGAGTACCATTGACTCTTATCCCACACCCTCAGCAATGCGGACGTTGTGACAGCTATATAAAAGAGGGAAAAAATTAACCCTATTTATTTTTACAAATATAGTAAGTTTTAGAGACTATTCTCTTTCATCTTGGGAGAGAACTTCGCGTATTGCCTAGTAATATGCTTTTCATTTTTCTCTAAGAGTGTTCAACCATTAAGGGAGCTGTAAATGAACATCAACTTGACTTAGAGTTTGAATTACCTGCTAGACACCATCCTCCAGTGTATTCGGTCTCCTTGTACAAAGGTTTGTGAGGACAATCTGACATGAATATACGTCACCCTACAAGTAAACTCTGGCCAAATATTCAAAATAACATAGTATAGTTACGTTCTTGTAACCGGCCTTTTGGCCAAGATCAAAGTGTAGTATTTGTTCCGATGGATACTACACCCACTAGACCGGTATCGTCTTGGCCTTCGGGTTTATTCCGCCGGTCTATGAGTTTGTCCTGTGCAGTTCTAGAAGGTCCACCCTCCCAGGCTTAACCTCCCCTCTTTGGGGAGGAGTAAGTTTATTGTTTACTGCCTGAGGCGCCCCTACCGGGGAATGCCGACGGGGCTGCCCAGGCAATTTTTAATGGCCAGAGTGCTCACCTTCTCGAGCGCTGGTTTTCCAAGTCCCACTTTCCCGACCCGACATTGGGTCACATCTTACTTTGTGGGAGTAAGATGAACCTGGCCTTGTGCCTAACCTCCTGGGGAGGTAAATAAATAGTATAGTTACGTTTTCGTAACCGGCCTTTTAGCCAAGATCAAAGTGTAGTATCTGTTCCGACGGATGCTACACCCTATAGACCGGTATCGTCTTGGCCTTCGGGTCTTGATTCCGCCGGTCTGTGGGTTGGTCCTGTGCAGTTCTAGGAGGTCCACCCTCCCAGGCTTTGCCTCCCCTCTTTGGGGTGGAGTAGGTTTATCGCTTACTGCCTGAGGCGCCCCTACCGGGGAATGCTGACGGGGCTGCTCAGGCATTTTTATAGGCCAGAGTGCTCACCTTCTCGGACGCTGGCTTTTCAAATCCCAATTTCCCGACCTTGTGTCACATCTTACCTTGTGGAAGGAAGATAAATAAAATAGTATTCGCAGCACAAAAAAGTTCCCGTCAGTACGGCTATACACTGGCTCATACGAGGAATAGTGCAACTTCTAATGATGTTACCTCAAGTAACACCACGTAGCTGGATACTCCACCAGACTAGATAAATTCTTGTTCTTGAATCCAGTAAGGCAAAGAAACCACAAGAAAGATATACTATAACATTGTAAACTGGAAAATTAGTGAGAGGAAATAAACGTCCTTAACTTCTTTACAAACTCAACTTTTGAGAAATAAAGGGGAACTTTAATAGAATATTTGAATATATTTGAATATCTATGTATCTCATATAGAAATTAAGCGTTAGCTCCAAGAAGGGGCAATTTAATTTCTGAGAACTTCGACCGAGGTGAAATGAAACAAAGATACATATATATATATATACATATATATATATATATATATATATATATATATATATATATATATATATATATATATATATTAGGCGATACAAAATTGAAGTCTAATTTCAAGTTCACTCCTTATGTAATTCCTTATTTAATGTTAAATCATATTGAGATATAAATGAATATTAAAAGGCGTATTTCCAAATAGGCAGCTCAATTAATGATTTTAATCCATGTTTACAAGTTCAAAACAGCAGATTATGAATTTGTTTCGACCTTTTAATCTGAACATGTTCGTATTATAAGTTTTCTTAATTTTGTTGTCACATTTTTCTGTACTCTTTTCAGAACAAAGAAGGAGTTAATTTTTACACAGAACAAAACAAACACAAAAAGGAAAACAACTATTTTGGAGATTCTTCTCCGTGGAAGACACTTCTGCTGACAGATGATACTGTGTTTAACTAGGTGCATTTGATCGTATATATATATATATATATATATATATGAACATTATATATATACATGTATATATATATTTACATGAACATTATATATTCATGTATATATATATATTTACACATACATACATACATACACATATGAACATTATATATATATATATATATATATATATATATATATATATTTACACATACATACATACATACACATATGAACATTATATATATATATATATATATATATTTACACATACATACATACATACACATATGAACATTATATATATATATATATATATATATATATATATATATATACTACTGGTGTGATACCTACCTAACTGATTACATAAACTATTCTGCTTCCGGATCCCTTACAGGTCCACAACAATTATAATATTTAAAATAAAAACTTATATGTTAAAATATAAAAATACTATATATTAAAAATAAAAAAACAATATATATATATATATATATATATAGAGAGAGAGAGAGAGAGAGAGAGAAGGGGGTTGTGTAGCATCAGTGCAGTTCCAACGAGAGAAAAAAAAGTATATTTAAAGAATTGTGGTTACCATCGTTGGTAACCACAATTCTTTAAATATATATATATATATATATATATATAGCGAATGCTTTTATTCAAACATGTACAAGGTCTGCTACACTGGCATGTCGATGTTATCGATCTACAGCTCTCAAGAGCTGAGGTCTCATCAGGCAGAAAATTGTTTTTGATTCAAACTGGTTGCTGAATTCCAGGGAGAATGAAGTCAAGCAAAAAAGAAGAGGAGAAAGAAATAAAAGTCATGTGACCGATTTAAAAATATGATTGCCGTTAGAAATTACTATTTTCTTATTTTTATCTTTTATATATTTTATATATATATATCCAACGCTGAGCCCCCTCTTTATCCAGCCCAGCGCTGAATAAAAATAAATATGAATTTAACTCAAAACCATTCCCGCAACAAATCCTAAATGGCTATAGACATCCACCCCTAACACCCCTCCACCCCTTTCTCTTTCTTTTTCTTCCACCCCCCCCCCCCCTAACTAAGCGTTGGATAAAAATACAAAATAAAAATATAAATAGCTGTAAATTAAACTTTTCTAACAGCAATTGTATCTCTTTCCCCTTCTCTTTTCTCTTTCTTTTCCTCGGCCACCCCTTTCTACCCCAGCTCAGCGTTGGATATATATATATAAAATATATAAAAGATAAAAATAAGAAAATAGTAATTTCTAACGGCAATCATATTTTTAAATCGGTCACATGACTTTTATTTCTTTCTCCTCTTCTTTTTTGCTTGACTTCATTCTCCCTGGAATTCAGCAACCAGTTTGAATCAAAAACAATTTTCTGCCTGATGAGACCTCAGCTCTTGAGAGCTGTAGATCGATAACATCGACATGCCAGTGTAGCAGACCTTGTACATGTTTGAATAAAAGCATTCACAATACAGCTCTATATTTTTATTGAGCACTCTTTTATAAACCCGGTTTGATTCCCTTTGGATTTCTACCCTGTGGATTTTTACCCTACCTGGATTACTATATATATATATATATATAAGTGTTTTAAGGTTCATATTTTTTTAAAGCATCTATTGTTAAATGTAAGAAGGAATAGGTAAAATAAATACCTTTTGAAGCATAAAGATGCGATATCAATTTTTTTTTTTATAAAAAATAAAAATAAAAAATCGAAACCGATTTGTTTTTCTTTTTTTTATTATAAACTAGCATTTTTTTTTTGTTAGTTTAAAGTGATACAGATATTTCGCCAAAATCTTGGCATCATCGGTGTGTAATATATCCTGATGTCGTCGGATTTGTATTTTTTTTTCTCCTACCGACTTTTGTTGTTACAGCCGGGCCAAATGGGTTAGCTGTTGTTTCCCACTTTCAAATATGAGAACGTGAATGCGGCACGTGATTTGTATAAGTTTTTTAAGGTTCATATTTTATTTACCGATGATGCCAAGATTTTGGCGAAATATCTGTATCCCTTTAAACTAACAAAAAAAAAATGCTAGTTTATAATAAAAAAAATTTTTTAAATCGGTTTCGATTTATTATTTTTCTTTTTTATAAAAAAAAAAATTGATATCGCATCTTTATGCTCCAAAAGGTATTTATTTTACCTATTCCTTCATATATATATATATATATATATATATATATATATATATATATATATATATATATATATATATATATCCATATTTTTTGTTGAATTTACTTCAGTCGAAGTTCTCAGAAATCAAGAAGCCCAATTTCTAACGCTTGATCTCCATATACGATCCATAGATATTCGAGTGTTCGATTAAAGTTCATCTCTACTTCTCAAACGCCGAGCCAGTAAAGAATTTAAAAACATCAATTATCATCTCCCTAATTGACAGGTTAATTATGTGATAGTATATCTTTATTGCAGTCACTGAGTTTTGCCGAATTTCAGGACAAGAATTCATTTAGTCTGGTGGAGTATCCAGCTAAGTGCTGTTACTTGACGCAACATCACTTGAAAAAGGTGCACCATGACTCGTATAAGCTAGTGTGAGATAGCCATGCAGAGGGGATCTATATTGGGTTTCGAATAGTATGTTATTTTGAATATTTACTTGTAGGGGAAAGTTGTTTTTTTTAACATAGTTCACCTCAAACAAGGCATGACGCTACTGTAGACGTAAGGGGCTACTGAGAAATAGGGTGTAGGTTTGGGGGGTCACCCTGAGTTAGGAGCTGTGCAGCGAAATGTATGTTAACATTAGTTTTAAATTTCTGAATGTCAGTACAGTCGGTGAAACAGGGAGCAGAGAGGGAGTTCCAGAGGCCGACAGCATGAGGAAAGAAGCGATTGGAATAGAATGCTCTTCGGAATCTGAAAACCTCCACAGTGTATGGATGGGATTTGGGTGAGTGTCGTGTTGGTCTAGTGTATTTACGTTGAGGGATCACCAGAGCAGCAAGTTCATCGGAGCACATTCCATTTAAGTACTTGTAAAACAGGCACAAAGATGCAACATTGCGGCGATAGGACAGGGGCTGGAGATTGTTGGATAGTGAGGGACCTATTAAGTTGGAGACTCTTTTTTGGAGCTTGTCTAAGACGGAGAGACTAGTGGATGATGCACAAGCCCAGATGTGGCAACAATACTCCATGCTTGGTGGCTTTGTAGAGATATGGGATAATGTCAGGTGTGAGAAGTTTACTAGAACGGTAGAGGGAGCCCCATTCTTTACAAAAGCCCTGGCAATGGCAAATGTATGTATTCAAATTCATGTTACCAGTGAATGATAGGCCGAGGAGTTTGAATGGTAAACTCTGGTACGATGTTATTTGCCATGGCCATCGGTGGTTGAAGAGGTTTCTTGTAGTTATTAAAGGAAAGGAGCTTTGTCTTTGCGGCATTAAAAGTTACCATCCATTTATGACCCGAATCCACTACAGCCTGGAGGTCATTTACTAAGGATTTAGCCATTGCCTCTGATATGTGCGCATTCGTTTTGCCCACATGATGATAGTAGAGCATGGTGTCATCAACAAATATACCCCTCTCAGACTCGATGTCATCAGAGAGGTCGTTTAGGAAAATCAGGAACAATAAAGGTCCAAGGATCGATCCCTGGGGTACACCAGCATTTATGTCACGTTGCCTGACAGGTTGTCTTGGCAAACCCCTGTCCGGAGAGACCTTAGACATTCGAAGACAGTGTCTTGTAGGTATTCAAATTATTTTATTTATGTGTGTGGGGGGTAGTACTTACTGATTGAAAAATGTTACCTCTACAAATAACTTGTATTAATGTCACAAAAAATGAAATAATTTTACGAAGAGACTATTAATAGAGATTTGGTGTCTGGATGTCTGATACCGAAAGTATATAATTACTATATTTGAATGCTTAATTCAGGGGGGGGCGTAGTGTAGTATCTGTTCCGCTGGCATTAGACCATCTGTCCATGCATTACTTCTTTCTTTGGGAGTGACAGTGTAGTATATTGTCGTTAGCAATTATACCACACTCCCAAATATTGTATACTTTTTCTTTTAGGGATATAGGATAGTATCTGTTTTGTGGTCACGATACCATTCTATCAGAGATTATCTTTGTTTTGTTTATTTGGGGTGTTGTAACTTTTCTGTTGTCATGATACCATAATCTTTGTGATGGAGTAGTGTAGGGTATAATCTGTTGTCGTGAGACTTCCACCTCAGACATTACCCCCTTCTTTAGGAAGATAGTGTAGTATGTGTTAATTCGTTACGATATCACAATCCCAGGCATTACTTACTCATTTGAGGGAGGGACAGTGTAGAATATGCTCATTTGTCATATATACTAGTAATATTTTCGCTAGTAATTTTAATTAAGTAATTTTAATTAAGTAATTTTAATTAACTGAATTGAACATAATTACGTATGTTTTTGTTTTTTTTCAAATAACAAAGAGTAATTAGTTAATATAAAAGTAGTGACGTCATACAGCGCATTGATTTTAACATACTCCAAAGATATTCTCATTCATGAAATGGCGACTCTTGGGGTTTTTACCCCGCCTAATAAACCGGTATCGTCCGGGCCTTTGGGTCTGGATTTACGCCGGTCTATTGAGGGTTGCCGGTCCTGTGCAGTTCTAGGAGGTGCACCCTCCCAGGCTTCGCCTCCCCTCTTTGGGGAGGAGTAAGTTTATTGCTTACTGTTTGAGCCGCCTCTACCGGGGAATGCCGACGGGGCTGCCGAAGCTAATTTTAGATGGCCAGAGTGCTCACCTCTCGAGCGCTGGCTTATCTAATCCCACTTTCCCGACCTTGTGTCACATCTTACCTTGTGGGGGCGGGGGAGATAAATAAATTGGGTAAATAACCATCTTGATATTATCACCTACTTTTCTACATTTATGAATAGTCCATATTTAAACACTTCTAGAAAAAAGTTTTCTCACGAGAGAATACCACACTGACAAGATTCTGTTTATTTTCCATACATACCAAATAAGTTGTTCGTGACAGACGATATTTTAATTACTGGCTGACAATAAGAGCTTGGCATATTTGTAAGACTCTTCAGAAATGAGGCCTTGCTGTTTACATATTTATTAGTTGTTTATTTTCACTGGTATCCTCACCGTGTCTGTCATATACGTGTTTGTATGTGTGTCTGTGTGTGAATGCGAGGGACAAAGAAAAAGCGGTATTTATCTATCTCCCACAAAGTAAAATGTGACACAAGGTCGGAAAGTGGGATTTGATAAGTCAGCACTCTAGAGGATGAGCACTTATGGCCTACAAAAATAGGCTGGGCAGCCCCGTCGGCATTCCCTGTTAGGGGCGCCTCAGACGATTAGCAATAAACTAAACCCCTTCTCAAAGGGTGAGAAGGCAAAGCCTGGGAGGGTTGACCTCCTAGAACTGCATAGGACAAACCCATAGAACGGCGTAAATCAAGCCCCGAAGGCGAAGACAATAGCAGTCTATGGGGTGCAGTATTCATTTACTCCTCTCCAGGAGTTAGGCACGAGGCCAGTTTTTATCTTACTCCCACAAGTAAGATGTGACCTAAAGGTTGGGTCGGAAAGTGGGGTTTAAAAATTGCCTGGGCAGCCCCATCGGCATTCCCCGGTACGGGCGCCTCAGGCAGTAAGCAATAAACTTACTCCTCCCCAAAGAGGGGAGGCGAAGCCTGGGAGGGTGGACCTCCTAGAACTGGACAGGACAGACCCATAGACCGGTGTAACTCAAGCCCCGAAAGCCAAGACAATACCAGTCTATAGGGGTGCAGTATCCATCGGAACAGATACTACACTTTGATCTTGGCCAAAAGGCCGAGAAGAGAGCTATGGTGTGTCAGTGCAGTTTAATATCAAGATAATTCTCGTGACAATGTCTCGTGACAAATTCCTTTACAACCAATCAAAACGTTCGCTTTCAACTGTTGTCAACGAATTCCATATTTAGATGTGTATCCTTTCGGACTACTATTCTCATCTTGGTCGTTGTAGTCACAACGTTTCCGGTCTTCTTCAGGTGAATCTTTTCGAACTTCAGAACCTTCGATTCCAACTTGGGAATCTTTATGTTCAATACTACCTATACAGCATTGCGAACTGGACCCGTTATTTAATCCACGGGGCTGTAGATGGTTCTCATTCATTTAGCCATGATCGGCTAGGATCGTTAATTTTAAATTTATTCTTAGTTATAATCGCTAGCAGTAAATGTAACATTTGCCTGTGATCTCTTTGTTGACGGAAGACAAATGGTTTTTCGTTGACACGTCGTAAGTAGTTTCTCAATCGGTAGTTAAATCTGATTGTAAAAGTGGTCGTAGTGGAAATGGAGCAAAAGAGTTTTCTGTTTATTATCATATCTATATCAATATCAAGATATCTATACTGCTTCATAAGGAGTACAATTTCAACCTCCAGTAGATTTTAACTTAGAACTGATGCTTAACAAACGCTTTTAACCATTAGGGCATATGTGGACAATTCTGGGATGATTGTTTGGAGTTTTAAGCCTAATCATTTTCTAGCGGTCGTATTAGTACTTATTACTATTTTTTGCGACTTATAGATTCCCACGAGTTTCTCAAGTTCAAAAATATGCACCTAACGATCAGAGGTTACATTGGTCGAAACGTTGTGAATATAACAACCATGATGAGAATAGTAGTCCGAATAATCTAAATAATACAAATTATCAATACCCATCTCAAACAGTTCAGATAACTGCTAAACAGAGGTAGAGAAACACTTACACTTTAAAAATTACACGCACACAACGCAATCTACTGCTACTGCGATTATTTCCTTTCGCATCCGCTCAAGATTCGGTTTCTTTGTTTTCTTCAGTATAACATTTTTGGGATCATTTCAAAGTTTCTGACATATTGTAAATAAAACTTGTATATATTTTGTACAGATTTCTTTTCATTTATGTTATTATATGTTCATTCTTCTAAAACAGTCCGAATAATGAGACAGCCTACACACATGATTTTTTTTGCGTGCTGAGAATTTAATTTACTGGGATGGATTGTTATCATTTTGCGTTTCATGAATTTTATATATCTCGTATTAGTCCATTGTTTTCTTTCGTTGTTAGATGTTGTGAATGTAAGGACTAAAGGTAAATTAACAGCTTCGAGATATCTGAAATGTATGGAGGACCGAATGACAGTAATCCATTTCGGCTGGTTTGGCCTTTAGTCGTCACATTCGATGAGTGATATTTCTGACAAAGGGTGAAGAATTGCTGTTTTCATGGTCGGCATCTATCCATTTAACACTTATCGTTGGCTAGTTTTTGGCCATGAAGTATTTTCTTAGCTCCTTACATCAAGTGGCTGCATGTATTGTCTGGGTCGATTTTCTATTAAAAAAACACTCAAGAATTAAGTTTTAAATTTTCGTATTGTTATTGACAACAACAAGAAGGCGATTGGAGTAGGCCGAAGAGTGCATCGACCGAAACGTGATGAAACTATTTAAAAACGTGTAAATAATGCGAATACAAATATCTCCTCTCAAAGATGTCGGATTGGAACGTTTAACCAGATCCAACAATAAGTTATTCTTCATTGCAGACTCGTGTTTGGCTCACCAAGTTGAGTTCAGCGGGAAAGAAATGTTGCCATGGCAACAGAAATCAATAACGAGAAACAATTTCGTATTCGATACGGAAGAAGTTACATATGAGTTTACTTTCTTAGATTTGTGTGGATTCACTACATCCTGTGTAGACAAAAGTGTATCTATTTTTGCTTAGACGTGTCTATCAGTATGCATAATATGTATACTTTATATATTCTAATAGGAGCGAAATGAATACGTATGTCTGTCTGTATGTCTCTTTGACTATTAACTTTCTTTAAGCTATTAAATCTAGGAACGTGACATTTGGTAGGAATTGTCCACAACCTGTGCAGATGGTCGTAAGTTGTTGCTAGTTACCTTCACGCAGTTCTATGATAAGTCTTGTCCGTCGTCTGTTGGTCGTTGTTATGTTTCAAATAGCTTCTTTTTGGTCTGTCACAAGTATGTTTAAAATAGTAGAATTTTCTTTTTTCTGTCGTGCTTAAGTTTCAAATATTTTCTTTTGTCTGTCACACTAAGTTTGAGATAAAAATCCTCTTTCGTTTGTAACACTTAATTTGAGAGATATTTTTCCTTTCTCTGTTACGCATAAATTGGAAGTATCATTTTCTTTCGTTCCTCATCCTTAACATTGATATAGCACATTTATCTGTCACGCTTAAGTCTGATATATATTTTTGATCACTAAACGCACAGATTGAATGGACGCATCTTAAGAATAAATGTTCTTGTTTCGCATAAACGGGCTCATTAAAACCGCATAAACGCCATTTTTACCTCAAAATTCTTTTCTACTATTCTTTTAAATTCCATATACACAAAATGCAAATATCCAAAAGTATAAACATCATTAAAATAAATTTTAAAAAGTCAAATACATTCTAAGATGGAGTACTGTGGCCACATCTGGGGAGGTGCCGCTCACGGAACCCTGCTCTGCCTCGTCAGAGTACAAAACCGACTCTAAATCTAGTAGGGTATGTTTTCTTCTCTTCCTTACAGCCTCTTTCTCCAAGAAGAGACATTGCTAGTCTTTCTCTGCTCTATCGTTATTTTTATGCTGTAAAACATTCACAAAAACTCGTCTAGCAACAACCACTGCAAATAACTTGCCTTTCTTCCTCTGTGTACCTAAAATTAAAACTTCCATGAGTGTATTTGAAAGAAGTACATGTCTGTAGAACACAATACCATGGATCTGCTTCCAAGCTGACTACAACATGGTCGTATTCAAGTCCAATATTAACAAATTCAGCCATCGTTACCACAATGCTCAAGGTGGTGTTTCATCGTCCACCTGACAACCTCACTAACAATTATGAACCCTTATCCTCGAGTGGCCTTTGGGTTTTGATAAGCGGTGACTCGTTAGTACAAAAAACATCTTTATCTGAATATTTTCTGACTACGTGAGTGTCTTAAATGACAAGTTTATTATATAGTTTTCTTAATTTATAACACAGTAAAAATGATTAAATAATAAGGCTGGTAAGAAATAGAGTATTAGTAGTAGTGATGGGACGATTCCAACATTTTTCCCGATTCCGATACAATAACCGATTCTGTTCTGAATTCCCGATTCCGATTCTAAAATCACCTTAAAAGTAGAATCTAATTTTTTTTACGGGGGAGTGAGTATTTAGTCTTCATTTGGTACTCACCTACTTTTAAATGAAGATACAAGTTTATTTTTAAATTTCACAATCTTTTTCTGTTCTATCCTAGATTTTAATAGACTCAATTTGTGCTATTTTTTCTTGTTTATCCTGTCGTGCTAAGTTTACCTGTGACATTTTTCCAGTCCCATTTTTAACGAAATTCATTATTATGATCTATAGATTTGAGTTTTACTGGAAGTTTAAAATCAAGAAATATTTAACATTTAAGCATTAGTACCAGCTATGGAAAATTAAGTTTTATACAAAATAGAATTAAATCAATCGTTTATGGAATCGGAAATTATCCCCGCGCACTTGGCCAAGATCAAAGTGTAGTATCTGTTCCGATGGATACTACACCCTATAGACGAGTATCGTCTTGGCCTTCGGGTCTTGATTCCGCCGGTTTGTGGGTTTGTTCTGTGCAGTTATAGGAGGTCTATCCTCCCAGGCTTTGCTTCCCCTCTTTGAGGTGGAGTAAGTTTATCGTTTACTGCCTGAGGCGCCCCTACCGGCGAATGCTGACGGGGCTGCCCAGGCTTTTTTGCCGGCCATAGTGCTCACCTTCACGGGCGCTGGCTTTTACAAATACCACTTTCCAGACCTTGTGTCACATCTTACCGCTGTGGGAGGAAGATAAATAGCATCTCCGCGCACACAAATATTTTGTGACGGCATTAAAACAGGTGGAGATAACTGTGCACAGTGGATTACATCACAAAATGATGACGTCATTAATCAAACTAAACTGATGTTTAATATAGACGTTAACCGAACTTTCTAAACATATGTGATTCAAGTATATTATTTTAAAAATTGCGGATCCTGGTGGGGTGTTATTTTTTTATCCGTGTCCACTAGATTACATCACAAATCCTTTATGACGTCACAAAGAGATAACATCACAAACGGATAGTGTAATCCAGTATATATTGTCAAAGATACCGGTAAGTCTTTTATGACGCTACAAAAGGTTGGCGACAGAAAAGGGTAACATGACCATTGAAAACAGATGACGGACGGGTCACGAATTGTCTATGTGGACAATGTCATTAATATACGAGGCCAGTCTAAAACGTATCCGACCTCAGGTCAGAAAAAATATTTCAAATACGTGACAGGGTTGGGATCCAAATCCCCTTAAAAGTAGGCCCTTGTGCTTGCACACAATAAGCCCACCGATCCATCCACTGCCGGAAACCCCTCTGGAAGTCTTCTATTAGAATGGTGTTCATCTCCGCCGTCGCGTTCCGCAATATCTCTTTTTTCACACCCTCCGAGCAGTTTCGGGCCTGGCAAAACGCTGGCCACTCTCCGCTGATGATCGGTTGAACCACTCCTTAATTTGTGTTATACATCGCATCTTTTCCAAACACCTGCTGAATCTAACGCGACGGCGGAGATGAACAGCATTCCAAATAAAGATTTCCAGATGTGTTTCCGCCAGTGGATGGATCGGTCGGCTTAGTGTATATAAGCACAAGGGGTCTACTTTAAAGGGGATATGAGTCCCAACCCCGTCACGTATTTGAAATAGTTTTCTGGCATAAGGTCGGATACATTTTAGACAGCCCTCGTATATATATATATATATATATATATATATATATATATATATATTAGTAATCCATGTAAAGTAAACATCCACAGGATAAGTCGCCAAAGAATTTCAACCGAGCTTATAAAAAGTCCTAAGCATTAAATCGAGGTTATATATATATATATATATATATATATATATATATGTGTGTTTGTGTGAGTTTTTTTTTAAGCTTACCAAGGCATTCCGTTCAGGAGCCCAATCAACACCACAAAAGATTTTTTTATTCAAAAATTATTTATTTATCATTTTTCAAATTAAAGCGTTTTTACTTACACGTGTTTCACTACCAAGCACGTACTTGCTTGGCAGATCATCAGGGAAAATTAAGCCCCTTAAATAAGAGTTACAACAACCGGCAATACATAATGTGGTGTTGCTTTTCTTGAGGTCACTTAAGAAGGGAAGAAAAACATAAAGTAAGATAGAGATTTAAAAAATATATATTAAAAAAAATATATATTTAAAAAATATATATTAAAAATATATATGAAAAATAATAAAAAACAAAAATATATAATTTGTCGCAAATGCACTCCAGTGAAACATATATATATATATATATATATATATATATATATATATATATATATATATAAGAGAGAGAGAGAGAGAGAGAGAGAGAGAGAGAGAGGGGAAAGAAAAGAAAAAATCATATATAATAAAGAATCATATATATATATATATATATATATATAGAGAGAGAGAGAGAGAGAGAGAGGGGATGATGTACGAATCGTCTAAACCAGTAGAGTATGTATACTATTAAAAGCAGCAGCAGCCATAATATATATGTTTTTTTTTTAAGCAGCAGCAAGCGTAACTTCTGATTTATTAACCAATATCAAAGTTAAAAAACGATATATTTCATAATATATATATATACATACATATTCTGACTCAACGAGTCACTGGTGGTATATTATATAATAAGATTTAAACTCCGGCATAACTTCAAGGCATAGATAGAAAATTTATTCGAATTCATGAAAGAACACTTTCCTCTTCATATAACAGTCAACAATTGATGTTGAAGTTTGTATATGACACTATCTGCAATGATATCTATGTGCCTGTGAATGTCTTAATGGACAAGTTTATTATTTTAATTCGTCTTGATTTACGTTATGTCAAAAATATGTTTTTAATCCGTCTTGTTCAAATTTGATCTTGCATCATGAAACTAATGTCAATCGCGTCATTAGTTTAGCATTTACATAATATAACGACCAGCAAATCATACCACAAAAGAAAATGTATCGATTGCATAATCCCCGTGATTGCCTGTCTATTTCGGGCCTTTAGTTAGAACTGATTGTGGCAGCTCAGACTATAACACCTTCTCCTAAGCATGACCTCGCTAATAGCCAGTGCCACTTCAGACGTTGGCGTACCGAAATATTTATAAACTAATCTGCAATCAAGGGTGACACCTTGTCACTCTCAAATGAAAACAGTTGGACTTTGTATTCAAACAGATGAATTTCTAATTAAAACAACTGAAATTGAAATGAAATCAAGAGGCATACAATGTCGAATATATGGAAGTTTATTTTAACTTTATTTAAAATAAGTTAAAGTGTATATTTAATATATGTTTATTTTAATTGAAATTGGTTGCCTATGATACAAAACCTGGAATATAATTTTAAAGAGCAACACATCTCTTATATTTACTAATGTAGGGCAATGTAGGTACAGGTGTTATATAATACACATCATATATATATATATATATATATATATATATATATATATATATATTATTAGATATATATATATATATTATTAGATATATATATATATATATTATTAGATATATATATATATATATATATTATTAGATATATATATATATATATATATTATTAGATATATATATATATATATTATTAGATATATATATATATATATTATTAGATATATATATATATATTATTAGATATATATATATATATATATTATTAGATATATATATATATATATTATTAGATATATATATATATATATTATTAGATATATATATATATATATATATTATTAGATATATATATATATATATATATTATTAGATATATATATATATATATATATTATTAGATATATATATATATATTATTAGATATATATATATATATATATATATATATATATATTATTAGATATATATATATATATTATTAGATATATATATATATATTATTAGATATATATATATATATATATATATATATATTATTAGATATATATATATATATATATATATTATTAGATATATATATATATATATTATTAGATATATATATATATATATTATTAGATATATATATATATATATATTATTAGATATATATATATATTATTAGATATATATATATATATATATTATTAGATATATATATATATATATTATTAGATATATATATATATATATATATTATTAGATATATATATATATATATTATTAGATATATATATATATATTATTAGATATATATATATATATTATTAGATATATATATATATATTATTAGATATATATATATATATTATTAGATATATATATATATATTATTCGATATATATATATATATATATTATTCGATATATATATATAGATATATATGGTCTAAAGAAGACTTGAACAAAGAACAAAAATGCAGTTTTATTTCCAAGGGATACTAAGTCCTAAATATTGCAGACCAAGCACTTGCATAAGCCAACTTACAGCTGGAAAATTTACAAATACTAAGGTGGATTCAAGTATATAACAGAGAAGCCAAAACAGGGGACTTTAACTTAAATAAGCTTATATATATATATATATATATATATATATATATATATATATATAATGATAAAAGGGTGAGATATTTTAGTTTCAAGATCAACACCGCTTTATCCGTGACAGTTCCTCGCCTTGCTATCGCCAGACTTTATATATATATATATATATATATATATATATATATATATATATATATATATATATATATTAAATTCCCGAAACAGTTTTTCATGGTAAACAACTGATGATCCCTTAAATAATGTTAGAAGCAAACTAATATAATAACTGTAAAAACTAAATTGACTTACATGAGTGATTTTCCACTGAACGACTTGGGACTTCAGGGTTTTTTGGGGGGTTTTTTATTAATTTTTTTTTTTTTTTAGTTTTAATTGTTGAGAAACTTCCGATACTATATATATATGTGTATTTAGGCAGCATATGTTTATTTAGGAAAACATTATTAAATAACACGGAGTGTTTTTTGCGTGATAAAACTTATTTTTATTTTTTCAATTTTCCGAATGGTCTATTTTGTGTTTCGTCAAATTGTTGTAAGTTCCATGTGTTTCTTGTTCCATTTTTACTAGCATTGCCTAAGTTTCTAATCATTAATTTTTATTATAATAATCAGCAAAATAATTCCCACTACATAAATCTATTTAACTGTAATCAAGTTCATCCGAACTTTAAATTGGATGGAAAAGCTATTAAAAATATAATACATCGCTACATAACTCGCATCAACTCTGCTAATAAAATAAGATTTGTCATTTAATACAAACAAAAATGAAAACACTGAACCATGTAGTTAAAAATAACATTTCTCAGACCCAGAATACATTAGGAAGAACAAATGTAATATATCAGTTTCAATGTCTCATGGGAAAATGTATCTCCGACAATAACAATAAAACTAATTCTTACATTGGTTTCACAACCACAACACTTTCCCGAAGATTAACCTTACATATCTCTGTCACTAGATCCATTTGCTAACACCTAAAAAAACATGACTATCCCCTTCACAATATAGCCACATACTAGTTAACAATGCTAAAATAATACACCACGATACTAACACCAAAAGATTCAAAATTCTTGAAACACTCTACATAAAAACTAAACATCCCACAATCAATAATGTGAATTACGAAACTAGTCACAATATTTTAAAGTGTCTAGCATAGTAATAAACGTTACCAAATTCTTAGCCATTAAGCATATATACGTTTGAATCTTGAACGCGTTCAGAACGTAATCAAATTCTTAACGGTCTAGCAATCAAACATTTTAATCTTGCACGCTCTTAGAACGTAATCACGCTCTCATGTAACATCTCAATATTACAGACGTTCTTTTTAAGTTATTAATTACTGGCCGTTATAATAATAAAAAATTTCAACAATAAAGACATATTTTTAAAGACACCAAAATTAACACCACCTGAAGATGATTTGACGAATCAAATCGAAAGTACTCGCAAAAAAGGAGAAAAAAATGAAACAAGAAACACATGGAACTTACATACAGCAATTTGACCGAAACACTTAATGAACCATTCGGAAAATTGGAAAAATTTAAAAATAGTCTTATCAAGCAAAAACAATCCGTGTTATTTAATAATGTTTGCCTAAATATATATATATATATATATATATATATATATATATATATATATATATAGGGTGGGCCAAAATAAGGGTCTTATCTTTAAATTTGAATAACTTGAATTTGAATAACTTCCACAAAATAAGA
Source organism: Sepiola atlantica (assembly GCA_963556195.1). Taxonomy (NCBI): domain Eukaryota; kingdom Metazoa; phylum Mollusca; class Cephalopoda; order Sepiida; family Sepiolidae; genus Sepiola; species Sepiola atlantica. The sequence goes on along the minus strand of OY744521.1, from coordinate 9,385,750 downwards.
GTTAAACTCACCAAACTTTATGTGTGTGTAGACTGACCCTTCCGAGATTTTTTGAAATAAACAAAACAAATTTTAGCCGAAAAACACTTCTTAAAACTTACAAAAGCTAAAGTATTGTTTTTTACACTGTTTTGAGATTTTTAAGCAAAAATAATGTTTTCTAAATGAGGGTACGTTCCTTAGGGCTAATACAGCTCATGCTTGCTTCGGAAGGGGTCCTTTACTTATTCTAAAAAAAAATTTTTTTTAAATCAATAAATAAAAAAGTTATGAATTTTTAAAAATAGGACCCTTATTTTTGCCCACCCTGTATATATATATTATTTTATAATAAATATTTAATTATAATCTACATACATATACGTTTTATCCTTGTGGAATCTTCGGTGTAAAGATAACTGTTCATAGAGGTCACACGATTCTTAACCTAAAACACGAATCAACTTTAACTCAATTTTGAACGCTGAAACCAATGGGACCAATTCCAACCGTTTCACTACGAGTGGCGAAATAAACCCTATTCATGTAAAATCAGGCGGGCAAACATAGTCAGCCGTCTTAAGAGTGTTCTATATTTTCCTATAAGAAATACAAACGCTTAAAACATTCATAACTTGACTATTTGTTGATCGCTGATTAAACGTTGCGCATAAAAAGTAGGAAAATGTCAAAGCTGTGAAATATGAGATCATTGATCAAACTATATGTTAGATTTAAATCTATGCCAACCGATTTATATTGAACGCTTACATTAATCTGATTCTTCTTGTCCGGTTCACTTCGCAAACATCATGTGATGCTAAACCACCTCTTAAACACCACCTCACCAGACAGAATTGTGGAAACTATTTGTATTTGTCTACTTAACCTTCAGCTTACCCAGGTTGACTGATTGTAGTCTGAACAAAACAGTCTATCTATCACTGTTCACCTTTGCCAACGAATTTGAATACAAGTTAGATATTCACTGATGCCTGTGCGTTCGTCTCTTATTTTTCTTTTGTTCTTTTCATTCAATATTTCCAAAACTTACCAATTTATCTCGATAGAATTCGGGGGAAGATCAGATCATGGATAATTTGATGACAGATCTGAGTATTTCTTTCAACTAAGGAATCATTGATTGTATGTTTCTTGTGTCCTTCCTGGTAACAATGGCGTTGGTAGGAAAATAGAAAAAGTCTCACGTGAGATGTACTCTTAGCAATGAAGAATCTAGAAACTTTTAAAAGTTTGTGGTCAATCGTGTTAGTCGTGTTTCAAGCTCAAACAATGTCTATACTTATCGTTTGTGTGTGTAAATCATACAAATATGACGACTGATATCGATAGCTTCTGTCCGGTATTTGTTTTGTTGGTCGCAAGTCTTTTTTGATTGATGTTTGTAAAGAAATTGTTACGGTGTGTATTAAATGTATTTATATAATTCTATTTAACGCATACATGGGATATGGAGAAATCCTACCATCTCCAGGCAGAATGGATTCACGTGGAACTAATGACAACTAAGGGATGACTTTATATTCAATAAAGTTCCCAAGTCGGAAACTCATCACTGAATGTAATTTCATATCATATCCACTACAAATTCTATTTACCCTATATACGGTATATTGAGAAGTACTATCAATATTTGTTTTTACATAGTTCACCCCAAACAAGGCAGGCCGCCACTGTAGACGTAAAGGGCTACTGAGAAGAAAGAAAAGTGAGAAGGTTGGGGGGGTCAACCTAAATTGGTGGTGCCAATAAGCTCACACAACAAGTGCATTAGTCACGACCTGGTCCATGGGGGTAGTGGCCTCGGGAAAGCCCACCGGAGATAATTGCAGCGTCCCTTTTCTATGCGCGACATGGCACATACAACTACCCACGGTATTATGCAACTGATGATGGAGCAGTCGTTCTTAGCGCTACCCAAGAATTAGGGCTCCATCCTAGTCAGTCGGAAACAGCAGCCAGACAAGTTGTCTAACCTGTATCCTTAACCTGTCGGAACAAAAGAGACCAAGACTGGTCATGTAAGACTTAGTGACGAAAAAACTTTCCCCAAGTTGCCCTAATAGAGAGAAAGAGAACGGCGTTCATATAGCTTTAATTCGACCTGAAAGTAAAGACAAAGAATGGATTGCTCCACACTCCGCAAAGGTAACTCCCAAATTAGGACCCCACAACCGGATATAGTAAACGCTCATACCCAGGACCATGAAACGCACGTGACAGATAACAATATAAATACCATAAACTTATCATTAAATTCTTTGTTGTATGCATTTATGTGTATTACTTCCGCGGACGGAAGATGCAGGTTCACTTTACCATCGTTCTCAAGTTCTATAAGCTAAAACATTAAGGACTTTGCAAAGTTAAACAACAAAAAAGCAAATTACTGGTTTTAAGTAGCGGACGAGATTTCGTAGCCAAAATCTTTCGTGGAATTTTGCCGCTTTTTCATTCGAAAGTCAATTTCTAAATCCAAAATAAGCCATTGGCAAATTCGCCGCCATTATTTATTGTCTTCCATCCAAATCTTCATTTTATTTAATTCGGATTATCTTTCATAATTTTGTTTGCAAATAGACAAAACTTTTTTCTCAGTTAAAGTTATTCTGTGTTCACTTAATGATTCGGTGATTACCAATGAACAGAATTAAAATCTTCCACAAAAGAACACAACTATTTTAATAAAATATATTTTGTTTTAATTGGTTTTAAAACTATATTAATATCGTTGCTTTCATGGGGTTTAAGACGTATATCAGAACAATGGTAGCGGCTTTCTAGAGGTCGATATAAAAAAGTAAACAATTAAATAATTCAAAGTTTAACTGCTATATGCGTGGGGTGTGGGATAGAAACCACAGGACCATGTGACCGCTAAGATACTAGGAGTTTGTTGCGGAAATTCATTTAGAAAGAAAAACGAGAGATCATGTTGCAATGCAAGGTTTTAAAAATATCCAGTAATAGAGGTACACACGCATCCTTCCCTCTCCTTCTCTATCTCTCTTTCTCTTTCTCTGCCAGAATAATGTATTTAGAATTATAAATTAAGAACTAATATAGAACGCTTTGCCTTATTTATTATTAATTAACAAATATCTAGCTACAAACGGGCACGCCGTCCCCATAACGAAACGGCCACCGTAAACGTATCTCACCCGGAGGAACATAAGCTATGAACGGATCAGTAAAAGTATTCGATCCCTCCATATACTAGTACCACACAATTCTATCAACTATGCGTAAAATAATAACTTTTATTGAAGTGATTGTATACACTAAACTATTTAAATTAAGCATTGTGCTTAGGCATTAAATACCACCACAAAATTCTTCATATGCCACTATACGCTACTATGACGCCAGCAGATTATCAGGACAGCGGCTTATCACGTGGATAGTTTGAGTTTTGTTGGGTTGATAATACGTAGCAGCAGTTTGTTCTCTGTCTTCTTCTTTTGCGTCGTTTTTCCTTCGTGATGCGTGTTCATTAATTGTATCGGTTGTAAATATTGACATCACAAATTTAAATAATGTTTTTACGGTTTCTTTTTTTATTAAGGTTACATGTATACATGCGTAATACTCCATCCACCCCCATGGAGAAATAGAAGCAGCTCTCTAGAACTTCGACAGTCCTCTCTCTCTCTCTCTCTCTCTCTCTCTCTCTCCCTCTCTCTCTCTCTATCTATTTATCTTCCACACAAGCGATTCAGAAAAAAAAAGAGGAGGATCTTCTCAGCTCAAAATTAAATATACTTACTCAGTACTATAGATACTATAGTTTCAGAATATATACTGCTAAGGTAGTCTATATCTATTTTAAAGTTATAAATAAAATAAAGTTGTTCGCCCCAATATCCTTAGACGTAGATTTAATTCTAAACTGTTAACTTTTAATGAAATTGTCCACTAATCTAACCTTATTTTTATTTTTATTTTTTTAACTGAAAATATTACTATGTATGGGGGGGGGGGTAAAAAATAAAATTGGTGGGGGCGTCCAAAAAAATGTCTTTTTTTCTTTTTAATTAAAAATATTTCTATGTATGCTGGAGGGGAAAAAATTGAGGGTGGGATCAGAATTTTTTTTCTTTATGTTTAACTAAAAATATTCTTGGACGGAAACAAAGAAAATCAATGTCTAACCACCCAAGAAATATGACTGGGTTTCCATCGGTTTACGGGTGAGCGTTCGTTTCTGACGCGGCAGCCTAGCAAAAATATGCGACCGGAGGGAGCATATATTTGCTAGTTATTATAATAACGTTTCAATTTTCTTTAGAATAATTTTTACAAATCAGCAATCCCAGAGCCCTGGAAAATATTATGCTTCATGATTTGAAGTTGTCACCCACAAAAGACCTAAAATGATGACGAAAATACTGTTTAACTGCGGCCCCAAAAATATGACTATTTGAACCGAATTGAACTCAAGTGTGCTGATGCAACGTGGATTAAAACTGTATTAAATCCGACTCCATCAATGCATTTTGCAAGGTAAGCAAAGTTCTTAGTACGGAACTTGTAAGACTAAACGACTTCTTCGAAACTAAAACGTTGAGCACCGGGTGTGGTCTCGGAACGTTTCCAATACCGACATCATTAGAAGCTTCTTATATCGACGCTACGCCTGGCCCTTGACCAAGGATTTGACTTAAAAGTCATCTTGGCTCGTTGTCTTTGTCCGGGTCATTTGGCAAGTCTTTACGTATGGTTACCATCCACGTGTTGTCTGAAACATTATTTGCTCGCTGGACAGATACATCGACCATCTATATGTATACACCCAAGTACCATTTATGTTTTTATATATATATATATATATATATATATATATAATGGGTAAGGTACACGATAAGTCATGAAAATGAAATGCCGTGGTAGACAAAATGTTTGAAAAAAGAGACAAACGGAAAACAATTTAAAATGCAGGAGAAAAACAGAAAACAAGAGATTTGACCGGTTTCGTTCGTATTAAAAAAAAGTGAAGTTCGTTAATACGAACGAAACCGGTCAAATCTCTTGTTTTTGTTTTTCTCCTGCATCTTAACTTGTTTTCCGTTTGTCTCTTTTTTTCACACATATATATAAACATATATAGCTTCGAATTTCGGAAGCTATTCTAATCTCGAAATTTCATCCAACTCTGAATAACAGATATGAGTTGTCTTCCCCTTTCATCCTCTGATTCTTACATTCTTACACTCCCACCTCCAACCTCCTTGCCTTTGCCCCTTCCATTTATTTGCCCAGCACCATCCACCCCAAACCTCAATGCCTTTTATCCTGTGTTTAATTTTTACTTAGTTACATATTAATAAGTAAAACATTATAATAACAGACATAAATATAAACAAGAATGGAGTAATATACACTTCATGTATATGTATGCAGGCCTTGTATATATATATATATATTTATATGTATGTGTGTATATGCATGGGCGGCGGCACCGGGGGGCAGGGGGGCTCAAGCCCCCCCCCCCTTTACGGTCATCAATAATGAAGTTATATATGCATGTGTTTAACCGGGCACACCCCACTTTTTTAGGAGAGCCCCCCCACTTTTATAACTGTCCCGCCGGTCCTGAATGTATGTGTATATATTTATAATCCCTAATTTAAAGTTTAAAATTTAGTAAAATAAAAAATAAAAAATAAATAAATAATAATAACAAAATAAATAAATAAATAAATAAAATAAATGTTAATAAATTAATTCTAGGAATATTATACCATTAAAATAAATATGTATTTAGACATTTACACTTTATATGTATATATGTGTGTATATTTTTTATATATTCTTTTTAATCTCTTAATCCTCCCCCCATCCCTTTCCAACGGTTTCTTCCTACTCTCATGATGTTTATTCTTTCCACAATTGATTTCAATTTTTCAAGTTTTAATTCTAACCCTATTCTGTTTTACAAAGTTACCTCCCTTTGACCGTTCGTATTCTCATAACTGCCCAAATTTAAAATTAGAATTGAATAAATAAATAAAAAAGTTAATAAATCAAATCAACTAAAAATAATAAAATTATAATAATTAGTATATAAATAAACAAATATTAATAAGATGATAACTTTAGCTGAATAATTATATAATTAAATTATGATAGGAATAATTAACATTTTCTGCTACTCTTAATTCTCTGCAGTATTTTGTCAACAGTTGATTCCAGTTGATTCCATCAGTGCATGTCGTCCGTTTTTTCGACCACCCGGTCTTTAATTTTTGTTCTTTTATAATGAAAGGTTTTCTTTCGTAAATTTAAGATTACCTTATTCCGGAACTTTTATTTGCCTGACAGTAACCTCTATTTCATTTAGTGTTCTGGTATTTAATCTGTTTACGTGAAATATTAATACATTTATTTGAGATTCCATTCTTGTTTTCTCTTCTCGTTTGTTTTTGCTCACCTTCTCCACCTTCCGATACCTATATCACATTGCTCCAGCCTCGGATTAAAAACCTACACTTATATATATATATATATATATATATATATATATATATATATATATATATATATATATATGATGAAGTAAAGACACACGAACTCACATAATAACCAATGCAATAATTTATTTCGACCCTACGGTCTTTTTCAAGCATCCAAGAAAGGCGATTACATTTTTAAAAAGTGAAAAAAAAAGAAACTCAAACTCAGGAATAGTGAGTGTGAATTTCTCTTTTTTCATTAAAAAAAATGTAATCGTCTCGCTTGGATGCTTGAAAAAGCTGTAGGGTCGAAATAAATTATTGCATCGGTGATTATGTGATTCCGTGTGTCTTTACTTTATTTTATTCTTGCTCTGTTTATTACATTGAGTTCTCATACTCGGATTTCCTTCTGGCATTTATTTCACTCTAATACTATATATATATATATATATATATATATATATATATATATATATATATATATATATATATATAAGGAAATTGGCAACATCTTGGAGGCACGCATGAGAATGAAATACTGTGAAAATCAACACTACGTGCAATTTAAACGAAAAATTAATTTATTTTTTATTTTTTGCAAGCTTTCGTTGTAGAACAACTTTGTCAGGCGAGACTGTCTTATAGTTTTTTCGGCTTCTTTCCTTTTTCCTCATTTTGATGGTATTAACCCCGAGGGGTCGAATCACGATATAAGCAGAAAGGCACGTCTAGTTCTAAAAGACGTTAAAATAAGTATAGTCTGGTCGATGTTATGCGCAGATTGGCGCTTTTTAAGTAAGGAAATTTACAACATCTTTGAGACACGACTGAGAATGTATTTAAGTGAAATATTTTGAAAATCAGCAATTTAAATGAAAAATTTATTTATTTAATTTTTCTCTCTCTCTCTCTCTCTCTCTCTCTCTATATATATATATATATATATATATATATATATATATATATATATATATATATGTATAATAATAATAATAATAATAATAATAATAATAATAATAATCCAGTATATTGAGCTTCAGTTTTTATCCGGATGTTTCACTAATTATAAGATATTAGTTGACGCTTATATCTTTTGTTGGATTGCTTCATATATATATATATATATATATATATATATATGGTAAGACGTCCACAATCGAAACCGGGTTACTAGAAAATCGAAACACCAAAATAGAGAAAGTAGCTCACTGTTCTTTTAGTCGTCTCGGTGTTATATTTAGAAGCAAATATCAGTATATTATGCTATTTTTATGAGATATTTAACATTCAAGTAACGCATTTTAAGCAGAGGCATGCGTTTGAAATTAACGTTCGCGCTCTCCAAGGAATAAATAATTACAAAAACTGTACAGAAATGGGTTTCAACTGGCTAATCATTGCATTCTGAACGGAATCGACAATTTTCACTCAAATAAAATTAAAATATATTAATATACTCATACTTGCTTATAGATGTCAACCCAAGGATCAGTCCGAGATTAATCAACGTAACAGTGAGTTATGCCCCTTATTTGCCTCCCCACGAGGGCAGAGTAAGACAAAAGGTCGTTTTTTTAATGTGAAGAAAATCCACAAGTAGCGCTCTGGATTGGGACAACAATAAAAATTGTCTAAATATAAAAGGATTTCCCAATTGACTGACCGAGAACATAAAATATGCAGTGTAGTACTAGAACTGATACTACACTCTGTTCCTAGCCAAAAAGGGAATGGCTTTGATTTTCTCATATGATGATTAACTAGACGTCTCCGTGACCCGTTGGATCACAACTATTACCACTATTCTATGTTGGTTTTATTCGAAATTTCATAAACCGTCACATATGTATTAAGACATTCTTTTTTCCTAACTAAACATTATAAGTCTCTTTACTTCTATTTTATTATTATTATTATTATTATTATTATTATTATTATATAGACATATTATTAGTTATGATTTTCATATGAAATCAAAGTGACTTATTATTTGCCATCTAATTCACATAACTGTTTGTGATACGAACTGACACAGACATTTAGATTATATGACGATGCTGGAAAACTTCACTCGTTTTCTAATACCTAAACAGGCATGAATAAATACTAGAGTGGTTGACTTTCGATTGCCCCCTCTCAATCCAATATAGAGTGAGAGGACGACAAGAGAAATTCACAGAAAACTAAGAGAGGGATGAGTGACTTGTTCTCTTGACTAATGCTACCATTTTTCGATTACATATAAACAGCTTGAAAAATATCTACAAAGTAGTTTTAAAAACGAAAACATAATTTTGACTAGTGATCAATTTCTTATATAAATTTAACATAGTATTATTTTGTACCAGTTCATCTATAGTCGTAAACATTATCAGAAGTGTTCGTATTTAAATTATTTCGTGTAGATTTAGTTGACAAACAATGGTTTCCACTTATTTCTACTTTTCTCGGCAATGGCAAATATTGCCTTACATGTATCTAAGTTGTAAATCCCGATTTTATGCATAGCTCAATTAGATATCGAGATTTGGAAACATTTATTTTAAATAAACTGTCGACCGGATTAAATACTAAAATCGGTTAAATCGCTTGGAAATATTTTAAGAACATATACGGATGGAAACCTCGTTTATATCTAAACAGATTAAAGTATGTACTTGTATTAAAAAGCGATTTATTCAGAAAACCAGAGAATAGAATGTCTCTAATTTATATATAAGATTTGGAATGTATTATTCTATGACTGAAATGGTTTGATTTACAAGTAAAAAACGAAAGTATTACTAATTTTCTAAGTCTATGGTATAAAGTGAAGAGATAGTCTAAGGAAGGTGTCAGTTTTGTTTCCAATGAGAGGATAATAGTAGCTTTAATTATCGGCTTTTGAAACCAAGGCTTTTTAGTGTGGTGGAATACTACGGTTGGGAAAATATATTCAATAAACTCAGCCTTCAACAGTGAATATAAACGAATCAGTAATTTCTTCACGATCTTGCATAAACATTTTTGATCCACAAATATATTTTCAACGTAATATACTATGTAATTATAAGTACTGTTGTATGAATTACACGTACTGAATATTACTGAATTAAAATGTTGATAGAAATTCAGCTGACTAGCCATATTGATTCCATCTTAAATAGTCCGAAATAACTTACTACATTTATTCTACAAAAATTGACAGAACGATTTCCTCGATTTCATTAAATAAAAAACATATGATCAAAAGAGTAAACACTTTGTATTCATAAGAAGTACATTACATGCTTTTGGGGTTCAAGTGGTTTTCAGAAGTGTTTAATTTGAGTGATGTCTGAAAATGCCAATGCTGTTTTCAAGTCTCTCTAGAAAATTTACTACAGCCCTTTGAATCATGCATTGAGTTATTTCTGACTTTAGAGTTTCGGCTGTAGTCTGTGTTCATGTCGGTACACTCGTGTTTTGAAGTGCCCTCTCATTAAAAAAATAGCAAGGTGACAAGGAACGTCGAAGCCACCAAATATCACCTCGAAGGGAAACAACAGATAAACCGCAACCGGCTGTGGCGAATCTTCCACAACTGCTACATATTTTCGTTCCTAAGACGCTCAGATCGTTTTTTTTTTGTAAGCTGATGATGTTTGTCTAAAGTTATAAACCTAGCGATGAAGTGTTTTCTATCTGATACGAAATCATAACGACGGAATGAACGCTGCGCCTTTACAACGGATGCATTGCTCTTAAGAAACTTTGCAACAACAAATGCACGATACTCTCCAATCTCTGGCCATAATAGGGGGTATTACACTAAACTGAAAATAATATGCATTTCAAATACTTCATAGAGATATTTTGTTAGCTTTAATAAGTTTGTTTGTTATTAATCTTTGAAATTAGGACAATCGTTTAGCTTCACCCTGGACTAACCGCTAGCACTTTTGGTTACGCCTTTGCTAGCAGGCGCGTGTAAAACTCATCCATACGATTCGCAAGTGGTCAAAATGGTCCAAACAAGTTATGTCACTCATAATGAGGAGATGGTTCATAAAATTGTACTATGGGAACCGACGATCAATCAGGTAGTGTTTTAAACATTTAATCAATTTAAAATCATGCATTGACTGCGGTTCACAGACTGTAGGCGTGCGCTCCATTTTTGTGTTGCCACCCTGACTGAAGTTATGTCATGTGTTATGTTATTTTATTTACCTCTTTTCCAGGAAGTTAGACACATGGTCAGGTGTGGGTTTTGATGGAAGTGTTTCTGTGGAACGAACTGGATTCGAACCCGGTACACCCAGGTCCTCGGTCCGCGTCGTTAACCATGTGTTATCTTATGTGTCACGCACAACTGGTTGCTGGATTTTGGAATGAGACAAAAGCGTAAATGTTTACAATAATTATGCAACTTATTTGACAAACCACTGTTTTAGATAATGAAGGAATTAATAATTCCGCACGCCGCAAATCGCTTCCGAAATAATTAAATCGTTCCAAAATCGCAACCTTTTTAGAAAGGCAGAGTAAGATATATATATATATATATATATATATATATATATATATATATATATATATATATATATATAGTTAGTTAGTTTGAAAAGTCACAGATTGAAAACGTTGCTGAAATGGCAATAATAAGGAGAATATTTAAAAAAAAATTATTTTGAAAACCTGGACAACGCAAATTATTTATGTTTTTTTAAATACATTATTTATTTACTTTAATGACTTGAGCACTTTCGGTGAAATACAACCTTGTCAGAAGTATAAGCATATTTTTTTCTTATCTTTAAAAATATTCTCCTGTGGAAGTTATGAACTCAAGATGTCCTCTCAGCTATAAATAAAAAAGTAACGTGTGTTCATTTTATTCGTGTAAAACTAATCGAGGCCCTGGGTATGACCTTATAGCGTATTCCTTGAGGAAGCTGCAATTTCGCAGCTTTACAGGGTGTGGAGTTATCAATACTCTCACGTCCATTCTTATCTGGAGTGGTACTTCCTGTTAAATAGATTTGTCCCCGGCACAATACTAAACTTCTTCGGACACCCGTTGACAATATGTTCATCGACCCTTTCGCAGCCCTTTCTACTTTTTGGGCTGCCCAGGCAATTTTTAAACCCCACTTTCCCGACCCGACCTTGGGTCACATCTTACTTGTAGGAGTAAGATAAAAACTGGCCTTGTGCCTAACTCCTGGAGAGGAGTAAATCAATACTCTATTTACCAACCTATACAACTACTCAATCCCCCATCCAAAAACGTCCTGGGTATGACATGAAAGTGCATGCAGTCGTGTATCCCATATTTGAGAGTTTTTACGGTGTGGAGTTGCCATTACTCCTTATTACTTCTAAAATCTACAGTTTCTGGCGGCGCCTCTATTGTACAAAAGAGTAGACAATTTACGGCGGAGCCCCTATTGTACAGAAGAGTCGACAGTTTACGGCGGCGCCCCTATTGTACAAAAGAATCGAGAGTTTACGGCGGCGTTCCTATTGTACAAAAGAGTCGACCGTTTACGGCGGTGCCCCTATTGTACAAAAGAGTCGACAGTTTACGGCGGCGCCCCTATTGTACAAAAGAATCGAGAGTTTACGGCGGCGTTCTCATTGTACAAAACAGTCGACAGTTTACGGCGGTGCCCCTATTGTACAAAAGAGTCGACAGTTTACGGCGGCGGCTCTTTTGTACAAAATCTATCGTATAACAGATTAGTGCCTGACAAGACCCCATTTATTGGTTAGATAGGAACTACCGTTTATAGACTATTTGTTTATGAAATATTCGCCTACAAAACAAATAAAACTATAAAGTCATCGAATTTCAAAACAATACGGTTTCATCATAACAGTGGTTGACATGTTGTAAATCCCAACAACCAACAACCAATTGTTTCCAATAGGTACTGTTTTTTTTTCGACATAAAATTTATCAAAGTTTGATATGCGGTAAGAAAAAGTACAAATTGCTCACCGATAGTAAAATTAAAAGACGTATTATTATGTCACCAAACAAGTTTTATGCAAACGAGAGAGATAATTGGGTAGGGAGAATGGGAGATTGTACATGGTAAGCTACAAATCGCAGAGAGAGATAAAGAAAGAGGGGGTAGGATTCTCTTTTATTTCGCAAACTATATTGACCATAAGAGGATACGAGATGCAGAGAAGAGGAAGAGGCAAAGACAGATAATTCTTGTGTTATGCCGGGCAAACTAAATTGGTTGGAGCATTCTCATTTGTTTTGTCCAAAAGGAAAGAAAGAAACATGATTATGCGTGGAAAAGTTGATTGGTTTGAAGTTGAAGGTCAACGGGCCATTTTGCAGTCATCTCTGCGGACAATGTAGCTGAGTTGCGGCGCGACCCGGACTGATCTTGCAAATTGGGAATCGCTTACCATTAAAGTCATGAGTCAAATTCATGTCGGCAGATTTTTAGTACTTATAGACGAAATATAGGTCAGACTAAATACTATCAGAGTTATTTGGCGTTAGTAAATGAGGATTGTTTTGTTCATGGACCAATTGAAGTAAGTAAAATGTACTTATAGGTAAAGATTACTATAAATTAAGAGATAAATATGAATTTAGCACAATTGTTTTTGTATATATATATGTATGTGTATATATATATATATATATATATATATATATATATATATATATATATATATAATAGGATACTGAATATATACTTTGAACCTATAGTGAAATGGCTTAAGCTCAATATACGAGATAGAGCAATTATAAAGATAAATGAAGTTAGAGAGATAAAGATGTGCGGATGACAAATCTATTTCATCTTCGAATTGTTCAAGACAAGGTGTACTCGATAAAAACGTGTTTATTTTTCTTTCCTTAAGCCAGACTTTTCAAAGATTAGAATCTTATCATAAGAGGAATTAAATGGATGGATAAGTCGACAGGGAAATAGCTAAAATTCAAAATTTTAACATTTAAAAAATAACATAGAGTAATGGAAAGTTAGAGTGTGTGTAAAAATTTCTAAGTTTAAAATAAAGTCAAATAATGTATAACTATTTCAGAATGAATTAAAATATCATAATTCAATTAATTTTTAACTCATTTTTATTATATTTATTTTATTGTTCACGATAAAATTGAATTATTTTCTGAAGGGAAAAGTCTAAGTAAATCTTTAAAAAAAACTGTTTCTACGTGTCAAAAAAAATTTAGAATGAAAAATGTTCTCACTATGGCTAAAAAACACAAAAATTCAGTAAAATTTGAAATTTCAAGAAATCTTTTTTTAATCTACTGAAATATAAATATAACTTTTCTGGAACTTTTTTAAAGATCTTAATGCACTGAATTTCTTTTAAAATACGTATATTTTACTAAAAATTAACTAATTATCAGAAAAAAATGTCCGTGCGATCAAAAAAATGTCCGAGCGATCAGAATAGCAACAATTAGTTTACTGACAGAAAACTATGTATTGAATATCATAATCGCTATAATATTTCATTTTATTAATTTCTATCTAGTATTTTTAATTATATATAGAAGGTATGAATTTTTAAATATTAGAAAACCATCTTTCAGATATTTTTGTAATAATTTCCCCTTAATTTATTTATAGTTTGATCAGAATAAATATTAGCAGCTAACCTATTTTATTAAAAAGTTACTTTTACAGTTTTAATTGGTCCTAATAAAATGTTATTTCCTTATCTGATTTTACAATGATATTAAAATTCTTTAAATATCGACGAATATGTTTCAGTTTTAACCTTTCTATTTTGTTTTAATTGAAAAATATATAAACTTCAATTGTAAAAATTACATTTTATTTTCCAAAGTGAAACTGGAAACTGAATGGTTGTCTGTAAGTAAAACTTTGATGACGTCGCATAGTTGGTGGCGGTGAACATCCCGTTTGTATAATTGTTTAGTATAATGTTGCCCTTCGATGCATTTGAAATTAATTGTTAATAAAATTTAAACCACTTTTTAAAATATTTTTTTCGGAATGCTACTTTATTTAAATTTTTCCAATTTTGTTTTGTTTTCAAGATTAAAAAAATGAATTTCTCACGCTGATGAGTGCACATTCATGCGTCAACGACAAGTCAGTTATCATTTTGAACTTATTTAAAAAAAAAATCAACTTAAATATTTAACGACATGTTTGTTTTGACAAAAGAAAATAAACATCTTATTAATAACAGTTGTTTTGCTATGGTTTCTTTATATATATATATATATATATATATATATATATATATATATATATATATATATATATATATATATATATATATAGGGTGTCTCAAAAAAATGTACTCACTCGTAGAATGACGAGAAAACTTTGCTTCATCGCTCCACACAATTTTGTGTGCAAACTCGACATCTTCTGCACATTTTGCCATTCTAAGAGTGAGTACATCTTTTTGAGACACCCTGTATATATATATATATATATATATATATATATATATATATATATATATATGTGTGTGTGTATTTTACTTAACTTTTCTTCGTCTGCACTTATCGTCTGCCAGTCTTCAATTTATCGTTTTGCAGTTTTCGCTTTGTCAACTCTCGGGCGCTTCCGAAACATGCCCGAATGTTGACGACGCAAAGTCACGCAAACGCAGTGCGTTCTCTATAAGATTACCAAAAAACCAACAATGAAAAACTAGTACAGTTGAAAGTTATAAACACGCAATTCTGAAATTAAACAACAATTTATCTTAAAACATAAATAGCAACCTTTTGTCCGTCTTTTACTTTTTCTTGAAAGATTTATAGTACTTGACGACACGTGATTCTTTGGGTCAACGATGGTACATTGTTGATTCGTTTATACATTTCGTACCCTGAAGCGATTGTGAAGATAAATTAGATAAACATTTTAAAAGTATATTTATTGGTATGGTATTTTCTGAAACATGTATTGAATGTGAAGAAATTTAATAAATATTTCAAAACATTTTTATTTGAAATATTTGTATACGTTTTACAATATCAGCAAAAGAATTCAGTTTGCATTGTGATGACATACTATACCCTTTTTCACTCTTTCTCTCTCTCTCGTCCACTCTCTCTCTCTCTCTCTCTTCAAATCTCTCACTCTTCCTATCTCCTTCTCTCTCTCTCTTTCTCTCTCCTTCTCTTTCTCTCTCTTCCTCTCTCCCTCTCTCCTTCTCTCTCTCTTCCTGCCTCCTTCTCTTTCTTCCTCTCTCCTTCTCTCTTCCCCTCTCCTTCTCTCTTCCTCTCTCTTTCTCTCTTCCCCTCTCCTTTACTCTTCTACTCCCTTTCTCTCTTCCCCTCTCCTTCTCTCTTCCCCTCTCCTTCTCTCTTCCCCTCTCCTTTACTCTTCCACTCTCTTTCTCTCTTCCTATATAACTTTATCCCTTTCTACTTTATCTCTCTCCATTTTCCCTCTTTCTTCTTTCTCCGTCACTTATCTCATTACATCATTCAATTTATATAACCTTTCCTCCTACCATTCATCTTTTATTTACCATATGTACACTTCCTCCAATCACCTAAAACCTCCATAGATAAAGTGCCCACGTCGATAAGATTTTAACAAGAAAAAACATTCCGTGAGTGTCAGTCGTATGTAGATTAGTCACCTTCTGTTACTGAGATTTTAGTGAGTGTTATAACGCTGGTCGTGTCTATAAAGGCCGATTCTAAACTCATATTGTCCGTTGCAATTGATGCAGCAGAATTCGCCGGTTCGCATCGCTGATTGCCTGTTCATCCTCCAATGTCTACTTTCTCTTTTATCTTGCCATTTTCTCTCTCACTTCAGTTCACTGATACTGATTGATTCCCTGATGGCTGATCTCAATGAACTGTGGTCAACGGCAGGGTTTTGTCGATTCAGTTGTGCCAATGATGCCAGCCTTCACGTCTCGATTACCGGAATTTAATAGACATACAATAACGCAAATTTCCAAATCTATAAAAAAACGAGATTTGAAATTTTATATAAATTAACTTAATTTTTTGAAAAGGTTTAAATGAAGTTTAACAATTTTCTTCTTTAATATGATATAAATAATATAAATTGCTCAAGATAATTTAAAGATAAATCGTGAGAGCCTCATAGCATTTCTCGTTTGCAATTTATATTACTTACCTTTTAAATCATGGTATATTGTTGATATTGCTTTTAAGGGTTTGAGCTATATTTTCATTTCGGAAAAAAAGACGGAAATAATCATGACAAAATATTGTTTTTAATATCTTATGGAGGATATTAATAATTCCGTAAATGATTGTTGGAATGGACCCCAAATGAGTTGCATTTGCAATACGATCAGACGAAAAAGCATGCGGTGAATTTCAATGATGTTACTCGTCTATCTTTTGGCTAAGATCAAAGTGTAGTATCTGTTCCGATGGATACTGCACCCCATAGACTGGTATTGTCTTGGCATTCGGGGCTTGATTTACGCCGGTCTATGGGTATGTCCTCTGCAGTTCTAGAAGGTCCACCCTCCCAAGCTTCGCCTCCCCTCATTGGGGAGGAGTAAGTTTATTGCTTACTGCCTGAGGCGCCCCTACCGGGGAATGCCGACGGGGTTGCCCAGGCAATTTTTAAACCCCACTTTCCCGACCCGACCTTGAGTCACATCTTACTTGTGGGAGTAAGATAAAAACTGGCCTTGTGCTTAACTCCTGGAGAGGAGTAAATCAATACTCGTCTATCATATGTGAATTAATTTCGAATAACAATCAAAAGTTGATATTCAGAAGATAGTTTCAGTAAATCTTTGCGATAAACAATGGAAATGCTATTTCAAACAGATAAGTAACAGACTGACCGACCGATAGAAGTATAGAAACCCTTATAGAGATGTGTATACGTAGAAACAACTTTTTAATTCTAACTCCATCGATTTGCAGTTTCACGCCTGACATGTCCTTCATTGTCACACGTTGAATCAGAAATGACTAGGCGGCGACCGATCTTGATGTAGATTCCTCCTGGATGTTCAGAGCCCTACTAGGTGTGAAACTTTGATGGTACTATTTCTCACTTCCCCTACTAGAATGAAAAAGAGTTTGACCTCAGTGAGGAGGGGCAGGTATTTGTCTAAGGACTGCTATCGTCGTATCTTACAACTGATTGCACAGTCAGTATCATAAGGAAACAAACTAGCATTTAAAAAGGGACGAGAGCATTGTCTTCTGCTATCTAGAAATGAAATAACGCGGGTCAAACTTATAAAACTGCACGTCTCCTTTTTATGTGTTTTTCGGGGATTTAAAATAAATCGTTAGATATTGTACTGACGCCTTGTCTTATTTGCATAGGACGAAAATATTATATCTGACTTGTTCAAACTACCAGAGAAGAGAGTCATATAAATATATATATATATATATATATAGTTTTAAAAATATATTTTTGGCAATTAAGCTACACAGAGGCTTCCTCGTTTCATCCCCGTAGGATATCGCCAGGCTGAAATGCATTTTAGCCTGACGATTCCAAACGAAGATAAAACGCGGAAGCCTCTGTGTAGCCTAACTGTGAAAAAATATATTTTATAACTTACTACCTAGCTCTACTAACGTCTTAAGCACTGTTGAAGTAAATACTGAAAATTGATACATAAAAGATTATATCTAGTTATAAAAGTTTATGTGGATACATGAAATAATAATATATATAGAGAGAGAGAGAGAAAAAGAGAGAGTGGGAGAGAGAGAAAAAGAGAGAGAGGGAGAGAGAGAGAAAGAGAGAGAGAGAGAAAAAGAGAGAGAGGGAGAGAGAGAGAGAAAAAGAGAGAGAGGGAGAGAGAGAGAGATGCTTTTGCATGCACCTCCTACCTCCTTTTGACTTTCGTTGTACCGTTTCATACACCACTCCTTAATCTTCTTATTTTAGCATAGTCTGTTACACAGGTATTTCAAGTTATTCCTTCTTTACATGAACGATCTCTTCATCAGGTACAAGCTTTGCTGTGCTCGTTAGACAAAGAGTTGTATTACTTGAGAGCATAGAAACCCTGTGATATTTTCAAGTGACTTTTTAGCATTTTCTTTATTAAACTCTTACTACACTCCAACTGTAACTTGAATGACTATGGTTATCATATGCCGCATTTTTGCTGTTTCTTTTTCAAAATATTTTACGTTCATATTATTATGAAAATCTTATAATCTACATTAGTTTCTGCAACTTTAAACTCTAACCGAGTCTGGCACAAGGCTGTTAGTCTATGGCACTTTTCTCTGTAAATACATTATCCGAAATAACATTCTAATACAGATATAAGTATTGATATTGTTTTAACCCTGTTTCACTTGCAAATTCAAATTCGACCTATGCGTTTGAGGATTTTGTTGGAGATTAGAAACCGAATATATTACGGCTCATCTCGATTCTGGTCGGCTAATTGAAGTTAAAGATCATTGAGTCTGGTCAGTAGGTATATCAGATGGATTATTTTCTAGAAAACACGGGACGCCATGCGTTTATGAGTGAGAATAGCTGTAACGTCTTTTCTCTAGTAGAGTTAGTGAATGTATGAATCGACCTCGCTTACTACCAATTTCTTAATGTATGAAATGACATCGCTTACTTCCAATTTTTTTAATGTATGAATCGACATCACTTACTTCTAATTTTTTAATGTATGAATCGACCTCGCTTACTTCCAAATTTGTTAATGTATGAATCGACATCACTTACTTCTAATGTTTTAATGTATGAATCGACATCACTTACTTCCAATTTTTAAATGTGCGAATCGACATCGCTTACTTCTAATTTTTTAATGTATGAATCGACCTCGCTTACTTCCAATTTTTGAATTATGAATCGACCTCGCTTACTTCCAATTTTTGAATTATGACTCGACCTCGCTTACTTCCAATTTTTGAATTATGAATCGACCTCGCTTACTTCCAATTTTTGGATGTATCAATTGACCTCGTTAACTTCCAATTTTTTAAACGTATGAATCGACATCACTTACTTCCAATTTTGGGATATATGAATCAACCTCGCTTACTTCCAATTTTTTAATGTATGAATCGACCTCGTTAACTTCCGATTTTTTAATGTATGAATCGACCTCGCTAACTTCCACTTTTTGGATGCATGAATCGACCTCGCTCACTTCCAATTTTTTAATGTATGAATGGACCTCGCTAACTTCTAATTTTTGAATATATGAATCGATCTCGCTTACTTTCAATTTTTTTAATGTATGAATCGACAGCACTTACTTCCAATTTTTTAATGTATGAATCGACCTCGCTAACTTCTAATTTTTGAATATATGAATCGATCTCGCTTACTTTCAATTTTTTTAATGTATGAATCGACATCACTTACTTCCAATTTTTTAATGTATGTAATCGACCTCGCTAACTTCTAATTTTTGAATATATGAATCGATCTCGCTTACTTTCAATTTTTTTAATGTATGAATCGACCTCGCTAACTTCCACTTTTTGGATGCATGAATCGACCTCGCTCACTTCCAATTTTTTAATGTATGAATCAACATCGCTCACTTCCAATTGTTGAATGCATGAATAGACCTCGCTTACCTCCAATTTTTGAATGTATGAATCAACCTCGCTAACTTCCAATGTTTGAATATATGAATCAACCTCGCTCATTTCCAATTTTTTAATGTATGAATCGACCTCGCTGCATTCACATTTTTGAATGTCTGAATCGACCTCGCTCACTTCCAATTTTTGAATGTATGAATCGACATCACTTACTTCAAATTTTTTAATGTATGAATCGACATCACTTACTTCCAATTTTTTAATGTATGAATCGACATCACTTACTTCCAATTTTTTAATGTATGAATCGACCTCGCTAACTTCTAATTTTTGAATATATGAATCGACCTCGCTTACTTTCAATTTTTTTAATGTATGAATCGACATCACTTACTTCCAATTTTTTAATGTATGAATCGACATCACTTACTTCCAATTTTTTAATGTATGAATCGACCTCGCTAACTTTTAATTTTTGAATATATGAATCGACCTCGCTTACTTTCAATTTTTTTAATGTATGAATCGACATCACTTACTTCCAATTTTTTAATGTATGTAATCGACCTCGCTAACTTCTAATTTTTGAATATATGAATCGATCTCGCTTACTTCCAATTTTTTAATGTATGAATCGACATCACTTACTTCCAATTTTTTAATGTATGAATGGACCTCGCTAACTTCTAATTTTTGAATATATGAATCGATCTCGCTTACTTTCAATTTTTTTAATGTATGAATCGACAGCACTTACTTCCAATTTTTTAATGTATGAATCGACCTCGCTAACTTCTAATTTTTGAATATATGAATCGATCTCGCTTACTTTCAATTTTTTTAATGTATGAATCGACAGCACTTACTTCCAATTTTTTAATGTATGAATGGACCTCGCTAACTCTCAATTTCTGTGTGTAAATAGTAGGGTAGACTATGCTATCATGCATTGTTAGGCAAATAGATAAGAGAAGGAAAACTCCAGGAAGTAATATCTTATCCTCGCATTGTTACCAGTTCTCTTTCATTTATCAACGCCACTGGACTGAAAAACATATGATAAGGAGAAGTGCGGTTTTGAATTGCGCAACGTGTTCTTCAATATAAGTTCCATCTTCCGGAATGTATTGTTTATGAGGCAATACAGTGCCTCTCGATTGAGAAAAGAGACCGAACCTTAAAATAATACTAGAAATACATTAGTACTGAATTCAGAAAATCTTCAAATCGTCATTACCATTAAATAGAACGGCTTCTATTTCCGTTTTTATTCATGTCAAATAGAGCCGACGAGATAGAAATATAAGCGTAGCAACATTTTACATTCATGATTCACGCAAGTCGTAATTATGCATGTTCTATGAAAGAAGTGATGCTGGGTTTGACAAATATGCGGGAGGATCGTAATATCGGGAAGAATATAGACGGTTTTAATGATTTCCCTAAGTTGGTTAATATCGTGGAACCGATATATGACATTAACATTATTGCTAGTTCAAGCTTCATCAGTTATCTCTGAGGCAAACTGAAGTGTTGCCGTAGTTGGTCACCTGATCGCCGACATTGGAAAATCTGTATTCACGCGGAAGACACACGGTGTAAATTGCATTTGTTATTCTAAAATCAAAGTGTAGTACATGTTCTGTCTCTGGAGACCATCTCTCCGGATGAGGCTAAGGCTTTATTTCCTTTCTTTTCAACTTACTGGGGGGGGGTCGGTGTTAACCAGATACGCGAGGGAACACCACCGAAATCGAGCAGGGTTTTTTACCCCGCCCAATAAACCGGTATTGTCCGGGCCTTCGGATCTGGATTTACGCCGGTCTATCGGTTGTCCGTCCTGTGCAGTTCTAGGATGTGTACACTCCCGGGCTTTGGCTTCTCACCCATTAAGAAGGGGTTAGTTTATTGCTAATCGCTTGAGGCGCCCCTACCGGGGAATGCCGACGGGGCTGCCCAGGCAATTTTTAAATAGCCAGAGTTCTCAAATTCTCGAGCGCTAGTTTTTCAAATCCCACTTTCCCGACCTTGTGTCACATCTTACCTTGTGGGAGGAAGATAAATAGAACCACCGAAATCGACCATTCTATTTATGAAGCCGTAAAAAGAGCCCTTTTTATGGGAAGCTGTAATACTACAATATACTGACCTCGTATTTAATCTTGGCCCTGTATGAGACAGGTAAAATTTTCTAGGAGACAGGCTTCAATTTTGTTTTACTTTGAAGTTCGACTTTTTTAAATTTTATGTTCAACTTTTTTAAAATTGAATTTCGTCTTTTTTATTTGAAATTCGACTTTTTTAGATTGAAGTTCGACTCGTTTCTTACCTTACCAATAAAAAGATGTAATAATTAGAATTATAATAAGAAGGATGATGATGCTCTGAATAAACATTACAGCGATGGGAGTTGTAATAAAACAGTTGTCAATGATAGAAAAAGCTTCGGATGATTAAAAGATAGAAACTATAATAGAAAAGAATTGATTTGGTTTGGTCTACTTCTGTTTTTAGTTCATTTCGATAATCAATAGAAATATAAAAAACAATATCAAAATCCATTAAATCTCCATTCATTTTTTAAACACTTTCGACAAAAAATTATTATCACAGTTTTCTTTCCATTATCGAAAGAAACCAAATGCATTTCTTCCTCGGCCATTTAGTTTTTTTGTTTTTTATTCTTTCTGTCATTGATTTCCGTATTTTCTTGAATTCAGTCTGGCAACGAAGAACTTTCATTTCCTTGGCGATATTAATTCACGTCAAAAAATATTCGCTGAAAAAGTTCATGGGAAATTCCCTTAGCTTTATCGGAGTTTGCTGATAAAACTTTCCTTTTATTTGAGAAGGCAAAATATATAAAATCGGCGTCATATATATATATAATTAAATATCACCAAATTGCTCACTAGGTAAAAACAATTCGAGCTCTCGGGCAATGTTTACATTTAGTTTACATTAAGATTTCGCTTGCATACAGCAGGTATCGGATCATAACGCATGGTGAGAAGCGCCGACTGTCAGTTTAACAGTCGCGTTTTCATCCCAAATTGAGGTACTTCCTTGTCTAGGCACACTGAAGAGGTGTGATACAGCGAAACGTTCGTTTAAATAAAATAATATATATATATATATATATATATATATATATATATATATATATATATATATATATATATATATATGAGAGAGAGAGATAGGAGAAAAAGGAGTGATAAAAATGCGATGATTGTCCAAATTTATTTCAAATTTCAATTGTTCAATGCAAGGTGTATTCAGTAATAAACTAGCGTTTATTATTCTTTTCTTTAAGCCAAGGCTTTTCAAAGATCGAGATCTTATCATCAGAGGAGAAATACAGATAGATAAGTTAGCTTTCGAAAAAAACAATATATATATATATATATATATATATATATATATATATATATATATATATATGAGGGTAAAAGGCAGAATATCTGATAAAATTAAATTGCCGTTAAATAAAAGATATGGGAAAAAACAAATTTAAATACAGTTAACAGATTTTACCGGTTTCGTTCAGATCAACGAAACCGGTAAAAACTCTCGTTTTTTATGATTATTTTACTGTATTTAAATTTGTTTTTTGCGCTTGTCTTTTTCACACACACATTATATATATATATATATAGAAGTAGAATGCCTGGACGTCAAGCCGCTTTAAAAAGTGTTAAAATTATCATTGTTTATCAGCTATTCAGAATTAGCCGACGTTGGATTTGAGTTGAAAAATACTTGTAATCCGGGGTTTCGAATCGCATGACCGGTAGTTAATAGTCATATCTCTATACTGATGAGTCCCGGTTTAAGGACGAAACGTATACGTACATAGATAATAAACAATAACAAATATTAATTTATATATAATTATTTCCACAATCAGACAACGCCGCAAATATATATATACTGTGTGTGTGTTTTTTCCAGTGATTTTGTGAAAAGAATGCAATATAAAAAAAAAACAATTCCGTTTTGTCTGCATTGTCAAAAAAAACTATCGATCTTTTTGTGTCGATCGATAGTCATTATATGTTCTCTTCCTCGTAAGCCGCATCCCAACTGCCTAATGGATGCTGCCACTAATCACTTTCCAGTGCTCAGCACGTCTTCTGCCCTCCCTCTCATCAAATTGCACAAGTAGCGAAAAGTGCCTTAGAACTCTGGATTTCTTCGCAATTTCAATTGTCTGTCATCACAAGTGCATCACTCCACCGATTCTGAGTCTGCAATGAGATGGACATTTTCCTTGATTCGACTTAAAACAGCCGCAGTCAATAATTGACATTTTTACTCGTTAAATACCTTATCAGCCTGATATATTAAAGCTTTTACTGCAACAATATCATCTCGCCTAGGTCGATCAAGAGTCTCTGAGAGCAGTCGTCATGATTAATGATAATAAAGGGAATATATTTACTTCTATGTATTCAATTTGTTCACGCATTAAAATACATTATAAATAAATTCATAGTAGGCCACTAACATAAGAAAGCAAATATAAGGAAAGTAAGAAGTATCTTATAAAACCGTCTCCAAACTCTCATCGTTAAAGTGGTTGCTCCCAGGCAACACCATGTTTTTTAGCTAGAATTTTTTAAATTACACCTTTTTTTAAATTTTCAAATTAACATTTTTAATCAAGTTGTAGAATACTGACGTGTCTGAATTAAATCATAGCAAAACAATTTTAAATAATCAGAAGAGATTAGAGCTCAGTCGAGCATCTACAATGAAAATAACGATCGAGTAGAGAAAGACTAGTTACGTCTCTTCTGTGAGAAAGAGGAAGAGACCACTCCCACTAGATTCTGTCAAGGCAGGAAATAGTACTCTGCTGAGTAGTACCTCCCCAGATGTGGTAGCAGTACCTCCCCAGATGTTGTAGCAGTACCTCCCCAGATGTGGTAGCAGTACCTCCCCAGATGTGGTAGCAGATGTGTTATAAAAGAAAGTCTCATTTCGAAAGCCTCGGAAATCCATCTGTCATAAAATTATTCAGGTTTAATGTACATAAACATGTCTGTTTATGTGTACACAATGTTCTAAATTAATTAAACAACGAAAACATAGTTGTTGTTTTTTTGTATATACATCTGAGAAAATTTATCGATTTTAACTGCTCAGTGGTTGTACTTTTTTTTTGCCGGTGACAGAAATTCATCAGATATTTACAGATTTTTTTTTTCATTTTGTTTAATGTTATTTTGAAAATAAACATGTCCGTCTTAAATGTTATGGCGTTAAAAATTAGTGAACTTGAAAAGAGATCAATATGAAAGGAGGAGATGGGCGATTTGTTGATTATTGTGATGTTCCCGAACGTTTATTTATTTTAATTTATCAAGGATGCTCGTTCCTGGCCGGTCATAGATAACAAGATAGATGAGTTAAAAACAAGTGTTTTAAAACGCCTCATCTTCCATCTTTTTCTGTCTCTCTTTTTTCTGTCTCTCTCCACACACTTATGCTCGGTAACGTTATCTTTTCAAAACACATCTCCCTAAATTACATGCTCCTTTCTTTCGTTCGCTCTAATGTTCTCTGTCTCTGTCTTTGTTTTTGTCTGTCTGCCTCTCTCTCTTTCTTTCTTTCTCTCTCTCTCTCTCTCTTTCTTTCTCTCTCTCTCTCTCATTCTTTCTTTCTCTCTCTCATTCTTTCTTTCTCTCTCTCATTCTTTCTTTCTCTCTCTCTCTCTTTCTTTCTTTCTCTCTCTCTCTCTTTCTTTCTCTCTCTCTCTCTCTCATTCTTTCTCTCTCTCTCTTTCTCTCTCTCTCTTTCTTTCCCTCTCTCTCTTTCTTTCTTTCTCTCTCTCTCTTTCTCTCTCTTTCGTTCTCTCTAATGTTCTCTGTCTCTGTCTTTTTCTTTTTCTTTTTCTTTTTCTTTGTTTTTGTCTCTCTCTCTCTCTCTCTTTCTTTCTTTCTTTCTCTCTCTTTCTCTTTCTTTCTTTCTCTCTCTCTCTCTCTTTCTCTCTCTCTTTCGTTCTCTCTAACGTTCTCTGCCTCTCTCTTTTTCTTTGTCTTTGTCTGTCTGTCTCTCTCTCTCGTTCTCTCTTTCTCTTTTTATCCCCCTGCCTATTTATATGGAAACTGGTTCAATATAATAGAAGAAAACAAAGTATGAAAAAAAAGTCAGCAATAGTTTTTAGAACAACTACTAGTAAAAAAAAAAGAAACTAGTTTTTCTGACACCGCCATTTACCAATGGGGATAGATGTAACAACATTCTTTTTACCGTAACCTGATCAAGTTGATACGGTATCAGATGATGTAAAGTCTGTAAGTTTGCATCTTTGGAAGTTTCTGAAATTCTACCGAAAACATCATCAGACACATAAAGAAACGTTCGAAATGTTAATAAATAAATCCAGTAAATCAAAATAGAAAAATAATATACCGGTAAAAGTTATTTAAAAAAAACTCAAAATATAACCAATCAACCATTGTTTTAGAAGAATTACCAAAAATTCGGGATTAATTTTGATGTCTGTACTTATATGCTAACTAGCTGAAATAGTATTTCCAGTAATTCAATAATAATAATAATACTTATAAACATATAATTAAAAATAATCAAAAAAATATTAGTATGGTCGAAAGTGTTTGAAAAGAAGTTATCGCCTTGAGATATTTTAATTTAGTGATTTCGTAGCAATATTGGAAGTTGATATGTAAAAATGATGTTAAATACAGAATTGTTCACATAAGGCTAGAGTAGGGAGAAATCTGAAAATTCCCTGAAATGTTTAAGAGTTCCTTCAGAGCTACGTGTAGAGGAAGGTACGTCAGGGTAGGAAGTACGTTGCAGATCAACGATACCGATTTATGCACCTAGGGTGGTCGATGTCAAAGTGACGAAGTTTGAAAGCTCTTCCATCACCCTTACTACTCGGATGGCAATCATCCAGATAAACTTGTAATAGAGAACGAAATAAATAATCAAGAAAATTCTAAACTGCCGAGATCAAATAACGGTGTGTTATTTATTTTGTTGCTTAAATATTTGTAGCAACAGGGAAAAAGAGAGACGACTGTTTTTTGAACAATAACAGATATCTTCACTACAACTATGACAACGGTGTAACAATAATGGAAAAAGAATAGAAAGAAAGAGACATCACCACACATTGAGCAAACAACTTACAACATATCAACGAGAGACTCACCTGTTTTCTGTCAATGAGAAAAGCATTACGTGCAATCGGGTAAGGGACGAAATGATTCTCTACCTAACGTTACAAATGGCTTATTATTGCCATGTAATGTTACAGTGTTAAACTTACATGAAAGATTTTTTTTATACCAATATCGATATTTTCTCAAGTCTTTTGAAATCAATTGATTTCCATGTTTACTTCTGCGTATAATCTCATTAAAAAGAGATGTTATAACGAGTCAGAGGTGTATTTTCCTGTGGCGATAGAGATTCACACCACCGGATGCAAAGCGGCCGCGAGTCAAGTCGTCATTTGCAAGAGGTATAAAACGCATGCTCAATATTTTGGATTTTTGTCGATGCCAGTAATTTGCATGTGTGGACACCGACTCGTTTTAAAAGGCGCGACACTACGACAGTGAATCAGAAGAAAGGCAGAGGTGGACGTGAACAGACGGAAAAGAGATTCGTATAGTTATATGAGCATGTTGTTAATTTTGTTCCGGTGTTTTCTGAAAAGATGTTCCGCCCGAGTTTTAGACCGTCGTTGACACTTCACTGAGCAACAAAATATATTTCTGTTTTTTACAGCTCCCACGGGGACCTCTTTCAAATGTACAGGTTACGTGACTAATGTTTAGAAAGAAAATTATTAAATTCGTTTCACCTTGTTCTTTAAATCGGACGAGATATAAACGATCAAGGAAGACATCTTCATCCTACAATCATAACACATGTGCTGTAAAGCGTGTTTATCGAAGCCAGTTTATCGTTTCTTAGATTAGAACATGAGCCAATTTTTATTGATCTCAGTGTACGTTTTTCTGTTTCGTTTTGAAACCTTGTTGTGTGAAGCACTGTAGCCGCTTCGCAGATTCACGGATTTTTGTTTAGTTCAAGGTGGAAATTCAACGAACTCCTTTCTCCAAACTCGTGTAGAAGCATCAATATCTTCCGTTTTCTTTGAAAGCTCCGCGAAAATTGACTCCTCTCTTCAGGCCTTGAACAAGTTGGCTTCGTTTCAAAACCTTTGATCGACTTTCTGTGTTTGCTGACTGTTGAAGCATGCACGCTGAGATATGACCTATAATATTCGTATCTCTTGGGCACGGAATCTTTTTTTTTTAATTCTAAAACAGTTCAGATTACTGCAAAGTTGAGAGTTGATGTGTACTTTATTTCACACACGAGAAATAATATCGGTTAAACTAACCTGTGTTGCCACTCAATGGGAACGAATATAGATATCTCTGTAGAATCATTATATTTATTTATAAAATCATTATTTGAAGTCACTGATGGTCAGAATAATATTTATATAACTCTGTATATATTATTTTAGTCTTATAATACATGATGACCCCCCCCCAGAAATGCCAGCCATTGAACCGTTAATAAAATGTACAATCTTTTTCGCAATTAACCCATATTTGATACAAATAAACTTTCGTCTATACCTGACTTCACCGCCGAGTTTCAGTCACGATTGTCTAGTGATCTTTATTTTATCAGCTTTCATTAAGCACATATGGATACGATGTTCGTAATTGTAAATACCTCTGACACACTCCTCTTTTGCGCTTCCCTAGTTTGCCCTGTGATTGCCCACTAAAGTTCAGGAATAATTTGGTCATTATCCTGATAGACATTACTTTTGAGATAACCCAATGGATAAAGATCTGGGAGTTCAAAGTCCGGTTAGTGTGAAACCCATTGTGTATCACACCTACCACCTACTGATGAGACGAAAATCAAAGTATTCCCGCATATCATTAAATTGCATTAAGAAAAATTGTTTGAAGTCCATAAATGAAACTTAGTGGACAAGTTAGGCATTTACCGAAGTTTATTTGTACCAAAAACAGTTTGATTGCAAAAAGTAGACATGAATGTCCGATGTAAAAAATGTAAAACTATTTTGAGCACTCCCTACGCTTAAAATTTGACTGAGATATAGAAAATCAACCAATTTTAATGACATTTTCAGTATTTATTGATCACGAAATATAATGAATCCATTTTTTTTTTAAATATTAGTGAAAATGTATTATTTCGTGTAAACAAAAGACACCTTTACTTAAGTTATATTTCTAAGTACTAAAAAAACGCATGATTTTCTTTTGTAAAAATTTATGAAAATAAAGCACCATCGATGTTTAAAAAATTTTAATATTTCTTATATATTACGAAAAAATGTTCTTAAATTCCGTATTAATAAAATCAATGTAATTTTTTTTTAATTGATTTCTCGAATTAATGATTTTATAATTGAATAAAGCATTGTTTATTCTATATTTTCACTAAAAAATAATATAATTGCCAACAATATTTTATGTGATTTTAATGATAAGTTCCCGGGAAAATTCTTAACGCGATATTGTAATATTTCGTCTTTGCGCATGAATGTGTAATCATCAGCGTAAGATATTTTGTTTGTAATTTTGAAAATAAAAAAAAACATTGAAAGAATTAAGAAACTGGGCCATTCCGAAGAATAAATTTTGAAAATAAAAAAAACATTGAAAGATTTGAGAAACTGGGCCATTCCGAGGAATAAATTTTGAAAATAAAAAAAACATTGAAAGAATTGAGAAACTGGGCCATTCCGAAGAATAAATTTTGAAAATAAAAAAAAACATTGAAAGAATTGAGAAACTGGGCCATTCTGAACCATAAATTTTTAAAATAAAAAACATTGAAAGAATTGAGAAACTGGGCCATTCCGAAGAATAAATTTTTAAAATAGAATAATTTCTACTTACGATTAACTTGAAGAAGTATTAATGTACAGTACCGCAATACACAGACGGGATCTGCATGTTGATTTAAACAAAATAGGGATACTTAAATTAAAAAACATTTTTTATAATTTTCAAAATTAAAGAAATCAAGGTATAATATTTTTTAAATTTCTATAAACTATTACAAAAGTAATCTTGTATATGAAGTTTTAAATAATAAAACGAAATATTATTAAATGTATTGTCTTCTTTGCAGTTCTTCATCGATAGCCAGTTTGTTTACTTACTTGACCGAAGATATTTTTTACTAAACTTTCACATTTTTGGATAATCATGTAATTTTTAGTAAAAAGTAAGTACATTTTTTTATTTAGTATCTGAAGACTTTAATTTAATAATTATCTTTGAAATAGTTCCAGAAAATTGATAGTTATCATTCAATAGATTTTTCTTCAAACTAAAAATTTCACTGATTTATTGTTATTTTAGCCGTTCTGATAACATTTTTTCATTCTGTTTTTTTTCACATGTACATATACATTTATTTTCTTTTAGAGATTAACTTTAGGCTTTTATATTTAAAACACAATCAAAATACAATGTGTAAAGCTTCTAGTATATGGAGTGTTTGTATATTAGTATTGTGTTCCAGGATTTTAGTGTTGTCTACGAGAAGTTTTCGGATTTGCGAGCGGGGACAGGAATGTTCGTTAATGAGGTGTCTGGCTATGGCACTATTATCCGATAGATGCATGGTCAACCTCCTGGACAGAGTCGTGGTAGTCGAGCCAATGTATACGTTTTTTAGTTGGTTGTCAGAGACACAGTCTCCCAATGGATATTTAAACTCATATACCAGACCCGTTCTATCCAGAACTCTAAGCTTTACACATTAAAACAAAATAAACGGTTATTAACAGGATTAATTTTAACACTAGTACTAATATACTTAAATGTTTATAATACTAAATAAATATAGTTTGGTATTTAAGTTTTCCCGCCAAAATTAACTATAAACTCACTCCAGGTTTTTACCTGATTGACATTATTCCACTGAAGATGTACCCAGATGGGTCAGAAAGTACTTTGGACCTAAACTAAAATTACGGCAGATTCATCAGCCAATTCTCATCCGAGATTAGGACTTTAATCCGGAAAATGGAAGGGATCCATACAAAAATATCCAGACATGAGTTGTCGGTTATTTTTAATAATACGTGCCTTAGAGAAAAAATGCTGCCTCGATACACACATATATATATATATTTAATGTGAGATTAAATATATATTTATTTCCACAATCAGAAAACGCCGCGGTCCACAACAACATCGCCGTGGTTTGCTTAATCTGTGTAATCTGTTTCTTGTATGTGGTGAGGTAGCTCAGTGGCAGAGTAACATGCAAGTGACTCGGGTTTCGAATCCTGGGTTCAGATGTGTTCTACTGATAAGTCCAAGAGACACATGCAAAAACCGAATATGTTTTATAAATTCTTCAACGTCTCATCTTTATTTCTCGACTTTCTCATGATGACTGATTTGTATAGAAACATTGAAGTCAATATTTAAAAATACGTGGTGCGTCTGTGACATAGAAATAATGTTTCTGTTCTTATTTTCGAACAAAACAATGGACGTTCAAATTCAAGATACGTGGTGTGTTTATGCCCTGAAAAAATGTTTTTTTCTATTTTCGAACGAAACATAGACGTTAGAATTCAAAATGTGTGTAACATCTAGGTTTCGTTCTAAACAAAGTGCAAAAACATTATTTTCACGCCATAAACGCACCATATATTTTGAGTTCTAACGTCTGTTGTTTTGTTCGAAAGAAAAAAAAAGTATTTTCAAATATTTACTTCTATGTTTTTCTTCAAATAAGTCACCATGAGAAAGTCTTGAAATAAAGACGAAACGTTGATAAAAATATAAAACATTTTCTGTTTTGACTTTTTTCTTTTTCCATCACGTTAGATTATTATTTCCATAATTATTATCATAAATATATATATATAATATATATATATATACTTTGTATATTAATCTTTTATCTACAATAGTAATATGTTTATGTACATACATTTATATATATATATATATGTATGTGTGTCTGTATATGTATGTCTTCGCCTACATATTATTATAAAGATACGAATATATTAATCGAATTCACTCAAATGAGTCACATGGATTATTTCTATCTCTTGGCTTCATGCTGTACATAAAAGGATTGTATAATTCGTCATTATATCACTCTCCTTTAGTAATACTGTCATATTCCGTAAGCAACAAAAATACTATTTTCTCGCTCTGTTCGTTTTTCTTCATTTCTTGAACATATAGAAAAGAGTTAGATCGATAAAACTGACGACAAAACGCGAAATACGATTGTCTCTGACAAGCTTTTAATTATATTCATGATTAGTGATAACAATAACAATAATCTATAGTATCCAACATCTCTACTGCACAGCAATCCAGTTTCATAATACTAAACCGGCTGCTACAATAGGGATATAGGCGTAGAATATAAGATATAGATTTAAATAAGTAATGTAAAGAAATGAATCCGGAAATGTGTTAGAAAATAATTCGAGAGGAGGGAAACAGTGGGTGTTGAAAATAAGCCAGCAGAAGAAGGAATTAAAAGAAAAACAACGCAAGAAGGAGCAAGTGATTCAAGATGGGCATAGCTTTTTAAAGAGATGCAAAATTACCGTGGTAATAAGCGACGTGTACCATTGCATGGAGAATGGTCTTATCCTAAATAGAATCACGTCGACAGAAATAGCTGTACGGCTTTTTGATACATAAATTCACTCGATCAACCCGACAATCAGCTTAATCCCATCCATTCACTGTGGAGGTCCCTTTCTACTCCAAAAGATTTTTTCCTCGTGCTGCTCGACTCTGGAACTCATTCCCTGCGCCCTGCTTTCCCCCACGGTACTGACATGCAGAAATTTAAAACTAATGTAAACAGACATCTCGCTGCACAGCTTCCAATTTAGGTTACCCCACCCCCCTCCCCAACAACAACTTTCACCCTTTTTCTCAGTAGCCCTTTACGTCTACAGTGGCGGTCTGCCTTGTTTGGAATGAACTAGGTCAAAATAAAATGGTTGACTCATTGGATAGTGACATCTCTAAGTAGTTGTGATAGTAGTAATCGTATAGAGGTTGTTCTTTTCTTCGGTTTTCCTCCTTGTGACTATATTTTTTTTAAAATAACAAATAACTCCATTCATTACTCTGGGGTTTAATTTTACTTCCTTCCCTTCCTCCTCGTCCTCACTAATCCCATCCTATCTGCGCATTTAACGATGGAAATGGTATTCCCAACTCGAGAGTGAGAGATCGGTCTTCCGATGGACAGATACTTTTTATAGAATGCATGGACGCATCTACAGAGCAGTCTGATTTTGCCAATACATATTTACTGCATATTCTCATTTTCTGTGAATTCAATATATCTATGAATTTACAATTATTATTGTCAGCGTCTAAAAAAAAAAGAATTTGAGACTATTGGACGACTTTTGTTAAAGTCGTAAGAATAGTTACAATTGTGTCTGTTGCTGTCTTAGAAGTGACGTCACGATCTAATCATGCTTGAAAGAGATGAAACCTCAGAAATGTAGCCATTTTTATCTGAATAATCACTGAAGCCACCGGAGAAGTATTAGAAATAATCTGCTCGACATTAAATAAAGAAGTATATAATTGTCTCTTCATTTCCAACGCATTTGTTGTGTGCAATAGCTTGGAGCAAGGGGAGACAATCGCTTCTTAGGAATAACGGGAGATAATCGCTTCCGCTTGCGTCATAACGCGTGTTACTTTTTTATCTCCGACCAAAGCCAACGAAATGTGTTTGAGTACGTTAATCCTAATGGCGATTAAAAAAAAACATATACTTGGAAAATTCAGGATGTCATATTTTTCCTTATGTAAAACTGTATCGTATACATTTATTTCAGAACATATCAATCCGTTTTAGGTAATTTAATGCTGAAAAAATACAACGCAAACACACATGGTGGAAACCTGGGTGTGGGAGTTGAGCACCAAGTCGTTTGTTCACATGACATTTAAAGTTGTGCATGTTGGTACGCTCAGGGAAACCGGGATCAGGTAGTGAATACCAAAGGCTCGCTGTCCGAGGAATGAAGCTAATAGAGTACAAACTCCTCCTGGATCTCGGGACTTCTACAATGAAGTGAAGAGGTGGGATTTTGTTGGTAGTCGCGGTATTTACGTTGAATGGATACACGTGCAGTAAGTTCACCAGATCACATTCCGATACTAGTGGTTGGTGCACCAGCTCAAATGGAACAACAGTTCGAAATGCCCAGACAAATTGTGGCTTTATAGAGATATAGGATAGTGGCCGGTTTAAGAAGGATTCTAGAAAGAAATTATAGTTAGGATTAATTATCTATCATTATATTTATATCTGTAATTATATATTATTATATATATCATTATGTATTATTATATCTATTATTATATATTATTATATTTATCTATCATTATATTTATATCTATTATTATATATTATTATATCTATCATTATGTATTATTATATATCTATCATTATATATCATTATATATGTATCTATCATTATATATTATTATATCGATCATTATATATAATTATATTTATATCTATCATTATATATTATTATATCTCTATCATTATAAATCATCATAGTTATCTATCATTATCTACCATTACATGTATCTATCATTATCCATCATTATATTTATATCTATCAGTATATATAATTATATATCTATCCTTATATATTATTATATATCTATCATTATCTATCATTATATTTATCTATCATTATCATTATATTTATATTTATCTATCATTATCATTATTATCATATCTATCATTATATATCATTATATTTATCGATCATTATTGATCATAATATTTATCGATCATTATCTATCATTATATTTATCTATCATTATCTATCATTATATTTATATCTATCATCATATATTATTATATCTATCATTATATATTATTATATTTATCTATCATTATCTATCATTATTTATTATTATATTTATCTATCATTATCTATCATTATATTTATCTATCATTATCTATCATTATATATTATTATATTTATCATGATATATTATTATATCTATCATTATATATCATTATATTTAACTATCATTATCTATCATTTTATTTGTCTATCATTATATATTATTACATCTATCATTATATATTATTATATATCTATCATTATATATTATTATATTTATCTATTATTATATTTATCTATCATTATCTATCATTATATTTATATATATCATTATATATTATTATATCTATCATTATAGTTAGGATTATTTCAATTAAGAAGGATTCTAGAAAGCTATTATAGTATTGGATATCGTTATTACAAATTGTCAGCAATACGTTATTAAATTGAATGGGCGCATAGTTGTTTAATACGAAAAGTTTCTTATATATAATTGGTTGGCTCAGTTTACGGCATGTCAACCTCAGTGGGTTATTTAATTCCGACTAAAAGTAAAAAGTAAAGTCGTATGAATCAGCCTCGTAAAACGTTTTGACCGGCTTAAGTCTGTTGTTAGGATTGGTTTTACCTATTCTTTCTGATACTTACAGAAATAAACAAGGGGAAGGTTGCCAACGCCCATCAGTAAAAGTAGTGTTATTGAATAAATTGCATTCGAACCAAAGCCGTTTGTTAGGCGTCGTTATTCACTTCACAACTTCCATTCCCTGACTAAAAATAAAAGTAGAATGATCAATATTTGTAATCATTCTGTTTGGTAAAAATATCTGCTTTTATTAGCATTCTTGGTAGACGAATCTTTTGTAGGATGCAGGTTGAGTATTTCTTTGTTACCTGTCGTATTTCACTAACAGTATAACATGAATTAGTGAAATGTGTTGATTTCAATGAAATCTGCGTTCTGAATATTATAAACTGGGTGACCTGAAGGACCCTTTTGAACAGGTCAGTCATAACGACATATGTTTCCATTTACCTTGCTGCGTGTATAAACCTTTATACACCCGTGTCGTCGGCGTCGCCGTCGTCGGAAACGCAAGCTATTGCTTGACTGTGAATACTCAACGCTATTATCCATTGCACCACGGGTCTATATGCATTCTCCGTTTATTCTTGAAATTTATTGATCATCATAAAAACTTCAAATTGATCAGCGCTGTTCTCGGCTTGACAAAATAAAAATTCTCGTATTATATATCGATATAAAATGGGTTTTATGAGAAAGATTTAATGGTTAAAAGAATGGTGTTGACTTATAAAGGAACAGCTGGAAAAATGCAATGAATATCTAGATATTAACACTGTTTACTCTACTTACCTAAGTACGAATCTATGTAACTTTGAAAACTGCTATAAATGGAAAGATTGAATATCGCTATCTATTTCGAACCTAAAACCTGGATGGCGTGCGCGCGTACGTGTGTGTGTGTGGGGGGGGGTATGATAGCAGCAAACCTGTGCTATCTCATGACTAATCCTATTCTCTAATGACTGTGGCCCTTATCCTATGCAAAAATCAGGTTAGAATTATTGGAACTTACAATCGCCGCACGTGTTAGATCAGGACTTTCTTTCGCCTATCTTAAACGAAAGCTTAAGAAGTACATTCTGGTGGTTGTACAGCTCCTTCACACAGCAAGATGAGAAATTATATGTACACACACACACACACACACACACACACACACACACACATATATATATACACATATATATATATATATATATATATATATATATATATATATATATGTATATCTGACCAGAAAAGGAAGAAAATGTTCCGACGTTATAGAATTGGAAAAACCAAAACATATTATTTATGTATTCATAAACGTTTCGTCTTTATTATAAGACTTCTTAATGATTCTTGTTTTAAATAAAACATCACAAATAAGTACAAAATGTGTTGCTTGCTGGTTCAGAAAACTGCAGCCGTTTTGAGCATATAAATCACAATATTTTTATTTTTATTTCTTATAATTAAGACGAAATGTTGATGAATAAATAAATAATATTTGTTGGTTTTCCTTTTTCAATGGCCATATATATATATATATATATATATACAGGGTGATTCATAAGTCACTTTACTTAGCTATTTAAAATGATTACCATATGAAGCACAAACATACTATGAACTTTTGATAATTGTTATCTTACTCTCTAATTACTGCTATTTGTTATTTTAAATTCGTTCGTTTATATATTTGTTTCTATATATATTTATTTCATAATCAATCAAATATGCTACAAAGAGTCGTAAATTCCATGCAAAAAAGAATGGAGCTCTGCATGCAGAACGAAGGTAGAAATTTTGAAAAGTTGCTGTAATTTTAAACTCCCATGAATTATTTTGTTGAATAAACTTTCTGTTTTGTATTACCGTATTTTTTAACTTTAGAATTTCAAAAATAAATAGCTAAGTGTCTTATGAATCACCCTGTATATATATATATATATATATATATATATATATATATATATATATATATATATATATATATATGTGAGAGAGAGAGAGAGAGAGAAAGAACTTGAATGTCTACTAGAAGCTATCCTCGAGTATCTAAGGTCTCTCTGTACACGGGTTGGTCAGGACAACCTGGCATGTGGATATTTCCTCCTACGAGTAAAGCCTGACCAAATACTCAATATAACCTAGTATTCGAAGCCAAAATAAGATCTCCTCTC
The DNA here is from genome assembly GCA_963556195.1 of Sepiola atlantica. NCBI lineage: Eukaryota > Metazoa > Mollusca > Cephalopoda > Sepiida > Sepiolidae > Sepiola > Sepiola atlantica. Next base: position 9,348,099 of record OY744521.1, on the reverse strand, counting down.
TATGGCTACCCACACTGGATAATGGTATTACCTCTAGTAACATCATCAAGCTGGATACTCTACCAGACGAGATGAATTCTTGCCCTGAAATCCGGTAAGACCAAGCGACCACAAGAAAGATATACTATAACATATTAACTATTCAATCGAGGATAGAAAAATGAATGTACTTAACTTCTTTACAAACTCAACGTTTGACAGGTGAAGGAGAATTTTAATGGAATATTCGATTATTTATGTATCTCATATAGAGATGAAGTGTTAGCTCCAGGGAAAGGTCCCTTGATTTCGCCTGAAGTAAAATGAAACAAATATATATATATATATATATATTTAAATTCCCGAAACAGTTTTTCATGGTAAACAACTGATGATACCTTAAATAATGTTAAAAGCAAACTAATATAATAACTGTAAAAAATAAATTGACTTACATGAGTGATTTTCCACTGAACGACTTGTGACTAAAAAGTTGTTTCTTTTGTATATAGTTTTAATGGTTGAGAAACTTCCGAGACATATATATATATATATATATATATTAGTAGTAAGTTTTTGAAAGGCTGTGGGCAATGCAATTCCGGGTAAGATGCAAGTTGAAAGGAAAGGAACAAAAACAATAAAAATAAATCGAATACGATATAAGACTTACTATTTATTTTTCCTTTTTTTTCCTTTTTCTTTTTTTTTCTTACATAACAGCAAGAGTGTTTTAGCTGTCCGGGTGATTAAAAATCACTATTTGATATTTCGGGAAAAGACATCCCTTTTTCAAAAATAATTAGACCAGAAGAAGAATAATATTTTATTCTTCTCCGACTGTGTAGAGAATAATACAAAACAAAATGGCTGCCAGATATAGACCGCAGCAAAAAAAAAAACAGTTTCACAGGGAATATAAATTAAGTTAAGTTTTATTTTAATATTATGTTAAATATATGATTGGTGTTTAGAATATTAGTGTAATGTTGGTTAGGTGTATGGTGTTCGATAAACTGTTATTTTTGATAATATATATATATCATTTTTTTATTTTATTTATTTTTTTTTTTTTTATATTTGAATATTTACTTTGTTTTATCTTCGTATTTTTAATTTGTTTATCTTTCTATCGTAATTTAAGAATTTTAATATAAATTAAAGTAATTAGTCTCATATTTTAAATATTCTAGATCTATCTACTTATCGATTTCGATTATCATCTATTAAAGAAGTGTTATTAATTACTAATTGTGAGTTTCGTCAAATTAGATTAACGAATTAACTTATTAACTTGATATATTTATTATAAGATAAAGGGGAGTAACTCTGGATTTTTTTAAATATTTTTTTTTTATAATTAATTTTTTAATTTTTTTTTTTTTAATTTTATAAAATCTTTTTTTTTGGTGGAGATCTGTATAACAATATTAGTATATATATACAACATATATACACAAATGCATATATACATATATATATACATATCTATGTATTATTGTTTGTTTAATTGTTTATCTATATATATTCATCAATTTCTTTACATATTTGTTTGTTTGTTTTTGTTTTTTTTTAATTTTTTATAATCTTTTTTTTTGGTGGAGATCTGTATAACAATATTAGTATATATATATACAACATATATACACAAATGCATATATACATATATATATACATATCTATGTATTATTGTTTGTTTAATTGTTTATCTATATATATTCATCAATTTCTTTACATATTTGTTTGTTTGTTTTTTTTTTGTTTTTTTTTGTTTTGTTTTTTTAATTTATTTATTTATTTATTTTTTATTATTATTATTTACTTGTTTAATTTATTTTATGAATTATTTATTTAATATTTGCATGTTATTTGTATACATTCTATATGTGTTTGGATTTATTAATTAATAATGTTAGGTTATGGAGTGACTTATTTTGGTGGGTTAGACGAGTATGCTGAATATGGTTTTTGGTTTGTGGTTGAAAGTGTGTAAGGATGGAAGTTCATATGGGGAGGGGCCTGTTTGATTGTTTGGGTGTATGGTGAGTTTATTATGGGAGGTGAGTAATGAGTGAAATGGTGGAAACGGACTCTGTTAAGTGTTAGATATGGGGGTTGGTTGGTGGATGGGGGGTAGATATTATAGAATGAAAGGTGAGTAGAGCTCGTGACGTTGATTGAGTGAGGGGTTTAATCTGGAGATGAGGATTGATTCTGTGATTCTAAGGTCACCGATGTTTCTGACAGACGCTAAGATGGAGACGTGAATATCGCGCTGAGTGTTTGAGCAAATCTCTATGTGTTTGTGGAAAGAGGATATACGGGTATTCAAGTGCTCCTTTATGCGCAAGTGTAGCGGTCTTGTAGTGTTGCCGATGTAAAATTTTTTGCATTTATTACACTGTAGTTTGTAAACACAGTTAGTGCGAAGGCACAGACCTGTGTTGGAGATAGGGCAATTGGCCAGGGAGCAGGGTTCGGGTGTGTGGTTAGTGTGTTTATTAGATAGATGTTGGCGTAAGGAGGTGCCAGTATGTGTTAGTTGTATGTTAAGGTTTTCCTTATGTATTGCCTTGCGGATGGAGGTGGTGATCTTATCGCTGAAGAAAGGGAGTTTTAAGAAGCATGTGTTAGCGAGGGTGCGGTGTCTACGTGTTTTGGGCTTATTTAGGTGGGCTATGGTTGGGGCGGGGTAGCCATTATTTTGGAGGGTTTGGTGGAAGTTTTTAGTGTGTGATATTTTGTCAGCAGCAGAAGAGCATTTATTTTGTATTCGGGTAATTTCATTATGGGCATAACTTAATTTGGCTTTTGTGGGCAGGGCAGACTTATAGTGTATGAAAAGGTTTTTGCAGGCAGGTTTCCTATAGAAGTTAGTGTGTATAGAGCCATCTTCGGTGATGTTAAGGTTGAAATCAAGGAGAGAGAGTGAGCCGGACTCGTTTGGGTGTTCTATGGTGAATTGTATGTGGGGGTCGGTGTTGTTGAATGTGTTGAATATTTGTGTGGCTTCGTCTTGAGAGGATGTAAGGATTAGAATGTCATCTATATATCTGGAGAAGAATATATAGGAGAGGCAGGAGTTAAGTGCTCGTTGTTCTAACCGGTTCATATATTCATATATATATATATATGCATTTGTGTATATATGTTGTATATATATATACTAATATTGTTATGCAGATCTCCACCAAAAAAAAAGATTATAAAAAATTAAAAAAAAACAAAAACAAACAAACAAATATGTAAAGAAATTGATGAATATATATAGATAAACAATTAAACAAACAATAATACATAGATATGTATATATATATGTATATATGCATTTGTGTATATATGTTGTATATATATACTAATATTGTTATACAGATCTCCACCAAAAAAAAAGATTTTATAAAATTTAAAAAAAAAAAAAATTAAAAAATTAATTATAAAAAAAAAATATTTAAAAAAATCCAGAGTTACTCCCCTTTATCTTATAATAAATATATCAAGTTAATAAGTTAATTCGTTAATCTAATTTGACGAAACTCACAATTAGTAATTAATAACACTTCTTTAATAGATGATAATCGAAATCGATAAGTAGATAGATCTAGAATATTTAAAATATGAGACTAATTACTTTAATTTATATTAAAATTCTTAAATTACGATAGAAAGATAAACAAATTAAAAATACGAAGATAAAACAAAGTAAATATTCAAATATAAAAAAAAATAAATAAATAAAATAAAAAAATGATATATATATATTATCAAAAATAACAGTTTATCGAACACCATACACCTAACCAACATTACACTAATATTCTAAACACCAATCATATATTTAACATAATATTAAAATAAAACTTAACTTAATTTATATTCCCTGTGAAACTGTTTTTTTTTGCTGCGGTCTATATCTGGCAGCCATTTTGTTTTGTATTATTCTCTACACAGTCGGAGAAGAATAAAATATTATTCTTCTTCTGGTCTAATTATTTTTGAAAAAGGGATGTCTTTTCCCGAAATATCAAATAGTGATTTTTAATCACCCGGACAGCTAAAACACTCTTGCTGTTATGTAAGAAAAAAAAAAAAAAGGAAAAAAAAGGAAAAATAAATAGTAAGTCTTATATCGTATTCGATTTATTTTTATTGTTTTTGTTCCTTTCCTTTCAACTTGCATCTTACCCGGAATTGCATTGCCCACAGCCTTTCAAAAACTTACTACTACTATACCCAGCAATGCTTCAAGCAAACTACCATTCTCTACTAACACTTCGTCTAGGCCAGACACAGTTTGCATACGCCAGAGAATTATTCCGACTCTCGGAGAAACGTGCCAAAGCCAGCTGCCAGATCCGCTTCCTCAAAAGATGCCTCAAGCACAACATAACACCCAACACTATACAAAACATCCACCTACCTGCCTGCCTCCACCTACCCATACTTTACCCAGCCAGAAAATTCATACATAACTATTGTATCAAGAAAATTATCCAATACCTCCATTGTAAACTTCATCAACTCATCAACACCATCACAGAGATCAACTCCTCACTATCCACACCCACAGAACAATCAACACACAACATATCTACGGCTGTCAATGATGCCTATCACCATTGCTTCAACCTCGAGAAAAACCGACTTAAACGGAAATTCACTTGGCTTTCCCAGAAATATTCTCAACCTCACATCACCAAGAACACTAGTACCACCAGAACCTACAACTCCAACAACCACCTCACTAGCCCCCCCATGGTCACTGACCTCACCGGCTCCCTTACTACTGCCGAGACTGAGCTTCTCAGCCTTGGCCCCAAATTCATCACCACCCAAAAGCTAAACGACCACACAAAACTTAAGATCGAGACTCAATTCTGTAGAACAGCTTATCACCTCAAATGGCTCACAGCATTTAATCAACCCACCCTAGACATCCCTAATAATACAACCAACACTACTAATTCCTTCCCTGTCTACCAGCTTGACCACCCACTACACCCACCACCTAGTAACCACCTACTTGATCAAAAACTTTCTAGATTAAAACAGAGGATCCTTGATATACTCCAACAAGAACAACCCCACATCACCCCTAACATCACCAGATCCCAACGCCTTACCCTAGAAAACCTGAAAAATAAAAACCTAGTTTACTTACCCTCTGATAAAGGTAAGGAATTCTGTATCATCTCTCAAGACTCATACAACATACTCGCTCTCGAACATCTTAACAACAACAACCTATACACCCCCGCCCCCAACATTTCAGCCACATTAGTCCAAAACTCCATTAACAACACCTGGTCCCAAATCTGTCTCACACGTAACCTCCCCAAAAAATACAAAATCAACTTCACCACCAAAAATAGCAGACTTCCCACCTTCTACCACCTCATTAAAACACACAAGACCAACACACACACACAAATTAGACCTATAGTCTCTAGTATTGAAGGACCACTCTATAAAATCTCTTGGCTTCTCTCTCAACTACTCAAACCACTACTCTCCACCTTCCCCGCACATGTCAGCAGCTCCGACCAAGTAATTAGCAGACTACACTCACTCCAACACCAACAACTACAAACTAACAACTATATATTTAGCCTAGACGTAATCTCCCTCTACACCTCAATACCCGCACACCCAGCCATAGACCTCATCACCGACCACATATCTTCCTCTGACAACCTAGAGCTCTTCGGACTAACACCTACTGACATTCACAATCTCTTATACATCATCATCGACAACACATACTTTACCTTTCAGCAGCACACTTTCAAACAAATCTCCGGCCTCCCCATGGGTTCTAGCCTTTCCGGTCTCTTAGCCATCACCTACATGAACCGGTTAGAACAACGAGCACTTAACTCCTGCCTCTCCTATATATTCTTCTCCAGATATATAGATGACATTCTAATCCTTACATCCTCTCAAGACGAAGCCACACAAATATTCAACACATTCAACAACACCGACCCCCACATACAATTCACCATAGAACACCCAAACGAGTCCGGCTCACTCTCTCTCCTTGATTTCAACCTTAACATCACCGAAGATGGCTCTATACACACTAACTTCTATAGGAAACCTGCCTGCAAAAACCTTTTCATACACTATAAGTCTGCCCTGCCCACAAAAGCCAAATTAAGTTATGCCCATAATGAAATTACCCGAATACAAAATAAATGCTCTTCTGCTGCTGACAAAATATCACACACTAAAAACTTCCACCAAACCCTCCAAAATAATGGCTACCCCGCCCCAACCATAGCCCACCTAAATAAGCCCAAAACACGTAGACACCGCACCCTCGCTAACACATGCTTCTTAAAACTCCCTTTCTTCAGCGATAAGATCACCACCTCCATCCGCAAGGCAATACATAAGGAAAACCTTAACATACAACTAACACATACTGGCACCTCCTTACGCCAACATCTATCTAATAAACACACTAACCACACACCCGAACCCTGCTCCCTGGCCAATTGCCCTATCTCCAACACAGGTCTGTGCCTTCGCACTAACTGTGTTTACAAACTACAGTGTAATAAATGCAAAAAATTTTACATCGGCAACACTACAAGACCGCTACACTTGCGCATAAAGGAGCACTTGAATACCCGTATATCCTCTTTCCACAAACACATAGAGATTTGCTCAAACACTCAGCGCGATATTCACGTCTCCATCTTAGCGTCTGTCAGAAACATCGGTGACCTTAGAATCACAGAATCAATCCTCATCTCCAGATTAAACCCCTCACTCAATCAACGTCACGAGCTCTACTCACCTTTCATTCTATAATATCTACCCCCCATCCACCAACCAACCCCCATATCTAACACTTAACAGAGTCCGTTTCCACCATTTCACTCATTACTCACCTCCCATAATAAACTCACCATACACCCAAACAATCAAACAGGCCCCTCCCCATATGAACTTCCATCCTTACACACTTTCAACCACAAACCAAAAACCATATTCAGCATACTCGTCTAACCCACCAAAATAAGTCACTCCATAACCTAGCATTATTAATTAATAAATCCAAACACATATAGAATGCATACAAATAACATGCAAATATTAAATAAATAATTCATAAAATAAATTAAACAAGTAAATAATAATAATAATAAATAAATAAATAAATAAATTAAAAAAACAAAACAAAAAAAAAAAAAAACAAACAAACAAACAAATATGTAAAGAAATTGATGAATATATATAGATAAACAATTAAACAAACAATAATACATAGATATGTATATATATATGTATATATGCATTTGTGTATATATGTTGTATATATATATACTAATATTGTTATACAGATCTCCACCAAAAAAAAAGATTATAAAAAATTAAAAAAAAACAAAAACAAACAAACAAATATGTAAAGAAATTGATGAATATATATAGATAAACAATTAAACAAACAATAATACATAGATATGTATATATATATGTATATATGCATTTGTGTATATATGTTGTATATATATACTAATATTGTTATACAGATCTCCACCAAAAAAAAAGATTTTATAAAATTAAAAAAAAAAAAATTAAAAAATTAATTATAAAAAAAAAATATTTAAAAAAATCCAGAGTTACTCCCCTTTATCTTATAATAAATATATCAAGTTAATAAGTTAATTCGTTAATCTAATTTGACGAAACTCACAATTAGTAATTAATAACACTTCTTTAATAGATGATAATCGAAATCGATAAGTAGATAGATCTAGAATATTTAAAATATGAGACTAATTACTTTAATTTATATTAAAATTCTTAAATTACGATAGAAAGATAAACAAATTAAAAATACGAAGATAAAACAAAGTAAATATTCAAATATAAAAAAAAAAATAAATAAATAAAATAAAAAAATGATATATATATATTATCAAAAATAACAGTTTATCGAACACCATACACCTAACCAACATTACACTAATATTCTAAACACCAATCATATATTTAACATAATATTAAAATAAAACTTAACTTAATTTATATTCCCTGTGAAACTGTTTTTTTTTTGCTGCGGTCTATATCTGGCAGCCATTTTGTTTTGTATTATTCTCTACACAGTCGGAGAAGAATAAAATATTATTCTTCTTCTGGTCTAATTATTTTTGAAAAAGGGATGTCTTTTCCCGAAATATCAAATAGTGATTTTTAATCACCCGGACAGCTAAAACACTCTTGCTGTTATGTAAAAAAAAAAAAAAAAAAAAGGAAAAAAAAGGAAAAATAAATAGTAAGTCTTATATCGTATTCGATTTATTTTTATTGTTTTTGTTCCTTTCCTTTCAACTTGCATCTTACCCGGAATTGCATTGCCCACAGCCTTTCAAAAACTTACTACTACTATACCCAGCAATGCTTCAAGCAAACTACCATTCTCTACTATATATATATATATATATATATATATATATATATATATATATATATATATATATATGCCTTGGAAGTTTTTCAACCATTAAAACTATATGAAAAAAAAACAACTTTTAGTCCCAAGTCCTTCGTTGGAAAATAACTTTGCTTGTAAGTCAATTGACTTTTTACAGTCAATTTATTAGTTTGCTTCGTAGCTTTTATTTAAATAAAAAAAGCGTATAAATTGGTATTGAAATCAGAAAGGAAAATAAAAAATGAGAAAAACCTTACATGGGAATAGAGTGAATGCGGGGGGAGGGGTCTGACTTCCCTTCTTTTATTCGTCGGACAGTTTTATACTCGTTAACCTTTTGTGTGACATGGCGGACTTTTTGCTTCTCTTCTTCCGAAACGCCAATATCAAATCAATATAAAAATAATAACAAATATTCTTAAGATGCGTCCATTCAATCTACGTGTTTAGCGAAAAAATGTTATTTCCGACTTAATTGTTATCGACCGCCAAAACTCACATGTGAAACGTAATTTAGACGGACGACCGACGAAAGTGTTTTTCCAACGTAAAAAGTGACCGATGGATACGACCTTATTAAGATACACTTGGACGCATCTAAAGTAAGATGCGTCCTTTTAATCTGCGCGTTTAGCAATGAAAATGATATTTATGACTGACAAACAGATGGGGCCTTTTATAGTTATTATTGAACGCATCAAACCCGTCCCTGCTAGACACTTGAGGTCATCGAACGTTTAAAAACACACAAGGGAAATGTATTCTTAATCTTTTAATCTCATGCAAAAAAAAACGAACGTTTTCCAAACCAAATCGCTTGGATGCTTCAGATGAAGACGTTGCAATTCCCAAAGCCAACACCGATTTCTTAATCTTTCGATTATGATGAGAAAAGGATCAACGAAAGTTGGTTAAGATAAAAAAAAAACGGGATAATACTTTCGGCAGGGGAGTCACGTCCACCATTTTGATGTTTGAAAAGCAGATCAAACCTGAGATGATAATAAAAATTGTCTGGATTACTTTTCTTCCATTTCTCGTCGTCGAAAGTTGTGTTTTTTTTTCGGTTAGTTTATTTCATATTTGGTCGGCTTCTCGGTTTCTTTTTTCTACACCTTTTAGAATAATCCAAGTTCGAAACCCAATATCGATCAGAAACAATTGGTTATATACGACTAATTGAACACAATGTGTTACTTTACTTATAATAAGAAGGGTTGGGGTTCATACCTTTCCCAATAGTATTTGTTTGTAAATGACAAAAATCAATTCGATAACATCTTCAAACACACACATGAATTTCTTTTAAAAGATTGAGTTCCCATAAGATTACGAGTTGAACATTGTTTTCCTCTTGGATTGCTTATAAGAAATTGATTTTCCCTGATATTATTTTTGATGACGTCATTCAGTGTGGACGAGGAAAAACAGACAAAAAAGCAAGATAACAAGATCCACAGGGGTTTAGAAATATACAAGCAGAGATAGCCGGCGTTGCCCGGGGCCATAAAAAAACTAAATAGAATAGGTTAAAATTGTGTGTAACATCTTTATATTAAAACTATCTCTCTACCTATCTCAATTCGGTTCTCTATTTTTCTCTTTTGCTGCCTTCCCCGTATTTCCACATCACTCTCCACAACTCTCTTTCATCTGCGTCGAGCCCATTTCTCTCTCTACTTTCACCAGGGAAACGTGGCGTTTAAAACATCTGCTCTCTGTAGGATTGCTCTATATATGGTATTAATGACACCAAGTAAACGCCAACTAAACACACTTGCTCTATCTATGATATTGAGCACGTTCGATTAACTTATACTATTTACTAATTAGAATAGTGAATTATTACTATTATAACTTTCAGGCAACACCGAGTTAACAGAAGACAGAGAATTTGTTTCTCCCGGACAACGCTGTGTTTAAATACACCTGCTCTATCTAGAATCTTGAGGATTTTTAGATTAGTATATGCCATTTTTACATGTATTTCTCCCGTTTTTAAGAGACCTCTAGAGCGCTTCTGATACCAGCTAAATAAAATTAAGGATGCCTCCCGAGCATTATTTAAACCACCCTTTACGAGTTTCTTACCCTTCCATCCGACGAGAAATGATGTTAACGAACGTTAAATGAAATTTTTTAAATCTTTCCGGAAGTAATGACTCAGAATTTTAAAAATTGTACATATTTACATTGAAATTTGATTTAAAATGACTAAAAAACGCGACCCCCCCTGACGTAATTTGTCTAATAGCCACCTTAATGGTGCATTTAGAGATGTGGGAATACTGCCATTATCTTCCTCGGTTAGTTTTACACACGGATACATTTTTAGATTGAAGATCTCAAGGTTTTGGTTTCAAGTTCTGGTCATGGCGTTCTCTTCATTTGTGGAGAATAAATTTTCAGAATTAATTTAATCATTTCCATTTCTAAAAGAAGTTAGAATATTCGTTGCAAAATATAGACAGGCAGACACAGACAACCACAGCCTATTATATTATGAGTTGACTGGCGAACATAGACTCCCTAACGGTCGTCTAATTTTGCTAGGCTGTCGCGTTCTTGGGTGGTGAGACAGTTTTAGTTAAAAAAAAAGAAAAGAAAAACATTTGTCTCCGAATACTTTTTTGTTTAAAAAGGAAAAAAAAAATTTGTCGGGAAAAAAAAAATTGTGGGGGTGAAATTCCCCCCCCCCCTTAAAAAAATCGAGCGCGAACGCAGATCCCAAACTATAAAGAAGAACGAGTTATCATACGATCATTCATTGCTAATTGAGAGAAGTGAACAAAACCCATTTCTTCAAGTATTAAAATCAGAACGGATTTTATTACTTCCGACTTAGCTCATACGGTAGAGTGTCGGACAGTTGAGAGTTCGAATCGCGGCCTCAGCGCTGAAAATATTTAGTGTTTATTTAGTCGTTAATATGTGCCATAATGTATTTATGTTTCTGACTTTAGAATTAATTAAATAGTAATTACCCCCGTCCCTCTCTCCCGTTTACAAAAATTCTCCAAAACGGACAGACACAGACAGACAGACAGAGATGGTGTTCGTTTTTGTGGAGAATATATTATTTAGTATAAATTTAATAATTTCCATTTCTAAAATAAGTTAGAATATTCGTTGCAAAATATAGACAGGCAGACACAGACAACCACAGCCCATTATATTATGAGTTGATATATCAGAAGAAGCGAGGTTTTTTATTGCAAAAATCATAGTTTCACAATAGACTCTGCCCACAGCAAGCCTATATAGATATAAAATTGCATCAAAGGTGATGAAGTACGAACGAAAATGAAATATCTTAGCATAATATTACATAGATATTGAATATGTGTGAAATGTGATAGCGTACGTACGAACATAAACTCCATAGCATATTATTAGATAGCATTTTAAATGTGTGTGAAAGGTGATAACGTACGTAGTAATATAAAATGCCTTAGCACATTATTAGATAGATGTGAACTGTGTTTTAAATGTGATAACGTACGTACGAACATAAAATGCCTTAACGTATAGATAGATTTTAAATGTGTGTGAAAGGTGATAACGTAGGTACGAACATGATTTGCTTTAACGTATTATTATATAGATTTTAAATGTGTGTGAAAGGTGATAACGTAGGTACGAACACGATGTGCCTTAACGTATTATTATATAGATTTTAAATGTATGTGAAAGGTGATAACGTAGGTACGAACATGATGTGCCTGAACGTATTATTATATAGATTTTAAATGTGTGTGAAAAGTGATAACGTAGGTACGAACATGATGTGCCTAAACGTATTATTATATAGATTTTAAATGTGCGTGAAAGGTAATAACGTAGGTACAAACACGATGTGCCGAAACGTATTATTATATAGATGTTAAATGTGTGTGAAAGGTGATAACGTAGGTACGAACATGATGTGCCTTAACGTATTATTATATAGATTTTAAATGTGTGTGAAAGGTGATAACGTAGGTACGAACATGATGTGCCTTAACGTAGTATTATATAGATTTTAAATGTGCGTGAAAGGTGATAACGTAGGTACGAACATGATGTGCCTAAACGTATTATTATATAGATTTTAAATGTGTGTGAAAGGTGATAACGTAGGTACGAACATGATGTGCCTAAACGTATTATTATATAGATTTTAAATGTCTGTGAAAGGTGATAACGTAGGTACGAACATGATGTGCCTAAACGTATTATTATATAGATTTTAAATGTATGTGAAAGGTGATAACGTAGGTACGAACATGATGTGCCTAAACGTATTATTATATAGATGTTAAATGTGTGTGAAAGGTGATAACGTAGGTACGAACATGATGTGCCGAAACGTATTATTATATAGATTTGAAATGTGTGTGAAAGGTGATAACGTAGGTACGAACATTATGTGCCTAAACGTATTATTATATAGATGTTAAATGTGTGTGAAAGGTGATAACGTCGGTACGAACATGATGTGCCTTAACGTATTATTATATAGATATTTAATATATGTGAATAGTGAGAACGTACGAACGAACATGAAATCCCTTAGCGCATTATTATATAGATTTCAAATGTGTTTTAAAGGTGAAAACGTACTATGAACTCTAAATGGCTTAGTGTAGTATTATATGAATTGTGAATGCGTGAAACCAGTCAAATAAAATTAAGGCTGCCTCCAGTGCACTGCTAAAATAATTCTTTCTGAGCTCCTGGCCCATCTTCTATTCGAAAGTAATATGTTAAGTGTTGTGAAGTTGTTCCACAGTAAATAATAAATAAAGGAAGTCAAGTCGAGGGTTGGTTTAACAAGTGTATTAACAAAGTAAGAAAGTGACTAGCTGTTGGCTAGACAGTTACAAGACTGTGCTTTGTCTTCAGTGTCTCTGGTGACTCGCACTATTTATAGTGACAACCGGTGTAGTTTCTCTTGTGTAAGAACGGCCGGTGTAACATTAAGAAACGTTAAATGAAATTTTTAAAATATTTCCGGAAGTAATGAGTCAGCATTTCTAAATTATTACATTATTACATTGAAATTTGGTGAAAAATGACTGTAAAACTCGACCCCCTCCTGACGGAATCTTCTCCATAGCTCCCTTAGGGGTGCATTTAGAGATTCGAGAATACGTCCATTATCTGCCTCGGTTTATTTTACATAGGAATACACTTTTAGAGGGTTTTTTTAATTCTTTTTTCTAGAGGGCACACACACACACACACACACACACACACACACACATTGAGTTATATACATATATAGGGTGGGCCAAAATAAGGGTCCTATCTTTAAATTTGAATAACTTGAATTTGAATAACTTCCACAAAATAAAAGTTAAACTCACCAAACTTTATGTGTGTGTAGACTGACCCTTTCCGAGATTTTTTGAAATAAACAAAACAAATTTTAGCCGAAAAACACTTCTTAAAACTTACAAAAACTAAAGTATTGTTTTTTTCACCGTTTTGAGTTTTTTAAGCAAAAATAATGTTTTCTAAATGAGGGTACGTTCCTTATGGCTAATACGGCTCATGCTTGCTTCGGAAGGGGTCCTTTACTTATTCTAAAAAAAAAATCAAAAAAAAATCAATAAATAAAAAAGGTTATGAATTTTAAAAAATAGGACCCTTATTTTTGCCCACCCTGTATATATATATATATATATATATATATATATATATATATATATATATATATATATATATATATATATATTTGTTTTGTTTATTTTCTATGTACGTACACGTTTCGTCCTTTATAATCGGGACTCATCGGCATAGAGATATGACTATTCACTACCCGTCATGCGATTCTAAACCCCGTAATATATATATATATATATATATATATATATATATATATATATATATATATATATATGTGAGAGAGAGAGAGAGAGAAATGTTTGCTTATTTTCCTTATTCCATGCCAGTTGAAAAAGCGTCCAACTGTAATACGACACCCGGCCGGTTCCCTTTCACCGTCAGTGGTCTTTCGGATCGATTGGATCCACCCCCGTGACACTTACGCCATCTTGCCCTTTCATCATTTGACTGGTCGCACTCAAACCACAAAGAAGCAGACTGTCGTCGCCAAACTTTATTTGAAAGAGTTTCACCATGAAAGAAACCAAGAACGCAATACTCATCAATGAATTCACATCATAGATGTGAATTATTTGGTGCAATCTGTGAACATTGATGTTATACACGCGCACTCACTATTTTTATTTTATGTATTCAATTTTAGGGTTGGAAGACACGATGCATTGCTTGGTGGGAGAGGCGTTAGTACAAGGACATTTATTGAAATAATTCTTCGTAAATTCATTCTCTTTGCCCTTTCAAGTCCTGCCCAGAGAATCATCCTGAATGTTTCTATCAGATAGACCCCCGACGTCTTCTTGTAAATCATGTTTTACTATTATCTCTACGTTCACTAAATTTATTCGTGTACACCCTCTATCAAAAATCGCACTAATATATATAAACTCATAGACTTACGTCACTAATTTAATTTTTCAAATACAAATTATTATCATCTTTTTTTTTAAATGATTTTACGATAAATAACACCTACCGTTGACTTTTAATTTAGGGTGGAGGATTTTTTCTTCTAAATTCTGTTTAGACGGCGTGGGTTGGTTGAAGCTATTTATTTTCTAGCTTCCCTTTACAACTTAAAATGGTTTCGTCCTGCGGATGAAAAAAGGTACGTTTTTACTCGCTAATTTTTGTGTGAAGGGACAGAGACATATTTATTTTAAAATATACAAATAAATACACTTGGTCTATATTAGAGGGGGGATTATTTATATTGGAGCTGTTTTAACCTGATAAGGCAATTTGTTCAAGGAGCGTATTGCACTATTTAAAAAAAGTCTACATGCTGCAAATTCAATTTAATTTTTCTTTTAACAACACGAAAAATAATATTAAACATGTGTTTTTCATTAATTATATTGAAGGTTTTAATTAAGTACAAACCTCCGTCTTATTGCTAGTAAAGTAATTAAACCTACGGATTCCAACCTATGGTTATAATTAAAATCCTTTAATCATTTTGTTAGTTTGATAACCTTTTACTGTGCGTCTCTTACTTTTAATATTATATCCCAATTCTCAAGTTTAGCGACTGGTAAAGAAGGTTAATTAATTCGAAACAAAACATTCCTTCAAGATAAAGGTCGCCGTTGTAGTCGTCTTCTGTTCTGGCACAAATAAGTCTTTCTAATCTTTTTCACTCTAGATTCTATAAATCCTGTTATCAATGCGACAGATGGTCTGATTAATCAACCTAATCCGATTTCCACTCAGGTTTGTTTACCTCCTCCCCCATCCACTCGAACGTGACCCCCTTTATATGCCCTCTCCCCCACCAACGTGTGGATTGATATACTTTGATTACAGTCACAAATTAATTATTAGTATTATTTCTTAATGATGTTACATTGGATGAAGAGATTCTTCTTGCTCTTTCT
The DNA here is from genome assembly GCA_963556195.1 of Sepiola atlantica. Taxonomy (NCBI): domain Eukaryota; kingdom Metazoa; phylum Mollusca; class Cephalopoda; order Sepiida; family Sepiolidae; genus Sepiola; species Sepiola atlantica. The sequence continues at coordinate 9,332,193 of OY744521.1, read as the reverse complement.
ATCTCTCTCCTCCTCTCTCTCTCTCCCTCTCTCTCTCTCTCTCTCTCTCTCTCTCTCTCTCGTTGTCTTGGTTTGCGGCTAGTAGAGAAGCATTGACGTCACGTCCTATCAATAGATTAAGCCTCTTCATATACACTTCACCAAAGTCAACTCTCATAAGGTATTATTATATTCTACTACGAGTAAAGTAATTAAACCTATGATTATAATTAAGACCTTTTAATCATTTTGTTAGTGTGAAAACCTTTTACTGCGAACCTCCTACCTTTAATATTACATCCCAATTCTCATGTTTAGCGACTGAAGGTAGATTCGAAAGCATTTGTATAGTACGACTTTTGGAACCACCTTGATTCTCGTTATGGCATTGGTGTCCACGATTCTTTCAGTTTCTTACAGGAGAGACCACATGAAGGTTGCCAACATCCATAAGTAAAATAAGTGTTATGGAATCGACTGGATTCGAACTTGGTACACCCAGGTCATCCACTTCACCAAAGTAAACTCCCATAACGAATTATTATATTCTATATTAGATGTAATTATTAAAGTCATAAATCTTTCTAAAAATCACATTTACTTCCCTTGAAATAAAACGCATAACCATCCAGCCAATCTTTGAAATAATTGAAATAATGGACACATTTTAAGTAACAATCGTTTGTTTTGTATTCTATCCTGATAAAAGTATCCAGAGAACTTCATAATTCCTCGAAAAAGAGAAAGAGAGACTGACAATATCCATAGCCTGACTTTTTGATCCCTATAGCTTAATGTTGATTCCTTCGTTTCAATAAGTTATTTTTACATGGTTTTCTATGAATCACAAACCAATGCTCCTGTCTGTACTCGATAGTGATAACCCATCTGAACTGGTATTGATTCTTAATAATCAATAGGTCAGAACGGACTAGATTATTTCATTACTGTGTTTATAATCCGAGGAAGGATAACGATGAGTCTGCGATATTTTTAACAATTCTAATTCTGACAATGAAGACTACAACGACACTGACGGCCATTACTGCGACGACTGATGTTAACATCACAAGAATGGCTATTCTTGAGATGCGTCCAATTTGAGCGCGTATCGACTAATGAAAATACTATTTGAAAATTAAGGATGATAAACAGACCGACGGACAAAGTCTTTGATAAAGAAGCTTAGATGCATAAATCGACTTTGCAATCTACTCTGTTCTCGCCGGATCCTTTCCTACTTTAACGTCATCTCCATAGAAGATCATTGACTGAGCTCCGAACTCTGTTCTTCATGTAAGACATTTACAACAAAAACTCGTCTTACTCCCACTGTGGTATACCTCCCCTCTTAGGGGAGGTCCAACGCCTTACAGTTTACAATCAATTTGATATACGGGTGTATAACGTACCTTTTTTACCGCATGCCCCACGCAATCCTAACGCTCGTTGATTCTCCTCCCAATGACTGGGGACACCTGCAATTAATTGTTTCACAACCACGAAAAAATAAAGAACCATTGATTTGATGAAAGAAACTTTATTGACGGTGTGAGTGAACCTCTTCTTCTTCCAGCGACGGGGGTGGGGTGCATTCCCGGCTACGGATTTTGTCTTAATTATCGTCGTTGTCTAGACATTTTCACACGTCTGTAGCCCTCTAATACTTCCACGGGACTTCCATTTCTTCCTTTTTTTTATCTCACCCGCTGACGTCACGTCCGCTCTCGGTACAAACAGGGTCGAGATAACATTGGCATTGACACGATGAAATTTGTCGTGTTGACAATAGCTCGTTAATTAAAATCACGAGATGAATACTAGCAAACGTACCCACTTACTATGCAAAACAACAAGTGCGAAGAAGTGTCCTTTATGTGGAAATCTGGTTGACCTTAGTGGCAACTATAAGCGAGGAATTGGTGGAGCTCTCATGTCTACAAGTGGTCGGTCTTCAACAGTTAAATCGCAATTGGCTAGCCATTTCTTGCGACTGCCCATGACGGCTGTATGTGAGGCGTCCTGATTCGCGCCATGATGCAGGCCAGGGAAGAAGATGCTTCAACACTACCGGGTTGAACGTCGTTGCAAGTAAGTTAGTAAGATGTTCAACTGAGCTCCGGCCACTCCTTGTAAGTCATTCAGAGCAAAAAACACGTCTTCCTACAACCACTTCAAAACGTGTCCTTTCTTCCTCTGTGTTCCTAGCATCAAACATGAATTTTGATGAACAAATTTTTTTAAAGAACTTTACACCTATATAAAACGTTACTACGGAACCGCTTCCCTGTAGACTACAGCATGGACGTCATGAAATCTAAAAGTACGCAAACTTTGTTAACTCTTTTAATCATTTCGATCCACTCATAATTTAATCCTTAAACTAACAATCATCCATCTCATTAACCCTTATCCTCGAGTAGCTGTTGGCCGTGATAAGTTGTGAATCATGTGTAAAAACATTTTTTAAAGATGCGTACATTCAATATCCACGTTTAACGATATAAATGCTTTTTTAAAACTATAGCGTGACAGACCAACCAACGAAAATGATAATTCAAACTTAAGCGTGACAGACCGGCGATAATACTATTTCAAACTAGGGCGTGACGGACCGCCGAATATAAAATAGTATTTCAAACTTAAGGCCAACAAACATTTTATTTCAAACTAAAGCATTACAAGGCGCCCGACAAACAACGCTTTTTATGGAAACGATTAGACGAATCTAAAATGAGATGCGTCCATTGCATTTGCGCGCTCAGCGATGACTGATATTTCCAACGTAAGAGACAAAAGTGTTTTGTTTTTAAATTAAGAGTGAAAAATCAAACGACGAACAGAGTTCCCTGTAGAGATGTTTGGCCGCATCTACAATAAAATGTGTCCATTCAATCTGCATGTTTTAATAAACAATAAAACAACAACAGTGTGACAGACAAGGGTGACGACCAATTGATTAAGAGACTCATTAAATTATCTAACAATATATTTCCATCCGAGGATTTTACTTTCTTAAGCGCCATTTAAATATTTTTGAATTCTATTAATACGATTGGATTGGTCTTTCATAGCTAATAATAGCTTTCACTTGTATTAGTAAACATGTTTTATTTTTAGTCGTATCCAAAATTAAAGGCAGCGGAAATTACTATCGAATACGACCCGACGGAAAGGAACAAAAAGCAAGCAATGTTTAATTCATGCCAGCAGCCATTATCGACGTGATTTGAATTTATTTGTTAAATTTCTGTATTAACATTGCCAGTCAAATTTCACCATGTTGGTCTTCTTTTTCATGCACATTTTGTGTTTATGATCATGTACTTGCCATAGCCTCAAACTTTATATATATATATATATATATATATATATATATATATATATATATATATATAATATTAGTTCGCCAGCAAGTCATTTTTTATGCAAGCTTAATTAAAGACCTCGGAGTTCTCTCTCTTCACGATCTTCCTTGTAAATTTCTCGACCCGGCGAGCGATTCTTCGGTGTTCGTGTGTTAACCGGTTGAGTATATATATATATATATATATATATATATATATATATATATATATATATGGAAAATGAAAAAGGAAAAACCGAAGGATATTTTTTTATATATTCATCAACCGCTCGTATTTATTTGTAAGACTTCCTCATGATGATAATTTTAAGAAAAATGTCATGCAAGTACATCGAAATATTGGATTAACATGATGGTTAATGAGAAAAAGTAGTAGCCGTGGTTGCTGAGAACACTGAAGCAAGGTCCGGGCTGAGAGAAGTCAGTGGCAGTAAGTGAAATGAATGTGGATGACTGTGAGTGAAAAAGGGGAGGGTGGGAGTGTTAGTGAATTTGTCTTACGGTGGGAGAGAGGAGAGGAGGTGCTGAGGTTTTTGTCGATGTACTCGCATGACATTTTCTTAAAATGATCATCATGTGGAAGTCTTACAAATAAAGACGAAACGTTGATGAATATATAAAATAAATATCTCTTGGTATTTCCTTTTTCATTTCCCATTACGTCGGATTACTCTCATCCTTCTTTTCTCATATATATATATATATGCATGGCGATTTGTGATCGGGGTTCGCGCCCACCGACCGTTGAGAATTAGTTCCTGCACTGAAGATTGCGTTAGCATGAAACATCGATGTCTGTAGGTATTTAAATATTTAATAAATATTTATTTATAAATATTATTGTATATATATATATATATAGTGTGTGTGTATTTAGACAGCATATTTTCATTATTAAATAACACGGTGTGTTTTTGCTTGATAGGACTTTTTTTTATTTTTTTAATTTTCCGAATGGTCCATTTAGTGTCGAAGTCAAATTGTGTATGTAAGCTCTGTGGGTTTCTTGTTCCATTTCTTTTCGTTTTCCGCGAGTAATTTCGATTTGATTCATCAAATCATCTGCATGCGGTGTTAGTCTTGGTGTATTTACAAATATGTTTTTACTGTTAAGTATTTTTATTATTATAACGGCTAGTAATTTACAAGTTTAAAAATAGCGTCTATAATATTGAGATGTTACATGAGACATGATTACTTTCTAAGAGCGTCTAAGAATCAAAAGTGTGATTGCTGAACCGCTAAAGATTTGATTACGTTCTAAGCCCGTTCAAGATCCAAACGTATAATTACTTAATGGTTAAGAATTTGGTAACGTTAATTACTATGCTAGATACTTTAAAATGTTGTGACTAGTTTCGTAATTTACATTATTGATTGTGGGGTGTTTAGTTTTTATATAGATGAGTTCAAGAATTTTAAATCTTTTTATGTTGGTATCGTGGTTTATTATTTTTAGTATTGTTAACACGGATGTGTCTATATTGAGAATAAGGGTCAGTCGTGTATTTTTAAGTGTTAGTTTTGGCAAATGGAGCTAGTGTCAGATAGATGTAAGGTGAGTCTTCGAGAAAGTGTTGTGGTAGTGAAACCGATGTAAGAATTAGTTTTATTATTATTGTCAGAGATACATCTCTCATGGGGTATTGGAACTGATGTATTACATTGGTTCTTACTAATGTATTTTTTGTCTGAGAAGACTTATTTTTAAATACATGGTTCGATGTTTTCATTATAATAAATGATGAATCTTATTTCATTAGCAGAGTAGATGGGGGATTTGTAGCGATGTATTATATTTTGCAAAGCTTTTTCATCTAATTTAAAGTTCAGAAGCATTTAGATAGATATATATATATAAATATATTTATGTAGTGGTAATTATTTAGCTGATTATTATATATTGTCTAAGTTTTTAATCATTAATTTTGTTTGTTCGTCTATAATATAATTGGGAAATTGATTATTAATTAGGACTTGCTCTTAATTTCGTTAAGGAATATATTATGGGTGATGAAATTAGCTTTGCACGGTTTAATACATTTTGAATCATTGCAATTTAATATCAATATGGGCATTCCCTTCTATAACTTAAAATACATGTATTAATAGAGGTAGCTTTTTATAGGGAGAGGTGATGAATACGTCATTTTTAGAGTAAATGAGAACATATAAAACGTATATATGTATTTCTATTTATATTCGGAAATTGTTTATGTTTAAATAAAAAATTCATAACAGAAAGGAATTGTTATAGCTGAATAGTATGAAGCCAGTGTTATGTTATGTATTTTTATTTGATTTAATATCCCACCCAATGTTTTAGAATGACAGATTTCCATATTTCATAGAATTTATTTTATTATTAAGCATACAATTGTTTCGACATATACCTAGATATATTTAAATACTCATGCGCATTTATTTTATAGCGTGGCCATCATTATTGCTTATTCTATAAAACAATAAAAACAAAGGCAAAAAAATCCATAAATTACAGACAGAATTCATTATCAAGGCTTCTTTTCCTACTTCTAACATCTACGCAATACGTTTCACTGTTTATATTTAAATCTATCCTCATCCTCTAATATTTTAATTCAAAATCCCCTAAATTATAATATAGATTTCCCACTTACCTTCCTTTCTTGTTTTGTCCAATTTATTATTAATATTTTTGAAAAATTGTCATCGAATTTCCATGTTATATATATATATATATATATATATATATATATATATATATATATATATATATATAGTGTCAGGTTGTATATGAAAAGAAATCAAATAAAGTGCTCGATCATATAAGAGAGCTAATATAATTTATTTAGATACTGTATATTACATATTTCAGCAATGTACCGCGGTTTTATCCAAAAAAAATTTTCGGGGCCGCCCTCAGTGATGCACCGTTTTTTCTGTCATTGTTGACGCCATTCCCTGTCAGGTGTGCCTACAATCCTTTCAGCTTGCCGATGATTCCACTGGGCACGAAGGCCAAGACAATACCAGTCTATTGGGTGCAGTATCCATCGGAACAGATACTACACTTTGATAGCAGTATTGAGTATTGATTTACTCCTCTCCAGGAGTTAGGCACAAGGCCAGTTTTTATCTTACTCCCACAAGTAAGATGTGACCCAAGGTCGGGTCGGGAAAGTGGGGTTTAAAAATTGCCTGGGCAGCCCCGTCGGCATTCCCCGGTAGGGGCGAATCAGGCAGTAAGCAATAAACTTACTCCTCCCCAAAGAGGGGAGGCGAAGCCTGAGAGGGTGGACCCCCTAGAACTGCACAGGACAGCCCCATAGATAAGCGTAAATCAAGCCCCGAAGGCCAAGACAATACCAGTCTATGGGGTGTAGTATCCATCGGAACTGATACTACACTTTGATAGCAGTATTGAGTAGCCATTGCCGAAGACAAAAGGGGGCGCTATGGTGCAGATAGACAAATAGCAAAAGTTTGTAGATTTGGCGAAAAGTTTGTAGATTTGGAGAAAGTTTTTTTTTAAGTTTTACAGAGTTTCAAATAAAAGGCAGAGGGTTCAAAAATATCTCACTTGGTCCGTAGGGATTCTGTCTCGGTTTTGTGTATAATTCCGTGGAATTACAAGTAAAAGTCCGCAGAGTAATATTGTAAGTATCCAATTCGGCGGATCCGAAGCGAAGATCTGTTAAAAGACGCTATGTGGCAAGGTTCATATCTGCCTTCAAACACCTTGCCTCCCGGGCAGTGAGATGTTTCAAAAGTTGTCATATATTAAAGCAACAGTGAAAAAGGGGAGGGGTGGGAGTGTGAGTGAATTTGTCTTAGGGTGTGAGAGTGGAGAGGGGGTGCTGAGGGTTTTGTCGTGGTGAGGTGTTGCCTTAATGTCCCCACTCACAGGCTTCCATATTCATTTCACTCTCTGCTACTGACTGACTTCTCGCAGCCCGGACCCTAGTCCAGCGCTCTTAGAAGCCACGGCTACTACTTTTCCTCATCAACCCATCATGTCAACTCAATATTTCGATGTACTTGCATGACATTTTTCTTAAAATTATCACCATGAGAAAGTCTTACAATAAAGACGAAACGTTGATGAATATATAAAAAGAAAATATGTCTTGGTTTTTCCTTTTTCATTTCCCATATATATATATATATATTAATTAATCAAAACCACTATTAATTACAATTTTGGAAAAGATAGATATTAGTGTTAGTATTATAGACATAGTCTTCAGATTATTTTGGTGGGTTGTTATTATACATAATAGGTTATGTAACTGATTGTATTGGTATGACTCCGGATGATGGGATAACTGTTAATAACTAGGAGATCTATAAATAAATAGGTTACAAAGTTTAGAATTTATATTGAATTTAGAGGTTTATTGCAGGGTGTACATAATGATAAAATTAGTAAAATTAAATTAATATCAATTAAACGTCCATTAGACTAAATCAATGTAGATTGACACAGAAAGAGAAAATAAAATGAAATAAAAAAAATGCAATTCTTTTATAAAATAACGCAAAATTATTACAAAAAATAAAGTTTTAAGGAAATTATAAAAAACTAGATAAAAATAATAACTAGTCGATGTTAAAAACTTGGTTTCTAATTCTCAATTAATTAGGGGAATCATATTGCAGTTGGATTAACTTAATTCGCTGGTAAATATGATTGATATTTGTTAAGAAATTTAATTAAATAGTTAATAACGATTGTCTTAATATAT
>OY744521.1:9304120-9321620 GCA_963556195.1 Sepiola atlantica | reverse complement strand
TAAAAATGCTATTTCAAACTTAAATATGTCAAACTAAGGAAATGCTATTTCAAACTTAAAAAGTGTTTTTGACAGATGAAAATGCTATTTCATACAAAAAGTATCAGATCAAAAAATCTGAAGTATATCAGACGGATGAAAATGCTATTTCGAACTTAAGCGTGTCAGACCAAAGAAAATGCCATTTCAAACTTAAGCGTGTCAGACCAAAGAAAATGCTGTTTCAAACTACAACGTGTCAAACCAAAGAAATTCTATTTCAAACTTAAACGTCTCAAACCAAAGAAATTCTATTTCAAACTTAAACGTGTCCAACCAAAGAAAATGCGTTTTCAAACTTAAGCGTGTTAGAGCAAAGAAAATGCTATTTCAAACTACAACGTGTCCAACCAAAGAAATTCTATTTCAAACTTAAACGTGTCCAACCAAAGAAAATGCGTTTTCAAACTTAAACGTGTCCAACCAAAGAAATTCTATTTCAAACTTAAACGTGTCCAACCAAAGAAAATGCGTTTTCAAACTTAAACGTGTCCAACAAAAGAAAATGCTATTTCAAACTTAAGCGTGTCCAACCAAAGAAAATGCGTTTTCAAACTTAAACGTGTCCAACCAAAGAAAATGCTTTTTCAAACGTAAGCGTGTCAGACCAAAGAAAATGCTATTTTAAATTTAAGGGTGTCAGACCAAAGAAAATGCTATTTCAAACTTAAGCGTGTCAGACCAAAGAAAATTTATTTCAAACGTGTGTTTTAGAACATTTAAAACTAAAGTATTTCAAACGGATGAAAATAGTAATTCATGCAAACCATACAACATGATACCATCCTCCCAGGTATTACTTTCATCTTTTTTCTTTGGGGGGGGGGGGGTACTGTAGTGTATGTTATGTTTTCACGAGATCATAATCCTATGCATGACCTCCTAAAGCTTTAGACTTAATCTTAACAGGCTAAAGGAAAACCTTTCAGTCCATCAAACTCAAATGGTAGGCACGCATTCAGGGTTGTTGTTACAAATGACACAGCAATGTTCATAAAGTTTTACGCTTTTCTTTTTTTTAAATATTAATACAGGGTGGGCCAAAATAAGGGTCCTATCTTTAAATTTGAATAACTTGAATTTGAATAACTTCCACAAAATAAAAGTTAAACTCACCAAACTTTATGTGTGTGTAGACTGACCCTTCCGAGATTTTTTGAAATAAACAAAACAAATTTTAGCCGAAAAACACTTCTTAAAACTTACAAAAAACTAAAGTATTGTTTTTTACACTGTTTTGAGTTTTTTAAGCAAAAATAATGTTTTCTAAATGAGGGTACGTTCCTTAGGGCTAATACGGCTCATGCTTGCTTCGGAAGGGGTCCTTTACTTATTCTAAAAAAAAAAATTTTTTAAATCAATAAATAAAAAAGTTATAAATTTTTAAAAATAGGACCCTTATTTTTGCCCACCTTGTATTTATTGAATGAAAATACGTTCAATCGACCGACCGACCGATACAAAGAAGTCTCAGCTCGATATGTGAGGGCGCATCTCAAAGCAAGAAATATGCTTCCCGGAATTTGAAATATTTTCCTTAATTACACTCGACTGAATTCTTTAGATCAATCACTCTATTTTCGTCCGACCAGTTACCGAGTAGAATGATGTACAAAAGTTTGAAACCGAAGAGAAGCGTGTCTCAGACGAAAAACCTTTGATCTCTAAATTTACTACTCGCCTCTATAAAGAACTAAGTGATCATAATACACATTATGAGAATTCGATTTGCAGACGCTAGTTTTCACCTTCCAGCAATTTATTGATTATCGATAGGCTGAAATATCCTATGGGTTATAATCTCTTGGGACTGATTAGTGAGCAACATACACTGTAATTTCCAATAAGAATACAGCAAAAAGTACCACTGACATATATATATATATATATATATATTTAAAATATTTGTTATATATGTTATTTATCTACCTCCCACAGCGGTAAGATGTGGCACAAGGTCGGGAGAGTGGGATTTGATAAACCAGCGTTCGAGAAGTTGAGCACTCTGGCCATTGAAAATTGCCTGGGAAGCCCCGTCGGCATTCCCCGGTAGGGGCGCCTCAGGCGATTAGCAATAAACTAACCCCTTCTCAAAGGGTGAGAAGGCAAAGCCTGTGAGGGTGGACCTCCTAGAACTGCACAGGACTGTCCCATAGATCGGCGTAAATCAAGCCTCGAATGCCAAGACAATACCAGTCTATGGGATGCAGTATCTATCGGAACAGATACTACACTTTGATATTAGCCAAAAGCCCAAGTGGAGAGTAGCAATTATTGAAACGTCATCAGAAAAGAACACATACCATTGTAAGTAAATTAAATGACTGAAATAGGATTTCGCTATGTTTCGGCAGAATAATTCTTTCTAGACTGAGGCATTTTGGGGGTAACAATCCAGTGTCTGTTTTATAATGATGTATGTACATAGCAATATATATATATATATATATATATATATATATATATATATATATATATATATATATATATGTTCGCTTGTATATGGATGGATCGCTCTGATATAATATTGCGGCATCGGGACAAGGACTGGAGCTTCGTTGACAGTGAGAGATCTATTAGTTTGGCTACTCTTTTTTCTTATCTAAGAACTCTGGTTAATGTAGTTTTTAAAATATATCTGAATATTAGGGTTTACTTTCAAAATCCTTCAGTGAGTTCTTGACATATTTCCATTCGATAGACATCCGACGCTAACTCAGACCCCACGATATTTGGACAGAAGGCCGAGAAAGTGTTTCACGTTCGACACAACAGCGAATTCAGATTAAATTTTAAAGATTACTTGTTTTGCATTGTATCTTCGTCGATCGGGTGTTCCCATCTTTAAAAAAAAAAGGGGAAGGTGAGAACGTACGTACGTACGAAAATAAAATTGCCTTAGCATATTCTTATGTAGATTACTAGACTCACCCTACTTATCATAATGTTGAGCATTCAGTTCCATTCCATACATGCTATATGCCTAATATACCATGAATATATGAACGCTATTTGTCTAATATATAAAGTAGAGACGTTTTTCCCCTGTACCTTCTCGGAGTATAGGAAAATAACCACATGCATCACAGGCTACTAAACTCACCACTATACTACACTTATTCACTCGAGCGTGTTTTAGTAAATTTGTTATTATTTTTTCTACATGACACAAAATATTACATTTGGCCCACCATCCACGTCTCTCCGAAAAACCAACTCCATATAGGTGGTAGCAAAAACTTTTCTCCCTAACAATTCTGTACTTTTACTCTACTCATCGACACCGGGAACTAATAAGCACAGTCTAATTTTCACAAAACACCCAGTTCTTATTTATTATTTGCCTGGTATTAATTTACTACATAATATAAAGCAATACGCAAATACTTAATGACCGCCCCCGTTCATTCCGATGATTTTCCGCAAAATCAGATTACGTTATTTCAAATTCTACCTATGACTTCTACATTTATATTCATTCCGAAATTAAGCGAATGAAATTGACGGACACAGTTCCTGCTACATTTATTCTTTCAACATGGCGGCTACAATTTCTTGATCGAATCGTCTTCCTATTTAATTCAATAAGCACCAAGATACTGGTAGACCCCGATTCATTTACATTTTCAAAATCATACACCTTTAACACGCATATTATAGAAAACTTGCGGAAATCCAGTCATTTTCATCATCTACAAATGACATAAACCGTGTCATTTCTGAATCTTAACATAACACGCATGCCCATAATCAAGCTTAGCTTAATTGACCTATTTTCACATGAATTTTTAACTCGAAACGGTGGTGCAGTCGTTAGGCAGGCAGGTCTCATGATCGCCAGTTTCAGCGTTCGATCCCATTCTACTCTACCACTTTTTCTTTTTTTTTTAATTTATAGCATTCGCCAACACGGTAGAGGGGGGGGGACAACAATAGGCCGTTTCTTCTTTATTCGACGTCATGCAATAGGTAGTACTTTCTCCCGTGCAACGCCGGGCGACGGGTTCTGCTAGTTTATAATCAATTTGGTATATAGCATTCATTACCTTAGCTTTTGACTTATGTCAATTTTGCATAGCCTATCAAATGCGCTGGGTTATAGGTTTGTGTAATGAAATTTCATTTAGGACTTTTCGACTTCCCAATGAACAAGCATAGGGATAAGCAAATACTTCATCCTCCACGTTATAATAAAGAGCAATACACACACACACACACACATATATATATATATGTGTGTGTGTGTGTGTGTGTGTGTGTGTGTGTGTGTTAGAGTGAAATAAATGCCAGAAGAAAATCCGAGTATGAGAGCTCAATGTAATAAACAGAACAAGAATATAATATAGTAAAGTAACACGGAATCACATAATCACCGGTGCAATAATTTAATTCGACCCTCCGGCATTATTCAAGCATTCAAGCGAGACGATTACATTTTTGACAAATGTAATTACCTCGATTGGATTATGTGACTCCGTGTTACTTTACTTTATTATATAATATATATATATATATGTGTGTGTGTGTGTGTGTGTATTCCCTCGATACATTTTATTATTATACTAAAGCTAAAGTTTGTTTACCCGAGGCTTTTTCCTATATATTTCGATCACACAAAAAACATGATATTCTTTGATTCTGGGATCGAGTTATCTTAGGAAAACACTTCCTTTTCTAATTGTTGTAATTGGCTGTTATTTACAATAAACACCCCAAGTGACCCATGTTTTAAAACACTTTCATTTTAATTGCACTAATTTATCGTAATTTGCAACTTACTTACTAATTAACCCATCTCTTACAAAGTGTATTCTATCACTTTCATCCCCTTTCACTTGATGCTGTTTACCCATTCAGCGTTCTTATTCTATACACTATCTCTCTTTACCAAATCAGTTTTTCCAGATTCCTACAATAAAACCCGAGCTTGATAGGGTACCTAGTAATATATATATATATATATATATATATATATATATATATATATATATATTATATTATATGTTAGGAAGGCTGGGGACAATGCAGGGTTCCGGATGGATGAGAAGCTGGAAAGAACAAAAATAATAAATTGAAGGAGGACTTACTATTTATTTTCTTTACAATCTTACTTAACAGTAAGTGTAGTGTCGGCTGCGTGTGTTGTCCGGATGATGATTAAAAATAATTTAATATTTCAGGAAAATCTTCCTTGCTCTCTGTCATCCATTTTGGCGATTTCTCCACACAGACGCACTTTTCCTTTGGTGTCTATTTTTGAATAAGGGAAGATTTCCCCGAAATATTGGGTGCAAAAATAGCCGAGAACCAACCCGTCGACATTCCCCGTTAGGAACGCCTTTGGTGATCGGCAATAGATCACCCACTTCAGAAAGAGGATGTAATGCTTGGGAGAGCGCACCTCCTCCTAAGACCAAACTGAACCATATCTCATTCCGACAAGAGAAAGGTCTGCTACCCGGCAAAGCAGTCACTCTTTGCCAGAATGATACCAACAACGTATCCTCGGCTCGTATGAACATAGCCGGCGAACTAGTCATTCTGAATGCTTGGAAATAGGTCCTTTTTGCAACAGTTATAATTATTAGCAGGTTTGGATTAAAATGACTAAATGATTAAAATGACACTTATTATAACTAAAATAAACGTAAGTAATAAAAAGGGGTTAATTATTAAACCAGCACTGAAAATTCATTGAAATCGAAACATTCCAAGGATTTTGATATTCATTTTAATTGCAGAAAATGTATACGTTACAAATAAGCATCTAAGCGGTGCCCTGGTATGAACGAGGACTCCTGTGTACTCCTGATTGCAGCCTTAAATACTATATCGCAATGTTTATTCCATTTTTTAGTTTCAAGAAAGTAATTTTAAAAGTCGTATTTGCTGTACATTGATTCATTGTACGAACGCAGATCCCATGTAATTATTATTAAAAAATGCAATACAAAAGCAATACGAAAAGGTGATTCTCACGTACCATGTAACTCGATAAAAGCTGATCTAAGTTGTGTTACAGGACTGTGTTTTCAGTTGCATCTCCGGACAGACGAAACACAGACAGAAAGACATTTATATAATATACTATAGCAATTGTTCCGAAATTACGGAGAGAAATGCTATATTTTTTGTTCAAATAAATCAAGCATTGAAACATAAATAAACTTCTTGTATCACAATAAAATGTATTTAGCTTTTGTATGGACTAATGAGTCACCACTTATCAAGGCCTATAGGCTACTTGAGGATAGGAGTCAAACAATGAACTATTCACATTATACTCACTATATTATGTTTATTTCTACTTTGTATAAACTGACTGCAAATAATTCTCAATTTGTATATATTAGTTCGAATCAAATGCTCATTGGTGTTATATACTCAATCGCATCTCTTAGTTCTATTTACATACACACACACACACACACACATGTATATATATATATATATATATAGAGAGAGAGAGAGAGAGAGAAAAGAATGATGAAAGTAATCCGACGTAATGAGAAAAAAAAAAGAAAAACCAAGAGATAGTTATTTATATATTCATCAACGTTTCGTCTTTATTGTAAGACTTCTCCAGGATAATAGTCTGAAGAAAAAGGTCATGCAAGTACATCGAAGTTTTGAGTTAACATTGTGGGGAGATGAAGGGGTGTAGTGGCCGTGACTACTATAAAAGCTAGAGAGTCTAGGTTGTGAGAAGTCAATGGTCGAGAAAGAATCAAATGAATATGAACAGCTTGCATGACATTTTTCTTCAAACTATCATCTTGAGGAAGTCTTACAATAAAGAGGAAACGTTGATGAATATATAAACAACTATTTTTTGGTTCTTCCTTGTTACTTTCTTATATATATATATATATATATATATATATATATATATATATATATGAGATGAGAGAGCGCGTGCGTCTGTTTTATTTACATACTATACAAAAAATATCTTTCAATGGAATCTTAAGTATTACTATGTAAATAAAACACTGATATCAGTCTTGTATTACAATCGAGCGATCTGGTTTATTTTCCAACTGATACGAGGTGTATATATATATATATATATATATATATATATATATATATACAGGGTGTCTCAAAAAAATGTACTCACTCGTAGAATGACGAGAAAACTTTGCTTCATCGCTCCACACAATTTTGTGTGCAAACTCGACATCTTCTGTACATTTTGCCATTCTAAGAGTGAGTACATTTTTTTGAGACACCCTGTATATATATATATATATATATATATATATATATACACACATACAGTATATATATATATATACACACACATACAGTATATATATATATATATATACACATACAGTATATATATATATACACATACAGTATATATATATACACATACAGTATATATATACATACAGTATATATACATACAGTAAATATACATGCAGTATATATATATACATACAGTATATATACATACAGTATATATACATATTCATACAGTATATACTTACAGTATATATACATACAGTATATATATATACATACAGTATATATATATACATACAGTATATATATATACATACAGTATATACATACATACATACAGTATATATATACATACAGTATATATATACATACAGTATATATATATATACATACAGTATATATATACATACAGTTTATATATATACATACAGTATATATATACATACAGTATATATATATACATACATACAGTATATATATATACATACAGTATATATATACATACAGTATATATATACATACAGTATATATATATACATACAGTATATATACATACAGTATATATATATATATACATACAGTATATATATACAGTGTATATCTATATATATATACATACAGTGTATATCTATATATATATATACATACAGTATATATATATATATATATATATATATATACATACAGTGTATATCTATATATATATACATACAGTATATATATATATATATATATATATATATATATATATATATACATACAGTATATATACAGTATATATATATATATACATACAGTATATATACAGTATATATATATATAAACATTATATATATATGCATTATATAGATATATATCATATATATATATAATCGCTCCCTTTCTCTATTAAGTGCATCACTGCGATAGAGAAAATTACATTTTCTACTAATGCTAAAAAGCAACATTTTTCTATAAAAAAATAATTGACTCTTATTAGGTTACCGATTTTATAAAAAGTGGATAAAATGAATAGAAAAATGTCGTTTACAAACAGTAAATATCTTTTCTGTCTCCGCAGCAGGCAATTTGGCCGGAAGGAGAAGGCGCTTAATATATTGCAACAAAGACACACCGCGTATATTATGGCGTATTTACTATATCAATAATTGTCTTATTTCTCCTTTGTCTGGAAGGTCATTGCGATGCACATTTCAAGAACTAGATCTATTAACCAAATTACATTTATTAGCTAATAGAATCATGTAATTTCTAGATGCGATTGAGAAGCCCATTTTAAGATGGAATTAGATGAATTTTCAAATAATGGTAAAAAGGGGGAATACGTGGGCATTTTTAAGACTTATCGGATCGAATATATAACATAATTTTACCTACATCTTTCTGTTGACTTATTAGTTTAAATGTCTGTCCCACATTTTGAAGGGTTCAATTAAGAAGATATCTTACAGGCAGATACAAAAAGAATAACGATAAATGTGTTATTCTTTTATTCTACGATTTCTGATGACCTACTTTCAGAGAAAATACTAACACTAGAAATGTTGGAATCTAAAGAAAATGTTTTGATAAATCCTTACGAATGATAGACGCAAAAAAGAAAACGTTTTACTCTTTTAAATCATTGTGTTCACTTCATTTTGTGAAGTCTTTCACTAAAGCTCTTGTAATGCAATGTTTGCTTTGTATATCGTTTTAATAATGTCTTTGTTCTATTTTCAGGTAAGTGTTTCCGTTAAAATCTCGTCTCTCTTCAGCCACCGACAAACATCTTGAAGATTTCAGATCTGTAAGTAAAGTGCCGAGGATTTCATGTAATTTGGTTCATGTTCAATTCCAATGTAAACATCGCGAACGCATATTCTTAAGATGCGTCCATTCAAATTTGGCCGTTTAGCGATCAAAATTATATTTCAAACTTAAGTGTGACGTATGAAAATTCAACGTGACTGATCAACAAACAGTTGGAACCTAGTATAGTAATATGTGAACACATCTGGAAATACTAACATACATCTTTAAGATGGTTCATCCGATCTTTGTGCTTAGCGATCAAAATTGTATTTCAAACTGATGACAGACAAACAAACCGACATACTGAACCGATTCTATCAATCTGTGGACGTATCCGAAAACATGAACAAATATTTTCGAAGATGCTTACATTCAATCGTCGCGTTTGGAGATTAAAATTGTATTTCAATATTAAACATGACAAACCAACAAAACCACTATTTGAAAATTAACCATGGCATACCACCGATGGAGAGATCCTTTATACAGAATCTTTGGGCGTATATAAAAATCATTAGTGTACTTATTCACCGTCTAGAGGACAAAATTACCAAAACAAAGTCCGCCATTGCTATTGTGAGATACAAAAATGTGGGAAATAGCGATCGAAGGGGAGGTTTAATAAATAGACAATCGTAAAAAAAAACACCATAAATAACGCATACGCTTAAATTGCGTTGATCGTATTTTCACAGTATAATATGTATTGTAAAAATGATCAATGTTGAATGTATATTTGTTAAAAAAGAAACTTGTTTTGAACAAAGATCTTTTTAAAAAGTATCCATACTTAATTTGTGTTAGCCATATTGGATATGAATATTCATATTAATATCACTATAAGAGCATTTCGCGTGCGTCTGTGTATAGAGATTTATTAAAATCAAAAATGCCAAAACGAAGACTTAAAAGTCGTATTTTTTAAATAATTTAATATTAATCTTTTGTTAATAGTTGAAAAAAGAATTCATTGCTTTCAACCAGCCTATTATAATTCTTAATTTCTTTGTGAGCATTTAGAGAAAGAGTGACTCATTTTCAATGTGTTTTTTTTATTTACGCACCACTAATACATATGTAAATTAGATGGTAAGATTATGAGTCTCATTATTTCTATATAAGAATAATTCTTTATTATTGGTCCCCCGATTTATAAAATCGGGAGACCTATGTTTTGAGGCATTTCCGTCCGTCCGTCCGTATTTTACTTAGCAACCATCCATTGAATTTGTCTGAAATTTTGCATGAAGTTGTAACTTTTGTCAGGGTAGAAAGTGAGATTCTCCGATTTTTGAAAAAAAAATCTCTTTAGCCCCCCAGGGGGTCAAAAGGCCCCAAAATGGCAAAAAATGACATTTTTTGCCCCATAACTTTTCAGCCATCCATTCAATTTCTCTGAAACTTAGCCAAAATGTGGAGGCAATTGTTCCTAATAGAAAATCAGTATCGCTGACCTTGGAAAAAATCTGGTTCGTGCCCCCAGGGGGTCAAAGGAGAGTCAAAAATGCCCCAAATTGCCCAAATTTATTGCATTTTACACTCGCAACATCGAGTCATATACAGAGGGGGGCCACGCACGCGCGGCTTGTTATTATTATTATTATTATTATTATTATTATTATTATTATTATTATTATTATTATTATTATTATTATTATTATTATTATATTTCTCTCCGAGGCCTGTCTAAAAAGTATCTGACCTTAGGCCAGAAAAAATATTTCAAATACCTGACAGGTTTGGGACCCTAATCCCCTTTAAATGAGGCCCCTTATGCGTTCACACACTTAGGCCCCCGATCCATCCACTGCCGGAAATACCTCTAGAAGTCTTCTTTTGGAATGGTGTTCATCGCTGCTGTCACGTTCCGTATTATCTTTTCTCTAGTTTCAAAACGGGAACCTTTCAGTGGCGTCTTCAATTTTCGAAACAACCAGAATTCGCAAGGAGCCATGTCTGGAGAGTAGGGAGGTTGGCGAACGACTGGAATTCCATATTTGGCCAAGAAATATTGGATCAATTGGGATGAATGTTTGGGAGCGTTGTGGTGATGCAGTTGCCAGTTTTTCGCCGTCGACATGTCTGGTCTTTTGCGCCGAACTGCGTAACCGAGACGCCGGAGAACATCTTGATAGAACTCCTTTGTCACTGTTTGTCCTTCCGGTACGTATTCGTGATGCACAATTCCACTGATATCAAAGAAGACAGTCAGCATCACCTTGGTTTTGCTTCGCATCTGTCGCGCTTTTTTTTGGGCCTTCAAGAATCGGGATGCTTCTATTGCGACGACTCTCTTTTTTGTTTCTGGGTAGTACCCGTACACCCATGACTTATCTCCGATTATCACGGTGTTCAGAAACCCAGGATGAGTGTTGGCGGTTATGGGAAGGTCCTGTGCAACTTAAAAACGGACGTCCTTTTGTTATTGCGACAACAACTTTCGGGCACAAATTACGCAACCACTCTGTCATGTTCAAATCATCACGCAAAATTGCATGTACGGAATCTTTACTCACCCCGACCTCTTGGGCGAATCCCGCACGGTTGAACGACAATCTTCCATCACCAAATTCCACACCTTCTCAACAACAGTTACACTCCGAGCAGTTTTGAGTCCTGCCAGAACGCTGGTCACTCTCTGCTGATGTGCGGTCATTTTTGAATCGGTTGAACCACTCTTTAATTTGTGTTACACCCATCGCATCTACTCCAAACACCTGCTGAATCTTACGAATTGTTTTGCTTTGAGAATCACCAGGGTTTTGACAAAATTGGATGCAGTACCTTTGCTCAACACGTTCAGTCATCTTGAGAGAATGGGTAATCCGACGAACACGTTGTGTAGCACCTCGCCCAGCGACCGACAGGCAGCGACTAACGCGCAGGAAGACGGTGATAAAATTCTCACATGCGCATGAAGGTGTCTTTCGTCACTGTGTACAGTGGTGCCGCCCTATCGTCTCTATTTCGCACGGAAAAAAAATAACGGTCGGTTACTTTTTAGACAGGCCTCGTGTGTAACGTTTTAAAATTCTTTAAAAACTATATACACGCTATTCTCGCTCATTCTCTTTTACGCGCCTTTTGCGTACATTAATTCCTTTTTTTTTCTCAACTCGATACATGTAACGTCATTTGTCCTCGGGCATCTCGACTCTGCCTTTTTTGTCTAACTTATTAAACCTCATACCTTGTGTTTTATACTTTACAGGTCATTTTATCTGATGATTTAGTCTGGGGACGATTTTTTTTAGCAGATTTCGTGTCACCACGGCCTGCACTGCTCGCCCGACTCAAATATTCATACTAGTTCATTATACGTCGCTATTCGATATCAAACTATCAATAATGTAACATATATAACAATAATGATGATAATAATAATTAATAATTAATAATAACAATAATTATAATAATAATTATAATAATAATAAAAGTAAAAAGATTTATTATTTTTAGTTAGGCAATAAAAATGTCTTAAAAGATACGTCAGTTTATGAATTTTCGAATGGAATCAAAGTAGAATAAATAGCTGTGACCCAACGGGTCACGGGTACGTCTAGTAATTTAATTAATGACAATTTAAAATGCATGAACTTAGCAAAATTCGTTACGTTTGATGATAATTTGGTTCAATTAATAAATAAATGAGAAAACGAGACCGTATTAATTAAAAATCCTACTTAAAATAAAAATTATTAAAAAAAAACAATCGTTAAAAAAGAAAGATGAAAACAAAAATAAAATTGAAAATGCTCCTTAGCAACGCTGGGTAGGGACAGCCATATTCATTTCTCTCCCACTGCAGGAAGATGTGACACAAAGAAATTGGGATAAAAAAAACTAACGCTCTCTAAAAGGGCATTTTGGCTCAGCAAAAAGGAGCCATGGACAGATCCGTCGACATTCCTCAAGCGATCGGGAATACACAACCCCTTTCCCCGAGAAGGAGAGAAGGTAATACCTGGAAGGGTTGACCTTCAGAATGAACCTGATCACACCTCAATCCAACAGAAGAGGGTCTGATGCTCGCAGGCAGCCGTTGGTCTGTCGGATTCAGACACCTAGGTGAACCTCAGCAAGTATAACGCCGGTCGAGTAGATACATCTAGTAATATATCATTTTTTAAAATTAATTTCTCTTAAAACTATAAGATATATTGAAAACGTATTCCAAGTTAAGCAGTATTTATAATAATAGAAATAAGTTCTTTTTTGTCGTTCAATATTCTTTACTGAAACGGTTTTTACTGAGATGAAAATTAATAAACGCATGAAATTCTGATTTCTATCAAAATACAAGTTCTGTTCAAAAAGTACTCGGATTTAATCTGTATTTTCCGAATCAAAGAGGAGCAATCAATTAAATGTTGCTTCTAAAAGGAACTCTTAGTTATAAACTTACTTAACCCAGTGAGGGTGTCACTAGTCATATCAGCTTAGAAACCCATATTTACATACAGTATCAAGTTACAACTGTAGCATCACTTAGGGGGTCAATCTACATGGATTACTTTTTGTCTTCTTTTTTATGTACAGAAACAGCTGTTCGTCTCACTGACGCATAAATAGTTGGCTCAATTGATAGGGACGTCTAGTTGTAGCAGCCGACGTTTTTAGTGTATTCCTCTATGTTTGTAGCTGGAATAATGTAACCAAATAAAACAAAAAACGCCAAAATATTTCATTGGTTACTTTGTTGAATTCTAGCAACCATAACTATCCTGGAGAAAACAAGTAATCCACTATATCTACCATACGCGTACACACACACACACACATTGAGACACGTGTCCAGCAAGCTCTACTTTCTACGTCTATTTTTACCAGCGTTATTTTCAGATGCTTGCAGATTTGTATTAAATAAATAGGAAAGATCCAGTAATGATCCGAGAAGAAGGACAAGAGAAGAAAAGGCTCGTTTCTTAGACGGCAAACAAGTCGCTATTGTCGATCGACACAGAGGCAAGCACATTTTGGCAAGAGTTGTAACATTGCATGCGAGATCTCTTCGATCCCCACAGATTGTGTACCGTCTTCTTCAATGTCAAAAACAGCTGTTCGCCTCTCTCGTTGACACGTAGTAGATGGCTCGATGGATAATGACGTATAGTTGTAAAGATGGTCATTGTGGTGATTTAGCAGCCAAAGTGTCTGAGTCTTACTCTCTTCTTGGAGTTGCAATAGTTTAAGCAAATAAAAAGCAAACACTGTCAACATTTTTTTCTCAATTGCGTCTTGCATTCTCATAGTTTATACGTTTACACATTACGTGGCGAACAATGACAAAGCTTCGAAAAATGTTTACGAACACAATCGGCTCACATGACAAAAAGAGCGAGAAATCGTCGGCATGTCTCATTACGTTACATCATATCTTAACACGTAGCTCTAACTTAACAGTAACTGGAATTTTCCATTAGATAACTGAACTAAGAAACCTCTGCAACCACCAAATTGCCATAGAAAATAACACCCTATCTTAGAGTCCAACGTTCAAACCCATCGGCCTAACTTTCACAGGTAACATGAATTTGATCAAATACATTGAAGACATTGCCAAGGCTACTGCTCCCTTTACCGTGTTAGTAAACTTCTCACACTTGAAATTATTCTATGAATCTACAAACCCACTATCCGTCCATGCATCGTGTATAGTGGTCACATCTGGGCTGATGCACCATCCACTAGTCTCTCCCTTGTAGACAAGGTTAAAAAAAGAGTCTCTAATTTGATAGGTCCTTTACTATCTTCAAACCTCCAGCTCCTGACCCATCGCCGCAATGTTGCATCCTTGTGCTTGTTTTGCAAGTACTTCAATAGAATGTGCTCCAATGAACTTTTTGCTCTGGTTTCCCCTCGACGTAAATACACTAGACCAACCCGACAATCTGTGAAGGTCTTCAGATGCCCGAGAGCCTTCTACTCTAATAGCTTATTTCTTCGTGCTGCCGGCCTCTGGAACTTCCTCCCTGCTCCCTGTTCTCCCGACTGTACCGACATGCAGAAATGTAAAACTAATATAAACAGACATCTCGCTGCACCGCTCCCAATTTAGGATGACCCCAAAACTTTCACCCTAATTTTTATGTCTACAGTGGCGGCTTGCCTTGCTTGGAGTGAACTATGATAAAAAAAAAACCTGTAATAATCGTATGTTGAATTTTCCATTTTAATTACATTTTAACACACACAAAATCTAATCTTAATACAAAAAATCATGTTTCTTATAATGCCCATCATATATACAATTATAATATTTGCAATAAAATTTAGTACAGAAAAGGCACCACGGGGCTCGATATGGTTAATATGACAAGTGTCAAATATCGAATAGCTAATGATACATTAGACGAATTCCAAATTTTTTAGAGCAAGCTAAAACGTGTACCCCTATGAGTTGAGGAACACGTATCTATTTTTTGGATAAGAAACTGCAGCCAGTCAATTATATAAGAACTGCAGTATAATTATTTCGAATAGCCAATAAATAGACAGGCAGATCACAAGAAATTAAGATACATTAAAATAAATTGAATTGCATGTGTGTCATAACTCAATTACGTAGTGGTAATAAAAGAAGACGGAAAAACAATTAAAAGTTGGCAGACGTTCAATTAAAAGTGTTATCTGCTCGTTTACGCAAGTGATTAGCAATTTCGGTTGGTAAAATTTGGCACCAGTTCACATAATTGCACTCCCCCCCCCCTTTTTTTTTTTTTGAAAGTTAATGAGGATAAAAAAGGTTCCGATCGCTAATATTTTGACCGAAAACGTAGCAGAAAAAAAAACATGGTGGTAAATGGGGAATAAACACAGGAATTGAGGCGAAAAAAAAATGTATTTTTGAGTTTAACCAAAAATCTTAAGTGAGAAACCAAACACTTATATTCTTAAAATACGGCCATTTGATTTACGCGTTTAGCGATGAAATTGCCATTTCAAAATTTAGTGTTAAAGACTCATGAAAATATTATTACGTTACAGAACAACAAAAATACTATTTCAAATTAAAGCGGGGCAGGACGATGAAATTGCTATTTAAAAATTAAGCGAAATTTACGAAATATGTGTATAATTTGGACTATTCGGACTAGTGTTCTCATCTTGAGTGTTATTCTTACAACGTTTCGGCCGCTGTAACCTCCGTCCGACCTTCTTCAGGTGTATCTTTTCGAACTCGGGAATATTTCTGTCGAACTCGGGAATCTGGAGAGAATTTCGAACGGGACCCTTTTATTCTCGTTCCGTCAACCATGACTGGGAGAAGTCTTCAGTAATTCGCAATTGTTCGTATCGCCCACACCGAGGATTGAACCTTAAACCTTCAGATAACTATCACCTAAAACTGAATTTTACTTGGTACTATATCCACTACGGTTGCAGATTCCCGAATTCGACAGAAATATTCCCGAGTTCAAAAAGATACATCTGAAGAAGGCCGGAGGTTACAGCGGCCGAAACGTTGTGAGAATAACACCCAATGAAAGAACAGTCCAAATAGTCCGAATAGTCCAAATTCAGAAAAATAATTACGAAATATTATTTCAAATTTAAACGTGACAGATCGACAAAAATGGTTTCTTAATCATAAACGTGACAGACCGACAAAAATGGTTTCTTAATCTTAAACGTGATAGACCGACTTATAAACTTAGTTTTTCTTTTATAAAAACTATTAAAACGAATCTAAAATAAGATCATCAACTCGATATGTGATTTAGTGATGAAAATATTATTTCAAATGAAAGTGTGACAAACGAACCGACCGATCAGTTGAGCAACGGATAATTTTTTTTACAAGATACGCGGACGCATCTAACAATAAAAATAAAAACGTGATTTACAATTAATCTATACAAAATAATTTCTCATCAATTATTTCGTTTTATATAAATCTCTGCCAACCGAGATGAAATAAAACTTTTGTTTGGCAGGGAAGATGGAAAAAGAAATATAAAGTGAAAAACCGCCATCTTTATTCTCCTAATTATTGGTAAACATTCTTTATTTAAATATAAATTAGTCTTGCTGAAGCTGTCCTACTTCGCCACACGCGACTTCTGTTTAGTTGAATGCCCAAAAGAATAAAACATGCTACTTTTGTATAGTGGTGGACAGACACTGGTGCTACGTCTCGTAAAGCTCTGACGATACAGCGAGAAGTCGATGGTCGAATGGTTTCTTTTATTAGCTAAAATCCCCAAAGAGCGGACGTCCCGAATACTGTAATACACAATCCCCATCTTGTGGAGTATTTATTTACCTCCTCTCCAGGAGGTTAGGCACAAGGTCAGTTTTATCTTACTCTCACAAGGTAAGATATTGCCCAAGGTCGGGTCGGGAAAGTGGGGATTGAAAAGTCAGTGCCCGAGAAGGTGAGCACTCTGGCCATTAAAAATTGCCTGGGCAGCCC
>OY744521.1:9284120-9299120 GCA_963556195.1 Sepiola atlantica | reverse complement strand
CTTAGCGCCAAGTTTTTCAAGTTGTTTACTGTTAATCGCCTAAAAATGTCTTATTTTTAGGGTTGGGAGATTAGCATACTATGTAAGGGTCGTTACTATTTAAGGGTCGAATTTTACCCTTGTTTGCGTAAATATTCACAAATATAACTCTTATTGTCTCTTACAGAATTTCTGGTCCGTGGTAATAGGTTGTTACCGTAGTCAATAGTAATTACCTAAAAATAAATAAAAGTCTGCATAAAAAAGTTTAAGTATAAACTTTACACATGTGTATGCCGTAAATAGATGCTTCTACCGGAAGGAACATGCCGCTTTATTACTGTCGTAAAATAAAAAATAGCCTTCTGTTCGAAGCAGGCTTTAAGAATGATTTTTATTTGATAATGAATTAATTAGAATTGTTATTAAAAATACGTATTGTTTTTACTTTTATTTTATCAGCAGCAAAGTGAAAAAAATGCACATTTTGCTGCGAGTAAAAAACAAACTTTGATTTTTTACTTTTTTGTTTACACTTTCTTACGTAACTAAACACCATGTGACATGATGATAAAAACATTCCGCCCCTCGAAGTTAATTTTGTTTTACTAAGAAAAAACTTTTGTTTGTAAATGAATAATGTGTTTTACCAACAATCAAAAAATAAATAAAACTACTTTGTTTAAAACAAAATGATTACTTTATACCAGTGATTTTTCTTACGAACGAATGTTTTTTAAAAGTAGTGTCTATTTTCTTTGCAAAGAAGGCAAGTAATTTGATTCGGTTCAAAGTCTGTAGATACACTTGTCTGTAGATACACTTAAACGTAGTAGATAGTCTGTAGATACACTTAAGCGTATTTTTTCAAAGAACGAACTCATGTTTTTAAATATAATTTTAAATATAATTTAATTAAATGTAATTTTCGTTGGAATAATAATATGTAGTATTCCTTCCGTTAAAAATAAAAATTTAAAAAGAAACCGTTTAGTTTTCTACGAAGAAAGTTGTAAACACTAGTTAATGTAAGAAAACAAAATTAAAAAAGAAGACGCAAAGGTTGCCTTAGTCTAAAAAGATTTCTCATATTCTGACCTTGATTAGTTATGTTAAAATGGAGTAAAAGTATTTTTAATTGCACGTTTTTTTAGGGGCCAGTAAAGTATGTTATGAAGAAATGTCACTATGAATTTTGCTTGTTAACTTCCGGTGTGATGTCTACGCATTCGCGGTGTGCTTAAAACGAAGTCATTTGACAAACCCCCCATGAAAAATGTTGTGGCAGTTCAACATCAAAGAATTAATTTTGTTTCGAATTTTTCGATATACGACCGAAATATTTCTGATTTTGAGAATATCGACTTTATCCGTATTTGTTGCGTATTTCTCAAGTTTTAACAAGACATACAAACATACATACATACATACACATACATACATACATACATACATACATACATATAGATACATTTTTTTGCATTTTTTCGTTCGCTCTTGACAAAGCTCATATAACATTTAGACGAAACGTTGAGCTTTTTAGGTCTTCCGCTTATTCCATTTTAATTTCATAGCGTCGGATTATTTTATCCTTTCATCTATTCATATAGATACACAAAAACAGTCTTTTATATAATAGATATATATTGTTGCGTATTTCTAACATTTTAGCAAGACATACAAACATACATACATACACACCTACGTACATATACACACACAACAACAGTCTTTTATATAATAGATATATATATTGTTGCGTATTTCTCAAGTTTTAGCAAGACATACAAACATACATACATACAAATACATACATATAGATACACAGCAACTGTCTTTTATATAATAGATATATATATATTGTTGCGTATTTCTCAAGTTTTAGCAAGACATACAAACATACATACATACACACCTACGTACATATACACACACAACAACAGTCTTTTATATAATAGATATATATATATTGTTGCGTATTTCTCAAGTTTTAGCAAGACATACAAACATACATACATACAAATACACAACAACTGTCTTTTATATAATATATATATATATATATATATATTGTTGCGTATTTCTCAAGTTTTAGCAAGACATACAAATATACATACATACGCACCTACGTACATATACACACACAACAACAGTCTTTTATATAATAGATATATATAATATGAAAATACACATTTCAAAATCGGAATAGAGATGAATCAAGACAAAAATGTCATATTCGTAAACTGGGTTACTTCCGTTTTCTTAGTAAAATCGGAAGTAACCTACTTTACGAATATGGATCCCAAATGTAAAAAAGTAAATATATAAGGGGACGCCGACGACATTTACCCGAAAAATGAATGAAAAATTGGACGAAACACGAAAGTGGAGAAACAGATATCTTAATTTAGGAGATTCTGAATCAAAATATATGGTAGAGTGAGGAACGATTAAAATATTAATCATGAAAAATATTAGATGTCTATACGTTATGAAACGTTCCATTAGGGGGGAACAGAACTTGATAATGAATGCTGACTGTAATTTATTGACTTTATTTGCTTTGTTCTTTATATAGTCAGAACTGAGGTAAGTCACACAAGGAAATAAATGCTTTGGAGTATTTACATATATCTTGGTGTTTGCTGAAATAATTGTATATTAAATAAGAAAATAAATTTGGTGAAATATGGGAATCGGCCTTTCAAAACATTGGATACAATATAAAATTTTAAATATATATACTGGTGATACCAGATCAGGCTGCCCTGTGGCTCCCTGAGACGAAATTCACCTACATTGACGTTTTTTTTTTTTTTTTTTTTGTAAAACTTAATTATGTTCTACAAAACCAAAAACAAAAACAACAGCCCCTCTCCCTTTCTCCCTCCCCTTTTTTATTTTAATTTTCCTACCCTACTCCCGGTCCTGGATATGTCCTTAAACTACATCCGATGGTGAGATCCGGCTTACGGACTTTGGGGAATGTGGAGCCTCCTCTTAATTACCATTGCTCCCAGGTCCACCCTGACCCGGAGTGGTAGTACCTGTTAGGGTCCCAACTATGGGTTAAATAGAAACAGATATTAAAAGGGGAAAGAAACAAAAAAGAGTAGAAAACAAGACCAGATTCGGCATTAAATAACCCAAAAAAGGGTTGATATGCCGTAAAACAAAACTACCAAACCAAACCTAAATATATATATATCGAGAGAGATAACTTTATATTGGGAAAGAGATATGTCTCTAAATTGTTTGAGGATCGGTTTTCATACTATCATACATTATTCATTTTTGGTTCTTTACAATCTTTCTTCTGCCGTGTAAGACGATAATCTCACCCATCTATTCACTCCCCCATGACTCTTTTCTTCCTTTCACTATTTCCATACATACCCTTTCCCTTTGTCGACTGTATCTTTGTTGTGTTCTTCCGTTTTCACTTTTTCCATCTTTCTTGTATTCTTCTCTTCATCCTCCCCTACCTCTAGCCCCTGTATCTTTCTCTCTCTCACTCTCTTTATCTTTCTCTCTCTCTCTCTCTCTCTCTCTCTCTCTCTCTCTCTCTCTCTCTCTCTCTGTCTTTCCATTATATACACCTTCCAATTCTGCATTCTTCTTCTTGAAGATAATGACAGCTTCTACGGAAGTCTATGTCAAACGGATCCGGGCCTGTCTCACGCCATTTCCTATGCGAATCAGCGTGACCTTCTTGTTGGCATCGAACTCACCGCATTACACCCAGATGCGTGACACGCCACAAGATTCTCCCTGCGACAAGTAAAATGGATCAAAACATCTAATGACTTTCTTAATTGACCTTGGGCCGTGCAACAAAGTAGAGTATGGTTCTGTTCTGTCCTAGGTGGTCATCATCCCAGGTATTACCTCTTCGAGAATTGGATTAGTTTATTGCCTGATAGTCTCTAACCGGGAAATACCGACGGGTTCGATCACAGAAAGTTGTTAACTCATCTGGTTGCCTCTATTCTGGTGGAGCTGGATTCTCAACTATAAATAGACTTCATGCCTAACATTGCTACCGTTGCACGTAAGTAAATATACTTACTTAAAAAGAAACACACATCTAATATAGATAACATGTACCATGGACAGCGGCATCGGGGGGGCAGGGGGGGGATCAAGACCCCCCCCAGTTTTTTACTTAACCCCCCCCCACTTTACGGTCATCAATAATGAAGTTATATATGCATGTGTTTAACCGGGGCCCCCACTTTTTAGGAGAGCCCCCCCCCACTTTTATAACTGTACCGCCGGTCCTGTGTACAATGAAATTATGTCCGTATTCATTTTCGTCATGGAAACTATCGGGACTCTCACATCACTTTTACTGATACCTGTGGGGAACGTTAGAATCCACATGTCCTACCTTTAACTATTGGTTGACAAGTAGAGTAAACAAGACGCGAAAACATTGGTTATGCAATGAGTCTAGAAGAAAAAACTTAAAAATTACACCAGTCTCTTTCTGCTCATATCGGTATTGTTTCCGATTGTTCTGAAGTTTCTTTGTCGATCGATTCAAGTAGTGGCGGTAGAGTTCGGTCGGAATCGCGCTACCTTTATTTGACTCTCGACTCATAAAGCAAGACATACCAAGTTTATCAAGTTCTATTCATGCGAAGGGTGGCACATATAGAAAGACTGACTAGAGTATTCAATGAACGTTGTCGGAATATGCCTTATAGCTACGTGTCAGTCTATTTTTAACTTCCCCGAACAATATTCAACTTCAATCTTATTAAAGGGGCTTATAACAATGTTCATTTTAAATGAATCATATTAAATTATTTTTACCTACATACACCAGCGTTTCAAGCTTTCGCTCTGATCAGTGTAGGGAATGACTATTTCAGCTGGACAAATACACAATGCAAGGATAGATTTAGAGAGAAGTGAAACCTATCGAATCAACGTTATGTATTGATTTTAATACAAAAAAGAAAATCAGAAAAAATGTAAAAATAAAAGAGATATAATTAAACAGAATAATAATTTTTTTAACGATGTTTGCATAAATGAGAAAATGCTGCCTAAATACACAAAATATATATAAATATACACACACATATATATATATATATATATATATATAACTTTTAAACAAATAATATCAAATTATGTTTACCTACATACGTCAGCGTTTCAAGTGTTCGCTCTTTTCAGTGCATGAAATGATAATCCCAGAATCAATCTACACTCTGTAAGCAAGCGTCATAACCAATCGGCCACGAGACATCACCACGTCAATGAAATGAATGTAAGTTCTAGTTATGCGAAGGGATGCACATATAGAAAGGCTGACTAAAGATTCAACTAACGTTGTCGGAATATGCTTTATAGCTACGTGTCAGTCTATTTTAAACTTCCCCGAAC
Organism: Sepiola atlantica; assembly: GCA_963556195.1. NCBI lineage: Eukaryota > Metazoa > Mollusca > Cephalopoda > Sepiida > Sepiolidae > Sepiola > Sepiola atlantica. The sequence goes on along the minus strand of OY744521.1, from coordinate 9,293,744 downwards.
AAGATTCAACTTCAATCTTATTAAAGGGGCTTATAACAATATTCATTTTAAATGAATCATATTAAATTATTTTTACCTACAAACGCCAGCGTTTCAAGCTTTCGCTTTCATCAGTGCAGGGAATGATAATCTCAGAAGTTCGCAAGGTTCGAACCCCTGCTACAGAATCAACCTAGAATCCGCAAGGAAGCGCCATAACCAATCGACCACGAGACATTAACACGTCATCCAGGCATTTACTCCTTGTTGTTTTAAATCTTATTTCCTTTTCTCTTTGCATCAGTATGCTTCTTTTAATAATTGCATCAAAGTCTCTAACAATCAGCGTTGGACAACTAAAAACTTTATTTGAGAGAGGGCATAGATTGTTTAATGTAAATCGCTATATCTAATTCTCCAAACATTGGGTACAACGAAGCCTTATAAATTGTTTATTATCTTCAGTTCTGACCTGCGGGATATCAACACACACATATCTATCAATCTATACATAGATCATAACTTTAATGGAGATTATTTTAAATTAACATGCTGTTAAATAACACCGTTCATTACATTATATCTATCCACACCGCAACGTAGATATAATAATAGATGTTATATGATTTTTTATAACATTTAAATAACATAAACTAACCGTACCAACCGTACATTCTATTTTTTTTTTTGCTAACTATGGGGGAATACTAAGTTATGTCCCTTTTTTAAGTTGGCGGCCATTTGAAAATAATTCTGACGCGGACAAAGTATTTTCTTGAAGGAAGTAAATCGAATTATATTTGATTTTTCTCAACAACATGCTACAAAACTTCACAACAAAAGCTGACTAACCAGAATCAAATACTGATTTTGTAAAAAAAAAAGCTATCGATGACAGAAACGATTAACTGTCTGACTCTACTTTATATATTAGATATGTATATGTATAAGTATAAATCTCCATTACTCTGGTTAAAAATGTAATTAAAACATGTTTAGTGGGATTCATAGTTTTAGAGATGTGTTACTAAAACAAAGTTTAAGAAGTAATGTTATAAAACCTCTCTAAAATTATTTTCATACAAAACGTATCACGTAGGCAAACTTACATTTCAGAAGCATTTTATTGCAATAGAATTATTTTTACTTAGTTTTTTCGATAAAGCATAAATTTCGTTTGATTTAGATTTTTCCGAAAGTTTTTAGTGTTTAGTGTAGTGTTTCAGTTTAATAGCATATTGACATTTTTTGTATTATTAAGATTTATTATTTAGATTTGTTATTTAATAATTAAGATTGATTATTTAGATTTATTATTTAGATTTATTATTTAGATTTATTATTTAGATTTATTATTTAGATTTATTATAATTAAGATTTATTATTTAGATTTATTATAATTAAGATTTATCATAATTAAGATTTATCATAATTTAGATTCATTATTTAGATTTATTATAATCAAGATTTATCATAATTTAGATTCATTATTTAGATTTATTATAATTAAGATTTATTATTTAGATTTATTGTTTAAATTTATAATTTAGATTTATTATAATTAAGATTTATCATAATTTAGATTCATTATTTAGATTTATTATAATCAAGATTTATCATAATTTTGATTTATTATTTAGATTTATTATAATTAAGATTTATTATTTAGATTTATTGTTTAAATTTATAATTTAGATTTATTATTTAGATGTATTATTTACCAAAATGACCGTATTCGGCATTAAATAACACGACAATTGTTAAAATGCCGTAAAACAAAACAACCAAACATCGGTTTTCGTTAGATCATCGAAATGAAGCGACGTTCAGCCTGATCAATAAAAGATGGGTTACTATTTGGGAATACTAGGCCCTGTATGGCATCTCCGCTTACTTGGATATGCATACGGCTGGGAACTGCATGTGAATTTGATATTCACTAGAAAATCCCTTCTTCGCTGAAAGTCGGCTCAGCTCACCCAGAGCGCATACCACAGCAGGTATAAGCGAGTGTCTTTATTTATTATAATACTAATTTTTATTGTTTCATCGTATATGAAGTCTGGAATTTTTTACGTTTCATCGCCGTACTTTAATAAAGAACATTTTATACAATCAGGAACTCTATTCGCAAATAAGAACAAATAGGGACAGAACTTTTATTGCCTGCCACTTCCTGCCACTGCCTGCCACTGCCTGCCACACATTCGTCTCAATTAAGGTATTAACTGTCGCATTTAGGTTTTTTTAATTCATGGTTTTAGTAAATCATGTCTAGGCTTTCTCTATGTTTATATGTTTGACATTTCATGCTTTATTGGTTTCTTAGAGTAAGAAATAGATGATAAAATATTCAAAGAAAAAACTATTTTTATTAGTTTAATAGGGCTAAAAATTAATGGGGATAAAATTAATGGGGCTAAAAATGTAAATATATTTAAGACAGTCAAGGTTTTATATAAAAAAAATATTTTAAAATGTTTTTCGTTGTTTTATTAAGTTGTTTTTACAAATATTTATTTTATTATTTCAAAAGACCTTGACTTTTTGATAATATGGATCTTTTAGTCGAGGTTTCTTCGCAACATTCATCAATTTTTTTATGTTGATTTCATCGTTGTTTTAATATAATTTTTCATCGTTGTTTTAATAGCATTTTTATCGTTGATTTTAATATAATTGTTCATTGTGGTTTTACAATAGTTTTTCATCGTTGTTTTTAATATAATTTTTTATCGTTGTTTTTAATAGCATTTTCATCGCTGTTTTAATAGCATTTCATCGTTGATTTTAATATAATTGTTCATCGTGGTTTTACAATAATTTTTCATCGTTGTTTTTGATATAATTTTTTATCGTTGTTTTTAATATAATTTTGATCGTTGTTTTTAATATAATTTTGATCGTTGTTTTTAATAGCATTTTCATCGCTGTGTTAATAGCATTTCATCGTTGATTTTAATATAATTGTTCATCGTGGTTTTACAATAATTTTTCATCGTTGTTTTTAATATAATTTTTTATCGTTGATTTTTATATAATTTTTATTGTTGTTTTTTATATAATGTTTCATTGTATTTTTTTATATAATTTTTCATCGTTGTTTTTAATATAATTATTTCTATCGTTGCTTTTAGTAGAATTGTTCATCGTCGTTTTAATAGAATTTTTATCGTTGTTTTAAAGCCTTTTTCATCGTTGATTTTAATATACTTTTTCATGTCTATTGCTTTCTATTTTCTAAAATTTTGACCTAATGTCTCATTTGTGGCGGGCCTAGAAAGTGCTGCCGACCAATAGTCTCATACACGGTTCGCTTATCTATCGATCCTTTTCGCGTGATCAATATCCCCGAGACAACTTAGGTCATATAATAACAAGTGACAAACTCACCTTTGACTTGCTAATTATGTATGTCTCACAAATTTACAGGGTTATGATTGTTCGATACTTAAATTAATATTTCTCATATGAATTTAATTGACAAATGTCTTTCTCAGCGAAGTCAGAATTGATCAAACTGAATATACGATTCATAAAAATCGATCAATATTTAATATAGCGAAATATGCATTGGTTTTGTGGTCCAATATGGAATCTATAAACCACCGGTAATTGCACCTGAAGATATATGTTTGTCTGACAAAGGTATGACACAAAGGCGATTTCAAGTGGGTGCTACGATACTATATCACAATAATATGAAACGGCCGTAGTAGATACGAATATTAATCACATATTTATTGGCGCCAATGTCACTTTTGGGGGGAGGGGGTGTAACAAACTACAGAATCTGAACCTCATTTGGTCTCATTTTCATAATAAGGCAAATGCTGTTTGGGCGTCCTTCAAAAGCTGTTTAAGATTGATCCATTACTATACTGTAGCTGTTTCTCTATGACTTTGTTCTTATATATTTTAATTCATATAGAATATACGCTAAATTTTGGGATTGAGTTATGTTCGAAAAAAAACTTCCATTTTAATTTTCTAATTAGCCTTAATTTGCAATCAACTCACCAAGTCACACATCTCTTACTTAATTTCTAGCTATCACTCTTACCCTCTCTCACTCTACGCTATTTTATACGGTATCGCTCCCACCTCCCTCTCTCCCTCTCTCTCTCTCCTTTTCTTACTCTCTCTCTCTCTTTCTTACTCTCTGTCTCTCTCTCTTTGTTTATTATCAATCGAAGGTAATAAAGAAAAGAAAAGAATAAAAAATATTGGAATGATAAATGAAAAAAATATCACAAGTAGTAATTCTATTTAACCCGTAGCTAGAGAATAAAAGTGAGAAAATGACATATATCAAGCAGAAAGAGACTAATTTGCGATTTTGTCTTTCAGTTTTTTAAATACTTAACTTGATTTGCAAATTCCATTTTCCTGACTCAGTTAACCCGAAGTCATCTGGACGCGCCTCTTGTGTACAAAAGAATCGGAAGTTTACAGAGACGCTTCTAGTGTATTAAAAAATCGAAAGTTTACGGACGCGCCTCTGTTGTACAAAAGAATCGAAAGTGTAATCGAAAGTTTTTGGATGCGCCTCTGGTGTAAAACAGAATTGAAAGTTTCCGAACGCGTCTCTGGTGTACAAAAGAATCGAAAGTTTCCGTAAAGTTTCTGGACGCGCTTCTGGTGTACCAAAGAATCGAAAGTTTAGATCTTCCACATACCCAACAGTTAATATCTTTAATATAGCCAATTTGTCTCCATTAATAAAGAGAATTTTCAAATTGGAATTTTTTTTAATCTAAAAGTGTGGCTTTAGTTTTCAATTTGGCATTTTTTGGCCTTTTTACCTGAATAATTTAGCTTCAAAAGTCAATTATCACTGTGTTCTTTTATTTTTCTACTAAGACTCGGTTTCTATTGCCCACAATCTTTTAATTCTAACATATTTCGAATCAGCTTATTGAGTTCAATCTTTTTATTTTCTATCATTAAATTATATTCATAATTTAAAATAGGATGTCGAGTTAAAGGGCATAGGGAGCCTTACTCAATAGACATTTTTGTCAGTTTAATCTGCTCAACCCTTCTATATCTTAAACTCCTTTTGAGATATCTATATTTTTAGATTCCTTGCGTTGTTTGCTACATTTTGAGTATAAACAATTTATATTCTTTTTTAAATAAAATTTGTATAGTGATTACAAACCAATGGGGAGTGTAATCCTACATGCTGATGACCACAAATATTTTGAATAACTTTTTTTTACTGGATCAAATTTGAATTTCTTTATGTATGACGAGTCAATTCTAGTGTAAAAAATAAACGCATCAAGTTTGGATGAAAACTGAATTATAACAAGCCCAAGAATTGGTCACGATTGGGTAAATGTTAATCTTAAGCATATTATTCACACACTAATTATAATTAAATAATTAAATAAAACTGGGTCATAGGTTATACATAACATGAGAACGAAGAGGGCGAAACTAGATCCCATTCTGAACGAAACATGACATCGTCCAGACTACACATGACTGCGAGTCGAATTAAATGTAACGATAAATCGGAATGAACATGACCCTGGAGCAAATCAAACTTGCACTCGGGCTTCCTATGAAATTAAAATGACATTTACCGGCGGAAGTAACTTACGTCCAGTTCACAGAAAAACCTTGCATGAATGAAGTAATATCTATAGATTAGAATACCCACTCATGAACTAAGACCAAATAAGACTGCAGAGTATAGACTTGCCCATCTATAGAACATCCCAGCCTGTTTATATACCAACTCTATTATTCTGATCTCTGTCGATTTAGGTCTCACTTAACTGGTCAGACAGCTCAGCTCTGGCTATTCAATTCAATACTAACTATGACGGTATTCCATCTCTGCTATAAAAATTGAAGGTTAAATAATCTTATTAAGTCTCAAGAGATCTAAATGAAGAATTTAGAATATTCGTTTTGAGGCCAACATTTCTAAAATACCAAACATATGTTAAGCCTTAATTTCTCTCAGTAAATCAACTTGTTATTTTTAGAAGAGTCCACGCATCTTTGTAAGCTGCTTCGTCCGTCGGCCGGTATATTTGAAACAGCATTTTCATCACTAGACCCAAATATTCCATGGAGACAGCTTATCCGAGATACGTGAAAACATCTTTACAGGAGGCTATGTACGTCGGTCTGTTTATTTGTCACGATTGTTTTAAATAACATGTCGTCAGTCTGTCGTTCTGTCACATGAACGTTTTCTCATAGCATCTAAACCTGCAGGTTTCATGTACATAGTTTATACCAGATGCGTCCGAACAGCCTTATACGAGACTATACACGTCGGTCAGTTTATCGGTCTCAGTTCTTTTAAATAGGATTTCGCCAGTCGGTCGGTTGGTTGTTTGATCTGTAACGGTTTGGTTTGAAATAGAATTTTTATCACTAAGTCCACAAATGTCATGGACGCATCTTATCCCAAATTCATCTTTTTCAGAGGATATACACGTCGGTCTGTCACGCTTGTTCTGAACAGCATGCCATCACTCAGTCTGTCACGTATAACTTTGAATAAGCCGCGTATGCGTGGTCCCCCTTTGTATGTGACTCGATGTGGCGAGTGTAAAATGCAATAAATTTGGGCAATTTGGGGCATTTTTTTACCCCCCTTTGACCCCCTGGGGGCGCGAACCAGAATTTTTCTGATGTCAAGGATGCTCATTTTATATCCAGAACAATTGCCTCTTCATTTTTGCCAAGTTTCAGAAAAATTGAATGAATAGATCAAACGTTATGGGAGAAAAGGGTCATTTTTTGCCATTTTTGGGGCTTTTGACCCTTTGGGGGCGCGAACCAGATTTTTTCCAAGGTCAGCGATACTTATTTTCCATTAGCAACAATTGCCTCCACATTTTGGCCAAGTTTCAGAGAAATTGAATGGATGGATGAAAAGTTATGGGGCAAAAAATGTCATTTTTTGCCATTTCGGGTCCTTTTGTACCCCTGGGAGGCTAACCAGATTTTTTTTCAAAAATCGGAGAATGTCACTTTCTAACCTGACAAAAGTTACAACTTCATGCAAAATTTCAGAGGAATTCAATAGATGGTTGCGGAGAAAAATCCGAACGGACGGACGGACGGACGGACGGACGGAAATGCCTCAAAACATAGGTTCCCCGATTTTATAAATCGGGGGACCAAATAGTATTTTTATCGCTAAAATTACATATTTACTGGGGATGTCTTAAAAATACCAATTCTTGTTGCATAATTAAAGAGAGACAAACATTTCTACAAAATTCCTTCGTGTCAAGTTTAATTTAGCTTCGAGGCCTTCACTTATTAATTTAACTGTTAACTATGTAAGTTCGAGGAGGGGGTCTCCTTCGTGTTCTTTTTTCTATGTTATCGACATTATTTTGTCACGTGTCTCGAAATAACTGCATATTAAATTCCGAAGGGAAAAAACGTCATTGATTTGTTGCTAATGTTCCACCATGGCGGATTCGGTTTTCAAATTTATATGACCTTTCAAAAATGAACGACGTCTGCTTTTTCATGATATTTTACTTTCGTTTTTGTCGAGTAACTTTCCTTATCTAATTATGGTCAGTCCCAATCGGAACCTTACGTATCTTCTATGATATTGTATCTGTATTTATTTGTTTCGATGCTCAATAATGGTTAGAAGTAAACGTGTCTGTTTCTAAATATAAGTGAATTCAAAGATCGGACACATGTAAAAAAAAAGTATTCTTTAAGGCGATAAGCGGGTGGAATTAGAAGATAATGGTAAAAATGCAAAGAGATATAGAGTTCACAGGTCACCAGAAAATGCACCAGAAAATCACTGGAATATTTGGGATTTTTTTCTGCCGAAATCCCCTGTATTGTTATACGTCAAATATGCATTGCAAAGTAATGAACAGGCATGACACTAACAGACGTTAGAATCTGACTTTTGATGTACTTTAAAGTGATATTGTGAAATCAAAATATGCATCTCGGACGTCAATTGACAGAAATGTGCAGCCGCACAGGAGAGTGGCATCGTGCAAAATAAAAAACATACATACAGATTAAAATTTTTAAGGTGATAAAATAGAGCATGACTGATCGTATCGACGCTGTCATGCCGCCACTTGCTGGTTCTTTGATATATATATGATAAGAATATATAGGTAAATATATATATATATATATATATATATATATATATATATATATGATAAGAATATATAGGTAAATATATATATATATGATAAGAATATATAGGTAAATATATATATATATGATAAGAATATATAGGTAAATATATATATATATATATGATAAGAATATATAGGTAAATATATATATATGATAAGAATATATAGGTAAATATATATATATATATGATAAGAATATATAGGTAAATATATATATATATATGATAAGAATATATAGGTAAATATATATATATATATATATATATATATGTATAATGATAATATATAGGTAAATATATATATATATGTATAATGATAATATATAGGTAAATATATATATATATATATATGTATAATGATAATATATAGGTAAATATATATATGTATAATGATAATATATAGGTAAATATATATATATGTATAATGATAATATATAGGTAAATATATATATATGTATAATGATAATATATAGGTATATATATATATATGTATAATGATAATATATAGGTAAATATATATATATATATATATAAATATATATATATTATGACTCATTCATCATGATAAGTCTTTAATGGCAAGATAATCAGACGTCAATTTTATTTTAGAAATTTCTAGAAAACAGTATAAACATTTATCTTACACAACAAAAAACGTGGAAATGTTTCTAGTTGGGGAAATGGTAAGTACTTATCAGAAAGTCTTGAAATTATAGCAATTTTCTCAAATCATGGGAATCTCTACAATTCATTGCTATATTCATGTACGGTTTATGTCACCAAAATAAACCTTTAGGTAGAGAGGGGGTAAAATATTATACGGCTATAATCACTTCGGCCCATTGATGTCCGTAATGTCACTAAAGTTAGACGACGTTGAGTACTGGGTAGGGTGAGCATTTTGAAATAACAGATACTGTATGTAAAAGAGGGTCGTAGTTGTGTTGCAAACTGAGGTTTGGCTACCAATTTAAACACTTTTAGGCAGTTCGTTATGGTCTGCGCACACCTGAAACTAGCAGGCGATTACAGATCGATTTCAGATTTCACATATGAGATTGCACTTTATCTTCGAAAGATAGAAAATGTTTTTTTGGGGTGTGCGTGTTCTTTTAAAAGAAAGCAAATAAAATTGGATAATGGTAATGTCATATTCCGTGACGAATTCAGTAAACGTTCCGTGCCTCACACAATAAACGAGCGACACACGAACCAAGCTTTTATGAACACAGTCCAACGTTTTGTTGCTTCGCCTTAGGTAAGCGTTCTACATTTAATTTCAACCGTTCAAATTTGTTTTATTGTTTTGTTTGTTTTCGTGTCGTGCGTACATGTTTTCAATTCTGTCACCATTCATTCTGTCTCGTTCTCTCTGTGCTTACGTAATGCTTCCACGTTTGTAGATGAGACACGATTTTGCTTGCAGCTTTGATCTACCACATCTTGTCAAATCTTACCTGAGACTTTAGTAGCTTTGTCTACAA
>OY744521.1:9274120-9281620 GCA_963556195.1 Sepiola atlantica | reverse complement strand
ATATGTATATATATATATATATGTATATATGTATATATATATATATATGTATATATGTATATATATATATATATGTATATATGTATGTATATATGTATATATATATGTATATATATATATGTATATATATATATGTATATATATATATGTATATATATATGTATATATATATATATGTATATATATATATGTATATATATATGTATATATATATATATGTATATATATATATATGTATATATATATATGTATATATATATGTATATATATATATGTATATATATATGTATATATATATATATGTATATATATATGTATATATATATATATGTATATATATATATATATGTATATATATATATGTGTATATATGTATATATATATATATATATATATGTATATATATATGTATGTATATATATATGTATATATGTATATATATATATATATATATGTATATATATATGTATGTATATATATATGTATATATATATATATATATATATATATATGTATATATATATGTATGTATATATATATATGTATATATATATGTATGTATATATATATATGTATATATATATATATATATGTATATATATATGTATGTATATATATATGTATATGTATATATATATGTATGTATATATATATATGTATATATATATGTATGTATATATATATATGTATATATATATATATATATGTATATATATATGTATATATATATATATGTATATATATATGTATATATATATATATATGTATATATATATATGTATATATATATATGTGTGTGTGTCTAAAGAAGCTTTGAGCCATTTTAAACAAAGATAGAAAATGCAGTTTAAATTCCCAGAGAAACTAACTAAATCCAAGATATCGCAGACTTAGCACTTGCATAAGCCGACTCACCGTTGGAAAATTCATAAATAAAACAGGGGATTCAAGTATCTAACAGTGAAACAAAAACAGGGGACCTTAACTTGAGCGTGAGATATTAAAACAGGGATCATCAGCTGTTTACCATGTAACTATTTCGGAGTTTTAAAAACAGGACAGTTTTAAAATTCATGACTTTCCAGTGGTACTGATCAAACGACCACTTCCCCAATAATCAAATGTGGAAATAATTTAGCTTCAATTTCAATTATATGTACATAAATAAATAAATACATAATAATAATAATAATAATAATAATAATAATAATAATAATAATAATAATAATAATACATTACCCTTAAGACTACAGTGTGATATGGTAGTGTGCATATCAAATAATATTAATTATAACAATAATAATAATAATAATAATAATAATAATATCAAAACACTATATCCAAGAACCATTCTGCAATATGGTAGCTAGCAATAAAATGATATATGAATAAAAGTTGCATTAAGGATCACTTACATTCAATCAGTGTCGTATGATAGCGCAGGGGTATGGGCGCCGACTGTCAGCTCGACGGTTGAGTTTCAATCTTGGCTTGAGGCACTAACTGGTCTAGTCGCATTGAAGAACTGTGATACAACGAAACAGTCTGTATGTGAATAACTAATATATATATATATATATATATATATAATATATATATATATATATATATATATATATATATGAATGTATTCTTTCCATGTGTATAGAGAAATAAATACATAGATATGACGTTGTGGATATGATTAATACTTGTTCGTTCGATCATAATCGTGTGCGAAATATCCTCCATTTGTGCATTTTATCCACGAAGAATATTCCATACGACCGGATCTTTCGTGGTTACGTGTGAGACTCACGTATTTCCGATTTAAACATTAAAATGCTTACATGCAAGAGTTAAATTCGACGACCATCGACGTGGAAAAACAGATTACAGAAAATGTCATGCATTCAGATGACCGGAAAATCGTACTCACATGATAAAAAAACACAGAAACAGTGAAGTTACCATAGATAAATCGTACTACATAAAGACACCGATACACATGCACATACATGCATAAAAAACACACTATACGTAATTATGGTGTTATGCTTACACTTGCATCTGCGGGTGCTTATTTCGATAAATGTATGTACGTATATGTATGCAGGAGTGTGCATATATAGGAATGTCATTGTGGATGTAATTATACACATGTGGATGACTGAGTGTAGATTTTTAACACATGTGCGTTTTGTATGGATGCATGGCTGTGAGTTGTTGCGCATATGTGATCTTGCATGTGTGTGTATATACATAATAAGAATTTACACACCCGGTCAAAAGTCACGTGGAAAAATGTTACGCTTCGCCAGTGTTCGCACGAATATTCATATTCATACAAAACACGGTCTAAATAAGTGAAGTTAAAACGAAAAGAAACGTCTTAAACTGTGAAGTTAAAAAAGAAAAGAAACGTCTTAAACTGTGAAGTTAAAAAAGAAAAGAAACGTCTTAAACTGTGAAGTTAAAAAAGAAAAGAAACGTCTTAAACTGTGAAGTTAAAAAAGAAAAGAAACGTCTTAAACTGTGAAGTTAAAAAAGAAAAGAAACGTCTTAAACTATGAAGTTAAAAAAGAAAAGAAACGTCTTAAACTGTGAAGTTAAAAAAGAAAAGAAACGTCTTAAACTGTGAAGTTAAAAAAGAAAAGAAACGTCTTAAACTGTGAAGTTAAAAAAGAAAAGAAACGTCTTAAACTGTGAAGTTAAAAAAGAAAAGAAACGTCTTAAACTGTGAAGTTAAAAAAGAAAAGAAACGTCTTAAACTGTGAAGTTAAAAAAGAAAAGAAACGTCTTAAACTGTGAAATTTAAAAAGAAAAGAAACGTCTTAAACTGTGAAGTTAAAAAAGAAAAGAAACGTCTTAAACTGTGAAGTTAAAAAAGAAAAGAAACGTCTTAAACTGTGAAGTTAAAAAAGAAAAGAAACGTCTTAAACTGTGAAGTTAAAAAAGAAAAGAAACGTCTTAAACTGTGAAATTTAAAAAGAAAAGAAACGTCTTAAACTGTGAAATTTAAAAAGAAAAGAAACGTCTTAAACTGTGAAGTTTAAAAAGAAAAGACACGTCTTAAACTGTGAAGTTAAAAAGGAAAGGAAACGTCTTAAACTGTGAAGTTTAAAAAGAAAAGAAACGTCTTAAACTGTGAAGTTAAAAGAAGAAGAAAAACATTTTCTTTTCTTTGTGAGTGGGATAATGGATGTTATTAAAAGAATAACAAATGACTCAATGTGTATTCTGGGATTTGATCTAATTTTTTTAGCAAATTGCAGCAAGTACATTCAAATAGACTGCATCATCCTAACAAACATCGTTAGTGGTAGAAAGCTCGAAAACCGCGGTCGATCACTTTGACGCTCAACAGACGGGAACTATATAGCTTCTCCGCGCGTACTTCCTTCCATAACGTAACTTTCTGCACACGTAATTCTAACTCTAATTTGACTTCTACTAGAAAATTCCCTCTTATACTTAAACAAATTTCACGTCGAATTTTTAATTTTTAATATTAGTTTAACACACCCAACATCTAATCTTGCTGCGTAAAGATAATCTGAATACTGAATAGTTAGACCATTCCGGTTAAATTATATACGTTTCAACTTCATTTTCTGAATTGTATAAAACCTTATAAAAAGTAATCTGTTTTTTTATTACAACGGTAAAATTAAATAACTGCTTTTCTATGTCAATACACAATAGGTAAAGTTACAAAATTTAAGAATGCGTCTGTATGTGCATATATGTTAGTCTTTATGTGCAAATATGTTAGTCTGTATGTGCATATATGTTAGTCTTTATGTGCATATATGTTAGTCTTTATGTTCATATATGTTACTCTGTATGTGCATATATGTTAGCCTGTATGTGCATATATGTTAGTCTTTTTGTGCATATATGTTATTCTTGATGTGCATATATGTTAGTCTTTATGTGAATATATGTTATTTTGTTTGCATATATGTTAGTCTTTATGTGCATATATGTTATTTTTTTGCATATATGTTAGTCTTTATGTGCATATATGTTAGTCTTTATGTGAATATATGTTATTTTTTTGCATATATGTTAGTCTGTATGTGCATATGTTATTTTTTTGCATATCTGTTAGTCTTTATGCGCATATATGTAAGTCTTTATGTGAATATATGTTATTTTTTTTGCATATATGTTAGTCTGTGTGTGCATATATGTTAGTCTTTATGTGCATATATGTTAGTCTGTGTGTGCATATATGTTAGTCTTTATGTGCATATATGTTAGTCTGTGTGTGCATATATGTTAGTCTTTATGTACATATATGTTAGTCTGTATGTGCATATATGTTAGTCTGTATGGGCATATATGTTAGTCTGTATGGGCATATATGTTGGTCTGTATGTGCATATATGTTTGTCTGTGTGTGCATATATGTTAGTCTTTATGTGCATATATGTTAGTCTTTATGTGCATATATGTTAGTCTGTGTGTGCATATATGTAAGTCTTTATGTGCATATATGTTAGTCTTCATGTGCATATATGTTAGTCTTTATGTGCATATATGTTAGTCTGTGTGTGCATATATGATAGTCTTTATGTGCATATATGATAGTCTTTATGTGCATATATGTTAGTCTTTATGTGCATATATGATAGTCTTTATGTGCATATATGTTAGTCTTCATGTGCATATATGTTAGTCTTTATGTGCATATATGTTAGTCTTTATGTGCATATATGATAGTCTTTATGTGCATATATGATAGTCTTTATGTGCATATATGTTAGTCTTTATGTGCATATATGTTAGTCTTTATGTGCATATATTTTAGTTTGTGTGTGCATATATGTTAGTCTTTATGTGTACATATGTTAGTCTTTATGTGTATATATGTTAGTCTTTATGTGCATATATGTAAGTCTTTTGGATATGCGAATATTTGTTGCCGACGTGTGAGTTTGTGAAATATATAAAGAATAAAAGGCTGTAGATAATTGCAAGACGTTTGTATCATCTTTTTTTTTGTCACGTGCATATCATACTTCAAGAAGATTGAGAAGAGAATAGGCCAGCTGTCAGGGCAGGGGAGAGCACAGACGGCAGAGGGCTCTTAGAAGCAGACCCCATCTGTGGCAACTACAAGAGAGCGTGTCGATCCAGGATAGGTCTGCACAGTGACAGCTAACGCCGCAATTCGGCAACGGACTAACCCGAGTCACAGAACTCTATTGGCTACTAACCCTAACCCAAACCCTAACTCTATTGTCTACTAACACAGACGGATTAAAAACAACGGAATATCTTATCTCAAACTCAACAAAGTTGGTCTTAAAATTAATGCATAAACATTTTTCTATGGACGCTATGGAAGTTATTTGATTTAGGATGAAAATCAAGGGAGGTACGAGAGCGCTCTATCCCTTAATAAACCTCAGAAATGGCCTATGCTGGAAATCTCATTTCTTTGATGAATCATAACTCAAAAACCAATAAACCAAATTAGTTAAAACTTTGCACAAAACGGTTATTTGATAGGTTCTATAAGTGTGTAGAATTTCAGCATCATTAGTCAAGGCAACCCAGAGATCCAGAAAGTACAATAATGAAATCATGTTAACTGTGTGTACGTACGTACGTATGTGCCACCCGGTATCTCATCAACTATTCGTCATTAAGGGTATGCGAGCACAACAGGGCTATGTATTTTACTGGTAGGAATTTTTCTTCAGCGCACCTCACACACTTCATCCACTCATGCATAGAGATTTATACTGTAGTGATGTGATAATGAAATGGTTTGGTTTATATGTAGGCATACCCTTAATTAATGACAATAAAAGTGTAAATATTTGGGAATTTCCTTGCTTTTGTACATTTAGTGCATATGAATTTTCATCTTAACCCTATTAAGGGCATATGATTTCAGTATACTGGCATTTTTCATGGAATACCTTTTAGAGTCAGTTAAAATATCGTTTAATTACTTGAGCGTAAATTGTATTTGCAAGATCCAATCAAACGAAACATGGCACAAAAAATATAAAAGTAAATGCCGCATTAATGTGAGTAAATATGTATAATTGTATTGTACATTTTATTTTATTGATTTGTATATTTAAACTTTTAGTTGTCGATGTCTCCATTTGCAAAAGCCTCCATTGGTTGGTTGTTGAAGGATTATTTCTGAAAGGTTATGCATCGACCGTTAAGCGGTTATATCTATCACCAATAGCAATAAATTACGTTTTCTAACACACTTTGTCTAAGTAACTTCCTCCACAAAAATGTCACACATGGAATCGTTAATATAAATTTAAATCTTTTCTGTAATCCAACCATATTTGATAGAAATAATATTCAGTCTATGCCTGACTTGTTCACTAATCTTGAGTCATGAATGTCCAAGAGATTTCTTTTTTCGTTGTGAAATTATATGCGGGTACAATTAGTGATTGTCTCGCCATTAAAATGTGTAATCACACTCACCGGATCTTAACCGCACACAACCCCAGATTCCCGTCGGTGAGATTATTTCACAGATAATGTCTATCAAATTCCAAGACTAAACCTAAACTTAAAAGGAAACATCAAAAGCAAAACCAGAGCAGTGCCAAGAAAGGTGTTAGAGTTATTGCATCGCTTTGTATTTATCACTGAACGGCGATGAACAAAAAACTGTAGCAGATTTATCACTGAAACTTGGTGAACAAGTCAATCATAGACCGAAGTTTATTTGTACCAAATATGGTTGGATTGCAGAAAGCATTGTGAATGTTATTAACGATTCTATGGGTGGCATTTCAAGAACGGGTCACCCTGTATTACTTATTTTCATGTGATCCTGTCACTGGGATCGGGTTTATCGATCCAATATCTAGAAATAACAGTGCACTATCACAAACATTGTACGTGTTAAATGTTTACAATAAAGAATGTTAATTACTATTCGTTTTAATGGCCGAGAACTTGGTAACTGAGCGTTTTCTGGTATATGTTTATTTAAAAGCTGTTCATTACTTACACATATAGAACATAATACCGAAGTTTTGCCATTTCGTTTCCCAATTGTCAAGAGTATACGCATCTATCTCCATTCGTTTGTACCACTTTTTTATGCAAGCTCTTTTCACTGTATTAAGATGTTCCGAAATTCAAATAACTCTTCATCAACGGCAATGAATCCAGCAGAATACTCCTGTGTTTCTAGATGAGCAGGCTTCCCCATCCGCCGACACTACAACGTTCTCATCTATACAAATATTTAATCAATATCTCTTTTACAACATGAAAAGAATCAATTTTTATTCATTTTGCGCAGCATAAGAAAAACTCGTAGTGTCTTGACGCAAAACTAATTCAATGATTTCTCGTTTCTACGCAGTTTTTTTTAGGGATTATTTTTTTATCAGGACGCCTACCATCGATTCTACAAACATCGAATGTACCTACGTATCTACTGTTCGTCAAAGAACTAACATCAACATCTGTGATTCCTCAATCAATATCCATGCGAATATAAAGATGCTCTCAAGATTA
>OY744521.1:9234120-9269120 GCA_963556195.1 Sepiola atlantica | reverse complement strand
TTTTGTATTTGTAAATTTTCCAGAGGTAAGTCGGCTTGTGATAGTGCTAAGTTTGCGATATCTTGGATTTAGTTAGTATCCATGAGAATTTAAACTGCATTTTATTTTCTTTGTTTAAAATGACTCAAAGCTTCTTTAGACTATATATATATATATATATATATATATATATATATATATATATATATATATATAACGTGTGTGCGTGTTTGAATGTTAAGTAGGCGTAATTCTCTTTATTTCCATAAGGTTTTATTAATGGCGGACAAAGGTGTTGGATGAAAATCAAAAGGTGGCGTATGTCTGGCGTTCGATCCCAGCGACTGGTGACATAGCTTTATCATCCGCACTGCCGAGTCGTGTAAAGACGAAATATATATGTATGTGGATAAAAGTAAATAAAAGTATTTGTAGTAATATATATATATATATATATATATATATATATATATATATATATATATATATATATATATATACTGTTTTGATTTTGTAGAACGGAAGCTATCGATAACGAAATTCAACAAACCGATTGGCTTTACTTTCTTATATACATTAATATAAGTTTACAGATAGTTAAATAAAGTGAATATGGTTTATGTTTTCATTTGTCTGTTTACACGACCGTGCAACACTTGAATCTGTTTTATTTCGCATTAACAATGAATGCAAGTGAATCGAAGCAAAATTCTTGCATCTTTAGTTGCGTCAAGTCGAATCCACTCTGCATAGTTTGCAAACAAGTCAACCTCTTCTCTCCATCGATTCACCTGAGACATTCAAATGGGCGCATTAACATCGTATCTACTAAAATCTTATTACGCTTTGAGACCTCTTCAAACGCACCATTGAATAATAATAGTTCCATAAGTAAAGAAACCTGTCAGATTTTAATCCTGATTCTGACTTTAACTGCAGAAGTTTCAGATGTTATAATAGTCAGTGTCTCGGAAGATGAACACGCTAAAGTGAATTGAAAATGAAATCGCGGCCCCGAACATGGATTTCTATTTGATACTTAAGGTAAAAAGGAGGAATAAACTATTCCTTGATCTCTCTTCAAAAGTTGAATAAATCGATAAATACCTTGACGTATCCTTTGTTAAAAATCAAAATGGCACTTCCATCGAAGATTTCTTTCTCATATTAAGAAATTGTTACGTCTTGATGTTTATACGATTCGATTCAATTACAACTCAGAAAAATGAAGGAAGTACAAAGTAGAACATTTAATAGATTTATTTAACAAACACACTGATTAATTCAAAATGTAGAAAAATGCTGAACGTGAGATGCTTGTTTGATTGTGAGACCGTTCTGTTTACTTTTCATTGTTCGGCAGACGACTCCTTCAATCCCAGGGGCGATAACTCTTACTTTACTTCAAGGGAAATAACTCGATTTTGATTTGTTAGGTTGACCTAACAGAAACACAATATTCTTTGGGGGAAAAACACAAACATTACTTAATAAATTGTTTGCTTTCTATTGTTATGGCATAAGCAGTTCCAAAGGTTTGCCAATGGTGCTCGCAGACAGCAGATGTATCAAACCATCGGTTGGTGAAAATACTGACATGTTATAAGCACATGACATGAAAACGCTCTTTTCTTTCAGTTGTTAACTTTTTCCTTTTTAAGGCACACTTTTGAGGTTTTCATTTTTGTTTTACTTGACCAAATCTAAATGTATTCATGTATAGTACCTTTTATATCTTACATAATATATTATACTAGCGAGGTATGTGTCCCGCCGTTGCCCGTGAAAATTGTGGAAACCATTCGTAAATCGAATCGTTAGTAATACTGAAATAGTTTTATAAAAACATTCAGCGAATAAGGAAAATAAACAAATAATTATTTTTTAACGCAATAACTTTTTTTTACCTTAAGAAATTGAAATGTATAAGTTTTATTTTTGTTGTTTTTTAATACAAAAAAAAATCACTTTATTCAATATTATTATTATAATTTATTGATGCGACTTTTTTTTCAAAGCAATATGCAAATTAGTTAACCTTCGGACATGGATCACATAGATATTACTAAATATATAAGACAGCTGTTCTTCTTTGGTGAGAAGGAAGATGACGTTTGTGACAAATAGTTTAACTTCATAAATATACAACTATATATTTCGCACATATACAAGACACATAATTAATGTTTAATAATTGTTTTACACATTTTTATAATATTTCTTTCACGTCTAAAGAATTATTGTCGGCATTTTCTATTTTGCTTTCCATTGAGCTTCTTGGAAAACTCAAACGCTAAATTAATATCCTTTTATTCTTGTTGTTCTCAATCCACAATTCATATTGACTGTTATATATTTTATTAAATAAGAATTATGTTACGTGTTACAATTTCAATTCTCACGTTTTCTTTAATCAATTTGGGTTACGTACGATACCATTGGCGGCGTAACACTATATAGCAGGTATGTGATACACATGTGATAGCAAATAGAACTATGTGATACGTTAGCGATCGTGAATACAACTAAGTAGCTGACTGCTAATATATAGCACTGACACACCACTAGGAGTTTTAATAAGTGTAAAGAAGTCGAACAGCAAAATATTTTAGAGCAATTTGGCAAGAGCGGTTTTGCAGGAGTGCAGAGGTCCACCACTTTTATACTCTTTTAACGTTGTTTGGATTTGCAGAAACCGTCATATGTTTTGTATACAATAAATGTGTTCATTAATTTGTCGATTAATGTGTCTTATGTAAACAAATCGTCTGTAAAAAATAGTTTGTAAACGATCGTTTCTATTAAACTCATACATGGAACTCTGACAGGTACTTCCACTCCTCCGGATGAGAGTGGACCTGAGACTGGTGGTAATAAGGGTTTACTTCACATACTTCAAAGCTACGATATTAGGGTTTCGCCACTGCGTGCAGTTTTGTGTCGTACCCAAGACAGTCGGGGTGAGTAGGTTGGGAAATAGGGTAGGCAGAAATTGATTAGAAACGGCTAAGCAATACGTGTTTCGAGGTGGTTGGGTGTTGTAGAGGCGAACATCTTGCCCAAGGGTGTCCGATGTAATTTAGTCTTGTGCTTGGAACAAATTCTATTCAACCCATATATTAGACCATGACAGGTACTACCACTCTATGATTTAGTAAAGTTTCCCTTTCTTGTTCATTATCATCATGTCCGGTTTTCTTGCTTGTATGGGGTCGTTCGTTTGTATGTTCATGTCCTAAAGACTTCCATGCCTTATTTTTCTAGTATTGGCACATTTGTTGGCATGTTTAAAGTGCAGTCATGTGAATAGATCTCAGGGGATTATCTTCCCAAATCAGTCATTTGGGCTTGCTTGATGCATTCAATTATGAAGTGGTTTAAAGATTCGTCTCTTTGCCAACAGTCTACATCTACCGTTGTTGTGAATTTTGTCTATTTTGGCTTTTATGTAATTTGTTCAGATCACATTTGCTATAGTCGCGATTCTATATATCTTTTCAAGTGACCTTTCTGTAGACAAGCCAATGTTTTCTTCCGTGCAAGTTCTTTAATCGATCTTCTAAATAGTTCATGTAGTTGCTTCTCATCTCATTTTCTATTAACCCGTTTCTCTGTTCTTCGTATTTTGGCGGCCGTAATCAGCCTCTCTATATTTTTATACATTTTTCTTGTTCTTTGTATTTAATACTTCTTATTTACATGGAATCGGTCATTATCATCCGTCGAATTCATTGTGTTGTGCATGTTCATTAGTATCCTGGTTCTTTTTGTTAACATATTTCACCCTAAACAAGGCAGGCCGCCACTGTAGACGTAAAGGGCTACTGAGAATTAGGGTGTAGGTTTAAGGTGTCATCCTAAGTTGGGAGCTGTGCAGCGAGATGTCTGTTTACACTAGTTTTAAACCTCTGCATGTCAGTACTGTCAGAGAAAACAGGATGCAGGGAGGGAGTTCCAGAAGCCGGCAGCACGAAGAAAGAAGCTATTGAAATAGAAGGCTCTCCGGCATCTGGGATCCTCCACAGTGAATAGATGGGATTTAGCTGATTGTCGAGTTAGTCGAATGTATTTTCATCGAGGGGGAACCAGAGCAGAAAGTTCATCGGAGCACAAGCTATTAAAGTATTTGTAAAATAAGCACAAGGAAGCAACATTGCAGCGATGGGACAGAGGCTTGAGCTTGATGGATAGTGATCCATGCCTTTGAGTTTTTCTTTTGTTTAGTTTGTGAAGGAACCAGAGTAACATACCTAGAATACTGTTTATTACGTTCATTACGTGGCTGCTGTATAATTTCGTTTCAATTAGCTTTCTAATTCTTTTAATCAACTCTTTTCTGTTTATATGACATTATCCGCTTCTACAACGCCCATATAGTTCACCCGTTCACCAAGTTCCCTCGTCACCTTTTGATTACACAGTTCTATACTTCCTGTCGTTTCGAGTTTGACTTCTGCATCTCAATAAGTGTACACATTTCCATTCCTAACGAAACATCCTAGTCATGTTTATTAGTTATAATAATTTTTTTTGGGGGGGGGGGTAAGGGGGAGTTTATAACCATCCATATACATAACGTAGTTTATTTTTTTCATTGTGTCCGTAAATTTTTCCCGGCATTGCACCTTCTGAGTATTTATTTAGTGGCATCGTGACTATGACAAAAAGTGGTGGAAATAGAGAGTCTCCCTGAAAATGCATCTTTGTATTCTTATCTCTGTCCTATCGCTTCCAGTCTCCATGTTTCCATTGCTTTCCTCAAATTATTATCATTATTATTATCATTATTATTATTATTATTTATTTATTTATTTATTTATTTATTTATGTATTCACTATAAGTTTTTACGCCAGTAATTATCAGTGATTGCTCACTGACAATAGTGACTGTTTTTCCCGAGAGTATTAGTGGCAAGGTTCCAGTTATCTTCGCACTACTCCAATGGAGGTCTGGTCGGTACTCTTTCTTCTCGATCTTACTATCTTACTATCTTCCATAACGATTCACGGCAATTTTATGTGGTGCTAGCCGAGACTGGTTTCACCTCATGTGTGTGCGCATGTCTGTGTGATTTTAGGGAAATGTCAGTTTATGGATTCTCTCGATGGTCCATTTCTTTCAGGCTTTTTGTGAAGTTATATATTTTTTATATTACTATTTTTATTTACTTCTGACGAGTTAACGTTCTTTGATTCTGTTGGTTGGTTTCCGCATTCGATGATGTTTCTTTTATTTTCATCATTGCCGTGTGTTGTATATTATTCTCATTCTTATTATTCTTCTAATTATTAGTGTTGCTATTATTATAATAATTATTATTATCATTATTATAATTATTATTATCATTATTATAATTATTATTATAATTGTGTTTGTTGCTGTCGTTGTTATCTCTTCATCTTCATCATCTAATTAAGGCTGTTGCTTGCAACGATGGCGAAGAAAATAGTGGTGCCTCTGGCTGCAATGGCGGCGATGATAGTGATCATATTTAATGATATGGTAGTTCGGCAGTTTTACACTCAACTATTTGGGTTGAAACGTTTCGTTCTTTTTCATCTCAAGGCTGAGTAAATATCAAATATGAGCTCGCAAAAGAAAAACACTAGTAAATTGATACAAAACTTAAAAGGAGAAAATTAAAAAAAGAAACAAAGATTAAATAAAACGAAACAAAATATACCTAAAACATTCAAAGTGTGTTTGAAACGTGTTGAAGAACTCTCATTAATCAAATAATGTCCAATGCATAAGAGCCTCGAGGGTTATCTCCCCTGAGGTTGTCATTAAAGTAAATGTTTGGTTTTAATTATAACATCGTTTGCTAAGTTCGTGCGTTTTTTTTTTAGTTTAGATACGTCCACGCAGCTCTATATCTGTCTGTGCGTTGGTCTGTAACGAATGTTTTTCATCGCTAAACGTACAAATTAAATTGAAGTTACTTATTTTTAATGCATTCATC
This sequence comes from Sepiola atlantica, assembly GCA_963556195.1. NCBI lineage: Eukaryota > Metazoa > Mollusca > Cephalopoda > Sepiida > Sepiolidae > Sepiola > Sepiola atlantica. Next base: position 9,263,178 of record OY744521.1, on the reverse strand, counting down.
GGTATGTAGGTCACGCTTATATACTGAATAGCATTTTGTTGATCTGTCACGCCTTAGTTTAAAATATATTTTGTATCGGGCTGTACTTAGGTTCTACGTCGCGTTTTCGTGGTCCTGTAAGGCATACGTTTGAAATAGCATTTTTGTTGCTTAAGCTTCAGTTAGAAATAGCGTTCGGCGTAAATTTGAAATAACGTTTTTTTGTTGGCTTGTCATGAAGTTTGAAGTATTTTTTATCGCTGATTTGTTAAGTTTAAGTTTCAAATGGTATTTTCGTGTTATTGTTAGGCTAAAGTTTGAAATACCATTTTCGTTGGTCTGTCACGCTAAAGTTTGAAATGCCATTTTCATTGGCCCGTCACGCTAAAGTTTGAAATGCCATTTTCGTTGGTCTGTCACGCTAAAGTTTGAAATGCCATTTTCATTGGCCCGTCACGCTAAAGTTTGAAATACCATTTTCGTTGGCCTGTCACGCTAAAGTTTGAAATGCCATTTTCGTTGCTTTGTCACACTTAAGTTTGAAATAGCATTTTCCTTGGCCTGCTACGCTTAAGTTTAAAACCTAAGATGACGTTTACGGTGTCCTGTTATATTAAAGCTTTAAATAGCATTTTCGTTGGTCTGTCACACTTAAGCTTTAAATAGCATTTTCGTTGGTCTGTCACACTTAAGCTTTAAATAACATTTTCGTTGGTCTGTCACGCTTAAGCTTTAAATAGCATTTTCGTTGGTCTGTCACACTTAAGCTTTAAATAGCATTTTCGTTGGTCTGTCACACTTAAGCTTTAAATAACATTTTTGTTGGTCTGTCACACTTAAGCTTTAAATAGCATTTTCCTTGGTCTGTCACACTTAAGCTTTAAATAGCATTTTCGTTTGTCTGTCACGCTTAAGCTTTAAATAGCATTTTCGTTGGTCTGTCACACTTAAGTTTTAAATAACATTTTCGTTGGTCTGTCACACTTAAGCTTTAAATAACATTTTCGTTGGTCTGTCACACTTAAGCTTTAAATAGCATTTTCGTTGGTCTGTCACACTTAAGTTTTAAATAACATTTTCGTTGGTCTGTCACACTTAAGCTTTAAATAACATTTTCGTTGGTCTGTCACACTTAAGCTTTAAATAGCATTTTCGTTGGTCTGTCACACTTAAGCTTTAAATAACATTTTTGTTGGTCTGTCACACTTAAGTTTTAAATAGCATTTTCGTTGGTCTGTCACACTTAAGCTTTAAATAACATTTTCGTTGGTCTGTCACACTTAAGCTTTAAATAGCATTTTCGTTGGTCTGTCACACTTAGCCACCCAGATTTAATAGCCGTATCTAAAGAATATCAATTTTTATTAATTATAATATTAGAATTATTGTTTGTTTTCCGTGTTGTTTTTAGTTCTTTTGTTTGTTTTTAAGAGTTGCTATTTTTCACCTTTGGGATTTCTTTTTTCCTTAGTTTTATTTCCCCGCATTTCTATTTGATGATCAAAATGGGAGAGCTAAATGTAAATCCGTCATGATGACGTCATACACCTCGGAAAAGGATTATTTCAAAATGATGCGCATCATTAACAACTATTTTGTTCTTTACATTGAGTTTGTTTGAGTTATTCGTCTCGGGAGTACAAATGTTCCGTTTAAATACTGATATAATATTCCATTCTCACGATCACATGAGCTCGAAAATAACAGTTCATATGAAATTTTAACTTATGTGCAACAGACTTTAGTTATATAAATTATACCACTAAAAGTAAAGTTTTTCTCCAAGTAATGAAGATTTATTTTACCTTATTCCTTATTATATATATATATATATATATATATATATATATATATATATATATATATATATATGTGTGTGTGTGTTCACTTTATTTACATATTTGAACTTGATCAATTGATAAATAAATATATATATATATATATATATTTATAATAGCATTTACGCCTGACGATTCCCTACGGGGATAAAACCCGGAAGCCTCTGTGTAACTTAATTGCCATAAATATATTTTCATAACTATATATATATATATATATATATATATATATATAAGAGAGAGATGTATCTATAAAATGAACTTTTTTGCATAGTCAAAGAAATCTCATTTAATTCAGGTTTTTTTTCGTCTTCTTCCCCTTTTTTATTTTTTTATTAATATTTTTAATATCTTCTTCGCAAGCAGAAATAAAAATAACAGTTTGTAATTTTTTAGCCTTACGAATTAACCGAATTAATAAATGATTGTCTAATGTTATTAATTCTATTGAAAATGTACATACACTCACACATACACACACATATATATATATATATATATATATATATATATATATATATATATATATATATATATATTACTCTCTCACTATATCTATCTATCTACTCTTTCCATTTTTTTTTTCAATTTACTTTCTCTCGTCGATGTATATTATATCATCTCATATTCTCTCTCTCTCTCTCTCTCTCTCTCTCTCTCTCTCTCTCTCTCATTCTCTCTTGTCCTCCTCACTTTTATTTCCTTTTCTTTCTCTTCCTTATCTTTATTCGTATTCTAGACATGTCTATTCCTCCTTTATTTATACAACTTGTTTGTCAAGCGAAAATGTAATTATCTCCCTTTATGTTCATTAAATTCTTTTCTCTTCTTTTCCGTCTTGTTTCTACATGAAAATACCAAACCGTCCGCTGATTAGATTAATAGCAAAAACATTAAAGTTTCTGCCGAAATTTTGTTTTTCTACCAACAACTTTTAAACATCACATTTTTTTTGCTTCATTAGGAGTTTAATTTAACTTTGAAATTAATTTCAAACAACTAAATGAAGCCACAAATAAAAAGAAAGTTTGAAAAGAAATTTGACATCAATAAACGCGAAAAGATTAATCGTCGTGATGCTGTAATTCTGTTTTCGGCTACAATTCGCCTAGACGAACGAATTCTTTTAAATAACGGTTTTGTTTTATTCAATGTTTTAGAAACAATTATTCACACTCGCGTTTCCAATTCTGGTTCAACAAGAATCGGTCAAAACTGAAGGGAGAAAAAAAATCAAACGGAACAGAATACGTTTGATTCTGACACGATGTTACGTTGCAATAATTGGCGGGAATAACCACGTCCTTCGCGGGGGTTTGGCTCAGTTAATAAATGTTTGTTTTTTTAGAAAGTTTAAGCGTAAACATGTTCTTCAGTGAGACTGAGAATTACTTTAGAGCAACGTTTCTCAACCTGTAGGCCCCGGACACCCGGGTTCGCCTGAAAGGTTTCCTGGTGCGCCACAAGTTTTGCGTGTTAACGAAATATTTTTTTTACTAGCGTGGCCCGTAAAAATTCCACGGCGCTTTCTACATCATCTATATAATTTACTGTTAATAATAATTAACTAGGGGGACCCGTGTAAATTACACGAAATGATATTTTCAATACTAATTATCTTGTTTCTAACCTATAAAAGCGGTTACGTGTCCGTCCGTCACGGTTTTTTCTCGATTTGATCGATCGACTAATTCCGATTTCGACGACAAAACTTTACTTTGTAAATGCTTTAGATTAAATTAAATTTGGCTCGAATTCATAAGTAGCGTACAAAGATTCGGAAGGTCGTTGCTTTTGATGTAGGTGTGACACAAAAAATAACACACACGCTATCGTATTAATATTGTGTTCCCGGTCATACCCTGTTTACCCCCCCCCCCTCTTCGATGTAGCAGAAAAAATCTAAGAGGTTGGTTAGGATCGAACTATAAACCAGTCGGGCCGACGTCAAAATCCTACGTCACTAACCGTTGAAAATATTACGAAAATTAGGTTACTTGAACGCTTCTCCAAATCTAGGTGCGGCACGCATGCGCAGAGCTTTTGATATAAGCGTAACACATGAACACACACGCTACTGTATTAATACATAGATAATAAATAATAACTGTTAATAAATTACTGTTAACAATAATATTCCTTTCGAAATAATAAATGTCTGTTAGGGTGAATGCTATTAAGAAAAAGTAACTCTTTCTCTTCTCGTAAAAATAATTGTCATGTTCAGCTAAATATTCTTGAAATAAATAAAACGAATGTCTGCTCTTCATGTATCGATTCATTAAATGTTTTAACAATGAAATTCTTCTTAAAACAATAAATATTATGTTGTATTACCGCAAAAAAAAATGTCAGCTAAATATTCTTCAAATCAATAAAAACGAATGCTATTTTTTGAAATACACTTATTTAAAATTGTATTGTTTTAGTCGAAGGGACGACATAATTTGATTTTAGAACAGTCTATTTTAAAATAGGTAAAGTCGGAATATTTCATCTTAGCGACATTAGATTGATCACCCATCACAGATCTACGATTTTATATTTAAATGTATGTGAAAAGTACGTACGAACGTGACAGGCCTTCTTTTTTTTACGAATAATAAATTTTTGAATTGTGTTCATATTTAAAAAAATTAATTGTGTTGCAAACGCTGTTGCCCAATTTGCTAAAGCTCTTATTCATGAAACTCAGTGAATTATAATATCTAAAAAAATATCTCTAAATATAATTGATAGATTGTTATCTAAGTTGGTTGCTTTTTAGGGTTTTACGGCATGAGAACTCATTTTATATCAGGCTTTTAAGATTAATTTGTTTGTAGGTTTATATATTGTAGATTAATTATTTTGTAGATTAATTTGTTTGTAGGCTTATATATTGTAGAGTTATGTGTTTGTAGGCTTATATATTGTAGATTCATTATTTTGTAGGCTTATATATTGTAGATTAATTGGTTTGTAGGCTTATATATTTTAGATTAATTTGTTTGTAGGCTTATATATTGTAGATTAATTGGTTTGTAGGCTTATATATTGTAGATTGATTTGTTTGTAGGCTTATATATTGTAGATTAATTGGTTTGTAGGCTTATATATTGTAGATTAATTGGTTTGTAGGCTTATATATTGTAGATTAATTAGTTTGTAGGCTTATATATTGTAGATTAATTTGTTTGTAGGCTTATATATTGTAGATTAATTGGTTTGTAGGCTTATATATTGTAGATTAATTTGTTTGTAAGCCTATATATTGTAGATTAATTTGTTTGTAGGCTTATATATTGTAGATTAATTGGTTTGTAGATTAATTGGTTTGTAGGCTTATATATTGTAGATTAATTTGTTTGTAGGCTTATATATTGTAGATTAATTTGTTTGTAGGCTTATATATTGTAGATTTATTTGTTTGTAAGCTTATATATTGTAGATTAATTAGTTTGTAGGCTTATATATTGTAGATTAATTTGTTTGTAGGCTTATATATTGTAGATTAATTTGTTTGTAGGCTTATATATTGTAGATTAATTGGTTTGTAGGTATATATATTGTAGATTAATTTGTTTGTAGGTTTATATGTTGTAGATTAATTTGTAGAGTAATTAGTTTGTAGGCTTATATATTGTAGATTTATTTGTTTGTAGGCTTATATATTGTAGATTAATTTGTTTGTAAGCTTATATATTGTAGATTAATTTGTTTGTAGGCTTATATATTGTAGATTTATTTGTTTGTAGGCTTATATATTGTAGATTAATTAGTTTGTAGGCTTATATATTGTAGATTAATTTGTTCGTAGACTTATATATTGTAGATTAATTTGTTTGTAGGCTTATATAGTGTAGATTAATTTGTTTGTAGGTATATATATTGTAGATTAATTTGTTTGTAGGCTTATATATTGTAGATTTACTTTTATGTAGGTATATATATTGTGGATTAGTTTGTTTGTAGGTTCATATATTGTAAATTATTTTTCTCGGTGTATATGCTGCAAACAAAGTTTCTAAACAATAGTTACTATTTAACCCATACATGGGACTGAGTTATACTGGATCTGGGAGAAGCCGTAACTAAGAGTGGTTCTCCAAACTCTCTAAAGCTCCAAAATTGTGGGCTAACGACTGGATGTAGTTGTGTGTCATATTCAGGACGCTGGTGGGATGGGGCTGAAGTAGTTGATATCTTTTTAAAATACGGTTGACAGAAATGTAGAAAGTGATGCTGAAAAAACTGTATATGTGATGATGGGTAGGCGTGAACACCTTAGCCAAGGATGTCCAAGGCAGTTCAATGTCGTGCTTGGTAGAAATTCTATTTAATCTATAGATGAAACCTGACAGGTACAACCACTCCGGGTTAGAGTGGACCTGGTAGTAATACTAACAGATATAATTGCACACCCTGCAAATTCAAAGCATCGCCATCAGATACACTTTAAAGTCATATCGTAAAACCGTTATTGTTTTAATCTCCCTCCCACAGCGGTAAGATGTGACACAAGGTCGGAAAGTTGGATTGAAAACCAGCTCCCTTGAGGATGAGCACTCTTGCCTACAAAAACTGCCTAGGCAGCCTCGTCGGAATTCCCCGATAGGGGCGCCTCAGTCGATTAGCAATAAACTAACACATTCTCAAAGGGTGAGAAAGCAAAGGGTGGACCTCCTAGGACTGCACAGGACAATCCTCAAGATCGACAGAGTCAAGGCCCAAAGGCAAAGACGGTACTGGCCTTAGGGGGTGTAGCATCCATCGGAACAGATACTACACCGTTTTTTTAAGTAAGAACTTTATACTAATTATGAAACAAGTTCAATTGCAATAAAGTTACTATGTGACACGATGGAGTGTTCTTGGGTCCCTATGTTGCGTTTTCCTCGGTCCCCACAATTTGTGTATTTCGGTGACCGATTCACTGGTGTTAGGGTTTCGTTGCTGATATGTCAGTCAAGGTTTGAAGCTCTTCGTTTCGTCGGTGTCATCTTCTGCTTTTTCTTCTTTTTATAAATAACAAGTTATACGAACGTCATAAGAAAAGACGCATCAACAAATAAAATTAGGCTTTAATAACATATTTGGAGTTCTATTCGTTCTTAAAAGTAACGAAGTACACACCGCAAACAACCCCATCCCTCATGGGTTGAACAGCTATCCAAAAGCATAACTGCCCTCTCTGATAGTTCAGAAGAAGAAAGAGCAATTCTCTCTACCAATTGTACACACCCGCTTACTCGCTTCCTGTGTCCGTGACGTCACAGCCGGGGCACGTGGCCTTTCTCTAATGTTAAATGGAAAATTCAACCCTACTTAACACTAACTCTACGTGAAAATTTACCGTATTAATCATATTCTTACACAAAGTCTCTAATATTGCTACAACCAGACACGATTAAAAACAGAAGATTAAGCTTAGCTGAAAATACAAGTTACTTGCGATTTTGTAGTTTTATTTATTTATTTGGGGGGGGGGCATTCATCTTCCTCCCACAGCGGTAAGATGTGACACAAGGTCGGGAAAGTGGGATTTGAAAAGCCAGCGCCCGAGAAGATGAGCACTCTGTCCTACAAATAATGCCTGGGCAGCCTCGTCGGCATTCCCCGGCAGGGGCGCCTCATGTAGTAAGCGATAAACTTACTCCACCCCAAAGAGGGAAGGCAAAGCCTGGGAGGGTGGACCCTTAGAACTGCACAGGACAACCTAACAGACCGGCGGAATCAAGACCCGAAGGTCAAGACGATACCGGTGTATAGTGTGTAGTATGTAGTACCTCCACTTTCCATCTATCTGTGTTTCTCTCATCTATTGTTCAGTATAAAAACTAATTTCCAGTTCTCGTCGGGTTAATTTCTCTCACTTTCCTACCAATTTTATGATATCGTCTTTAGATATTTCTATTAGCAAAATGACGGATAATAAACCCAGTCTTTGCTGTTTTTGACATAAGTGAACGTCGTTTTTTATGAATTTAGTGAATTTTATCTTTTTTGTTAATGACGTAAGTAGACATCATCTTTCCTGTTTAGTGGCTAAAAAATTGGTTGTTTATGACGTAATTGACGTAAGTGATTGTCGTCTTTTGTGGTTTATAACGTGGGTGCGTATTTTCAAATAGCAATTATTTTTATCTGATTCATGCAGAACTCACCCCCTCAATCATTAATTTGGTGCACAATGACCTTAAATAAATTTGGAGATAAATAAAAATGCCACAATTGAATTTCCCATCAAATTTTAATATAAAAAATGTATATTTAATATTGGTACATGAGTTTGTTTTAATTTCACTGCCGGACAGACAGACAGACGGACAGACAGACAGACACTACAAATGAAGTATCAGATATCGAGAACATCTAAATCTCGCTAAAATCATAGGTTACGCATTTATCCATTCATTTTCACTAAGTTTCTATTGAAAGTGTTCACGGGTTTCTTTTTAGTTTTCACTGCGGTAAACCTAACTTTTATCACCAACGAATGATGAATTATTATTTATTTTCCTTTTGTTTTTCTGTTTCTTTGTATTTTGGTTTTGTCTTCGGAATTTTCGAAAGAGAAACTATATAGTTTTGACGTTTGTCTTCACCGGATGAGAATTTCTCATTCGACTGCGCTGTTCACCTGCTATAGATCTTGACACATTTTATGACCGATAAACAGCTCGACTATTATCATCTTTAACATGAAGGAAATATATATATTATTTTGCGCAGCGAAGATGGGCGTCTTTACCGGAGAAGATCGGTCGACATCGATCAGTAATCACAGAGACAACGTCTCTAGCCTGAGCAATATTTATCAGCTTCGAGTTGATGAAAGGCATTTAGATGTGAAATAGGTAATCTCCATATCTTGATGTATATATATTGGGCTTCTTCTGTCTCTAGAGACAGCAAACACTCGGAAACGGTTCCTGTGCAAATAAAGAGTCAGTGACGAAGAGAGGATTGCACGATCTCAGACCTGATTCGCCTTACCCGCTATTGTTTAAGTTCAGGGCTAGGGTTTTATGGGCAATATATATATATATATATATATATATATATATATATATATATATATATATATATATATATATATATATATATATATATTTGCGTGTGTGTTTGTCTGTGTGTGTGTGACCAATAGCAGGAATATAAAAACAGAATTAAGCACTATAACCTCCCTTACCGTCGGGGATAGCGCCTTAGTGTAGCGGTACGTTCTCTGTCTGCTGATCACAGTTGCATGTGAGTTGGCGATCGGGTTTCGAATATCAGCGTGAAAAATTTACTATGGTTAACTAAACTGAAAATCCGTAATACGGCGAAAAATATATATGTATACTGATATACATATTAGAACAAATTAAATGTACCCAAATAGAAAACTCACTTTGATTTAACTACAAAGATCAATCATCAACATGAATATAGCAGTAGTTCAATATTCGGTTCAATGTAGATAAATATATTTTTGGCAATTTAAATCAAATAAAGAGCATATACAAAGGTAGTTTTGCTGTTTACTGGTGTAACAACGCAGTATTAATTTTAAAGTCATATAATGAGTGATAATTATATATATATATATATATATATAAAAATTAGGAAAGTTCATTTTATAAAGCATCTTTTGAAAGTTAATATAAATATAGAGGCAAAAATGCCTTCAAAAACCATGTATTATATGCGAGTAATTAAATCAAAAGAAAAATAAAAATATTTCGAAACATTTAACAAAATATTTCAAAATACCTTCCATTTTTTTTTTCTTCGTCTTGATTTTTTTTTTTAGCTAATATTTCGCTTGACAAAAACAAGCTTCGACAGAGCCAAGACAAATAAAGGTATAACCTTTTTTTTCCATAATTTACTTCCTGGTGTATATATATATATATATATATATATATCTTTGGGGGGATCTTCTCTACGAACTCTGTACTGGATATGACACTTTATATGTGCCTTTCATATAGGTCTCTGACGAACAGCAAGAAAATGAGATTAATGACTGCATTTTATTTGTTGAGAAACAATTGTAAGACCACAAGTAATTCTGCCATGGAAAAATAAAAGTAAATCATTTGATTAAAGAATAATTTATTGGTCATTGAAATATAAACAATCATTACACACACACACACACACACACATATATATATATATATATATATATATATATATATATATATATATATGTAACTTATTTTCTATATTCGCCCCAAACAAGGGATATTATTACCACTGAAACTTAAAGAACTACTGAAAATTAGGGGTCACATTCATAGTGGGGAGTTGTGCAGCGAGATTTCGATCCGTGTTTCAGACATTATTCATTGTAATTCTTAAAGTGATAGAAGTTAAATAAAATCTTAGAAAATTGTTTCAGACATTTTTCATTGTAATTCTTAAAGTGATAGAAATTAAATAAAATCTTAGAAAATTGTTTCAGACATTATTCATTGTAATTCTTAAAGTGATTGAAATTAAATAAAATCTTAGAAAATTGTTTCAGACATTATTCATTGTAATATTTAAAGTGATTGAAATTAAATTAAATCTTAGAAAATTGTTATAATTTAAACGTCATCAAAATTAGAATAGACTACACTTTTGGTAAATAGAGTATTCGAATGATTGAAATTAAAAACATTTTCTTTTACTTTTGTATATTTGCATGTTGCCACTAGATCCTCAATGGCTACTGTAATACGGTCAAGATTTATAAGTGGAAGTTTTACAGCAAGATGATTGTTCACATTACATTTACATTTTTGCTTTTTGGTAGAGTCAATAAAAAAGGAAACAGAGAGAATATTCCAAAGACAAACGATTTGAGGAAAGAATCTATTAGAGCAGACAATTATTCGCTATTTTTGGTACCACGACATTGAAGGGGGTATTTTAATGTTAGTCGGGTGGATCGGTAGGGTTTTAGTAGGAGTACACGTGCAGTGAGTTAAAGTGGTTGTATTTCTTGAAAGCTTCTAATAATATGGAAAGCACAGTTTCATAATTGATATGTGTTGCAAGGATATCTTCTTCAGGTATGCTAAAGCCAAGAGAATAAGGAAAGACAATGGACAGGGGAAATAACAGGTAAGATCAAACAAAGAAATACAGAGGAATAAGACAAAGAGTAGAAGAGAGAAGTATAATTGTTTAAATTGTCGATTATCTCCCCTTATGTATTGAATAGTCAGTGCGAATTTCTCTTTTTTTCATTTTCAAACATGTAATCTCCTCGTTTTGGGTGTTTGAAAAGGCCGGAGGGTCGAAATAAATTATCGCACCGGTTATTATCTCAGATATTTTGGTGTTGCCTATCTGAAGAAGGGATATAATATACCGAAACGTCATCTGGAATGATATTTTCACATAAAACGAAATTCTAGTCGTCTTCATCCGAATATTTTTCCCTCTTCGTCTATACTTTTGGCAACCAGATCTGACAAGGAGTCAGAGTTTTGGCTGAGGGTGAGATACTTCTGGGTTTCGTTTGAGAAAAACCAAGTGTCCCAACCTTCAAAACAACCGGAGATTTAGGTCCGATGCCAGACAAAGAGGTGCCAATATTTGGTGACCAGTAACACCGTGTCGGAAAGGCGTCGCTGATCAAATTTCTCGTATGGTTTTGGCAAAAGAATTTCTTGCTTTTTAGCTGACACGATGCCAATCAATTGGTGAACACACCTCTTGGAAGTTCGCGCTGTTTGCCATCGACTGTTTAACTAAATAATGCAGAATCTTCATATGGATACTGCGTCGTTCAATTTTCCACTTGATCTGTTCGAACGGCGTTCAGATCGAAGTGAGAATCTATAAACATAGAAGAAACAAAACTAATCGATTTAGCCGCGCTTTTGTGACAGTCAAACAATTTCTTCGATTGCATATACAAGCTGTTTTGAAATGCGCTGACATAACTTCTATATGAATACATGAGCCTCTTTTTGTGCGTATGTTTTCGTAACGACACTTTATTACAATTTACGGCTTATTAGCCTTTTGGCCAAGATCAAAGTGTAGTATGTGTTCCGATGGATACTGCACCCCATAGAATGGTATTGTCTTGGCCCTCGGGGTTTGATTTACGCCGGTCTATGGGTCTTTCCTGTGCATTTCTACGATGTCTACCCTCCCAGGCTTCGCCTCCCTTCTTTGGGGAGGAGTAAGTTGATTGCTTAGTGCCTGAGGCGCCCCTACCGGGGAATGCCGACGGGGCTGCCCAGGCATTTTTTGAAAGGCCAGAGTGCTCACCTTCTCAAATCCCACTTTCAGAACCTTGTGTCACATCTTACCTTGTGGGAGGAAGATAAATAAAAAAAATTACAATTTACGGCTTCTTAGCCTTTTGGCCAAGATCAAAGTGTAATATCTGTTCCAATGGATACTACACCCTATAGACTGGCGTCGTTTTGCCCTTCGGGTCTTGATTCTGCCGGTTTGTGGGGTTGTCCTGTGCAGTTCTACGAGGTCCACCCTCCCAGGCTTTGCCTCCCCTCTTTGGGTTGGAGTAAGTTTATCGCTTACTGCCTGAGGCGAACCGACCGGGGAATGCTGACGGGGCTGCCCAGGCATTTTTTGTAGGTCAGAATGCTCACCTGCTCGGGTGCTGGCCTTTCAAATCCCACTTTCCCGACCTTGTATCACATCTTACCTTGTGGGAGGAAGATAAATAAAACGGCACTTTATTACAAGTCTAGTTTTCTTTATGATCTATTTCTCCCTCTGCCGTTTATGTCGATCATATTAGTTTATCAGATGCCGGAGAGCCTTCTACTCCACTAGCTTCTTTTCACATGCTACCGGCCTTTGGAACTCCCTCCCTGCTCCTTTTTTCCCCCGACTGTACGACATGCAGAAATTTAAAACTTATGTGAACAGGCATCTCGCTGAACAGCTCCCAATTCAGGATGACCCCAAAAAACTTTTACCCTAATTCTCAGTAGCCCCTTACGTCTACAGTGGCAGCTTGCCTTATTTGGGGTGAACTATGTTAAAATAATAAAATAAAATTTACTCTGTTGTATTTTGCTACTTGAAATAAGAATAGCCACCATTCGCAGGATGCCGACCGAGTCCTCTATGTTAGTGATCTACTATCATAACGCTTAAATCTTTGTTTTGTGCACCACGGCTTTTATATTTATTTGGTGTCATTTTTTATGGTTAGTGTGACAGGCTTATTGTACCCGTAAGCCTGTCACAAGATAGCGTTCATCTATCCCATATGTAGAAATAACAGTGCACTATCACACACAGTGTATGTGTTAGATGTTTACAATAACGAATGTTGATTAGTATTTGGTTTCATTGACGTATGACAATGAAACCAAACGTTTCCAGGCCTATATTTATGGAAATGGTTTTCATTATTTACACAAATAAAGCATATTGTTGAAGTGATGGCATTGCTTTTCTAAACCGGAAGTGCTTTAAATTCATATAAGAACGCTTACCTTTTAGATACGTCTATTCAATATTCGCGGACGCATCTAAAAATGCCGTTTCAAACTTAATCGATTGGCAAACTTTTGGACGGAGTGTGGCCATATGTAGATATGATTTCTATCTGAGAATGTTCACGTAAGATTAAAGTTAATAATAGAATGGAAATTTCCATTTGGAAGTTCAAAGTTTAGAATCAGGATATGATGTCATAGGAGTAAGTACGTGGCACAAAGCTAGATAGTGCTCTGCTTCTCGGAATTTGACGTCGAAGAGATCAGCGCTTCATGGAGATTTGTGGACACATCTAAAAAAAACATCTGCTATTTCTAATTAAAGGATGACTGACCGACAGACCCTATTTTATAGATACTTGGACACACAAAATAAAACGCATTAACCAACGATAATGCTATTTCAAATTAAAGCGTGACAGACCAACAGAATGACGAATATAGCCTTGGACGCATCTCAAACTACCGGTTACAGTATGGTGTTATAAAGGGGCATGAATTCTGATGGCAGACTAAAAAACTTAATTAGAAGAAAGTTTTTTATATGATTAGCCTACTTCTTTTGTAGTACTACGCCGAAGCAATTCTTTCCTTCCATACCGAAACGAAATATCTTTTGCTGGCGTCTTGTTTTACACATCTGAAGTCTTGTTTTATTGACTGGTCGTAAGTTGTTGCTCAGTAGATAGTGACGTTTCTCCGTGTTTGTCTCTTTTAATTCTAGTTGCAGTTGTATCTTTCTTTATAACAGCGGTTGTAAAAGTCATTAAAATGACAGCACAAAATCATTGGGCTTTAGGAATGCTTTTGGGGTGTATATTAATATTCTCCACTATAGAGTATGCATGCATAATACGCCCAAACCATAAAAGGATAGAAGCCGCTGTCCCAAACCCGACAGCGTTTGTTTTTCTCACGAGCGCCGTCCAGAAAAAATTAGTAATATTTCATCAGCTCATCCGCTACGTGTCACAAGCGACTTCCTGCCTGTGACGCAATATCCTGACACGTAGACTCAATTTAACACTTTTGACTTCGAACTGAAATTCTTACTTTTCTGCTTCATCTAACCTAACGTGTAAATCTCCGTTTTCAACCCTATTTTTATATACCAGCTTTTAGTCTTGCTACACCTTTTCGAAAAACAATGGATACCTTCTGCCAAATTACCTGCGCGATACGATGAGGACGTTAGCTAAAGAAGAGTCGTATAATATCAGGCAATACCTAACCCTGCATTGGTCTTGTCCAATAGCAAGTCTAATACAAACGAAAGTCTGAAATTATCAGAGAATTTTTTATGTTATTTCAGAGTTTGACTTCTTCTTGGGTAGTGGTCCTTTCAATGATTGATAGCCTAGTTTACTCTTCTATTCCATCCACATATGAGAATTGTTGGTATGGGAATTCTTTGCCCAATGAGATTAGTGAAAGTGGTGCAACAGCCACCTTAACACTTACAAACATGCGACACCTGGTATTTCTAAATGACCGTCTATCTAAATACTGACCAGGCTCGAAGTTGCTTACCATCTGTGATACAACGAGAATCAGGTTTTTACTGTGATATGTGTATTTAAATATACAGGATGTCCATAAATATGATGTTTCTTTGAATGTCTGTTACTCACAAATTTTGTTCTGATTTGAGGTTTTATTGAGATAGATGCAAGTGAAATATTTAATGTTCTCCACACCAGACAGCTATTTCGCCGTAGTATCGCTTCTCAGTAGGTGAAATAAATTCCAGAAGGAAATCCGAGTATAAGAGCTCAATGTAATAAACAGAGCAAGAATAAAATAAAGTAACACGGAATTATATAATCACCGGTGCGATAATTTATTTCGACCCTCCGGCCTTTTCAAGCACTTAAAACGAGGCGATTACATGTTTTAAAATGAAAAAAGAGAAATTCACCCTCACTATTCAATACACATATAGAGAGAGGCGGAAGTTGTACGATTTATAACGGAAGACAATATAATGAGGGGGAAAGAGAGTGACAACATATTTAAGACATATATGGAGATAGGGGGAAATTTAACGATTTATAACGGAAGGCGTATATTGAAGGAGAAAGAGGGTGATAACATATTTAATTTATATATAGAGAGAGGAAGAGATTGTACAATTTACAACGGAAGGTATATAGTAAGGGGGAAGAGAGCAATACATATATAAGGAGAGGGAGAGATTGTACAATTTACAACGGAAGGTATTTAGTAAGGGGGAGAGAGCAATACATATATAGAGAGAAGGGAGAGATTGTACAATTTACAACGGAAGGTATATCGTAAGGGGGAAGAGAGCAATACATATATAGAGAGAAGGGAGAGATTGTACAATTTACAACGGAAGGTATTTAGTAAGGGGGAATAGAGCAATACATATATAGAGAGAAGGGAGAGATTGTACAATTTACAACGGAAGGTATATAGTAAGGGGGAAGGGAGCAATACATATATAGAGAGAAGGGAGAGATTGTACAATTTACAACGGAAAGTATATAGTAAGGGGAAGAGAGCAATACATATATATAGAGAAGGGAGAGAATGTACAATTTACAACGGAAGGTATATAGTAAGGGGGAAGAGAGCAATACATATATAGAGAGAAGGGAGAGATTGTACAATTTACAACGGAAGGTATTTAGTAAGGGGGAGAGAGCAATACATATATAGAGAGAAGGGAAAGATTGTACAATTTACAACGGAAGGTATATCGTAAGGGGGAGAGAGCAATACATATATATAGAGAGGGAGAGATTGTACAATTTACAACGGAAGGTATATAGTAAGGGGGGAGGGAGCAATACATATATAGAGAGAAGGGAGAGATTGTACAATTTACAACGGAAGGTATATAGTAAAGGGGAAGAGAGCAATACATATATAGAGAGAAGGGAGAGAATGTACAATTTACAACGGAAGGTATATAGTAAGGGGGAAGGGAGCAATACATATATAGAGAGAAGGGAGAGATTGTACAATTTACAACGGAAGGTATATAGTAAGGGGGAAGAGAGCAATACATATATAGAGAGAGGGAGAGAATGTACAATTTACAACGGAAGGTATATAGTAAGGGGGAAGGGAGCAATACATATATAGAGAGAGGGAGAGAATGTACAATTTACAACGGAAGGTATATAGTAAGGGGAAGGGAGCAATACATATATAGAGAGAGGGAGAGAATGTACAATTTACAACGGAAGGTATATAGTAAGGGGGAAGAGAGCAATACATATATAGAGAGAGGGAGAGATTGTACAATTTACAACGGAAGGTATATAGTAAGGGGGAAGGAAGCAATACATATATAGAGAGAAGGGAGAGATTGTACAATTTACAACGGAAGGTATATAGTAAGGGGGAAGGAAGCAATACATATATAGAGAGAAGGGAGAGATTGTACAATTTACAACGGAAGGTATATAGTAAGGGGGAAGAGAGCAATACATATATAGAGAGAAGGGAGAGATTGTACAATTTACAACGGAAGGTATATAGTAAGGGGGAGAGAGCAATACATATATAGAGAGAGGGAGAGATTGTACAATTTACAACGGAAGGTATATAGTAAGGGTGAGAGAGCAATACATATATAGAGAGAGGGAGAGATTGTACAATTTACAACGGAAGGTATATAGTAAGGGGAAGAGAGCAATACATATAGAGAGAGAAGGGAGAGAATGTACAATTTACAACGGAAGGTATATAGTAAGGGGGAAGAGAGCAATACATATATAGAGAGAAGGGAGAGAATGTACAATTTACAACAGAAGGTATATAGTAAGGGGGAAGAGAGCAATACATATAGAGAGAGAAGGGAGAGAATGTACAATTTACAACGGAAGGTATATAGTAAGGGGGAAGAGAGCAATACATATAGAGAGAGAAGGGAGAGAATGTACAATTTACAACGGAAGGTATATAGTAAGGGGGAAGGGAGCAATACATATAGAGAGAGAATGGAGAGATTGTACAATTTACAACGGAAGGTATATAGTAAGGGGGAAGGGAGCAATACATATATAAAGAGAAGGGAGAGATTGTACAATTTACAACGGAAGGTATATAGTAAGGGGGAAGGAAGCAATACATATATAGAGAGAAGGGAGAGATTGTACAATTTACAACGGAAGGTATATAGTAAGGGGGAAGGAAGCAATACATATATAGAGAGAAGGGAGAGATTGTACAATTTACAACGGAAGGTATATAGTAAGGGGGAAGAGAGCAATACATATATAGAGAGAAGGGAGAGATTGTACAATTTACAACGGAAGGTATATAGTAAGGGGGAGAGAGCAATACATATATAGAGAGAGGGAGAGATTGTACAATTTACAACGGAAGGTATATAGTAAGGGTGAGAGAGCAATACATATATAGAGAGAGGGAGAGATTGTACAATTTACAACGGAAGGTATATAGTAAGGGGAAGAGAGCAATACATATAGAGAGAGAAGGGAGAGAATGTACAATTTACAACGGAAGGTATATAGTAAGGGGGAAGAGAGCAATACATATATAGGGAGAAGGGAGAGAATGTACAATTTACAACGGAAGGTATATAGTAAGGGGGAAGAGAGCAATACATATAGAGAGAGAAGGGAGAGAATGTACAATTTACAACGGAAGGTATATAGTAAGGGGGAAGAGAGCAATACATATAGAGAGAGAAGGGAGAGAATGTACAATTTACAACGGAAGGTATATAGTAAGGGGAAGGGAGCAATACATATAGAGAGAGAATGGAGAGATTGTACAATTTACAACGGAAGGTATATAGTAAGGGGGAAGGGAGCAATACATATATAAAGAGAAGGGAGAAATTGTACAATTTACAACGGAAGGTATATAGTAAGGGGGAAGGAGGTTGAGATATCATAACCAGGTGAATCTGGGTTCCCTTTTCTTAAGGCCGGAAATTCAAATTATAACGCCTGCAAATTCTCAGTTTGGCGATTGAGAAATAAGTTAGGAGGGAGAGGGGAGGGGAAAAACAAAAGGTGGGAGAGAGGAAGAATGAAAAAAACACAAAAACAGACCGCAAGACAACCAAAACTGTGACACGCCAAGACCATGTCAGAATGTCAGAATTGTCTGACATTCTAACCTGGTCTCTGCGTGCAATCTCTGGCTCTTTCGATATATATATATATATATATATATATATATATATATATATATATATATATATATATATATATGTCTTCACGTTATTTCTCCCTCAATATACGCTTTCCGTTATAAATCGTTCCATTTCACTCTCTTACTATATATATATATATATATATATATATATATATATATATATATATATATATATATATATATATATATATATATACCGTATTTCTTAATTGGGAGAGTTTCCCAGCAGAGTGCCTAATTATTGATGCAAAAGTAAAATTAACTAAATAATTAATAAGAGCATGATATTTATTAATATTGGTCCGGATGTTGTTGTAACACTTTATTTAATATTAATAAATAAAAATATATATATATATATATATATTAAATACGTTGTCACTCTCTTTCCCCCTCACTATATTGCCTTTCGTTATGAATCGCACAATTCCCCCCTCTCTTTATATGTGTATTGAATAGTGAGTGTGAATTTCTCTCTTTTTCATTTTCGAACATGTAATCTCCTCATGTGGGTGCTTGAAAGGGCCGGAGGGTCGAAATAAATTATCGCGCCGGTGATTATGTGAATCCGTATTACTTTATTTGATATATATATATGTATATATATATTAGAAGAGTACCTGTTCAGGACGTTTAAAATTAATTCCCCGAACAGAATAGTTTTGCACCACTTTTATATCCGTTTACAAAGTTTAAAATCAAGATATTGTGATACTAAATCGTATGTCAAGAATACTTATTATAATTTTTATCAAAATCCATTAAATGACTTTTCTTATTTTCTGTCTAAGATTTATGGTTTAATCTTAAGGGCACTTAAGAAGAACTTTAAATTCGGGGAATCTTCCTTAATGAGTGTTTAAAGACTATGGCTCAAATTTAATGCAAATCTGAAATATCTGAATTTTCAAATTAAAGCTTCACTCATATTATACTTTCTAAAACCCTTTTAAAATACTCCAAGGAACTGAAATTTGAGAATTATTTATTTTATTATATTAATTGATGTCTTGTAACTATGTTAAACATTTCACAAAAATAAGTGGTATCTGAATTTTTACGATATATATATATATATATATATATATATAGTAAACCTCTGCCGGCAAAAATTATGGGAAAAATCCTTTGCTTAACCAGTGTTCGCACTAATATTCTCATTCGGATATGAAATAAGAAAGGAAACGTCTGAAACTGATGAGTTGAAATAAAAAGAGAAAAAAGAAAGAAAGAAAACGTATAAATCGGTAATGAAAGAATAAAGAAAAAAGTCTCGTTATGGAAATAGAGTTAGACATTTCTTTCTGAATTTATTTCGGAAGGTAGGTGGCTGACTAACTGAATATTTGCTTTCACTTTTTCCCTAAACACATCAAATGGTTTCGCCCGGCAATATTTTACTCGCTAACTTTTGTGTGAGGGAACCGATATTTATTTAATCAATTATTTATATACAAATAAACGCACATGGGTATTCTTCGTCTTTACATCGAATAGATTGGTTGGGGTTAGGGTGGCCAATATGTAATATGTTATCAGTTTGAAGTCAAAAATAGAAAAAGGAACATTGGCTCAAAATCAGGATTCAGAAATTTAACGTGAATTTTCATTGGTTGAATTTCGCAGTTTTTAAATGTATACTTAGCTTCCTTTTCGTATTTAACAACACTTCACAACAGCCTTCAAACAAACAACTCTTTCTTGTACACACTTCAGAATTCCATTTCTAAAGTCGTAATCGGTGTTTAATGTCAGTTGGTCGGTCGCTCTTAAATGTTTATCAATAAATCTTTAAATTGTGCCAAACTTGTAACTAAAATGTCGGTTGACTTCAGAGTTTTTGAAATCAATTTTTTGAAACTGCGATTTTCTTCTGAAAGATTAAATCTGGACAGTATAGGAGGATGTATGCATGAAGGGGAGACTTCGGTGGTATTGCCACAGTTAAAGTATGGATAAGAGTTCTTCGGTTAGTAGATGTAGAAAACTACGACAGTGCAGTTATTTGCCGGGATTTGATTATTCAGTAAACTTATCAACATCCGCTTTAAACGGAACAAAATATCGAAGGATGTATTAAAAGCTAACACGTGTTATTATCTATAAAATCAAGAACTGGTGAACGCGTTTATTTATCTTTTCAAAAACATCCGTTAACTTATGAACAACTAATTATTTTCATACAATGTATATGTATATATATATATATATATATATATATATAAGAAGTGAGGCCACCAACATTTGTAAAAAACTTTTTTCAACCATTGTTTATTTCATCATTTTATCATTTTGTGATTTTATAACGCGTTTCGAGCTTTTCATGCTTGCTCTCATCAGATATATACTCCATATATCACATGGATATTTAGTCAACAATGTACATTGGCTGAATAAAAGTCATGGATAATTTCTTGCGTCTCGTTTTGTAGATTCGGTTTCGTATAGGTTTTATGAAATATCAACCAATTTTCGATCAGTTAATCCCGAAACAGAATACGTAATGTAAACGATTCACTCTATATAGTTATGTGTAGAAGTTGTTATTTTAATTTTACAGAAATTGCTTGTTGTTTTCCCAATGTTATTAGTGTGTGATTGAATAAACTAGATGCCATATGATTTTCATTTTTTTTTACCTATTCCATGGTCTTCGAGAGTATCCATTAGCCATAGTATAAACCTCTCTAATTATATAACTCTGTAAAAAAGTAAATAATTCAACCTGAGCGTTACCAAGTTCTAAATTCGGGAGTATTCTGTTTGTCTGCATTGTTTCAAGTCAGCCTGGAACTAGGCAGTATCGTTTCATGTGATTGGGATTGCACAACCCTTGCTTCAAAATAATCTGTCTGCGCAGGTGGGTAATTTATTGTGTCTTGAGATTGAATGGAAGTCTCTCTTTAGTGGCTTTCGACACACCAATTTTCATGAAACTTAACCGCGTTATTTTCTTTTTCTTAAGTATTAAAATTTATAAATCAAATTTGAAAAAAAAAACTTAAACGTGACAGACCAACTGTTAGGGGGAAAGTTTCTCGCCGAGATGCGAGGAGGCATCTAACAATAACTCTTGCATTGATTTCGATCCAAATAAGCGAGAAGGCAGTTCTCTGGCAAGGATGGGGGGCGGCTTTTTAATTAGTCACGATGGGAAAAGAATCCAGTCTCGGCAGCTCCTCGCTAATTAGTATCGTCAAAAGAAAGAGTCGCTGAATAGACGCGAAGAATAAAGCTACGAGATACGGGGGGGGGGGGGGGGTAGAAAAGAAGTTAATAAGGCTTTATTAAAAGACACTGATCAATGGGACTGGGGGTCGGGATTTGGGAAATACCGTTTTATTTTTGGTGTTTACTTTTTGTGTTCATTTTTTGTTCATCTTGTGGTTGTTTTTGTGTTTATTTTGGTTTTTTTATTTTATTTTTTTATTTATGTTTGCGTGGATTTTGTGCTTTTTAGGTTATTTTTTATTCATTTTTGTGTTTATTTTGCGCTTTTTAGGTTATTTTTTATTTATTTTTGTGTTTATTATGTGCTTTTTAGGTTATTTTTTATTCATTTTTGTGTTTATTTTGCGCTTTTTAGGTTATTTTTTATTTATTTTTGTGTTTATTATGTGCTTTTTAGGTTATTTTTTATTCATTTTTGTGTTTATTTTGCGCTTTTTAGGTTATTTTTTATTTATTTTTGTGTTTATTTTGTGCTTTTTAGGTTATTTTTTATTTATTTTTGTGTTTATTATGTGCTTTTTAGGTTATTTTTTATTCATTTTTGTGTTTATTTTGCGCTTTTTAGGTTATTTTTTATTTATTTTTGTGTTTATTTTGTGCTTTTTAGGTTATTTTTTATTTATTTTTGTGGTTATTTTGCGCTTTTTAGGTTATTTTTTATTTATTTTTGTGGTTAATTTGGTGATTTTTAGGTTATTTTTTATTTTTGTGTTCATAGATTATTTTTAAAATTTATTTTTGTGTTTATTTTGTGCTTTTTAGGTTATTTTTTTATTTATTTTTGTGTTTTTTTTGTGCTTTTTAGGTTATTTTTTATTTATTTGTGTGGTTTATTTTGTGATTTTTAGGTTATTTTTTATTTTTGTGTTTGTTTTGTGCGTTGTAGATTATTTTTTAAATTTATTTTTGTGTTTATTTTCTGCTTTATAGGTTATTTTTGTGTTTATTTTGTGCTTTATAGGTTTTTTTAAATTTATGTTTGTGTAGATTTGTGCTTTTTAGTTTATTTTTATTTATTTTTGTGTTTATTATGTGCTTTTTAGGTTATTTTTTATTTATTTTTGTGTTTTTTTTATTTTTAGGTTATTTTTATTCATTTTGGTGTTTATTTTGTGCTTTTTAGGTTATTTTTTATTTATTTTTGTAGTTATTTTGTGCTTTTTAGGTTATTGTTTTATTTATTTTTGTGTTTATTTTGTGTTTTTTAGGTTATTTTTTATTTATTTTTGTGGTTATTTTGCGCTTTTTAGGTTATTTTTATTTATTTTTGTGGTTAATTTGGTGATTTTTAGGTTATTTTTTATTTTTGTGTTTGTTTTGTGCTTTTTAGATTGTTTTTTTTGTGTTTATTTTCTGCTTTTTTAGTTTGTTTTTTTTGTGTTTATTTTCTGCTTTTTTAGGTTATTTTGTGCTGTGTACACGTTTCTTTCTTTCGAATAATAAAATGAGGCAACGTGTGGATTAAAGTAGTATCATAAAAAATGCATACGAGAGCATACATACTGAAATGCTACCGAATTAAAGAAATTAAAAAATTAATAAGATTAAAATTAACAAATAAAACTAAAATCCATCATAATAATACTTTAATCTCCGAATATATTTATTAAAACGGGAAAATTCATATACACTAAATGTACAAAAGCAAGGAAATTCCCAAATGTTTACACTTTTATTGTCATTAAGAGTATGACTACATATCAACCAAACCACTTCATTATCACATCACTACAGTATAAATCTCTATGCATGAGTGGATGAAGTGTGTGAGGTGCGCTGAAGACAAATTCCTACCAGTAAAATACATAGCCCTGTTGTGCTCGCATACTCTTAATGACAATAAAAGTGTAAAAATTTAGGAATTTCCTTGTTTTTGTACATTTAGTGTATATGAATTTTCATCTAAACCCTATTAAGGGCATATGATTTCAGTATGCTGCCATTTATCATGGAATGTCACTACTTTTGTAAAGGCTATGCATCAATACAATGGTCATTTTTAAGGTTTTATGGAATTTTCTGGAAAACTAAGGTATATGGTAAACTGAAATTAAAATGCCATCAACTAGAACCTCTATCTCTACCAAAACTCAGCTGAATCCATCAAATAGTTGATGAGATACAGGGTGGCACATACGTACTTACGTACACACGGATGACACAAAATCATGCCTGACCTTTCTGGATCTCTGGGTTGCCTAGACTAATGATGCTGAAATTCTACAGACTTATAGAACCTATCGAAAAAAAATTGTGCAAAGTTTTAACTAATTTGGTTTATTTGTTTTTGAGTTATGATTGATCAAAGAAATGAGATTTCTAGCATAGGCCGTTTTTGAAGACTATTAAGGGATAGAGCGCTCTCGCGCCTCCCTTGATTCAGCAACATATTACATACAATATTAAAACTCTTAACAAATCCTCGTGCATTGGAAGCCATTTTTATCCAATTAAAACGATCCTACTTCCACAAAATTAATGATAATTAAGTTTTTTTGTTTTTTTTTCGTAAAATTACACAAATTCAAGACAGCAACTTCAAATTATTTAATCATCAAATGTAATTAGGATACAATATACACAGAAAAGTAGAGTTTATTGAAACCTGTTATCATCTCCTATTTACTGTCGCTTTTTTAATGTGAGGAAAATCTATCTCCCCCCGAATGAGGCACCCTGGATTAGGACAAAAATAAAAAATTGCGTCAGTCTAGAAAGATTTCTTTCTCACTGATCGAGGACACGAAAGATGAAGTGAAACATCAGAATAGATACTACTCGTTGAGTTACTAAGAAATACCACTAGTAATAAGTCACTAGTAATAAGTCACTAGTAATAAGTCACTAGTAATAAGTCTGTAATATCCAGTTTAACACCATAGTTAAAACAGTACTGAACACGGTCCGTTAATAGCAGAGTATCTGTATTTGTATTAAATAGCGGTTATCTACTTCGTAATATAGAGATTACAGTTCGAACTGCGGTGTCAGCAGTGACACTCTTTAATAATATATGACACCCTTAAATGTTGTTAATGAACCAGGATAATTTAAGACCTTTAAGATCTTTGCTTACGTTATCAGGCAACGTTGTTCAGATTTCCTTGCGATTATTGGTAGAATCGAATGTGAGACGGTTTTCCTGAACAATTTTGGTTTTGGGTGCGGAACATGTACGGCGGATTTCCACTACTGTCTCCAATATGAAAGGCAAATTAAGAGTTTCATGAAAATGTCTCGAATGTCTCTTCTCAAACTGATTCATCTTCAATTTAAAGCCTCTTTAGCAAGCTTGTGTATATCCCATAGAACGCCTTAGTTTGCGATGATTCAATCAATAATCTTGACTTTTATACACGCTTATTTGCGCTGTTAAGATGATAACAAAACTGGTTTCGGCTGGAGACGAAACATCCTCCATTTTTATCCGCCATTTGTATTCTGAAGTCGAGAGCCCAGCTTAACAAGTCAGCATAATGATTAGATTTTTTTCAGTCGAGTAAGAAATCGAAGTGAACGAGTAGAGAGGTGAATTTCCAAATGGGGGAGGAGGAATAACAATGTCGGCCAGCCTCATGGACAGCTGTGTACAATTGTGTTACCTTCGAGAAATAAACAGATTTTGTCACTCAAGTTCGATCAATTGATAAGAGGCGCTTTCTTCTGGTGAAATTAAATTATTTGTTTGTGGAAAATTCTGTAGCAAAGTTTGCAAAGTAATGTCTTCTCTTTGGATTTTGCAAGTATGTAACTCTCAAAAAAATTTAAGTTTGACTTTTTTCCCAAGTTCATATTTCAAACATTTCAGAAAAAAGACACTTGCCCCTAAACAGCATATTTTTACTGTCGTATCGTTGATCGTGTGAGCCAATGGCCGAACAAACGCCTACTTTTTTTATTTGAGGGTCGTTTTCGCTCACCTCTTTGTGACTGTGTCAAATTAATCACAAAAACCCCGGCTAGTGTCGCCAGGAATAGGTCGAGAAGTGAGGCTTGCTGATCCTCATGGTGTGAGAGCAGGTCGGAAAAGTGACAGTCTTAGAAAGGGAATGTACAATGGAGAAACTATGGGCGATATTACAAGTTGTGTCAGTATAGCTCGAGAAGCCAAGGCAATCTCTGTATTGGGAATTTAAATCCGCAAATACATGTATTTGGCTGCATCAATACTACCAGTGACATACTATAGGAGAGTACAGTCTTTACGTTCTACTTTCATTTTTATGCTTAAATTCAAACACTTACTACATTTGAGATTAATTATTCGAAATTTCACAATGTCTTATCATTTCATTAATATAGACCAGGGTTAAAAATAACAAATTGGGGGTCCACAGTGATATTTTGGTAGTCCATGGAGTAATTCCCTTTCAGAACGGTTATTACTAAAAATAAAATTTCTACTGTAATTTACACCATATTGAAAATGAATGATTCTTTCTTTAATATTTCCTTTTGACCTATCTACTCACCCATCGGTCAGTGGCAAGAACAAACAGCTCCAAAGGAAAGATGCTGATCTCATATCTAGTAACGGTGCTATTACTGCTTTCCTGAGAAAATTACAGTTGTACAAAAAATATCAGGCGTCGTGCATTTGAACAGTTTTCTTGTTTGGCATCGATTAGCAGCGATTTGCATGATAAACACCTTGCATTATATAATGAATATTTGGAAAATATGCACGAATATATGCAAACTCGGTTTAGTGACTTACTCATGATGGGTATACCAACTTAGGTGACAATTCCTTTCGAAGTTAATGTTGCCGATATAGACATTTCTTTGCAGGAGCCCATCATTGAATTACAAAGTGATGAAATAATGCGTGCAAAATTCAAAGATGGAAAGTATACTATATGGAAAACAAATGATATTGCTACAAAGTACCCATTACTCTAGGATAAAGCACAGATCTACGTTATTGCTTTTTAATCATCTTAACTTGTTGAATCAGGATTTAGTCGTGTTTCTCACTTGTTATCAAAAGTTCGCAATAGACTTGACATTGTGAAAAGAGGAGATGTTCGACTATCATTAACATCGA
This sequence comes from Sepiola atlantica, assembly GCA_963556195.1. NCBI lineage: Eukaryota > Metazoa > Mollusca > Cephalopoda > Sepiida > Sepiolidae > Sepiola > Sepiola atlantica. Next base: position 9,236,473 of record OY744521.1, on the reverse strand, counting down.
TGGAACCAGATAGAAAGAAACTTGCTGAGCAGCATCAACCACAGGGATCTCATTGAATAAATCTGCATTTTTTTTTCTAATCACACTTATTTTAAAATAGTTCATTATGAATTGTTTAGCAGTGTGCATAAATACTCAATAGAATTTAATTGTAAAATGATTTATTTACATTAGTTTTCCTTCAAAATAAAGCATAATCATTTACTATTTCTTTGATTATTGATATAATCTTTTTACTTTTTATTAGTGAAAAATAGAATAAGCTTTTCTTTTGTCGAATAGCTATGAGAGGGTCCACTAAAAGAAAAATAAGGGAAAAGGCGTCCATGAGTAAAAAAAAAGGTTGAGAACCCCTGATATAGACATTATTCATTTTCTTCAAATTAGAAAAGTAAAAAGCACAATATACAAAAAAAAAAAACGTGATTACCATCTCCGGTTTACCATTTCTTGACAATCATATGCACCTTTTTTTGCTATCTGGTCAGAACAAATTTTTAAAAATGATTGTGTGTTTGTGTGTATATATGAATCACGTCATTTGTTACATTAAAATAGTGGGCTTCATTTTGTTTGCAAATAAAGGTCTACATTAAGTAAAATTTTCAAAAAAATAAAAATAAATAAAATAAAATGAATTAATAAATAATGAGGTAAACTAAATAGATCTCTGAAGTAGCAACGACTGACAAATAAATATCAAAGATAAATGATTTCAGTCCCCACGCCTAAAAGAAATAAAATCACCTATTAATTTGACACACTAAAAAATGGGGTCCGCCTAAATGACTCTCAAACAAAAAAGGGTTTCAAACAAAAGGCAGCCAGATTATACACGTGTGAGCTGAAATTTAGCTCCTTCCATTATCCTATTTTCCATGCGTCTATTCGACGGCCAAGTTAGACACAAGATCGGTTTTTAATGTGAAAAAAATCTTTTCCCTTCCATTTATTTATTATTTTTATGAACCGATTATTATGAATTTTGGAACATATATTCTCGGCAACCCAGTGAGTATCATGAGCACATTATTTTTTTGTAAACTTTACCATTTAGAGGATGTGTCAACCTAAACTCGCATCCGCTCTCAAAATATTTAGATTTAATAGAGAAAAGAAGTGCTCTACATCAAATTTTGTGTAATACACTTTTTAAAGGATCTGATATGCTTCTGGATTTGAACAAAAAAAAATAATCCACTTTGATCCTAGCACAGAGTCAAAGTCGAAAAAATAGAGCACCGTCTATTCCACTATTTCACACAGTAAACACGAACAAATACCTGCCATAAGAAATGTATCTTATTTTCCGCCTCCTCTACAAGGTCAGACGTGTGTTTTGATTAAAGTGTTTCTGTGAAACGAACTGGATTCGAACCCGGCATCCCCCGAACTCTCAGTCCGCGTCGTTAACCACTTAGACACCATGCAATGAATTTATTCGTGTTAAATAAACTCAACTGCTTAAACGAAACTTGAACTTGCTTTGCTGGGTTCAAAGTCTTTCTTGTTAACCAGTCTATGGCGGTACTTTTGCATTTGACCCAGTGTCAACGCTGGCCCATTAAGAAGTGAATATAAATATCGTACACGCCTGGGCCAAGGAATTAATTCGAGATCGATGATGCATCAGATAAGCCATCGCGATTTCAAGTTTGTTGATCAATACTAAAGTAGGCATATATCAATTAAAAAGAATTAATGGATCGAAAGAAATTGTTATTCATTTTAATTAAAATGTGTTTCATTCATTATAGTTTCTGTTTTCCATGCAACTAAGCATATCTTTAAAAGGCTTTGTCCGTCAGTTATTTGCGAAACTTAAGTTCAAAATGGAATTGTTTTGGGTCTGTCGCACTTAAGTTTGAAATAACATTTTATTTGATTTATCTCGCATTAGTTTAAAATAAAATAACGCTTAAATTCTAAATAGGAATTCCGTTTGTCTGTCACGCTAAAGTTCTAAATACCATTGTTGGTCTGTCACATTTCAGTTCCAGATAACATTTTCATTGATCTGTTATGCTTATGTTTGAAATAGAATTTACTTTGGTCTGTCATTCTTAACTTTGAAAAAGGACTGCCATTGGTTTGTCACGCTGATGGCATTCTAAAATTGGAAATAACATTTTTGTCAGTCTGTCACTCTTTAGTTGTAAATAAAATCTTTGGTTTGCAACGTCTATGTTTGAAATATAATTTCTGTTGGTCTGTCACACTTACGGTTGAAATATCATGAAATATCATTTTTTTCCATCGCTAAACGCGCAGATTAAATGGGCGCATCTTTAGCTTATCTCTTCTTTCTGTTCGCTTCGGGTATTTTCACTTGCAATATATGAATGTTTTCATT
>OY744521.1:9211620-9221620 GCA_963556195.1 Sepiola atlantica | reverse complement strand
GTTATCAACGCCTAAGTTTTAAATAGCATTTTCTTTAGTTAGCAACGCCTAAGTTTTAAATAGCATTTTCTTTAGTTAGCATCGCCTAAGTTTTAAATAGCTTTTTTTTTAGTTAGCAACGCCTAAATTTTAAATAGCATTTTCTTTAGTTAGCAACGCATAAATTTTAAATAGCATTTTCTTTAGTTAGCAACGCCTAAGTTTTAAATAGCATTTTCTTTAGTTAGCAACGCCTAAATTTTAAATAGCATTTTCTTTAGTTAGCATCGCCTAAGTTTTAAATAGCATTTTCTTTAGTTAGCAATGCCTAAGTTGTAAATAGCATTTTTTTTTAGTTAGCAACGCCTAAGTTTTAAATAGCATTTTCTTTAGTTATCAACGCCTAAGTTTTAAATAGCATTTTCTTTAGTTGGCAACGCCTAAGTTTTAAATAGCATTTTCTTTAGTTAGCAACGCATAAATTTTAAATAGCATTTTCTTTAGTTATCAACGCCTAAGTTTTAAATAGCATTTTCTTTAGTTATCAACGCCTAAGTTTTAAATAGCATTTTCTTTAGTTAGCATCGCCTTAGTTTTAAATAGCATTTTCTTTAGTTGGCAACGCCTAAATTTTAAATAGCATTTTCTTTAGTTAGCAACGCCTAAGTTTTAAATAGAACTTTCGTTCTATTATTTGGATTATTCGAACTACTGTTCTCATCTTCGATGTTATTTTCACAACGTTTCGGCCGATTTAACCTCCGACATTATTCAGGTGCATCTGATCGAACTCGGGAATCCTTATGTCGAACTCTGAAAGCTGTACGGAATTTCGAACCGACCCCTTTATTTAATCGATGGGGTAGCTTTCGTCAACCATGACTGGGTACACGTGTTAAGCAATTCGTAATTATAATCTTAGTATCGCCCGCACTGAGGATTGCACCTTCAAACTTAAAGAAGGCTGTCACTTAGAACTGATTATTACTTAGCACTTATATCCGTTACGCCAGGGATGTTTGCAGTTACATCGGCTGAAACGCTCTGAGAAGAACATCAAAAATGATAACACTAGCACTTTCGTTGGTCTGTTATTTTTAAATTTGAAAAAGCACTTTCATTTATAAGTTTTAAATAGCACTTCCGTTGCTTTGTCATTTATAAGTTTTAAATAGCACTTCCGTTGCTTTGTCATTTATAAGTTTTAATAGCAATTTAATTGGTCTGTCTTTTATAAGTTTTCAATAGAACTATCGTTGGTCTGTCATTTATAAGTTTTTAATTGCACTTTCGTTGGTCTGTCAATTATAAGTTTTAAATAGCACTTCCGTTGGTCTGTCATTTATAAGTTTTAAATAGCACTTCCGTTGTTCTGTCATTTATAAGTTTTAAATAGCACTTCTGTTGGTCTGTCATTTAAAAGTTTTAAATAGCACGTTCATTGGTCTGTCAATTATAAGTTTTAAATAGCACTTTCGTTGGTCTGTCATTTATAAGTTTTAAATAGCAATTTAATTGGTCTGTCATTTATAAGTTTTCAATAGAACTTTCGTTGGTCTGTCATTTATAAGTTTTAAATAGCACTTTCGTTGGTCTGTAAATTATAACTTTTAAATAGCACTTTCGTTGGTCTGTCATTTATACATTTTAAATAGCACTTCCGTTGGTCTGTCATTTATAAGTTTTAAATAGCACTTTCGTTGGTCTGTCATTTAAAGTTTTAAATAGCACTTCTGTTGGTCTGTCATTTATAAGTTTTAAATAGCAATTTCATTGGTCTGTCATTTATAAGTTTTAAATAGCACTTTCGTTGGTCTGTCATTTATAAGTTTTTAATAGCACTTCTGTTGGTCTGTCATTTATAAGTTTTAAATTGCACTTTAGTCTGTCTATCATTTTAAAGTCTGTAATAGCACCTACGTTTGTCTGTAGTTGTTAAGTTCTAAACTATTTTGTTTGTCGATAACGCTTTTAATTTTAAATGTTATGTTCTATGCCTGCTCCGCTTACGGTTTAAACAAAGAATCTACGTTGTTATGTCATGCTCAAGTTTTAAAAGAGCGTTTGCTATTCTGTAACGCTTTCAATTTGAAGTATCATTCATGGTTGTCTTTCCACTTTAGTTTCAAATATTATTTTCCTCGGAACATTCACGGAGTGTATAGACGCACCTTTAGCTTTTCCGTTCTCGTTATTAACTCACTAGTGTACCTGTGACAAAGCGTTATATATATATATATATATATATATATATATATATATATATATATATATATATATATATAAGAGGTGTACTAAAACCTATTGTGAAGAGTATACAGCTCAATATCCAGGATAGAGCAGGTAGATATGAAGAAGAATGGAAAGGAATTAGAGAAGCAAAAGCCAAATCAAAATTCAATTCAAATGCTCAGAGCAAGGTATATTCTCATTATTTATTGTGCCGTTAATGACCCACCTATCTACACCTTATTCTCTCCGCTGGACTTTTCGACACCGAACTTTTTGGCAATCGGACATTTGCTTGCATTCGGGCAGAGTTTTGCCCTGCGTTTTCTTTCCCTATAACTTTTATTTCTTTTTTTCAAATTTTAAATCTTGGCCATTGCCAACTTATCTATCCCAGCAACTTCCTCTGATGATAAGATTTTGATCTTTGAAAAGCCTGGCTTAAGGAAAATTTAACTTGAATAAATTGCTTTTTTGCGGAATATACCTTGCTCTGAGCATTTGAATTGAATTTTGATTTGGCTTTTGCTTCTCTAATTCCTTTCCATTCTTCTTCATATATATATATATATATATATATATATATATATATATATATATATATATATATATATATATATGACGAGTTTGAATGCAAAACGCGATAAACACCATCTTAAAAATTACGAAACTATCACCACAAAAAGTGTTGCACTTCAACACTAGACCACACATAAAAATCATGTTTTACATAATATGATATCGGCATAATTTCATTTTGCTTTCAGGTAAAAATAACCTTTTAGTCGAAGTCTAGACTTCATATATTCGTCCTTTTATTGTTGAATGTCTCAAGTTAAACACATAGGATTTATCGCGTTTTGCGTTCGAACTCTTCATATATACGATGATTTTCTGTTTTTTTTTTGTTTCGTTATTCTTATAACCCTAACCCTAACCCTAACCTGTCACAAAGCGTTTTTTTTTGTCTTTATTCGTATATATTTACAGTAGATTGGGTTAACTGGACTACGTAAATATGCCCGTTTGTAACAAAAGCATGTCTTCGTTTTCATACATTCAAACAAAAAGTGTTATTTATCAACATTACAGTAAAACTTTTATACATTATTAATTGATTTTACAATTAAAATAATCGATTCAGTTACCGTGTATTTGTGTTATGACTAAAAACTATGAATTCACTGCTGTTTCCATCAGTAAAAATCATAATTATTATTAGTACTTGCTATGTTTCTCATATCATATATACTGTCCGATGTATTTTTCGACTCGTCCTAAACTTCTTTTGTGTTGTTACCATGACTACAACAAAGCCAAAAACAACAATAAGCATGTCTAAAAGTGTACATAAAAGTAACCCGGATCTGTTATCATGTGGAGGATAAAAAAAAACATACAAATACCTGTCTTTTTCGACTCATCAACTGCTTCTATATTCTCATCATGAACGTAGATGGGTGACGATTTAGACATGCTGGATGATTGTTGTGGACCCGTTTAGGTGTACCAACAATGAAATAAAAGAACAACAGGTTTAGAGATAATAATAATGAATTGTATTGAACAGAGAAATTATAACCAAGTCAGTGTTGACAGTGCTAGTGCCAAAATGTGGTACCATTGTTCTCCCGGCAAAAGCCGGTATTTATGGTAGCCGGTTGCTACCATTTAGTTATTAAAGGGTAGGTAGGTTCACCCACAACAATGATGTATGTGAAACGCGGTTCTAGTGGCCTTGCATGTCTATGATCAGTACCAATCTGCAAATACGACAATCTGGCCTGCGCCGACCAGACACTCGTCGGAGATGACAGTTAAAATTTAGAATCCCGTATGTTTATCGGACATCATCTTCTTTTATTATCATTATATCTAACATATAATGTTATATTATCGGATTTTCAAAGTCAGACCCAAATAACAATTCGTCCGACATATAGATACTTAATCCGGACTAGACTATTTTTCTCCTTTCGCTATGTTATTGGCACGAATATATTTTGTTTCGCATTAGTTTCTTTCTGAGAATACTTATTCCGTACAGGGAAACTGTTAGCGGAAACACTTTCCTTTGCTCACCGAATATTCTGACACATTAAAAGGGAAGTAATCATGCAATGAGTTATCCCCCTTGACTTCTGCAAAAGATACATATCTAAACACACGTCATATTAAAGGGAAGTTTCCATTATTATTTGTTCTTTACTATTAATCGATTAAAATTCCTGTTTCACAAATTAATCCTATTACGAAATTGAAATCGGCAAAATTAATTTCCGTTTCTTCGTAAACAAGTCAATCAATTTTCCTTCATTCCCGGGAAAAGTCGGGTCGGTAAAGCTAGTTTACTATATTAATACGCTCGTATTTAAACAAATATAAATTTGATTTAATCAGGAAATAATGAAATGTATTTTTAATTCGATTTGGTAAATTACTTTTCGCACGCATAAATAGTTTGTCAGCTCCATCAATGCAAATAAATCTGAGTTTTAAAAAAAAGATGAAGATATCTGTTTCTGCCTTTCGCTTTCCCCGCATGAAAAATATGGAACGTACTATTAGTGTTGATAAAATGCGATACGCGGTGTTTCTCCCGTTTCTATGTTATGCGTCAGCCGCCACTCTATAATAAAGACCAATGTGTAATTGGTAGCATAATAAGAAAAATAGCTTATCACTATTATTTACAAATTATTTACAAATGTAAATTCACTAATACTTTCGTTTCGTCTAGTTAGGAATATGATTAAATTTACAAAAAGCAAGAATTCAGTTATATCTCTACAAACATAATAATTCCAAAGATCATTGAAGTTCGAGATCTGAATTCAGAAATTTTGGACAAAAACGGAAATCAAAAAAAACAATAATGCAACAATAGTTTGCGTGAAAAACTCAGCCCAACTACATTTCTGATAATGTTGATCTGTCACAATTTTTTAAAACAAGACGAACTTTTGATATTTCATCTATTAGTTTTTCTTCATCTGTGAGTAGAATCTGATGCGGAACTTTATATTTCGTGGGTATACCTCTTTGTCAAGTGCTTATATTTCGTTGTCTCTGCTTTAATTTTCTTCTAAGAAAAGTCTTTCATTCAATTATATCTCTACAATCATAATAATTTAAAATATCATTTCAACTTTGTACTATACTGATTATGTTCGCTACTGTTCTCATTTTGGATTTTATACGCATAACGTTATGGCCGATGTAATCTCCTACCTTCATCAGGTGCAACTATTCGAATTCGATTATCTTTCTGCCGCAAAGACCTGTGGCGTAACGGATATAAGTGCTAAGTGATAATCAGTTATAAATAAAAGTCTACGTCTCTACACACACTATGTGAGGATTTCCTTTGTAATTTCTTTCATTCTGAGAAGTATGTTGGGGAGAATTTTTTTATATAGATCCGGGTTTTTTTTTACTGGGCATTTGACTTTTGATTTGTTATTTTTAGTATCAAGTTTTGGCTTATATCACCCCCATATCGCCATTGATGTTTTCTGATATTTTCTGAGAGCTTCTTTGTCTGGATTTTCGCCTGGATATCGTATAGTTTTCATCTAACAATTGACTCTCATGTAGTAACTTTGATTTGTTCAAGTATGCTCCAAAATTTTTCCAGAAACATGTGTAAGATTACTTTTGCTCCGAAATCGACATTGAATCACAGTATTATATATTTTTACTGTATATATATATATATATATATATATATATATATATATATATATATATATATATAGTATTAAACCTTATTACAAAGAGCTGAAACTTCGGATCGTTTAATGTGTAAACGTTCAGCCGCAATATATATAGTCTAAAAGAGCTATGAGTCATTTTAAACAAAAGAAAAAAAAGAGGAAAATGTAGTTTAAATTCCCAGAGAAACTAACTAAATCCAAGATATCGCAGACTTAGCATTCGTTGGAAAATTCATGAATAAAAAGCGGGGATTCAAGTATCTAACAGTGACACAAAAACAGGGGACCTTAACTTAAGTGTGAAATATTAAAATAGTATTATTATATATATAATAAGATAAAGTAAAGTATCACGGAATCCCATAAAATTATTGCACTGATGATTGTGTGATTTCGTGTTACTTTACTTAATTTTATTCTTGCTCTGTTTATTACATTGGGTTTACTTCTGGAATTTATTTCACTCTAACACTATATATATATATATATATATATATATATATATATATATATATAAAGGTTGTTTAATGAAGTAAGTAAAGGAGAGTTCATTAATGATAATGTAAACGCAATTATGAGTCTATCATAATTGTCCAACGCCGAAAAGCTCGTCATCAATCGTGCGTGATTTATTCAAACACCATTTTGTAAATATTCATGACGAGGCTTGCTGGAAGCAATTAACTATACATCAATCTACACAGATGTATTACCAGATTTATGTGTGACTGTTTCTTTCACTTGACTCTTCACATTTTACTTCATTTCTATTCAATCTAATGGAATAGATTCGACCTGTTTTTTGCATATTAGAATCACACGTCGTAAGAAGTTTCAACTGAAACATTCATTTTACTTGGTATTCTTTCTCCATCTCTCCTGAATACTAACGTAGTCTAATCATAATAATCATAATAAACATAATAATCATAATAATACGGAACTTGCTAGATATTTGAAAAAGAGCAACTACAAAAGACTTACCAGAGAATTGAATTGTAATGAAGTAAAGTCAATATAATACCAATAATTTGGGGGGCACTAGTAACAGTCCCACAAAACCTGGAAAAAAGACTGGGAGAAATTGGAAACAAAGGGATCATGGAGACCATACAAAGGACGGCTATGATTAAAACAGCTGTAATCTCAAGGAAATTTGTATTACAATGTAAAGGATATTGAGTTTCAATAAACTGCAGGAAAACTCAACATTAGATATATTTGAAAATTGATAAATATATGTATATATGTATATATATATATATATATATATATATGATTATTTTTATTTATACAGACATGTAAAAAATCTGCGACACTGGCATGTCGATGTTATCGATCAACAGCTGTTATAAACTGAGATCTCATCAGGAAGAGTTAAAATCCGATCTTAACTTTAGATCATATTTGATTCTTTCCAAATATCATCTAAGGTTAAGATCGGATATAAACTGCCCAATGAAATCTCAGTTTATAACAGCTGTTAATCGATAACATCGACATGCCAGTGTCACAGATTTTTTACATGTCTGTATCAATAAAAATAATCATATATAAAAGCTCTATTTGATATTGAGAACTTTATATAAGCCCGGTCGAAATTATTTGGATAACTACCCTGTGGATGTTTACCTTGCCTGGATTATTATTATTAGTAGTAGTAGTAGTAGTAGTAGTAGTAGTAGTAGTATGATTATTATTCGTAGTAGTAGAAGTAGTAGTATATATATATATATATATATATATATATATATATATATATATATAATATAGAAAAGAGGGTAGTACAGTATTAGTGCAGTTCCAACGAGAGAAAATGATATATGTAAAGGAGTAAGGTCACAAACATTTGTAAAAAGTTGTTTCAACATTTATTTATTATTTTGTTATTTTATCATTTTATAATTTTATATCACGCGTTTCAAGCGTGATCCGCTCTCATCAGATATGTAAATCTATTTGAAGAAGTGTCTTTCGATTTGAAAGCATGCTGTTTCATTTAGGAAATGTGTTATTATATAAGTCAGGGAAGATTATACGAAAAAGAAGAGTACAAAATGCTTATAAAGTACTCAAGTTTTAAAAGTAAATAAATAATTTATTTCAAAAACATAAATAATTTGCGTTGTCCAGGTTTTCAAAATATTTTTTTTAAATATTCTCCTTATTATTGCCATTTTAGCAACGTTTTCAATGTGTGACTTTTCAAACTATATTTATATATATATATATATATAGAGAGAGAGAGAGAGAGAGGGGGAGAGAGAGAGATGTATCATGCCTCGATATGTCTTCCTTTGCACATTTAAAATAACTGCCAAGGGAAAAATATCTGCTTATTTAATTATAATAAACTTGTAAAGTGTGTAACTTTATTTTTGTTTTATTATGACATTCTTTCCTATATATAAATATATATATATATATATGTATGTATGTGTGTGTGTGGATATCTGTATAACAAGATAGATAATCGCACACAAACGAAGTAACAAAATTACAGCAAAGCGTTTTAATAGTCGATGTCTTCCGGCTATAATAAAATACATGCTTGAACTCTGGTCAGAACTTACTTTCTGGAAATGTCTGTAAAGTTGATGGAAAAAAAACATTTTTCTTTCTTTTTTTTTTCGAATTTCGTATAAACGAATCTACATTTTATCTTGTCAAACATCTGCTCTTTCTCGCGATTTAATCCGTTTTGCATGATTTATTTATTTTGGTTGTTTCTTTTTTCTTCCCCACGCGAAAATGAAAAACAAAATGAAAGACGCTGTCTGTCTCGTTTTCTTTTGTCGGTTTTCAAACTCTAACTCAAGTGTAGAACTTTGAATCGGCGCAGAAGAGAAGTTCAAGTCTCGCGTAAAGCCACGTGATAGTTTAGGATGCGTCCTCGAGTCATTCGATATATATGTCGATTGTTCAGTCAGTCCTTCGATCAGTGTGTCTACTGTCACAGTTTATTTCAATGATTCTTAATAATAATAAAAAAAACGAAAAATACATCGTCAAGCTTTCTGGAAGATGGTATGTGTATTCCGATAAGTTCCCTGAATAACGGATCTGTAATTTCAATAAGCCCCATTTTTTAATTTTCTGAAATAATTAAATGAGACTTCTGTGATAACAATTTGGTTATGTTTAAAACATCAGATCAGAACATGAGAGTTTTTTGGACTCGTTTTCTTTATTCCAGAGTGTGTTCAATATGACTTCCATTTAGCCCTGCATATTTCTTGAGACGCAGCGCAAATTTGTCCTTGACATTTTTAACAAACTGATCAGAAAAAACGTTCTGGCTTTCTTGCTTATATATTTCTTGAATTCTGTGATCATCCTAGATCTTTCTGGATGACTCTGTCTTTAAAGTAGGAACGAAGAAAGAAATATGGGTGGGTATGTCTAACGTATGAGCTGTGAGTTGGTCACTAAAAATCAGTCTTGAGACTGACCAGGTCACCTCCAAATTGTTTTTAGTCAATTCCAGGACAGATGTGTGACAGTTTACTACATCTTTCTGAAATCAGAATTTTACAGTAAGTGACGGGTATAGGATCTGCAACCCATTCTTAGACTCGGAGTGTGTTCAAACTCTACTGAACTGACTCCCGTTCAACCGATCAGCTCAGCTATATGTTTCTTAGGGCGTACTAAATAAATTGGGCTTCTTGGCCTTTTGGCTAAGATCAAAGTGTAGTATCTGTTCCGATGGATACTGCACGCCTGTCCTGTGCAGTTCTAGGAGGTCCACCCTCCCAGGTTTTGCCTCCCCTCTTTGGGGAGGAGTAAGTTTATTGCTTACTGTCTGAGGCGCCCCTACCGGGGAATGCCGACGGGGCTGCCCAGGCAATTTTTAAATGGCCAGAGTGCTCACCTCTCGAGCGTTGGCTTTTCAAACCCCACTTTCTCGACCCGATCTTGGGTCACATCTTACTTGTGGGAGTAAGATAAAACTGGCCTTGTGCCTAACTCCTGGGGAGGAGTAAATAAAACTAAATGATTTGGACGGTTGTAACTGACTGCATTGGGGTTCCCCACTGTAAAATACTTCTTGAATGCTGCTCTTGACTTTTTCA
>OY744521.1:9201620-9206620 GCA_963556195.1 Sepiola atlantica | reverse complement strand
GAAAAAAGAAATTTCGACCCACCCCGATTTTTGTATTAACCTTCTCCATAAATAGAATTATTTTTAATAATTTTTAAATCAATATTTATTTTAATTAAACAATTTGATTCAGTAAAATCGTTAAAATCAACAATTTAAAGAACTGAATACAGCAAACAGTATTTTTTGAATCGGAAGAAAGGCGTACATAAAATAAAACAATAAAAGAATCTGTATTCTTTTACTGTAGGATCTATGCTGACTTTGACGATGATCCAAACACTAACCCTAACACCCACTTTGACCTTGACCCTAACCCTAACGATGGAGTCAAAGTTAGCGCGGGTCCTAAAGTGTGAAAGCACCAAAAAATCGAATATAGTAAACATGGTTACTTATGTAAATGGTCTCGGAAAGAAAGTTTACCTAATTAAATTTGTTAGAATGTGTGTGTGTGTGTGTGTGTGTGTGTGTGTGTGTGTGTGTGTGTGTGTGTGTGTGTGTGTCTTAAACAATTTGATTCAATAAAATTGTTAAAATCAACAATTAACACGAAACTAAATACAGCGAACAGTATTTTTCGAATCAGAAGAAAAGTGTTTATAAAATGAAACAATGTAAAAAAATCCGTACTCTTTTATGTGTGTGTGTGCGCATGCGCGCGTGTGTGTGTTTTTAATTACCTTTTTTAATTAAACAATATGTTTCTAAAATCAGTTATATTATTTTTGTTGTTGACAGAAAAGAAATAAAATCACATCTTTTATTTTAATAAATAAAACATGGAATAATAACAGTTTGTGAATTAAAGCTTAACAGCGTAAGTTAAAGTAACACGGTAAATGCCAGCGTTTGTTTACAAATTACGCGCTTGTATTGCGTCCAAACTGAATTGACGGAGGGAGATTGTTTCAATGGATTTACGTTCCGCACGCTGTTTAATCAATTGGACGTAGATAAAATAACTACGTAACTGATTAATTTTTAATCAATTATTATTTTAATTAAACAATTTGATTCATTAATTATAATTTATAAGTAAGATTAGTAGCGAGCAATATTACGTAAATACATGATGAAATCTGAATGAAACGATCCTGAGTGTATATTTGAGAATACTAATTGATTAGAAGTTCAAAAGCAATTGATTATGTAAATTGAGAAATGCCCATAGTGTTTATGCCGGTTTTTTTCATAGTATATAATGAAGCTAGGGGACTTAGTAAATAGCTATACGACTTTGATGGAGTATCGGCTTCAGACAGACAGACAGATACATAAACTCCATTATTAATAGATATATAAATATATTATATATAAATATATTATATATATATAAATATATATATATAAATATATTATATATAAATATATTATATATATATATATAAATATATTATATACATATAAATATATTATATACATATAAATATATTATATATATAAATATATTATATATATAAATATATTATATATATAAATATATTATATATATAAATATATTATATATATAAATACATTATATATATATATTAATACATTATATATATATATAAATATATTATATATATATAAATATATTATACATATATATAATTATACATATATATAAATATACATATATATATATAAATATATTATACATATATATAAATATACATATATATATATAAATATATTATACATATATATAAATATACATATATATATATAAATATATTATACATATATATAAATATACATATGTATATATATATATAAATATATTATACATATATATAAATATATTATATATATATAAATATATTATATATATATAAATATATTATACATATATATAAATATATTATATATATATAAATATATTATATATATATAAATATATTATACATATATATAAATATATTATGTATATATAAATATATTATATATATATAAATACATTGTTTATATATATATATCATTCATATATATATATATATAAATATATTATTTATATATATATATAAATATATTATTTATATATATATAAATATATTATTTATATATATAAATATATTATTTATAAATATATTATTTATATATATATGTATTATTTATATATATATATATGTATTATTTATATGTATTATTTATATATATATATGTATTATTTATATATATTATTTATATATATATATATATACATTATTTATATATATTATTTATATATATATTTATCATGACTATAACTGTAAATCATATTATCTCTGAGATAACCACGCAGATAAAAAGTCGTGCAAAGCCTATTCGAGATTACACCCTTTACTAATTAAATGATTATTAAAGTGTACTTGCATATAATTGAACGGCGATAAAACAAAGACTGTTGGGCATTCGTGAAAAAACTTGGTGGGAAAGTCCAGCATTATCTGATCTTTATTTGTACGTATTCTAATTAGATTGGATACACAATTGTGAATGTTATTACCGATTCCATTGGTGCATTTCGAGGAGTATCACCCTCTATTATGTTGAAAGACAGCAAGACACAGCGGAAATTGATTTAATACTGTGAACAACTAAGGCAAATATGTCATTGCTAGTTTGGATTAATGGTTATAAACATTTTGATTTTGTCCGTGCTCTCACTTTGATTCCTCGTTTGCTAATTACACATAATAATTAAAAGAATATACTCAGCTGAACATGAATTCGTAATGTAAAAAAAAAAGATCATTTTGTGTACCAGATTTGTACCAAATATGGTTGAATTGCAGAAAGAATTGTAAATTTTATTAACGATTCCATGGGTGGCATTTTGGAAGGAACACTCTTTGTGTTACTGCTAATCGAATCTGCAGACGCTAAAGATAATATCGACAATTATGTGTTATTTGAATCTTTAGGATATTTTGTTCACATTTCAAACGAGTTTTAGATGCGGTAATTTCAATGTTAAATACATCTTAATCGTTAAACGTGCAGCATCCAAGAGCATCGCTAGAAGAGGTTTTGTTCGTCGGTCTTTTATTCTATTTACCAGCAAAGGCGGATTGTGCGTGTTCTTCTATCTTTTGGGGCCTCGCATATACTAACAACGATTAGCATGGCAGGCGTAGCTGAGCAGATAAATTACAACAACACCGACAACAGAGAAGTGGAAGCAGAGAAATGAGAGATCGAACGGCCTCTTTTGCGGTCAAACTTCAGCGAGAGAAAATGGATCGCTTGTCGTAAGGCACACTGACTCTAACCCTGATCCTAACCCTGGCCCTGACCCTCTCTAGAAAGAAGCTGGTATAAGGTGGAGAACGACGTGGACTTAAGGCCTGGATGTACCAAGTTCGAATCCAGTCGGTTTAATAGCATCACTTTAACTCATCAATGTTCGGTAGGATAGGTAGTTTTGTTTTACGGCATGTCAACCCTTTTCGGGTTATTTAATGCCGAATCTGGGCATGTTGGTGAAGGTGTTTATGCTTCAAGTTCTGTATAGCTTTAAATGTTTAATCATGATTTTTGGTTTGGTTGTTTTTTACGACATATCATCCCTTTTCGGGCATTTAATGCCGAATCTGGTCATTTTGGTGAAGGTGTTTATGCTTCAAGTTCTTTATATGTTTAAGTATTTATTCATGGTGTTTGGTTGAGTGAAAAGAAAGGAAGAGGAGAGGCGGAAGAAGAGGGGAGGGAGGGGGATTGTTGTGGGGGTTTTTTTTTGGGGGGGGGGGATTTTACAGAACATGATTGAGTTTTGCAAAGGAAAAAAAACAATAAAACATCAATGTTTGGTGCATTTTGAGTCAGGAAGTCAATAACTTCAGACAGCTTGATTTGATTACGCCAGTAGGTTCCATTTGCCCCATAGATTGGGTCCTTACAGGTACTACTACTCCGGGCTAGAGTGGGCCTGGGAGCAATAGTAGCTAAGGGGCAACTCCACATTCTCCACAGCTTTCAAATGGATGTATTTTAAGGTCATAGCCAGGACCTATCAATATTCGCAACCTGTATATACTTGATTTTAGAAATAATCAGGGAAACCAATCCCAACACCAGAATGAAGCCGGTAAAAAGGGGTCATAGCATGTTTATTCATGCGAATATACTTTACTTTTACCCGGTCTGAGGTAAGGAGATGGTTGGTACATAGTAATGGCGATTTAGTTCCACGGTTCATGGAAAAACGTTTTCTCTGCCCCGGGGTTTAATAAAGATATAACCCGTTATTTATTCTATTATTTTGTTAAAATATCGGTCGATTGACGCACATGGCGACAATTAAAGATGGCGACTCGATGACACGTGGAAGGATGTAGAAGCAATGCAACACCACAACAAAGTCATCTGAATTCCTACAATCATATAAGTCTCACACCCAATACAATATTGAAAGTTCGAATAAAAGGAATAAATCAACCGTTAATTTATATAAGATAGTATTTCCAATTTTCTAAAGTCTTTGTACAAAGAAAAGACTGAAGAATATTTATGATAAGAGTAGAAGCCTTTTCGAGTGTTTGTGTCAAAGATGTGGAAAATTATGCTTACTTTTGTATAATTTTTAATCTCCGAAAAAAATCCTTAATTAGAATTTGTTTTTAATTGGGATTTTTATCGGCTTCTATGATCTGAGTTTTGCGAAAAGTCTTCTTGATATCCTAGAGACACAAATTCCAACAATTGTCGCGATAAAAAACTAGCAATGATAAAAGAGAAATGGTAAAATTGCTACTGATTCTTATCAATTTCTAACTTGACAAAAAAAGAAATAATGGATATGCAGATGATTGTGAAATTTTTCTTTAGGACTATAAGTAGATGCGTCCTTCTATTTTAGCGGAAAAACATGTTGTCATTTGGTCAGTTTGTCAGTCATACATCAGTTTGAAATATCATTGTTTTTCTCTGCAACGCTTGTGTTTAAAATAGCATTTTCGTTGGTCTGTCACGCTTCAGTTTGAAATAGCATTTTTGTTGATCTGCCACGCTTGATTTAAAATATACTTAAATGCATCCATTCAGCTGCAAAAGCGGCT
>OY744521.1:9161620-9199120 GCA_963556195.1 Sepiola atlantica | reverse complement strand
GTCGGTCGAATCTGTATGGTATGTGTGGGTGTGGTCATTCCCGGTCATTCGTGACGGTGTCCCTGCTGGGTTCACACATGAATGTGGATGTGTGGGTGGTTGGGGGTGAGGATGTTTGCTTGGGTTTGGAGAGAGAGATTAGTAGAAAAGAGGATGGGTGAGTAGATAGATAGGTAGGGGGGAGAAAAAGTAAGAGAGGGGGAAGGAAGATTGAGGGTAGATAGAAATATAAATATAATTATAGAAAGATATATATATATATACACATAGATAGATAGATAGATAGATACACACACTCATATTATTTTCTGCATGTGTGTATCAATACATTCACATGGGGTATGTATTCGTTTCATGTGTGAGGGTGTGCAAATGCACACGTGTCCGAGTGCAGATGGGTTCCTGTTTACACATGTGTTCGTACTTGTTTTTATATGTCTGTGGTGTGATTTGTCTTATGATTTATTTAATGGTGGGTTAAATTTGTATATGAAGATTTTTTCTTGTGTTCTGAGTTTGGAAAATAGGCATTATCTGGAATTTTCCACTGCTGCATGAGTGTACATGTTTGGAGACAGGCAATTTTCTATTTTCTTGAATTTTAATATTGCTCTTATGGAGGGCCACTCTATTATTGAATGTTTTTGTGGCACCTATATAGTATTTTTTACATGTTATGCATTCAAGTACATATATGACATTTTTAGAGGTGCAGTTTAGATCCTTCTTTATTTTGAAGGTTTGTGTTGGATTTTTGAATGTGTATGTGTTACCCTCTATTATTATGTCGCAAACTCCACATCTTTCTTTGTTGCATTTTGTGACCCCTTGTGATGCGTGTTGGTTGAATTTTGATGAGGTTAGAATTTGTTTGAGGTTTTTCGGTTGGCGTTTGCTTTTGATTATTTTCATTGTTTTAAGTATGTTGCTTAGTTTGCTATTTTGATTGAGAAAGATTAGGTTTCTTGTTATCTCTGTGAATAATTCTGGGTTGTTTTTGTTTTGTGTAGATACGTATGCTAATATGTGTTCTTTGTTCCGTTTTGGGGGAATTCGTAGTTGTTCTAATGGTATTTGTTCTGCTAATTCTATACCTTTGTGTATTATTTGTGCGGGGTATCCTCTTTTTGCTAATGTCTTACGTAGTTCCTCCAGTCGGACAATCCGGAGGTCTTTGTCACTGACTATAGTGCATATTCTGCGTGCTAGAGAATAGGGTATAGATTTTAGGCAGCTTTTGGGGTGATGGCTTTTAAAGTGGAGGTACTGTTGGGTGTCCGTGGGTTTTTGGTAGATGTCTGTGATAATATGGTTTTTCTTAATTTTAACTAGTATATCTAGGAAGGGTAGCTCTGTGTGATTGTGTTCTAGTGTGAATTTGATTTTGGGGTGTAGATTTTGTAGTGTGTTGTGTAATTCGTTGATGTCTCCCCATGTGGGATCCCAAAGAATGAAACAGTCATCCAGATATCTTTTCCAAGATTTTATGAATAGGGATTTTGTATTTGTTCCATAAATTGATTCTATCTTTGTGTACAATATTTCATCTAGGTAGGCTAGTGTCAGGGTAGCATATGTCGGTGCCATTTTGGTTCCCATTGCTGTACCTAAGGTCTGGATGAAGTTCTCGTTGTTAAATTCGAAGGAGTTATTGTTGAGGATAATGTTTATACTGTCGATAATAAATTGTTTAGTAAACTTTGGGTGTAGAATTTGCGGATGTTTGTTAATCCAGTATGAGATTGCTTCTTTACCTAGGTCATGGGGTATGTTGCTATACAGGCTGCTAACGTCAAATGTCACTAGTTCAGTTCCTGGATTTACTGTTTGTGGTAAGGAGCTTAGAAAGTGTATGTTGTCTCTTATGTAGCTTTTTACTTGTCCGGTAAAAGGTTGTAGTAAAATGTCAATTAGGTTGCTAAGTCTGCTTGTTGGGCATGTTGGTCCTGCTACTATGGGTCTGAATGTAAGGTCACTTGGATTTGGGATACTAATGTATTCTGATTTTTGTGTGTTGATGGCATTTTTAATCTCATTTGATTTGTGTATTTTAGGTAGTCCGTAAAAGTAGTTTGTTTTTGTCCTGAAGTTGGTTAGGAAATCTCTTTCTTTCTTTGTAAGAATGTTATTGTATGTTGTGCAAAGTTTTGTGATTTTTGAAATGGTGTTGCTGTCAATGTTGGTGCTAATTTGTTTATAGTAATCTTTGTTCCCTAGTGCTTCTATAATTTTCGATTTATGGTATTTTTTGTCCATGATGACTACAGCGCTGCCTTTGTCTGCTTCTTTTATGATTATGTTATTGTTATTAAGGAGGTTATCTAGTGTCTGGTTTTGTTTAGATGTTAGGTTACTGGTAGGTTTAGCTTTTCTCTGAGTGTTAATGTTCCAGAGGTTTTCGAAGAAGGTGTTTAGTTCTTTTGTATTGTTGTGTTTGTTAGGGAAATATGTTGATTTGTTTTTTATTAATGAATCATCTGTTTTGTTTTCGTTATTATTTAGAGTTTCTATTAGTCTAAGTTTACATTCAAATTCTGTAAGGTCCTTCTTTAATTCGGTGATATTGCTTTTGGGAGTCGGGCAGAATTTGAGGCCTAATTTAAGTATATTGATTTCTTCCTTTGTTAATGAGTGTGTGGATAAATTGACTATTTTCGGTTTTGTGTTGTCTAGTCTGGGATTGTTGTTTTGGGAGGGATTCCTTAAAAATGATGATGATGGGTACTGTTTGTTTCGTTCGGGGTTCCGAACATATACAGATAGATAGATCAATATATTTTATGATTTGAAATAAACAAAATTACCATGAACATAATTGAATAAGGCTTGTGTTTGCATCGGTAGACAAGCAAGCCGCATAAAATACAACTGTCCGACTGAAGACTTTGCAATATTTTGGCTACGATCGTACCCGGTGTTATCAAAAAGATGTTCTTGTATCAAAATATAACCAACTGTGATATCCCCTATCCTTCGCATATATATATATATATATATATATATATATATATATATATATATATATATGTGTGTGTGTGTGTGTGTGTGTGTGTGTGTGAGTGTGAATTTGAATTACGAGAAAATCCAAAATAATAGAATACAGAAATATTTTATTTATTGTTTGGTTAATTGGTTTGTCCACCCTGAAGTACGTATAACAATATTATATTACATTTTATTGATGATTGAAAATTTTCGGTGATCCTTCACCTTTGTCGGTCAATAGTAAAATTAAATGAGCGTCGTAGTAAGCTCTTCTCTGTTTAGGATATGCTTTTCGGTTATAATTTTTGATTGCGGTAAAAACGCAGACGTTAATGTTACGCAGCTCAATTACATGTATGATATTTTACGCAATTATGCTTTGATGATTCTTTCTCTAACCTAGTTACTTTTCTGGTAGGCGTAACAAGACGTTCGGATCACTTCTTTTCGCAGGCTTTACAAAACTGTTGGACCACTCTTTTTGGCAGTGTTTAGAAGACTTTCGGGCTTCATTTTCGCAGAGTTAATCATTGGACCAATCCTTTACGCAGGCGTAACAAGACTTTCGAACCACTCTTTTTGGTAGGGTTAACAAGACTTTCGGACCACTACTTTTCGCAGGATTTACAAAACTTTCGGACCATCATTTTGGGTAGGGTTTATAAGACATTTGGACCACTCCTTTTCGAAGGCTTTACGAAACTTTCGGACCACTGTTTTGGTCTGGTTAACTAGACATTTGGATCACTCTTTTTGGTAGGGTTTATGATACTTTCGGACTTCTTTTTTCGCAAGGTTAACAAGACGTTTAGACCAATCTTTTACGCAGGAGCTACAAAACTTTCGAACCACTCTTTTTGGTAGGGTTAAGAAGACTTTCGAACCACTCCTTTTTGGTAGGGTTAACAAGACTTTCGGACCACTCCTCTTTGCAGACTTTACAAGACTTTTGGTTTGGTTGTTTTTGTTTCACGGCATATCGAACCTTTTCAGGTCATTTAATGCTGAATCCGGTCATTTTGGTGAGGGTTTTTATTCTTCAAGTTCTTTATATGTTTAATTATTTATTCATGGTGTTTGGTTGAGTGAATAGGGGGTTGGGAAGAGGGGTGGGAAATTGTTGTTTTTTGTTTTGGATTTTGGAGAACATGATTGAGTCTTGCAAAGGAAAAAACAATAAAACATCAATGTTTGGTGTATTTTGAGTCAGGAAGTTAATAACTTCAGACAGCTTGATCTGGTAGCGCCAGTAAGTTCCATTTGACCCATAGATGGGGCCCTTACAGGTACTACCACTCCGGGCCAGAGTGAACCTGGGAGCAATGGCAACTAAGAGGCAACTCCACATTCCCGACAGACCCCAAAAGGAGGCCTCACCAGTGGATGTCTTTTAAAGTCATACCCAGGACCTCTGGATATTGAAGGCCCCCGCCTTTGTACATGAGATAATAATTTAGCATAACATAAATTGACACTTTTACCCAATCATGCTAAGTTTAAATTCCGTGCAAGTTTCCAAGTTCGACATAGAGATTTCCAAGTTCAATTTTAACGTTCTAAATACGCAAACGTTGCGATAAAAACAACAAAGATAAGAATATTAGTCCTAATAATTCAAATGATACAAATGAAAAGCCAGCATCATTTCACCCATGGCGAAGAAATTGCATTTTGATACTGTTCGAAACAGTATTAGTACGTAAATGACTACAGAAGATCCGACTGGATTTTTACTCGGCATAGTCGATTCTGTAGTCTAAACCAGGATCCATTAGGCTAGTCACACATTAGACCAACCACAAAAGAAATACAAGTTTAATTTCGTTCACTTAAGAGAAAACGCTCTCTGCATCGATTAACCGGATTTTTTCCGAATGTTTTCTTCCAAATAGTATTGTTACATATGGAACGAGTCCAGTGTGACTTCGATTCTCAAGTTTCCGGTCTCCCATAATACAGTCGCTCAGGCAATAAACAGTTCGATCATTATAATTCAAAATTATACTTGCTCTCTTGAAGCGTCTCGATGTTCACGCGTGTTGTAGTGATTTTGCTTGACTGTGGACAATCTTGATCTACAATCAAAAGTCGGCACGGAAACAGAAAAATATGATGGGTCAATTAATCTATCAAAGAATACATTTTTAATGGAAGAAAATGGGTTTATTCAGCCGAGTTCGTATTTGCTGTAAAACAAAAAGGGACAAAGAGAGGAGAGCAGAAGGAGTTTAGGGTTGGGGTTAGGGTTAGAAGAGCAGAAGGACTAGTGAATCGTTTCGTTTGAACCGATGTTAAGACATTTCAGACATGTTTTTTTCGCAGCGTTTGTTCCATTCAAACCTCTGATTTCGCCCTTTCACATTCGTCGTTTGACGGCACTTCTACTAAGTTTCTGTTTAAATGGTAGTCGATTGCTTCCGATAGTTAACCTCCTGAACCCTCTTGACCTGTCTATGGTGCATCATGTTTACGTGATAATCGCTCCACGAACATATTAACCCTAATGCTTACAAAGTAACGGACCTATCTATAGTTAAAATTATGAGTCTAAGCCTACACTACTATTTAAACCATAGTTAGAAAGGAAGAGATCAATTTATGTCTTTCCAAAGAGTATTAGTAAAAATTGTGCAATAGTATGACACGGTACACTGGGTACAAAGTCCGCGCCTCTAATCATTACACCATCTCTACCTGTCAGGGTACTGTCTATTAAATTCTATCACAAGTTAACTTAATTTTGGTCGACGTTTTTCGCAGACAAATCTAACATTCCTTGTCCGGTTAGCCAGGGTGTAGGATTGGGGTGCGCTGTTTACATTTGTACGATTGTCCTGGCCGAACCAGTCAATCAACCTGGAGCAGGTTTTGTTTGTTGACTGTGGCTAACATTGCCAAAACTTCTATTTCAGTTAATAGAGTGTACAGACGGGATGTTTTCATTTGGCGCGGAATCTCGATTACTTAGTTTAACGAGGTTTTTCACTAGTGAATTGACACTTCTTTTGGCTTGCCGAAAGACAGAAATATGTCAGCGTCTACAAAAAGAAAGGAATTCGTGTAGGTGTTTGCCCGACGATGTCAATATGATCTGGCGGGCTCGTTAAACCTGTTTGCAGATAAATACGAAGAATAGTTGGTCAACAGCATTCATATTGAAGGCGGGTCTCGTCAACTGTACGTACTAATGACAAAACTACTCCGTACACACACACACACACATATATATGTGTGTGTGTGTGTGTGTGTGTGTATGCGTGTGTCGTAGTTCCTGTATGTCTGTTTGTTCAAAAACCCCTTCTCGGGTTTTGGAGATAGATACTTATAAGCATATATACATTTAAACTACATTGCACACAGTACTTGGATAAATATATATCATTTTAATAAAAGGGAACACAACCTTATTGTGGGGTCTGCATTCGCGCTTAACATCCATAAAAAAAGAAAATACAAAGTTTTACTATATTTTATTGTATTATAACATAGAAGATTGCCGAAAAAAAGTAAGACTAGAAATGTTAATGTTCAGGGCTAGGAGCAGGAGTTCACAGGGGTCCTTATTCATTCTCAGGAAACGCAGGCTGTGCATCGAAGGGGTTAAAGACTATAAATATACCAACATTTATTTCCGTCGATATGATTTTAATTACACCCCCTCCCACATAATATATACTAAGTACATCGTTGCGCCCCACTCTAAAAATTGAATTTACGAAAATGTAAAAGATAAGAATAAGAATAAGAACGTAGGATTCCTTTTGCAATCCCGGTATTTCTGTTCGTTTCTCAAAAATAATAGAATTTGCTAAACTTACGGAACGCCCTTATAAGCTTTAATCATACATTGCTCCATGTCTCTTGAACAATAGCTCAGTCTAATAATAGTCAACCAGCAGTGGAAACCACATATACGTTAATTTTAATGTAGTATTGCATAGTTTTTCTATTCGTTCTTTCTTCCGTTGGCTTTTTATCGATATACAGGTTAATATTTTTGCGTTGTATCTAACGCATTTTCGAATATCTGTCCTTATGTCACTTATTTTAATGTATATTATATTCTACGCCTATACCCATATTGCCAAATATCACTCATATCTATTAGATCGTTGCATATGAAATTCCTTATTGCAGTTTCATCGATCAAAATGTCTGACAAGATGGATGCCAATAATGAACCGAAATGGCGGTTCCAACCAGTTTATAGGAATGATTAATGATCTGAAACAGTGGCCAAAAATCCACAAAAAAAGGGTTTGATAATTTGCAAAAAATGTCGATACAGGTACAACACTGACTTTCCGGAAACTAACGATCCGGCTATTCTTTTAATTGAGACGAAATTACGAGTTGAAACTTGATAATCAGGTTGCCGCCAAACTGGTTTACTGGACGGTCAATTGATGGCTGTGTGTGCATCGCGTTATATGTTTGTTTTCACTGCACCTGTTCGTGATAATCTCCCTTTTTTTAAATTATATTTAACTTTGCTTTAGTTTAACCTTAGTTATGATTTCATAGTCAAATGCAAATTGTAGAAGTGGTGTTAAACGTAAACATTGGTTCTATTTGCATCCAACAAAAAGTTGAACAACTGAAGAAAACCCTTCATACTCGGAGCCGCCTTCGCATGCCTTTTTCTCTATCATCTTTTCAAGGGGTTAACATTAAAACGGAGCCGATGTCACGTGGTGTTTCAGGTTAAGAGACATGGTAGATATATACTTAGCGAGTTAGGGCGTGTTGCTTAATTATTATTAAGGTGAAACCGGATGGTCAGACAAAACTGTTAACTCGGCCAAGCTCGGAAATCACGAGCGTCGAAATTCCGTGTTGAACCTGTATATCAACAACGACCATATATCGTCATCTCAAAACAATCATCAACGTATGTAAACTGAGAAAACTTGTTTTCACAACGAACTTCATGAAAAACAGAAATTTCTTTATCGCACAAATATCGGTTTACTGTAAGTAATCTTCCACACGTAAAATATGAAGTTTTACTGTATCCTCCATTTTATATTTCAATAACAGATTAGCGAATGTAAGAATATATAATTAGTTTTAAATCTACCATAGAAAAATTAACGATAAAAAGATATCGTCAATTAATTAACTGAAAGTCTGATCGATAAGTCTACAAGTTTCTATAGAAATTCGGTCTTTATTTGATCGTTGGAAAAAAGGTATTGATTTAAATGTTGATACCAGTTCGGAGTATGACTTTACCTGGAATCATGTGTGGCTGCGTAGTAATTTTTAAATGCATTCCTCGTGGCGGGAAGATGGCATCAACCGGTTAGAAGAACACGGACACAGTCATTTTATTCAAACTCTCACCATATTTGGCTGACAAGTTATTCGTCTCGGAATTCGCCTCTTAACATTTATCGTCAAGGTTTTTCATGAAGAGACAAGAATGAGTCTTCGAGTGTCACTAATTCACCAAAACCGAACTGTTGCGTCGTTCTAATTATGCTGAACATGGCACTCTCAATCTCTCTCACTCTCTTTCTCTAAACACGTGATTTAGCTCAAACAATGGGAGATTCTTTTTTATCTCAATAACAAGTGAATCATATTTTGATTGAATAATTCCTTGTTATATTTATTACAACTGCCCGTTGTGTTGATTTTCAAAATATTTCACTGAAATACATTTGCATGCGTGCCTCAACGATGTTGTCAATTTCCTTATTCAAATAGCGCCAATCTGCGCATAACATCGACAGTACTACACTTATCCTAAAGTCTTTTAAAACGTGACGTGTATTTCTGCTTCTCTCGTGATTCGATACCTCGGGGTTAATACAATCAAAATGAGGAAGAAGAAAAGAAAAAAACAAAACTATAAGACAGTATTGCCTGACAAAGTTGTTCTACAACGAAAGCTTGCAAAAAAAAAATTAATAAATGAATTTTCATTTAAATCGCACGTTGTGTTGATTTTCAAAATATTAAACTTAAATACAGTTTCATGCGTACCTCAAAGATGTTGTCAATTTCCTTATTCAAATAGCGCCAATCTGAGCATAATATCGACCGGACTACACTTATCCTAACATCATTCAGAACTTGACGTGCGTTTCTCTTTCTATCGTGATTCGACCCCTCGGGGTTAATACCATCAAAATAAGGAAGAAGAAAAGAAAAAAAAACTATAAGACAGTATCGCCTGACAAAGTTGTTCTACAACGAAAACTTGTAAAAAAATTTAAATAAATGAATTTTTCTTTTAAGTTGCACGTTGTGTTAATTTTCAAAGTATTTAACTTAAATACAGTTTTATGCGTGCCTCAAAGATGTTGTCAATTTCCTTAACTTTTTTTATATTTTGATGGCAAAAAACTATATTTTATGAATGACGACCGCAAATTTTAATGTATTTTGATTGTTTTTTAGTTTCGTATTCACTCTTCACAATTCGTGTCATCAATTGTTCCCATTTTGTTTGTTTTTTAATTGACATTTTAATCATCATATGAAATAGTTTCATATAAAGTAAAGGGAGTGGGTGGAACAAATTTGATAAAAACTCGTATTTTTGAAATAGTGGTTCACTACAAAATATATCAACAAATGGTGCAACTCACCAGACAACGGATAAGTGTTACAAACAAATAAAATCCGATTCGGATTCTGCGGGATAAACGGATAAGATAATTCTCATTGTTTTATGTAAAATATGACATATTTTTTGTCAAAACTACATCATATTCAACAAATATATTCTTCAAGTGTTTTAGGGATCCCTGTAAAAGAATTCAACCCAGATATTTCAAAAATACCACAGTGTCGGGATATTGGAACATTCTATGGGAGCATACTATTAAATAATACAGATAATAGCCACATTTGAGAATTATGTTGACTTTATTTAAGTTTTTAATTTCAATGTATTATTATATCTGTATCACAATTTAAAAAAAATCATGAATTACAAAAGTAATTATGATGAAGAAGACAATCCGATTTGTACTTTCATTTGTTTGTTGTAAAGTTGGTCCCCTTTTTCTATTCATCATTGTCCATTGCTCGTCTTATTTAAGGTAGGCCACACGTGTAGTGTTCCCAGCGAACTCCTTTCTCTAACCTATTCTCTCTTTGAGCCATGTGACGTCACACCCGTTTCTAGCAATTCCACAGCCCCAGTAATTCTAACCTCGATTCCAGCAGTGGGTCTTCTAGTATATCTTATTTTCCACTACATATGCTTATCTTTATTCTAGCTTATGACCGACAACTTCCAGCGGAAACAGACAGTCGCCATTTACTGTTGATTATATATTCACATTCTTCAAACTTATATATATATATATATATATATATATATATATATATATATATATATATATATATATATATATATATATATATATATACGCTCTTTACATCCTTTATATTTTCCGCGTTTTTTTTTATAGTATCTATAATGCAAATTGTGATATTTTTTATTATTTTTTTTTTGTAAACGGAAAGTCTATAAATCGATCGGTTCATTTTTTTATAACTTCCTGGTTTGATACAATCGTAGATTCGGTACGCGTGGGTTTAACATTGTGCGACCGGCCTAATGTGCTAAACTTTTCAAGAATCTAACCGTTCAAGAATCAATACATTTCTGCGATTGTGTCTGGAGACTGCAAGCTTTTTGTGTAATTCATCATGTTAATATCAGACCAATACAAAGTGAAAACAAATCTATTCAGTTTTCAGTGTTTATTGGTTTATGAATGCAAATGCGTTGTGTATTTCGATTTTTTTGTCCAAGTGCAATACGCTGGTGCAGTGTGTCTTGTGTTTTCTCCCCGCCAAAATGATAGCTTCAATGTGCCTCACTGGGACGACTCTAATATAATTATTCGCATTTTAAGTTAGTGCAGAGTAGAATTCATTACGAGTATTGATTTCATATTGACTCGTAAGTAAACCACTGCGTATGTTTGCAAATCGGTTCATTCATTATGTATATGCAAAAGTCTCCAACAAATTACTTATATATTCAGTGCTAAAACCTCAACCCCTGCAGGATGGGAAATATCGATTCATATTTCATCACATTTATACTTTTTTGTGCTTTCACAGATTAATACTCACGCTAACTTTGACCACGTCGTTAGGGTTAGAGTCAGGGTGGGGTTAGGGGTAGCGTTAGATTTAGTGTTTAGGGTTATGGTTACGATCAAAGTTAGCGTGGGTCCTAATTTGTGAGAGTACCCATTTTTGTCACGGTATGAGCATTATGCGTTCATGATCCAAGTGCAAATTGTTTAGTTGCAACTTTGCGACTCATACGGTGAATATTTGCGTTTTTTGAATAGTACCCACACCTGCTCCAGTTTCGACATGCATGATAGAACTTTAACTTCGTCAAAGTCTTTCTAAGTGTAAGCGGCATTTGTTCAAGTAAGTTGGAGGTTACATCGGTCGAAACGTTGTGAAAATAACAACTAAGACGAGTATAGTAGTCCGAATAATCCAAATTATACAAATCATCAAATTCCGGAAGAAATTCCGACACATAAAAGAATCATTATCTTAATTTAGATGCGCTTAATTTTGTTTCTATATACGATTTCAAGTTCGTGTAGGTATTTATAATAAATGTGTTTTTATTTACATACCACACACACACACACACACGTGCACGTCCTCGAATGATATCTATATATTCCCGGACGACACCGTAATTGACATCGCATTGCCACGAACGACAGCCAACGAGATGCGTTGAAACAACGAAGCTGACTTTCGGGGTTCGTTCCTAGACTTATAATCAAACACTGTTTAACGGTTTTTTCTGTTATCCGGCATCAAAATCCGTTTCAGGTTCTTTAATGCCGCAACTGAATACCTATTAGAAACGGTTAATTAATTACTTCTGTCTATTTCTGTACGACATATCAATTGTATCATCAGTTCATTAATTGGATTTAATTGTCTGTGTACGACATATAACTCATTTTGCTTTATTTAATGGCGAATCAAAACATCTATTGGAAACGGTTAATTAATTACTTTAGTCTGTCTGTTCATGGCATATCAATTCTAACGACTCGTTCGATTTGTCTGTCTGTTTACGGCATATCAACCCTTTCGGGGTTATTGAATGAGTAAAGTAAATGCACATGTATCAGCACGGTACGACATATTTACCGGTTTGATTCTGTTGTCGGCATACTTACAGGAGGGGCCAGGTGTAGGTTAAAGTAAAGGGTAGGGGTAGGGGTAGTAAGTGGAAGTAGTGCTATGGAAATGACTTGATTCGAACTTGGCACACCCAGATCGTCAGTCTGCCTCGTTATCCCTTTCATCAAGGCTACCCCCCCCCCTTCGGTTATTAATGCCGAAAGTTAACACTTATTGGAACCGGTAAAGTCATTGTTCTGGTCTGTTTCAGTTATTTAATACCGAAACCAAGTAATAGAAACAATTCACTGTAAGCGATTCATTGAACACAAGTTGCTGCTTTATGTTTGTGGAGATATGTGTATACTCTTCCCAATTGTAATACAATGTAAGTTAGGAAGATATAGCCGGCTTGAATGGAACTCGACTTAACCGACCCCATAGTCTGGGTCGTTATCCATTATAACACACGCGCTAACCAAACACTGAGTAACCATTTATTGAACACAAGTTGCCATTTTTACTCATAGTTGGGTATGGGGGTTCTTACATTTCCCAATTGTATTACGACGCAACTTAACGCGATAAGTTTGACTAGATTCGAACTCAGTTTAGCCGGTTCCATAGTCTGAGCCATTCTCCATTATACTAGACGCCAAGCGCTAAACATCATTTAACAAGTTGTCTGGAAAGTAGAATATCTTAGTTAGACAAATAACAATGTAATGGCAGCCTAATTGTACTTTATGTCTCCTGAAAATCTCCAAAAATGTCCGCAGTAATCATCTTGATTTTGAAAAGAATTCAGAAAAGAAATTTAACTCTTTGATTATTGGGTCAGGCTGACATTTTTAGCGTTAGTTTGGATATATAAATCTTTCTGTACAGTTGTGTTTATCCACATGTGCAAGTCATTTCAACAATATTCTCACGCGAAAGTTTAAGGAGAACATATAAAACTCCATGTATTTATATATGAGTATGTATGTATAAATACTAGTTGAAATGCCGGTCTAATTGCGGGTGCATTATAAGGAGACAAACTTGTAACGTTTAATAAGAGCAAGAGATCGAACAGCAAAATGCTTCAAGTCAACGAAAAGAACTTTGCTATGGTTTAAAGTGGAGTTGATTTTATTGGAAATCAGATATTTTTAATTACATTAATTATTCATTCATTAAATTTAAGAAACAAATGAGGAAAGCAATGGGCGAACAAAGATGAAAGTAAAGGTTTCCGAGCCAAGTAAGCGAGGTACAGCTAGTACACACATACATATATATACATATATATATATATATATATATTGTGTGTGTGTGTTTTAAACCATGGAAATTAGATAACGATATGAATGCAATCGCGTTTCTATCTCAGATCTCGTTATTCCATCAGTTCTTACATATATATATATGTGTGTGTTTACAAAGAATTTTGTTTTAATTATAGTCCTTATAATATATTAAATGTATCCAATTGTAAGCTCAATGAAGCTGTATTACAGGATCCAGAGCATATATATATATATATATATATATATATATATATATATATATATATATATATATATATATATATATATATATATATATATATATATATACTGTTTTCATAAATATTAAGATGTAATTTACTCGTAGCCCAACAGTTAGAACGACCGACTGTTAAAAAACAGTCCCTTAGCTGTCAGGCAATACTGAGATATGTTATACAGCGAAACAGTCAATCTGTGAATTATCATATATATATATTAAAGAGAATTATCTTAAAACATTACTGCAGTTTCATATTGAATCCGATCATCGGAAGTGCATTTCTATCCCACGCGTATCTATACATTTGAATGGCAGCTAAAAATAGCCAAACTCGAATTTACACTAATGTAATTTAAACGAACGGCTTGCCGAGATCTGGGATCGAACAGCGTTCGCATTTATGTAGTCACTTAACTTTTATTTATATTATTCCAATATTCGCACATTAAATCTTTTTTTTTTTTCAATTACACCAAATTTAGAAATAATGATTATTAAAAGTATAGTAAGAGTTTATGAAAGCCATGTGTCATACATATAAACACTTTTAACTTGACTTACACCTGTTTGTTTGTTCGCTTATCTTCCATACTTTTATGCAAATAGATCTTAAATTCTACGTTTTCTTCTTTTCGTCCTCACCATCCACGATATAAATATCCAGATGTGTCATATTTCCCACACGCTCCCATATTTTCACATATTTATGTCCTTCCCACCTTCCCTGTCCAGGATTGGCTTCCACCTACATTTAAAATTAAAGTACTCTTATATCTGACGCACCATGTTTCCATGACTTCGCGTCGTCAACGTTCGGGAAGGTCCCGAAAGTTCCCGAGAGTTGACGAAACTATTAACCAAAAACATTTGCTTAGAAACAATTCGTTTTCGTTAAAATAAGAAAACAAAACAAAAAATATGCTTCAAAAACAGTTGTTGCGGTGTTTCTGTTAACAAGAAAAAAATATGTTAAAAAAATGTAAAATAAAAACATTGAAAAAAATGTTAAAAACAATAACAAATTAAACAAAATCATCATTTGAAACTTGCCGGTTCACAAACAAAATAACATTTTCTTTAAAAACATTTGATTAAACATTTGACTCCTTTGACAAAAAATAACAAAAATAAACATTTAATTACAAACAGTTGTTTAGCTATGGTTTGTTCGTTCTTTATTTGTATACATGTATTTTAGTTTGATGACAGTTTTCGCCTCATCAACTCTCGGGCGCTTCCGTAACCTGCCCGAATGTTGGCGAATATGCTGTTCTCTGCGACTATTGACTCTACAAATTTTAACCAAACTTTTTTTTTCATTTTAAAGTAAGTAATTACTGGTTAAATTCTTTAAATATAACTTCTCAAATTAATTAAAATAAACAGAATGAAAATATAAGAGTGTGAAATTAGTTTATTCTTCGCCCTTTCTCTTAATATACCTTTGGTTTGTGACCCTGTGCCAAACAAAATACTTACAGATGTTTATCATGCTAAACCAGTAGTTTATTGTACACCGGTTTTTCAATTCACTCAACTGCTAATTGTTCCGCGCTCACGGATAGCATCGTTTTTCAAACGAGACTAAATATAGTTCTTTATTCTGCACATTCAACTCAGTAGAAATAACATAAAAAGCGTTTTCTGCGCTTTTCATTTTGTTCATTTATTAGATGTATCCATACATCTCTATAAGAGGCGCTGTCCGTCCGTCCGTTCGGAGATCCGCTGCGCTTTTAAAATAGCATTTTCGTTGGTCGGTCACACTTGAGTTTAAAATACTATTTTTAGATGCGTCCACGGATCTCGATAATAGGCTATGTCCGTCGGTTTGTGGTCACGCTTTACTTCGGCTTAGTATTATATTTACCTAATACAATCTTTTTAATAGGTATTATTTCTAAAATTGGTGCAATTTAAAAAAAAATAATGTGCGAATATTGGAGGTTAGACGCAAGGTAAAGTGTGGGTTTTCATGAAAATGTTTCTGTGGAACTAACTTGATTCGAACCCGGCACATACAGCTCATCAGTCCGCGTCGTTAGCCACTTAGCAACCGTTCCATGCCCAACATCCATAACTTCGGCTTAGTATGTTATAGTACCAAAACAGATACAAAATCAAGCAAATATTGATTAGATAAGAATATTATTAGGAAAATCTTATTTCAGCCAATCAGAAGCGCGGAAAACATACGCCTCCGACATATATGAAAGAAGAGCCGTTTCAATATTTCGGGCCTATCGCTGAAAGCCCATCAAATCATATTCTAAGGAGACGCGAGGTAATTACTACTTATAAACCTAATCACACATTGACATAAAATAAGCATAACTTACACAAATGAATTAATTCTTCTCACTTTGAACGTTCATGGGAACACTGAACAACGACTTATCAATCTGTCTAAAAACCTTCCACGTCGCCTTGTTGCACATAACCGAATTGTATATTCACAGTTAGTGCGACCTCGACTCACGAGGCTATCAAATCTGAAAACTAGAGAAAAGAACATCTCGCCATTAAACTTAGTTTAGATTATTTTCAAAGTTGTTATCTTGTAGTCAATAAAACTTAATATATTTGTGTATGGATTACTTCGTCATTCATTTAATATTTTTTATTGTCTCTACAATGTTCACTCTAAATTTGATTGGCGCATCTTTAAAATATTCGTTCGGATTTCCTGGCATATACGACACGCTCTCTCCCAGAAAAGTGTTCTACTCATTTTTTTACAAGTATTTTCGGATTTTTTTGGCTAATGGGCAACCGCTTATCAAGGCCCGAGGGCTACTCGGGGATACAGATGAAAGAGATTGTCAGTTGGACGACGATCGTCACCACGAAATGATTAGGAACAATGTGTGGGATGGGCATGAGATTACTTAAGAAAGATTGATTATCCAAGAGAACGGCTCAACAAGCATTTGTTTACATTATATTTGATGACCACAATGTCTTAGTCAGTTGGAAAGTAGCCTCGTGGTATCTTGTTCCGCAAATGCGATGTTTTAAGAAAGAAGAACATTGTTCGTGGAAGTTCCGTTTGGTTTTTGATACAGAGAGAGAAGGGAAAGTTTTAGCTGTGGTTGTAGTGAGACGAGTTCTTACTCTATCAATTAAGCATTGTATGTTTTTCGATTATATTTTTTAATCCATTCAATTTTTAGGTGGGGATTCAATTTTCTATGTAAGTTTAACGTAAAATGATACCCTTAAGAGGGGTTATTTCTTGAGGACCTCTTATACAACCCCTAAAATGTCTGTTATTTATGTTATTAATTAACGTGGTGAACTTGGGAACGGGTACTGATTTTCAACTTTATTTTATCCATGTGATATATTTTGATTATTCTCAATCCGTCAGCGGGGATTAAATAAAGTTCGAAATTCCGTATCGGTTTGGCATAAAGACTTTCGTTCAACTAGAAGGTTCCCAATTTCGAAAAGATGTACTTGAAGATGGCCGAAGGGTACGACGATCGAAACGTTGCGATTATAAAAACCAAGATAAGAATAATAGTTCGTATTATCCAAATCATCAATAGTCAGCTAAAAAAAAGTTTAAAATATTTGTTTAGTTACTAATGAGTCATCACTTATCAAGACTAAAAGCCACTTAATGAGATGTATAATCGACCTAGGAAACAGCAATTCTTCCCCCTTTTACAGAAACATCGTTCATGGAATGTAAGGACTAATTGTAATAAATAAGCGAAAGTCAGAGTCACGAGGTTTCCAAAAGTAAACCCAAGGTTCACTTTCTGCTCTCATTTTTTATTATTTTAATTCAGTGTATCTAAAGAGATCAAGGGGCCTCCTCTTGAAGCTAACACTTGATTTCCCTATGAGTGACATTTATATCCGAGGGCTCTCTTAAGGATAGACGTTGTCCCTTTTAGAGCTGCTATCTGTACTTCCTTACAGTTTGGTTTTCCGGGGATTGTTTCTAAGTATTTTCTTAGATTTTTTTCACTAGACCAGTTGCCACCACTACAACCTGTATGATGTGTATTTCGTCGAGGGACCATGTTATTTTAAAATCATTTTTGAGGTCTTGGTATTTGGTTATTTTTCCCATTCGGCTCTATTGAGGCCATAGTCGTTTGGGACGGTTACGTCAATGATGAGAGCAGTCCTTTCGGGGTTGTTCCAGATGACAATGTTGGTTTGATGGCCTTGTGTGTATAGCATTATACTTCGATAGATATCATCCGCCCTTTGACAGATCTTGCTTTTAGTGTTACGGAGTGTTCACACACCTATTGCATCGGATAAACCAATGTGTCCTCGATGGGGGTACCAGTTTAGTCGCCAACAGACCGACCATACAACAGATAGTACAAGTTTTCATGGTACTAATACCAAATAAGCAAGCAAATCTGAACTGACCTGATATTAATGTTTACACTTAAAATACTTTTAATAAAAAGTGAATTTCCTTTTTTGTACAAAATTAATCTTATGTTTCTGAATTTTTTAGATGAGGATTGATAATTTGAATAATTTCGATTATTCTGACTACTGTTCTCATTTTGAGTGTTATCATCACAACGTTTCGGTCGCTGTAACCTCCGGCTTTTTCAGATGTATCTTTTCGAACCCTGGAATATTCTGTCAAACTCGGAAATCTGTTCGGAATTTCGAACGGAACCCTTTATTTAATCCATGGGGTATCATGCTCTCGTTCCGTCAGCCATGACTGGGAGAAGTGTTCAGTAATTCGCAATTCTTCGTATCGCCCACACCGAAGGTTGAACCTTCACTATCATTGAGAACTGAATTTTACTTAGTACTATATCCACCGCAATACGGATCCGGATGTTACAGCGGCTGAAACGTTGTGATGATTGCACTCAAGATGAGAGCAGTAGTCCGAATAATCGAAACTATACAAAATTAGTCTTTTTTTATATATTCAAAACAGAAATTACTTTTAGCTTAATATATTTACGGAACCCGGGGGAATTCCATGTGGGAATTCCATGTGGGAATTCCATGTGAAAATTCTATGTGGGAATTCTATGTACAAATTCCATGGGGAAAATTCCATTATGTAATTATCAATAACTACCAAACATTAAAGATTAAACTATTGATTTTAAGAGTATGAATCGATATTTACTAATCATAATTAGTATTCTCATTCGCTTCAATAAAATGTCTTTAAGAAATCATAAAAATCTTTTTAAATCTGACAATTATTCTTTTAAAAACCCCACACATGTTTCGCTTTTAAATATCGCTAAGATTTCTGAATTCTTCAAATTCGGTAATTATAAGACGCTGTATTCTATTAAAAGATTTTTTGATTAAAATCACACAGAAATGTCTCGAGAGACGAAGTCATACAAGTGAATGTCGAGGGTGAGCAAGTACATCAGAAATAATAGACGTTTATCCTTGAACTCTTTTTTTTTTTACGTAAGACAGATGCACAATGAGTGCACGATTGTGTGATTAGGTACAAAAGACATTTTAGTTTGGGATAGTTTGGTTTTTAATTCTTTTGATTTTTAATATTTTCTTTTTTAAATGTATAATCTTCTCACGAATAACCTCATCCGCGTAGAATTGAGACGGGGAGCAAAAGTATACAAGGTAGAAAAAAGTTGAGATGAATGGTTATTTGTTAGTCATTCAAGCGATTAAAATTGTCATGTTAACTTTATTTGGTTGTCGAACGAGTGTGTCTACGCCATTTTGTGTGAATGGGTGCGCGTGTGGGCGTACACTAGCAAAGGTAGGGAGTTGAAGGAAGCTATGAGAAGCAAGACAAAAAAGCGAGACAAAATTAACGGATACAAAAAAGAATAGATAAAAGAAACGAGTAAAGAATGGAATGAAAAGAACCCATGAATCCTAAGTGTGGCATAAGACCTGATGAAAAGAACAGAAATAAAAGAAGTCAGAAAAGAAATAAAGTAAGAATAAATTTTAAAAAATGTGTTACTTGAACGAATAAATGGAAATAAAGAATGGATTAAAAATATAGAAACATTAAATGAAAGAAAGAATGAAAAAATTGAATCAAGGAATAAATGAATACAAATTAGGTGAGATACAAACCATGAAATATGTGAAGGAAAGAAAAATTAACAAGACGAAAATCTACAAATAACGAAAAATGGATGAAAACAAAAAAGAACGAGTGCATGAAAAAAATAATTTTTTAACTGAAAATTATTTATATTCGATAGTTCATTGATTGTATAATTGTGTTTTCTATAACGTTTTAATGAGATTCAATATTTTCATGTTTCTTTCTTTTTTCTTGTTTCAGGTAAGTGACATCGGTGCTTTTTGAATCGTTAATAAAAAGGTTTGTCTTGATATTTCATATTTATTATCTCCCTTTTTTTTCGAAGTCATTTAATTTCAATGTAACGACGTAAATTTCTTAGAGATTTATTTTATTAGTTTTACATTTATTAATTTATTTTATTTTAAATGTATTTATCTACGTATTTATTTATTTTTATTGTCATACTAAAGTGAATGTTATTTTATGTCTACAGTTAGTCGCTTCTACAACTTAGTAATTTTGTAGGATCTTAACGATTCTAAATTTTCTAGCATCTCATTAAAACATAATCTACACGGCCTATCTAAACTATTTCGTAATAGTTTTGATGTTTGGTTAAATATATAATTTAATTGATTTAATAACATCTTTGAAACCGGGTATTTATTGGAATGGCTTCTCAAATATATAAGTCCTCATACTATAATAGATAGCAAAATACCAACATTTTAAACTTAGATAGGGACCTGTAAATGTGAGGACTGGTGAAGGTACTGTTTCGTTAATTGGATACTGGGGAAGCTCACGTTCGAAGGAAAAGGCATTGATAAATGCTCTGGCACGAAACTGATTGGTATAACAGACTCCAATATATAAATGTTTAATAAAATTATATATATATATATATATATATTGAGAGAGAGAGATAATTATTTACTAAATGCTCCTTGTTCTGAACAACTGAAGATATTGATCTGTTTCCATTTGCAGGTCTAATTATTTTTCATTGACTCACATTATTTTTGCTCTATCCAGTATATTGAGCTTTCCTCAGCTCACTATAGGTCTAATTCTCTAAAAGTTACCTTTTAGTTATAAACCCTTATATATATATATATATATATATATATATATATATGAGGGAGAGGGATTAATTGTTAGCCCCAGGAAGAACTTTGACTAAAGTAAAACTTTGACTAAAGTAAAAGAAATATATATATATATATATGTATATATATATATATATATATATATATATAGTTTTTCATGGTAAACAACTGATGATCCCTTAAAATAGTGTTAGAAACAAACTAATATAATAACTGTAAAAAATAAATTGACTTACAGGAGTGATTTTCCACTGAAAGACTTGGGACTATAAGTTTTTTTTTTTTTTTTTTTAATATAGTTTTAATGGTTGAGAAACTTCCGAGACTATATATATATATATATATATATATATATATATATATATATATATATATATATATATATATATATATATATATGAGAGAGAGAGAGATTTTTTTAATTAATTAATTTATAAACTAATTAATTGTATACAGATTTTTATAATTAATTTACAAATCAATTTGTGTGCGTGCACAAAATTTAGACATGGACGCGCGTTTCTGGCTATAAGCCGTCATCAGCATGCCTCACTGGGCAGGGATCGAATATATATATATATATATATATATATATATATATATATATATATATATATATGATTAAGTGATTTAGGAAGAAAGTCAGAAATAGATAAGTTTAAATTTATCAAATTACGTCATGGTGATATATAGTTAAACTTTCTTCATGACAAGAACATGACAGAAAAGAAAGAAATAATGACAGAATTGTCAATGATAGGCATTCCTGGTAGATTGATGAAAATGTTCAAATTCACTCGTTCCCATTCATAAACAGCCGACACTTATGTACGCTAATAGCGATATAGAAGTCATACTTCTGTTCTGTTCCCAAATCAATGTTGAGTCTGCGCAGGCGCATACAACTCTACGCTCAACTGCTGACCAATATCACATCTTTTGTTTATGTAAGTTCGGTGCCATTGAACGTGGCATAGCGGCTCAAAGATGGAAGATGGAACCACTTCACGGTGATTTGACGCGTTGCGATGATTCCGACTGAATGGAGTTCATGAACCCATTTTACATCTGAAGATGTAGATGAAGAAACGATGAAGAAACGGATAAAAAAAAATGATGTCAGGTTTAAATTGCAGGGAATTTGGGGGCTTATAAGTAGAAGGGGTGACCTGAAAATGCGAAGGAGAACAAAAGGGACATCAGGGAGAGCAGATGAGGGTTAAAAAGGGGGGGGGGAAGATGAAATAAAGAGGGAGAGGATGTTGATAGAGAGAAAGTAGTCGATTGGTTGATGAGATTTGAGGAAGAGAAAGACAAAACGGAGATGTAAGAAGGAATGAAATATGTTTTATCATAAAATAAAAAAAAACACGGTTGATAATGGAATAAGAATTGATTGATGGGGTGAAGAAATAGAAATAAGACGAGATACAATGATTGAATATGTCACGGACTTTTCTATTTCCATTTAGTCCGCCATCTTGGATTCAGTTACCGGATTGTGATCAACTTCCAGTTGTGAAATTGTGATTTTTTTTTTTAATATATTAAATATCGCATATAATACTATGAAAATGTGTTTGAAAAAATCAAATATAATAATCATTTTATGAATAATTGGTATTTTAATGGATTCGGTGACCATCTCGGACGCCATATTTGAAATAAGCATAAGGTGGAAACTTTTTGACATGTTACTTGTAAAAATGTGATCCGTTGAGTCAGCCATTGAGCTCGAATTAGATTGTTTGAATGAGAAAAACTGAGTTTGCAAAGCCAGTCACATTTTTAAAAAATAAAAGGACAAATCTAAAAGTAGTCTTTTTGTTCACTATCTCTCTCTTTCTAAATACCAACAGTTTAAACTTAGATAGGGTCCCGGAAATGTGAGGTGAATGTACGGTTTCTTTAATTGGATACTGGGGAAGCTCCAGCTCAGGTGAAAATTCATTGATAAATGCTACAGCACAAAACCGATTGGTATGACAGAATCCAATATATAAATATTTAATAAAATAATATATATATATATATATATATATATATATATATATATATATATATATATATATATATATATATATATATATATATATATATATATATATGAAAGAGAGAGAGATGTGATACTTAGAAGGCAATACAATGCAGGTGTGACGGATAGACACACATTGGAGCAAATAAGGCATATAATGGTAGAACAAGTTAAATAGTTTCACCCGTTGATTCTAATTTCTTCTCAGTCTTTTCTCCAGGTTTATTGGTATTGTACTTTCTTCATGCTCCATATTCCTTCAGTTCTCTGGCTAGTTCTGTGTATTTACTTCGTTTTTCTGTCTCTTTGGTCTTTACTCTGCGACTGCTGGAACGGCGAAATCTACGATTTTACAAGATTTTTTCATTCTTGTCGATTATAATACCATCAGGTCCCCTTGCTTGTATGAGTTTATCTCTTTGTATATTCATATCCCAAAGGTTTTTGTGTTTTTCGTTTTCCAGCACTGTTTCTAGTTTATGTTTGTACCATGTGTCTGCGTATTCGAAATTCAATCGTTTGCACAGTTCCCAGTGTACTGCTTTCTCCACGCAGTCATGTATTTTCTTGTATTGTTTTGGGGCTAGTTTACTGCATTCACTTATGTGACTTACTGTTTCGTCTCTCTGTCCATGCAGTCTGCATTTACTGTTCTTCTGGGTTTTATCTATTTTAGCTTTAATATAGTTTGTCCTAATCGCATTGTTCTGTGCAGCCATCAGTAAAGATTCTGTATTTTATAATTATTATTATTAGTAGTAGTAGTAGGAGGAGTAGGAGTAGTAGTAGTATTTCATGTATAGACAATGTAATACGAGTATTTATTATTCAGGAAGATTGTTTCTTATTGTTGTATTTTACCATGTTCTTTTGCAAACGTCTGTTTTAATTAAGAAAATATATGTTTGAAATGTTAATAAATTAAAAATAATTTGAGTTGAATGTAGGTGTACGTGACGTCATTTCCTCACATGTTAGCTCTAATTCTAATCTTACTTTCCAATGAAAAATGTCTATTTACTTAATCTACCTTCGTGTGAAAATGTTCCGGGTTTTTTTCGTCATTTTAACACACCCACCTAGAAATATTGCTACATCTACTCATTTCATGATCTTCAACTTTCTGTTTAAGATCCAAATGTCACATCGCATTTCACTCCACCCCCCCCCCTTCAATATAGTTTCTGGGAACTCATTATCCACCAACATCCCCACGTCACATACTCAGAATATTTCTTGAGGCTGCCTCGTTTGTTTACGAAGATCAAATCATATTTCACGTGCTTTCAACAGGTTCTG
The DNA here is from genome assembly GCA_963556195.1 of Sepiola atlantica. Classification (NCBI taxonomy): domain Eukaryota; kingdom Metazoa; phylum Mollusca; class Cephalopoda; order Sepiida; family Sepiolidae; genus Sepiola; species Sepiola atlantica. The sequence continues at coordinate 9,174,996 of OY744521.1, read as the reverse complement.
AAAATTCGTTAATCAACAAACCTTTAGAGTTGACCTGTGGCAGGTAACTTTGCAAAACAACACAATACAATACAAGCGAAAAACAGCAAAAACAATGCGCATGTGGTCTTGAACAGGCCGCAACAAATAAAAAAAAAAGCGAATTAACGTCTCTTTTTTTCATTTAGTTCTCTTTCATCTACAAACGCGAGTGAACCTACAATTAAACGTAATTTTTTTAAGGGATTTTGTCAGAAGGAATCCCATCATAGCTAGACGTCTGACTAAGAAAATAAATTTTGAATTCATTCAATGATGTTCCTTAGTTTAAGAGTATCAAGAGATTGTCTTATCCCGTGGTTTCATTTTTTAATCCCTCTACCCTCGCAGATATTATTCAAAGTTTAATATTTCTCTTCCTCTTTAGTTTTCTTCTTTTTTCGATAAATTTGCTCGTGTCTTTTTTTTCTATTTCCTTCCTTTATAATTGCGTATTTTTCCCACCTTTTCATATTGTGTATTTCCCTGGTAACTCTATGATGTTCCATGCTGAAACAAACTGGTAGCGGCACCAAATGAATAAGTGTGTTGCATTGTATCGCAATCTTAATTCAGGCTTGTGGCCCGTTGCTGTTGTACACCGCGGGCGTCTCTGAAGAGAAGATTTTCCAACAAAAAACACAACGGCATTTTCGGTTCCACAATTGTATTTTATATCCCCGGAGAACGAAAGAATAAACCGCAATTGCGAATTAGCCATTCAAAGTATCCCACGCTTTTCCTCAATGGTTATGGGAAGGGAGGCCGGTGTCCTCCGGTCGTCAAAGCACTTGTGCACACGACATAATTGTCAAGAGAAAAAGAATCAACCCTCTTCTTTCACTCGTGACGTCAGTTCCCACACAAGCCCCATTCGTCGCCACCAATGAGAGTGATTAGGAAAAACTTCACAACCTGTCTTTCTCATATGCAGTAGTCGCCGCGAAGAGAGAAACTCACATATACGCCGTGAGTCGGCTCGGCGGCCACCTTTCCTTACAAAACAGACATCTATACACTAACACTGTTGGGTAAGGTATCAACTCGCAATCTACCTATAACTATGGGTAAAAATAACAACTTCAGCTCAATTAAATATATTCAATGAATCGTATGAAATGGGTCTTGTGTTTTTGACCTCCAAGGTTTCATTCTCATGTTGGTTGTTATTTCTATAACGTTTCAGTTGATGTAACCTCAAACCTTCTTCGGGTGCATCTTTTCGAACCTGAGAACCTATTAAGGCTTTTTAACTGAACCATTTTATTTAATTGATGAGAGTATTGATTTACTCCTCTCCAGGAGTTAGGCACAAGGCCAGTGTTTATCTTACTCCCACAAGTAAGATGTGACCCAAGGTCGAGTCGGGAAAGTGGGGTTTAAAAATTGCCTGGGCAGCCCCGTCGGCATTCCCCGGTAGGGGCGCCTCAGACAATAAGCAATAAACTTACTCCTCCCGAAAGAGGGGAGGCGAAGCCTTGAAGGATGGACCTCCTAGAACTGCACAGGACAGACCCATAGACCGGCATAAATCAAGCCCCGAAGGCCAAGACAATACCAGTTTATGGGGTGCAGTATCCATCGGAACAGATACTACACTTTGATCTTAGCCAAAAGGCCAATTGATGAGAGTAGATTGTTCTCGTTCCGTCAGCCATGATCGTGTAAAAGTGATTGAAAGTCAGTTATAAGTGACAGTCTTCTGGGGGTTGAAGGTTCAATCCTTACCGAAAAATAACATAAGAATCAACACTTCTACCTAGTCAATTATGTTTCTTATGTGCGATTTCAAGTTCGTGTAAATATGTTTTATTAAACACTGTTTAATGTTCGGTAGTTATCCAGTATATAAATCTTTTTTAGTTTCTTTAGATCGAACTCCGGAACCAATACGAAATTTCGAACTAAACCCTTTATTTAATCTACAGGTGTATATTGTTCTTGCTCCATCAGCCATGACTTGGTTCAAGTGTTAATGGAGTATTATGTTATTCTAAGTTATTATCGCTTATAGTAATGATTGAACCTTCAACCTCTAGTAGACTATCGGTTAGAACTTATTGTTAATAAACGCCTTTATCTGTTGTGCCACGTGTAAAAATTTCGAAACACCATAATTCGAAAGAAGAAAGTAGGAAGTGGGCCTTGGGTTTATTTTTTGGCAGCCTCGTAACTCTCGCTTTTCTTTTTTTGTCTTTTAGTCCTCACATTTCATGAGCGATGTTTCTGACAAAGGGGGGAGAATTGCTGTTTTCTGGGTCGGAATCTATCCATCTAACACTTATCTTTGGCTAGTTTTAGTACCTTGAAGTATTTTTTAGCTCTTTACATCAAGTGGTTTCATGCCTTGTCTGGAGCGATTTCCATAAAAAAAACTTAAGTATATATGCTGCAAGAATAGACAAACGAGCACAAGTTTCTTACTAAGACATTTGCATTTAATAGTATTCTGTTTTCTTTTTCATTTAGACCATTTCATGAAATGTTATATTCCCTTTTACTTTGTATTTCATATTAAATATCCCTACGCTTCTTTGTTTAATACTTTATTCTTTACTTTTTATTACTTGTTCATTATTAACTCTTTTTTTTCTGTGCGCTTTTCTCCCTATCTACTGCACGTTATTCCGCATTTATTACTTGCCTGTCCGCCATTTTGGATCGTCAAAGCAATGATTACCCTTTTCGCCAACAACTTGATCTTTTCTCCGCCAAACAATTAAAATATCGAAGCTTTTTAATGCATCGCTCATATTTTCCATTCTTTCTCTCTTATCAGTTTTCCTTCCGCAATTATATGCCCGTCGCCATATTTAATCTAACCCTGTAATAGATGACACATTGTTCTTCTTCATATTCATAAAATTCGAAAAGCTATTAGTATTTTAGAATGCAGCGTAATTACGCATTCCTTGGATATGCAATTCATACATTGAATCGACTTTCTAATCGAGGCTTTAGATTTCAATCAGGTGATATCAAAAGTGTCCGACTGGAATCTTTCAAAAAATATCACGTGACTGAAATCACGGACGGTCTTTATAAATGAATTCCTTTTCCTACATATTCGAATTATCTTTCTTAACTTTTAATATTTTTAGTAACGCAATATGAATTAGTATGTTACGAGATTTTAATTCGTTTTTGCTGCCATTGGTTTCTTCAGCTACTCACTTGAATGTCGGCTTGTTTCTTGGCCTTTTGGCTAAGATCAAAGTGTAGTATCTGTTCCGATGGATACTGCACCCATAGACTTGTATTGTCTTGGCCTTCGGGGCTTGATTTACGCCGGTCTATGTGTCTGTCCTGTGCAGTTCTAGGAGGTCCACCCTCCCAGGCTTTGGGGAGAGGTAAGTTTATTGCTTACTGCCTGAGGCTCCCCTACCGGGGAATGCCGACGGGGCTGCCCAGGCAATTTTTAATGGCCAGAGTGCTCACCGCTCGGGCGCTGGCTTTTCAAACCCCACTTTCCCGAGCCGACCTTGGGTCACATCTTACTTGTGGGAGTAACATAAAAACTGGGCTTGTGCCTAACTCCTGGAGAGGAGTAAATCAATACTCACTTGAATGTCGGCTTGTTTCTTGGCCTTTTGGCTAAGATCAAAGTGTAGTATATGTTCCGATGGATACTGCACCCCATAGACTGGTATTGTCTTGGCCTTCGGGGCTTGATTTACGCCGGTCTATGGGTCTGTCCTGTGCAGTTCTAGGAAGTCCACCCTCCCAGGCTTCGCCTCCCCTCTTTGGGGAGAAGTAAGTTTATTGCTTACTGCCTGAGGCTCCCCTACCGGGGAATGCCGACGGGGCTGCCCAGGCAATTTTTAATGGCCAGAGTGCTCACCGCTTGGGAGCTGGCTTTTCAAACCCCACTTTCCCGACCCGCCCTTGGGTCACATCTTACTTGTGGGAGTAAGATAAAAACTGGCCTTGTGCCTAACTCTTGGAGAGGAGTACATCAATACTCACTTGAATGTCGGCGACTTAAATATAAAATTACTTTCGTTATACTATATACGTTCAAATATGCAAAGGATCATCAAAATCAGTGAGAGTTGAGTAATGCCTTTCATTATCTCCCTTTGATTACAGAAGCTCACAGTGGAACTCTCCTGTGTTTAAACAACAATTTTGACTTGAGAGTAATAACATGTACTGATAGGTACACAAGCGTTTCCCTTTCTCTCCAATCTCTTGTTTGTATATTGGAATAAGTAGGAATTATTTGCATCATTAAGACTACAATTCTCGTTGTAGTTGTTATTATTTCCAAGTTATTATTTCCAAGCTATTATTTCCAAGTTATTATTTCCAAATTATTATTTACAAGTTATTATTTACAAGTTATTATTTGCAAGTTATTATTTAGTAGTTATTATTTACAAGTTATTATTTGCAAGTTATTATTTAGTAGTTATTACATACAAGTTATTACATACAAGTTATTATATACAAGTTATTATTTACAAGTTATTATTTGCAAGTTATTATTTAGTAGTTATTTACAAGTTATTATTTACAAGTTATTATTTACAAGTTATTATTTACAAGTTATTATTTACAAGTTTCCCGTTGATATACTCTCTGATCTTCGGGTGCAACGTTTTGAACTTTTGTTGGTGAGAGTGTGGTGTCTACATCTTCTGGTGTTATTGAAGCTGGATATGGTAGTGAGGGGGAACCGTTGGTTAAGAGGGTCTGGTGGAAGGCTTTGGTGTGTGTTGTTTTTTAGGTAGTGGATGAGCATTTGTTCTGTATGCAAATAATAAAATTATAATAAATAGTATATGAATAAACAAATATTAATAAGATGATAAGCTTTAGCTGAATAATTATATAATTAAATTATGATATGAATAATTAATATTGATGTCCAATCAGCTTATCTTAATTATTTTTCTGCATACCTACTTTCAATTCTCTGCGGTATTTCGTCAACATTTGATCCCATCAGTCCACCTTGTTTTTTTTCGACCACTCGGTCATATTTTTTGTTCTTTTGATAATGAGAGGTCCCGCTCTCGAAAATTCAAGTTTACCTTATTCCGGAACTTTTAATTGTCTGACAGTAACCACTTTTTTATTTACTGTTCTGGTATTTAATCTGTTTTATGTGAAATATTAATAAATTGATTTGAGATTCCATTTTCTCTTCTCAGTTATTTTTGTTCATCTGTTCCATCTTTCGGGTCTATTTCACATTGCTGCTGCCTCAGATTTCAAACTTACACACACACACACACACACATATATATATATACACATATATATATAATGGTTCCTGGTTATAGTGTTTAGATAGTATTATTGTTATTGTTATTATTATTATAATTAATATTATTTGATATGCAAATTACCATATCACACTGTCGTCATAAGGGTACTATATTATTATTATTATTATTATTTATTTATTTATTTATTATGTATATGTGAGTGAAATTGAAGCTGAATTATTTCTACATTTGATTATTGGGGAAGTGGTCGTTTGATCAGTACCACTGAAGAGCCATGAATATTATAACTGTCCTGTTTTTAAATCTCCGAAACAGTTACATAGTAAACAGCTTATGATCCCCACTTTAATATTTCTCACTTAAGATAAGGTCCCCTTTTTTGTTTCACTGCTAGATACTTTAATCCCCTTTTTTTATTTCTGAATTTTCCAGCGGTAAGTCAGCTTATGAAAGTCTGCGATATTTTGAATTTAGTTAGTATCCCTAAGAATGTAAACAGCATTTTCTTTTTTTGTTGTTAATTGACTCAAAGCTTATTTAGATTATATATATATATCTTTCTATCTTTTTCTATCTATCTATCTATCTATCTATCTATCTATCTATCTATCTATCTCTATCTCTCTCTACGTGATCAATTAGGTGTGCAGAAGCCTGTTAGCATTTCTTCCTTCCTGTCTTCCTTTCTTTTTAGTGTCTTAATCTCTTTCTCTCTCTTTTTCTGTAGCTTTTCTATCTCCCTCTCTTTCTTCTTTCGTATACGTTTCTTTTGGTTAGATCTAATCCAAAGTTGATCATCCCCAGATCCCAGCACGTTGAATGCTCATCTAATTTACCTCCATCGATGGCAAGTGTGGATCGTCAAACCCCGGAGACGAAACCTCATCACATGACGCGAGCGAACCTCATGGTTTATTATTGAATAACCAAAGACAAAAAAATTATAATGAACGGCGAAGTAGGATTGACCAACCGAGTGTGTATTTCTCATAAATACGTTGCGCGTAGAGCGAGAAATCGCGCATGAAGCTCACCTTTACATGAAACATTGGCCAGAAGGAAACACCTGCTCGCCGCGAAGAAAGACATATTCATGAACCAAACATTAGATCGGTTACCTTTAAGCATATTAGAATCGTTCCTGGGGCAAATACATCATCATCATCATCATCATCATCAATAATAATAATAATAATAATAATAATAATAATAATAATAATAATAATAATAATAATAATAATAATAATAATAAGAAGAAGAAGAAGAAGAAGAAGAATACATTTTTGTGAAGTGTCAAGGAGGATGGAAACCCCGAGGAGATTGAGCATCAAACAGAAGCCTTCTATAAATATGCGGAAAATACTTGAACCTTGGGCTGTGTTTTGCCACTCAAATTACATAGAAAACCGACAGTATATACCAGAGAGAATCAATGGTATCCGACATTTGTGATAACGCAAAATGATTTGCAGCGGTTATCGAAAAAGGTAGTTTCACCCTTAATACAATGTATACATACACATATATATTTTTTCTTTTACAAACACACATGTATCTGTCTATCTACACACTGTTATAATGTTATGTAATACCTGTACCAAGATGGTCTGGTGGAAACTCCGTATGATATAATATTTCGGGAACTCTTTTCTTCTTCAGAATCGTGCTCAACTCATATATATACCTAGCTCTACTTACGTATCGAGCACTGTTGAAGTAAATACTGAAAATTGATACATAAAAAGTTATATCTCCTTATAAAATTTTATGTGGATATATTAAATAGTAATATATATATATATATATATATATATATATATATATATATATATATATATAATTAGTACTTCATGTATCCGCATAAAATTTTATAAGGAGATATAACTTTTTATGTATCAATTTTCAGTATTTACTTCAACAGTGCTCGATACGTAAGTAGAGCTAGGTAGTAAGCTATGAAAATATATTTATGGCAATTAAGCTACACAGAGGCTCTCGCGTTTCATCCCCGGAGGGCGGGGAGAATCTTCAGGCATCTTCAGGCTAAAATGCCTGAAGATTCCTCCCGGGGATGAAACGCGGGAGCCTCTGTGTAGCTTAATTGCCATAAATATATTTTCATAGCTTACTATATATATATATATATATATATATTATTTTCTTAAATACTAATAAACTTGGACATTTTGATCAAGCGTGGTTTCATCCATATGACAACGTATTGTAATCGATCACTTTGTCTTAAAAGCTTCCGATCAATATTCGAGATCAATCACACCAGTCTCGCTGAGATATGAACGTACTTATTGTTGGCGAAGTAAGAACTGCTTTAGAGAAGGAAGATAGGTTTTACAGTGGACGTGAAGAATAGAATATGCCAAGTTGTATACTACGCAGGTCCTGGCAGACCACTGGGTAAGAAACATGCTATTTGAAACGTGAGCGTAACAGAACAATAAAAAGATATTCAAAACTAAAGTGTGACGGACTCACCGACGGAGTATTAGGAGGCTCACCTCTCATCGAACTAATTGTAATTCTGTTTGGTGTCGAAAGATATGGTGGCACCACCATAATTGTTAACTGTCAGCCGATAGGAAGAAAACAAAAAAAAAGTATGAATCAAAGTGTGTACAACTACAAATAAGGGGAGAAAACCTTCAACCAACACGACCGACCTCTATTCAGTCTGTTTCAATTAAGGAACGAATCCCCATGCTGCTATAACCTCAACATTGATTCGTCGGCGATTAAAATTCCATTTCAAACTGACATATGACAGATCGACTGAACTAAGAACCAAGATTCTCAAAGATCCAAGAAAGGATTAGCGCAATTCAAAAAGGGCTCTCATCAAGAAAGGGCTTCTATCCATAAGAAATACGTAAATTTATAGAAACGGTTATTAAGTTTGATACCATTAAGTTTTAAAGGTGTTTGAATCATTTTTACACGCAGGTACCCTGACGTTGTCTGGAGTGAATGAGAAGGCCTGTATTTATTGATCCTAGCGCTGAATCCGATATCACCATTTTTATTCATACTGTTTTTAATTTCTTTAATTTTCATTTTTCAAATATTAATTAACAATAAAATAAGGTAAAACTGTTTAAGGATGACAAGCACGGACGCAGACCCCACGATATTATTGTTTAAAACCTTAATATAAAAGTAATGCCACTATTTGATTGTTCGTACAATTTTACTCGAAAAAAGTTGTCAACTGTATTCCCGGATAGAATGACAGACAGGCAGACAAAGAGAGACGCACAAATCTGTCTATCTATCTATATACTCATATAACTCTGTTCATCGTGTTATCATGTTTGTCTCCGTCCACACTAGATGATGTCATCAAAATCATTGTCTCAAAATGAGGATGTTCCTAAAGGGTGACGTCATCTGTTACAACAGAGACGATGATAACCAGGCACAGTGGATGACGTCAAAGAATAGTAACGTCATGCATCGAATTAGAGAGAAGAGAAAGAGATCCTTTATCTAGACGAACCGGGCCATGACTAGGGTCACGGGTCGTCTACTAAACGAACCGCCTGGTATACTACTACAACTCTGTTGGTAATCTTGTTATCTTGCTTGCTTGTTTTTAAGCTGTCCTCGTCGATACTAGATGACGTCATCCTTTTGTATATTATAGATTTCACGTTTTCTATTTCTGGTGTACTTTATATCCAAATCATTTTGAAATGCGTTTTTTTGTGTCAGGTCACCAAAGTTAAGCAATATTGAACGCGATTCGTGACTTCAAACACTCAATTCACGTGTACAAACCTTCCTATCATTTTACTGGAAACCCATTGTAGGGCTTACAACAATGGATATTTCGCGCTGGTATGTTTTAACCCAAACTAGAAATACTATTTAAAAGCAACGTCTACTTATACCGTTGCTATAGTGTTTACTTTGCTACACAAGTGTATACATATGATAAACGGTTTTATTTAACACTATATTACAAATATACAGACACGATATCCCCATTATAGTTAAATAATGATATCAAATAATATCGGAGTATAACAGTGTTTAAACCTAGTAGTAGTAGTAGTAGTAGTAGTAGTAGTAGTAGTAGTAGTAGTAGTAGTAGTACGACATGTGTAGACTCCTATCGGCGTGCCAAATTTGGTGCAATTTTGTCGAGTAATTTTGGAGCCTATAAATGTTCAACAAACGGACAGGCTGACAAAATATGTCTAATTATTATAATAAATACTAGATTCTCGGAGTATAGACAGTTAGTCTAACATTATATATATATATATATATATATATATATATATATAGTAAGCTATGAAAATATATTCATGGCAATTAAGCTACACAGAGGCTCCCCCTGTGGATGAAACGCGGGAGCCTCTGTGTAGCTTAATTGCCATAAATATATTTTCATAACGTACTACCTAGCTCTACTTACGTATCGAGCACTGTTGAAGTAAATACTGAAAATTAATACATAAAAAATGATATCTCTTTATAAGATTTTATGTGAATACATGAAATAGTATATATATATATATATATATATATATATATATATATATATATATATCACTGTTCACATAGACGACCGATAAAGTGTTGGGCACGGGTCGTCTATGTTATCCGTTTCAAGGGAAGACTTCATCCTTTTATTACTTCAGCATTTATGACGTCATAAAGGATCGTTCAAATTTGTTTCACATATTTTAGTGGATGACGTCATCTCTTTGTGGCATCTTTCTTTTGCGACGTCATAAAGCATTATCCCGGTATCTTTCAATTCTGTGTAAGTGGCTGACGTCATCTCTTTGTGATTTCACTACTTCGTGATGTCATCCTGTGTGCACGGAGAGTTTTAATAGTATCAAGTATTTAAGATTTCCCAAAATCAACGCCGCCATTGATTTCTGTTAAAAATGTTTCTTGCTATCGCAAATGTAATTAAATTTGAACATGTTTCGGCAGACTAATTGCAGACGATCTATGAAAGAAGTCAATTGAATTTGATTTTCATGAAATACATTTTTTTTTAAATAATTATGAATTTCAGCAATTTAAATCAATGTTTCAGATTTATGTCGGGGAAATTATTCAAATTCAATAATGACAAACGTCAGAAAAGGATTTATCGATCTTAATTCGATTAGTTCGTTTTATCAGAAACTGTCTGCAGATTCCAAAACCAGATATCGATATTTATGATCAAATTTACACTTTCCGAACAAATGTTTGATTGATCAATCACATTTCATTTCGATTACGAATTCAATTTAAATTAAAAACCGCTACACGTGTTGTTAATTTACGAATTAAACTGGTTTGGAGTAATTACTCGAAATGAAAACATAACCTCTTTCGGTGCATGTTTTGATCGAAAGTCTGTTGTTTCCTCTTCGTGGTAAACACAGTGTTAAAGCAAAAAGTCCCTTTAAAAAGACATTATAGTTTTATTTGTCGGTGCTGTTCTTCATTCGCGAATAACATGCTAATAGATGAAACTAATGGTAGAACATGTATTAGTGAATAAATAGAATGGATGTCATTTCCAATGGCGGTATCGAATTTAGTAACCAGTGTTCAGCTGTCTGGCCAGTTGAGTGTAAATTAAATAGATAGATATTAGAAACCGGAGAGTTGCTATATAAGCAGCCTGGGATGTTCTATTGTGCTTAGATGGGAAAATTTATTCTCTGTTTTTTTATCAACTGGGTGCCAGTTCGAGCCATTAGCCAGTAAGGCTCATTTTGATTCTGTGGGTGGCAGTAATGACACCGAATGGATAAGGAGAAAGAAATGGATGGGCACGAAAAGGAACAAGCAACAAGCAATTGTAAGTAGTAAAATGTCTGTAAAAATAAGGGGGGGTTCGTTATACAGGATTTTATTTTGTTTTTATTCAATGTTAATTATCTAATATATTTAATGTCTGTGGAGGCATCCAATGAGAAACCGAAGAAGACATGGCCGTGGGAGGATGGATATTACGGGCAGTCGATACACGTGGTCAGACAAGACGTCAGTGGCGAGTATGTATATAGGATGAGTAAATGATAAGCTTCTGCTGATTGTTATCATGCCTCGTTGGTCACAGTTATCCATTAGACGTGCAATATTGTTATGAGCAGCAAGGATAAGCAGTTGCATGCGAAGTCGAGGAAGGTTTTACCAAAAAAACACGCGAAGGAATGACGCAGAAGCTACGTTACTACTGTTACTCCATTGATATGCAGTTCTGCGTCTAACACGTATTTACTTGTCGCACGCACATCCAGAGACGACTAGGAGACGACGGTTCCTGATGTTGACTCTACCTGGATTTCATCAAAGTCCCGTTTTCTTTATTACCCCTTTTTATCTTTCTTCTGGCAATAACACACCTCATACAAAATGGCGACCGCCTGGTTGAAAAGAAACTCAAACACATAGTCGACGCAACGATAATTCTTATTTATCACCGTTGGATTTTGGTGGCGGGGCATTCACGCTGTTAAGTGTCATTCTATCCCTGTAATGTTCTTAGTAAACAATATAGACACATTTATGTACACTAATCCCCGAACCCCCTTAAGGATAAAATAAGGGGATTGAATTATCGGTACCAGTTTGAGTAAATAGTCCAGGAAAGGGAAACTGATTTTTTTTTTTTATTTACTCCTCGCGGAGTTAGGCACAAGGCCAGTTTTATCTTACTCCCACAAGTAAGATGTGACCCAAGATCGGGTCGAGCAAGTGGGGTTAAAAGCCAGCGCTCGAGAGGTGAGCACTCTGGCCATTTAAAAATTGCCTGGGCAGCCCCGTCGGCATTCCCCGGTAGGGGCGCCTCAGACAGTAAGCAATAAACTTACTCCTCCCCAAAGAGGGGAGGCGAAGCCTGGGAGGGTGGACCTCCTAGAACTGCACAGGACAGGCGTGCAGTATCCATCGGAACTGATTTAAAAAATATAAACTCCTTCAGATTATATAGAATCTTGCACAAGTCATTCTGAATGAAGGGGAGATAACTGAAGCTAGATTGATCCGAACATATGTGGAATCACTTATTGGAGTTGACAGAAAACGGGATTTTTTTGCGTATATAGCATCATAAAGTAATGATTAAATAGCTGATCTTGCCAGTAGAACGAGCTCGATATTAACCGAGTGTCCTTCTATGAATATCCTTGTTTCAAACTAATCCACTCTCATTATTAATAGATGTGAACTTTCATGGCTCGGTATTGTTTTTGGATTTTATTTCTGTTTATATCGCATCCGTCCCAACAGGTTGTATTTATTTATCGCGTTTACCTGTTCTCGAAGAAAGCAATTTCTGAAACTATAAACATTTATTTTTTTCTGGTGGAATTTGAGCTTCTGTGTCTTGATTGGCTGTTTTGACTTATGAAGCTTTTGTAAACAACGTCCAAAAACACCGTGACTACTCATGTTATGCTTACATTTGTTGCGTTGTGTGATTTGTCATGGTGTAACTGGTCGATCGACGTCCCAACTACGGATGTAAAAGATACCATCACCAGAAGAAAAGCATAGAAATCAAAAGAAAGAACAGCAAAAGAACAAAGAAATGCTACCATAAAGCATCCTCTCGGCGTTCATCAGCAATCGACTCCAAGAAAAGATCGCCGCCTTATATTGTCATACAGAAAGTTAACGCCAATAATTCGTTTTATTTTGTTTAAAAAAAAAAAAAGTAATAAGGCAAATAAAAGCGGGTTCATTGTTTTTATTTTCCGGAAAATATTTTTCAATATTGCCTTCGACTCACATAGATACACTTGTTTTTTTTTTTTGTACAATTTTTCCAGCCATCTAAATCAACTGACACTGTCGGACTGGTACCTGGGCATTGATCGCTCCTATTTGGCGATCAAGTTTGATTGGTTTTCGACCCGAATATTTTTATGACTCGTGGAAGTACATCACTGCGGAAACACATCAAAGCACCGAACTGGTGTATGAAATGAATCAAATACTGACCGAAAGAAAATAAAATTTGAACACTGAAAAATATAAAGCTGTACCTACCCAACGTTGCCCGATCATTGCAATTTTTTTTTGCTGTGTGTAAGCTATACAGTTTATTTTTCAAAATAATATGTTTATTCTAGACAAAGTAACTGTGGC
>OY744521.1:9146620-9154120 GCA_963556195.1 Sepiola atlantica | reverse complement strand
CATATGTATAGTTGTGTATGTATTTGTATGTATATATGTACATATGTATAGTTGTGTATGTATTTGTATGTATATATGTATATGTATGCGAATATATATATATGTATGTATATATAAGTATATGTATTTCATGTATATATATGTATGTATATATAAGTATATGTATTTTCATGTATATATATATATGTATACATATATATGTATTTGTATGTATATATGTATATGTATACATATATATATGTATATATATATATATATGTATTAATATATATGTATATATATATATATGTATAAATATATATATGTATATATATATATATATGTATGTATATGTATGCATATATATATGCATATATACGTATGTATATATACGTATATGTATGTATATATATGTATGTCTATGTATATATATATATGTATACGTACGTATGTATGTATGTCTATGTATATATATATATGTATACGTACGTATGTATGTATGTATGTATATGTATGCATATATATATATGCATATATACGTATGTATATATACGTACATGTATGTATATATATGTATGTCTATGTATATATATATGTATACGTACGTATGTATGTATGTTTATGTATGCATATACATGCATGTATATAAATGTATGTATATATATGTAAGCATATATATATACATATGTATATGTATGGATATATATATATGTATGTATTAGTGTATGTATATATGTATGTGTATGTATATATGTATGTCTATGTATATATGTATAGGTATATGTATATGTATGTAAATATATCTCTATGTATAAATATGTATATATATGTATATGTGTATATATATGTATATATGTATATGTGTATATATATGTATATATATATATATATGTATATGTGTATATACTATGTGCATATGTATATGTAGGTATATATATGTATGCATATGTATGTGTATATGTATGTATGTGTATATATATGTATGCATATGTATGCATGTATGTATGTATGTGTATATATATGTATGCATATGTATGCATGTATGTATGTGTGTATATATATGTATGCATATGTATGCATGTATGTATATATATATATGTATATATATGTATATATACGCATATGTATATACATGCATGCATGTATGTACATATGTATATATATGAATATATATATATATGTCTATGTATACATGTGTACATATGTATGCATATGTATATATATATGCATAGGTATACGTATATATATTTATATATAGATAGATATGTGTGTGTATGTATATTATATACATGTATGTATATATATGTATATGTATATATGTAGATAGATATATATATATATGCATATGTATATATATATGCATATGTATATATATGTATGTATAGATTGATATATATATGCATATGTATATATATATGTATATATATATGTGTATATATATATGTATATATATGTATATATATATGAATATGTATATATATATATGTATATATAGATTGATATATATATCCATATGTATATATATATGTATATATAGATTTATATATATATGCATATCTATATGTATAAATATGTATATGTATATATATGCATAACTATATGTATATATAGATAGGTATATATATATGCATATGTATATGTATATATGTATGTATAGTTTAATATATATATATATATGTATGTATGGTTTAATATATATATATATGTATAGTTGAATATATATATGTATGTATATATTGATTTATAGTTGAATATATATATATATAAATGTAAATATATATGTATGTTTATGTTAGTATATATATATGTGTGTATATGTTAATATATATATATGTATGTATATGTAAATATATATATATATATGTATGTATATGTAAATATATATATATATGTATGTATGTATGTATATGTATATATGTGTATACGTGTATGTGTATATATATGTGTGTGTGTATAGGTATGGATGTATGCATATGTATATATATGTGTGTAAATGTACGTATGTATATATATATATATATTTGTATGGTCAAATATAAACCAAAAGTAAATCTTTTAGTAGATGTTTCCTATAGTAAAGAGTTTTAGCTCAATATACGAGATAAAGCACTTGTAGAGATAGAAGAAAAAGAGTGATAAATATGCGACGATTGTCCAAATTTATTTTAAAGTTCAATTGTTCAATGCAAGGTGTAAACAGTAATAAACTTGTGTTTATTATTCTTTCCTTAAGCCAAGGCTTTTCAATAATTCTGATCTCATCATCAGAGGAGAAATACAGATAGATAAGTTGGCTTTCGAAAAAGCCAAAGTTCAAATATTTGAAAAATATATGAAAAATATTATTTAAAAATGCAGTTAAAGGGAAGTGCCGTAAAAAAGATATGTGGTTTGTCCGGGTGGTAATTTTCCGTGTAAAAGATGTCTAATGAATTGTAGAAAGCGAAAAAAACTTTTGCGTAGGGGCAGTATGGAGAAAATGTTCCAAACGCACTTAAATGGAATTGAAAAGAGAAAAGCTGGCCATTATTGATAACTTCCTGGACCATAGAAAAAGGCAAATGACATCTAGTCCAAAGAAAGCCTAAATGAAACAAAAAAGCTAAATTTGGGGTTGGGGGAGGGGAGTTAAAGAGCGAGGGGGTTGTAGTGTTCGGATTGGTTGAGATAGCCGTCGTTGCAGCTGGGAGGAAAGAAAGAAAAAAGAAAAAGGGTTGGATGGGGGAGAGGAGGTTAAAGTGAAAGCGGGATTGAGGGTAGGATCGGGCGATATATAGTCAAGGTTTAGAAATAGGTTATTGAGAGTAAGATTTATATGAAGAGAGAAGGAACGGGATAAAAAATCGTATATAAAATGGATTTAGGGAATGGCAGGGTAAATTCGAAAGTATAAAGTTTGCCGATGCTAAAAATAGAGGTAACTTCTAACATTTCAGAGATAACAAGCAAACATTTGGCGAATATTTGCAGTTACTAGCTAAGGTTTCTAGGGATTTAAAAGGCCTAAACCGATTATAAGATCTCGATCTTTGAAAAGCCTTAAAACAGATTAGTTAAAAGCATGGTAAAATAAGTAACGGTATGTGAGAGAATAAATGATTAATTAAAATTAAAAATTAAAAAGAACTAGAGAATAATTAATTAAAATTAAAAATTATTTTAAATTTAAATTAAGGGCCAGATGAAGAAGAGAAATTAAATGACAAAGGAGAAGAAATATTAAGGAGTAAGTTTAGTAATATTAACTCGATGTATAGTTAAAGATCTAGCCTGTCCTACTCAGTTATATTAAAAATTTAGGAGAGGGGAACAGTTCAAGCGATAAGGATAAGTTGTTTGTAACAATTTGTTTCGATTATAATAATAAGAGGTGGAATTGGGTTAGTTCAATTGAAACTTGAGTGCAGTGTCAGTGTTTAACATCTATAGTTTAAATGGTGAGTGAGCAGTAACAGGGCAACAATTAGCAATCACAAGTTTAAATTTGATTTATTGGGAAGCTTGCAAGAGGCTTCCAAGTGGTTTAAAAGTATGATTAGAGAGGATGAGGGTAAAATTGGTCAAAATAGGATAAGATGAGTAAAAGAGTAAAAGACCGATAGAAAACGGCTCGCGAGTAGTTAGAAGAATTAGGATTATTTAAGGCAGGCCAAAGTATGTAGTTATGCAACTAGTCTGAATCACTCCATTAGTTAAAGATTTTTTGGGGGTTGGAGACTATTAAGGGGATGAGGTAGAAACGCTAGTAACAACTGATTTCAATTTAAGTATTATGGGCCGGGGTTGGATTGAATTAAGTAAACTTACATTTTAATGCTAGTGTGTTGGAGATGTAATAGGAATTACAGGGGGATATATATGGACTAATTTGGAGAGAAAATCGAAGATCGTAGTTAAAAAGAAGACAAAAGGAAGCTACGAGGGAAGCTGTTGCCATTAGAAGGAGGCTAATATAAGGACGATATAGTAGATACGTGGAAGATAAGAAGAAAGTGAGATTAAGAGGCCATGGAGAAGTTTGTGGGCAGGTTTGCGGACAGAAAAAAATATAAGAAGTTTGGAGTAAAACTGAAGTAAAAAGAATAGTAGAAGCTATATTGCAGAGGAGGGATAAATGTCTAGATATAAGATATGTTAATGATCGGTGGGTTGTCGGAGGAATAATGTTAGTTCAATCAATGATAGGTGCTACGGGTAGATACAGTTATTAAGTGCAATGGGGAAGAAAAAATTTATTGGGAAGGTTTATTGGTGAGATTAGGGGCGTTAAGAATAGAAGTTAACAAATTTACCGAAATATATAGTTTAGAGATTTGTCTGATGCTAAAAGAGGAGAGTTATTGGCTGGGAGGAGGAGTGTCAGAGGGAGTAATGAAATTAATGTATTAAATTTTCGCGTGTGCCTGCAATTAGAAATAAGCTCATTTTTAGAGTTAATAACATTTAAGCTCTTGGGTGCTGTAGCTATCATAAAAGTTTCCAGGGTACATAGTTGGCAGAAGGCAGAACCAGGAGTGTATGAGTTAGACTTTTTTAATATAGACCAACTTAGGGAGTAGGGAATCTTTTTGATGTTAGAGCTTTTTATTAGGTTGGATAGAGAAGTGCTAGTGGTATTATTATTATTGTGTTTAAAGGAGTAGATATGGTTATAGATTCGAGTCTTAATGGGGAAAGTACTAGCACCAATATAGGTATGTATTTTGTGGGGGGTTGCTGTTATAGTATTTGTGTTGTTTATAGGATGCTTACGGTTTGTATGCTCGTGTTCTGATCCAAGTTTAAGTTAGGGTTATTGGTTGGGGAAGATGAGATAGCTTGAGGGGTGAGATCAGATCCATTATTAGTTAGCAATAGTTGTTGGTCAGTGTAAAGGGTGCTATTTAGTGCAGGGAGTTGTAGATGGGGATAGTTGAGGGAAAGGGGGGGGGTTTGTATGTTGGTATTATTTTGCATATTGGTATTAGTTTGTAAAATGGTGTATTGCTTAACAGTACAGGAATATACAACGTTACTTTGTATGCAATCACCGTTTAATGGGCATTCTCTAGATATTTGGCAATTGCAGTTATTAGTGGGGTGTATGGTAGGTGCTAGTTGTTGATCAGATTTAATTTTTCTTTTGTTAGATGTGATGATGGTTTGTGCTATGTTAGACATTGGAGAGTAAAAGAATAATATTTGGTTTAACCCACCCTACAACTGCAATGTAAAAGCTAATATAGCTAAGGAATTTTTCAAAATTTTAGATAACTCGTTCAAGCACCCACATAAATATAGCACTATTTAAAATAAGGATTCAATTAAAATTGCCAACTCCATAGCGGGCATAAATGGAAAGTTTAGTGATTATGTTAAATATTTTATTTTCGAGGTCGGTCGTGTATAAATTACTAAAGGTCGGTCAAAGGAGAGATCCCATAGAAACTCCGTCAATTTGGGTATACCTGTTGCCCTTATGGTTAAGGAAAGGGACATCAGTTGTTAAATTTAATAACTTTTTAAGTATTTCAGGATCAATTTGTAGAAGAGATGGGTTATAATATATGCTATTTATAATTATATCAATTGTTTTCTATACAGGGACATTTGTAAACAGACTTAGATAGACAATTCGGAAAATTAAAAAAATAAGAACAGTCGCATCAAACAAAACCACTCCGTGTTATATAATAATGTTTCGCTAAATAAAAATATGCTGCCAAAATACACACGATATATGTATGTATATATATATGAATATATGCATATGTATACATGTATATATATATATATATATATATATATATATGTATATGTATGTATATATGTATCTATATATATGTATATGCATGTTTATATATGTATATGCATGTTTATATATGTATATGCATGTTTATATATGTATATGCATGTTTATATATGTATATGCATGTTTATATATGTATATGCATGTTTATATATGTATATGCATGTTTATATAGGTATATGCATGTTTATATATGTATATGCATGTTTATATATGTATACGCATCTATATATATATGCATACGCATTTATATATATATATGTATACGCATTTATATATATATATATGTATACGCATCTATATATATATATGTATACGTATGCATATATATATATGTATACGCATCTATATATATATATGTATACGCATGTATATATATATATATATATATATGTATACGCATGTATATATATATATGTATACGCATGTATATATATATATATGTATACGCATGTATATATATATATATGTATACGCATGTATATATATATGTATACGCATGTATATATATATATATACATACGCATGTATATATATATGTATATGCACGTATATATATGTATATGCATGTATATATATATATGTATATATATATGTATATATATATGTATATATGTGTATAAATATATATGTATACGCATGTATATATGTGTATAAATATATATGTATACGCATGTATATATGTGTATAAAAATATATGTTTACGCGTGTATATATGTGTATATATATATATGTATACGCATGTATATATGTGTATATATATATGTATACTCATGTATATATATGTATATATGTGTATATATATATGTATACGGATGTATATATATGTATATATGTATATGTATACGGATGTATATATAGGTATATATGTATATATATGTATATATATGTATATATATATGTATACGCATGTATATATATATGTATATATATGTATATGCATGTGTATATATATGTATATATATATGTTAATGCATGTGTACATATAAATGTATATATGTATATATATGTATATGCATATGTACATATATGTATAAGGATATGTATATGTATGTATATACATATATACATGTATATATATACATGTATATATATGTATATACATGTATATGTATATATATATACATGTATATGTATTTATCTATATACATGTAAATGTATGTATATATATACATGTATATGTATTTATATACATACATGTAAATATATGTATATATATACATGTATATGTATTTATATACATACATGTAAATGTATGTATATATATACATTCATATGTATTTATATACATACATGTATATGTATGTATATATATATGTATGTATATATATATGTATATATATATATATATATATGTATGTATATATATATGTATGTATATATATATATGTATGAGAAGAGAAGGATGAAGGTAATCCGACGTGATGGTAAAATGAAAAAGGAAAACCAAAAACTGGATGTTTTTTATGTGTACATCAACGTTTCGTCTTTATTTATAAGACTTCATCAGGATGATGATATAGGGAAAAGATATCATGCAAGCACAGATACTTGTAGGGTAGACATGTTGGGAAGAAAAATAAAATAAAATGAAAAATAATGGCAGCGTCTTGCTGGACGTCCGTACTTGTTAGAGAATGAAAATGAGTGGGAGAAAAAAGGGGAAGGGTGGAGGGAGCAAGGACTACTGTGGCTGGCGATGAGAGAAAGAGGTGGGGGATGAGCAGGGGTAA
>OY744521.1:9130559-9133059 GCA_963556195.1 Sepiola atlantica | reverse complement strand
CATATATGTATGTATATATAGATATATGCATGTATATATATAGACATGTATATGTATGTATATATATACACATGTACATGTATGTATATATATACACACGTATATGTATGTATATATATACACATGTATATGTATGTATATATATACATGTATATGTATATATATACATAGATGTATATGTATGTATATATATACATGTATATGTATGTATATATATATACATGTATATGTATGTATATATATACATGTATATGTATGTATATATATACATGTATATGTATGTATATATATGTATACATGTATATGTGTGTATATATATATGTTTACATGTATATGTATGTATATATGTTTACATGTATATGTACGTATATATGTATACATGTATATGTATATACATATATGTTTACATGTATATGTATGCATATATGTTTACATGTATATGTATGTATATATGTATGCATGTATATGTATGTACATATATGTTTACATGTATATGTATGTATATATATACATGTATATGTATGTATACATATGTATACATGTATATGTATGTATACATATGTATACATGTATATGTATGTATACATATGTATACATGTATATGTATGTATATATATGTATACATGTATATGTATGTATATATATGTATACATGTATATGTATGTATATATATGTATACATGTATATGTATGTATATATATGTATACATGTATATGTGTCTTTATATGTTTACATGTATATGAGTGTATATATATGTATACATGTATATGTATGTATATATATATGTATACATGTATATGTATGTATATATATATATATGTATACATGTATATATATATATGTATACATGTATATGTATGTATATATATATATATATGTATACATGTATATGTATGTATATATATGTATACATGTACATGTATGTACATATATGTGTACATCTATATGTATGTATATATATGTATACATGTATATGTATGTATATATATGTATACATGTATATGTATGTATATATATGTATACATGTATATGTATGTATATATATGTACACATGTATATGTACGTATATATATGTACACATGTATATGTATGTGTGCATATGTATACATGTATATGTATGTGTGTATATATATACATGTATATGTATGTGTGTATATATACACATATGTATGTATATATATACATATATGTATGTATATATATACATATACGTATGTATATATATACATATATGTATGTATATACATATATGTATGTATATATAGATATATGCATGTATATATATACACATGTATATGTATGTATATATATACACATGTATATGTATGTATATATAGACATGTATATGTATGTATATATATAGACATGTATATGTATGTATATATATAGACATGTATATGTATGTATATATATAGACATGTATATGTATGTATATATATACACATGTATATGTATGTATATATATACACACGTATATGTATGTATATATATACACATGTATATGTATGTATATATATACACACGTATATGTATGTATATATATACACATGTATATGTATATATATATACATGTATATGTATATATATACATAGATGTATATGTATGTATATATATATATATACATGTATATGTATGTATATATATATACATGTATATGTATGTATATATATATACATGTATATGTATGTATATATATATACATGTATATGTATGTATATATATATATACATGTATATGTATGTATATATATATACATGTATATGTATGTATATATGTATATGTATGTATATATATATATACATGTATATGTATGTATATATATATACATGTATATGTATGTATATATATACATGTATATGTATGTATATATATATACATGTATATGTATGTATATATATACATGTATATGTATGTATATATATATATATGTATGTATATATATATACATGTATATGTATGTATATATATACATGTATATGTATGTATATATATATACATGTATATGTATGTATATATATACAGGTATATGTATGTATATATGTATATGTATGTATATATATATACAGGTATATGTATGTATATATATACATGTATATGTATGTATATATATACATGTATATGTATGTATATATATACAGGTATATGTATGTATATATATACATGTATATGTATGTATATATATATATACATGTATATGTATGTATATATATATACATGTATATGTATGTATATATATATACATGTATATGTATGTATATATATATACATGTATATGTATGTATATATATATATACATGTATATGTATGTATTATATATATACATGTATATGTATGTATATATATATACATGTATATGTATGTATATATATATACATGTATATGTATGTATATATATATACATGTATATGTATGTATATATATATACATGTATATGTATGTATATATATATACATGTATATGTATGTATATATATACAGGTATATGTATGTATATATATAT
>OY744521.1:9088059-9098059 GCA_963556195.1 Sepiola atlantica | reverse complement strand
TGTCTAATATCTATTGTTAAAATTTCACAAAACTTTGAGGTATCTGAATTTTCACGAATGTCTTACAACCCCTTTTTACACCCTGTGCATTAAACTAGCTTTAACTAAATATAGCCCACATTTCGGCACCTTACGCTTATCAGCCGTTTTCTAAAATTCATAATGATCGGTTAAATAGTTTAGGAGTGATTCATGTAGCATAAAAATATATCGCCATATAAACATCTCTAACCTTATAAAGATAGAAATCGGTGGTTTTAAAATCAAAGAATGTACAAACTTGAAACCGTGGAAAATCAAGTGTTATCCAGATTTTTCGGGACTGTTCCTAGTGCTCCTACAACTATTGGTATTACAGTAAGTTTATCCATTTACTATATTCCTTTTAGCTCACTGGCAAGTATCGTGTATTTGCTTATATGTTTTGCGCCTGTGATCCTCACCTTGCGTTGTAGAGAAAGAACTGGCATTTTCCTTATACAGTGTAACCCGGATATAAGAGCACCGGATATAAGAGAAACCCGAATATAAGAGACATTGTCTCTGGTCCCAAATTACAGCCTGTGTTAATGTCTATAAATTAGACCCGGATATAAGAGACCCGGATATAAGAGAAACCCGGCTATAAGATACTTCTTCTCCAGTCCTGTCCTCCCCAATATAAGAGAGTTCGTTTTGAGTGACAGTGTGATGTCGTAAATCAGTCAAAAGACCTTGCTAAATTTTCTCACCTCATTGGTGAGTCTTTCTATGACCTTCACTATGGCCATATCCATTAAATATTCGTAAAAAAGGTTTCTTTTTAGTTGTTGTTGTTAGAAGGCGAACCCGGATATAAGAGACTTATTCTCCGATCCCGACAGCTCTCTTATATCCGGGTTTAACAAAGAGATTTGTGTACAATAAAAAATGACTGCCTTTTTTAAGAAAAAGTCATTTTTGACTGAATTATTTGTGAAAACTGATTGAAAAGTATTGTTTTATGTCTATAACTGTAAAATAAACTAGTGTTCTGTGCGTAAAAAGCGTTATATGTGGTGTTTCCATACTTACATAAACAAAATAGACAATACCCGGATATAAGAGGAACCCGGATATAAGAGACTTATTCTCCGGCCCCGACAGCTCTCTTATATCCGGGTTACACTGTACAATGAACAAAATAGTCATGAAGGCTGAAGGAGGATATAAATACCGAGGAGGAGGGCACCAGCCACACCTCCATTCGGGGAGACGTATTACTTTTCAAATTCCAGAGAAGGCCAACTGTCGTTGCTAGTGAGTAATCAATAGTAAACGGTTACTGCGATAATGTAAAAATGATTTGCAACGTACACGAAAAAAGCGAAGAGTACTGGAAATCTGGAAAGACTTGTCGTTACTCAGACTCCAGAGAACACCACTTTTTATTGTCAGTGAGAAATCACTGATAATGACA
Organism: Sepiola atlantica; assembly: GCA_963556195.1. Classification (NCBI taxonomy): domain Eukaryota; kingdom Metazoa; phylum Mollusca; class Cephalopoda; order Sepiida; family Sepiolidae; genus Sepiola; species Sepiola atlantica. The sequence goes on along the minus strand of OY744521.1, from coordinate 9,096,621 downwards.
CTCTTGTGAAAACTCTTAATGAGTAAATAATAATAATAATAATAATAATAATAATAATAATAATAATAATAATAATAATAATCGTGAAGGATCAAGGAAATAGTTGTGAAGGATCATAGAGGATTGGAAGACCGAAGAGGGAGAGCACTAACCAGACCTCCACTGGAAGAGTGCCGAGAGTACTCGGACCTTGGGAAGGCTTATTGGCACCGAAATTCCAGAGGAGACTAATGGTCGTTAGCAGCGAGAAATACATGGTAGGCGGCTGTTGCGATATCTCAATGTCATTCGCAGTGGTTATCGTAAAGAGGTGGAGAGTACTGGAAATCTGGAGAGACTTGTTGTCACTCAGACTCCAGGGAACACCAACGGTTGTTGTCGGTGAGCAATCACTGATGACGGCCTGTGTGAGAATTCCTAGTGAGTAAACATAATAATAATAATAATTAATAATAATAATAAAGACTGTGTGGACGACACTAAAACAGAGCTGGAGAAATACATAAACCAGAACACAGCAAAGCTGATCACCGCAGCAAGAGACACCGTCCCAACGAACAACTCAGGAAACACCGAAACCAGAAACAAACAAGATAAGAAAAGAAAAGTGGAAGAAAAACAACTACATGGACGTTTCATAAGAATAACAAGAGAAGAGACGCACGAAAATAGTTGAGCATGGCTGAGAAAAGGACACCTGAACAGAGAAACGGAATCCCTACTGACGGCTGCACGAAACAATGCGATTAGGACCGACCATATTAAAGCTAAAATAGATAACAACCCAGGAAAACAGTAAATGCAGATTGTGCGGACAAAAAGACGAAACAGTAAAAAACATAATAAGTGAATGCGCAAAACTGGCTTTAAAAGAATACAGAAATGGGCATGAGTGCGTGGGGAAAGCAGTACACTGGGAGCTATGCAAACAAATGTATTTCGAATACTCCAACAAATTGTACAAACATAAACCAGAGACAGTACTCGAAAACGAAACACACAAAATCCTTTGGGATATGGAAGTACAAACAGATAAACTCATACAAGCAAGGAAACCGGATGTCATAATAGTCAACAAGAAAGAAAACCTGCCAAATCGTAGATTTTGCTGTCCCAGCTGACCACAGGGTGAAGACCAAGGAGACAGGAAAACAAAGCAAATACACTAAACTCGCTAGAAAATTGAAAGGCGTATGAAGAAAGTAAATATAATACCAATAATCGTAGGAGCACTAGGAACAGTTTCGAAGAACCTGAAAAAACACTGGGAGAAATTGGAATCAAAGGGAAGACTTAGACCATACAACGGATGGCAATGATAAACACAGCTGACATCTTAAGGAAAATCTTTGTATGTGGAAACCTTTGTACATACGCTACAAAGACTAACCAATCACATGCAAGGTGCAATAGAAAGGAAACAAAATCACATAAAGAACACCACAAGAACCCAAGGAATAGAAACTGAAAGAAATTTCATAAACTACCCCCACAAAAAAGTGATGGCACTAGCACGGCTGATACAACACAAAATAGTCGTGAAGAGTCAAGGAGGATAGGAAGACCGAGGAGAGAGAGCACTAAACAGACCTTCACTAGAAGAGTGTGTAGAGTACTTGGACCTTAGGGAGGCTTATAGCCACCTAAATCCCAAAGGAGACCAATGGTCGTTGCCAGCGATAAATCAATGGTAAGCGGCTGTTGTGATAACGCAATGTCATTTGCGGTGGGTATCGAAGAGAGGTGGAGAGTACTGGAAATCTGGGGAGACTTGTTGTCACCCAAACGCTAGGGAACACCACTGGTGATTATCAGTGAGCAATCACTGATGACAAACTGTGTGATAATTCCTAGTGAGTAAATATAATAATAATAATAATAACAATAATAATAATAATAATAATAATAATAATAATAATAATAATAATAATAATAATAATAATAATAAAAATTAATAATTAAAATAATAATAATAATAATAATTAAAATAATAGTAATTTATGTCTTCAGGATGAACAATTTTGTGCAGTTTACTTACGTCATCTTGTGAATTTGTTATCCTCGGGTTATTTTGCGCCCTTATTTATAAAAATGAAATAAGTTTGTAGGTGTACGCACAAGATATCCTCTATGATCTGATAATGACTTACGTAAGTCGAAAGCTTGCACATAAATAAATCATCACATGATAAAAGTTCGATTTTTCCTTTTATTCTTTATACCAAGAAAAGTAATAACTGATATAAGTTGTCCGCTTCTATCAACAATGTTTATTTAATCTGTATACATAGATTTTATGGAAACGTAATTAGAAATAAGTAATCTATTTTCTATGCATTTACAACCTATCTGCGTCCGGGGGGGGTGCATCTGTTTGCCAGTTTTAAGTGGTTATTGTTGCTTTAGTTGCAGCATTGGCACAGAAATCGATAAGAAAAAAGAGCATAACTATAATTTCTGAGCAGCTGTGGAACATTAAAACTTGTTTACATTCCGTGTTTTGCGCTTTTGCCACCAGATGGCGACACCAAGCGGTAGATTCGCAACTGAAGAGAAAAACATTACAAATCGACCCGTAATTTCAAAACCTTGTGCGTTTGGCGACAGCAACCGGTTTGTAGAGGATTCCAGACATCTCTATAATGAGAAGTGTGTCCGTCTGTCACGCTTCCAGACATCTCTATAATTAGAAGTGTGTCCGTCTGTCACGCTTCCAGACATCTATATAATGAGAAGTGTGTCCGTCTGTCACGCTTCCAGACATCTCTATGATGAGAAGTTTGTCCGTCTGTCACGCTTTCAGACATCTCTATAATTAGAAGTTTGTCCGTCTGTCACGCTTCCAGACATCTCTATAATTAGAAGTTTGTCCGTCTGTCACGCTTCCAGACATGTATATAATGAGAAGTATGTCCGTCTGTCACGCGTCCAGACATCTCTACGATGAAAAGTATGTCCGTCTGTCACGCTTTCAGACATCTCTATAATGAGAAGTGTGTCCGTCTGTCACGCTTCCAGACATGTATATAATGAGAAGTGTGTCCGTCTGTCACGCTTCCAGACATCTCTATAATGAGAAGTCTGTCCGTCTGTCACGCTTCCAGACATCTCTATAATTAGAAGTCTGTCTGTCTGTCACGCTTCCAGACATGTATATAATGAGAAGTGTGTCCGTCTGTCACGCTTCCAGACATCTCTATAATGAGCCGCCTGTCCGTCTGTCACGCTTGCAATAGTATTTTTCTCACTAAACGTGAAGATTGAATAAATTCACCGTTGTTTAATAACCCCCCAAATATCTATATAAGAGACTCGTTACGTCTGGTGCCCTGTCAAGCTTAACTTTTGAATAGCATTTGTATCGCTAAACGCGCAGACTGATTTGACGCATCTTAAAAATATTCCTTTTTCTTTTCCCGCCGATCCGTTCAGAATCCTCTCTCTATCCCCTCAAAAAAACATATGTTCATTTACAATTAGTCCTTGAATTGCTTTTAAGTTATCGGTTTACTAGAGGGGGGGGATTCTTAGAGTAAACATGTTGAATACTCATCCGTGATAATTTAGCGACTTTATCTGAATTCTCCACGGGACGGCATGGTCTGGTCGCCATCTTGGATTTTCGTTATTTTTTATTATCTAAATGAATAAATACGAAATTTGGGATCATTTCACGCACTAACAGTGAGGTCAAAATAATTACTTTCAAGTTCATTCAAGTTCACGCAATAGCAGCACCCTATCTGGTGTAAATACTACTTATGTATATATGATCTTACTAGTAAAATGAACTAATTTGCATATTACTGTGCAAAAAGATACTCTATTAATTAACTATAATTTTCTATTGTCTTTTTAATTCAACAATTGTTTTGCACAATTTTGGTTTTTCGGACTGCATTTCTCATCTTGAGTATTATCATCACAACGTTTCGGTCGCTGTAGCTTCCGGCCTTCTTCAGGTGTATCTTTTCGAACTCGGGAATATTTCTGTCGAACTCGGGAATCTGGACGAAATTTCGAACGGAACTCTTTTTTTAATCAACGGGGGTAGCATGCTCTTGTTCCGTCAGCCATGACGCAATTGTTCGTATCGCCCGCACCTAGGATTGAACCTTAAACCTTCAGATGACTATCACTTGGAACTGAATTTAACTTAGTACTACATCCACTGCGTCACGGGTCCTTGCGAATACACATGAAGAAAGCCGGAGGTTACAGCGGCCGAAACGTTGTGATGATAACACTCAAGATGAGAAATGTAGTCCGAATAACCAAAATTATGCAAATTATCAATCCTCATCTCAAAAATTCAGAAATATAATAACAATTGTTTTGATTTTAATACAACAAATAGTTCTGTTTAGGAATATTGTTTTATTTCGTGGACAAATGTTTAGCAAATATACAGAATTGATAATGGTGGGTAAAACTCCTTTTTAAAGTTAAAGTCATTTATGCACCACTATTGTGTACCTGTCCGGCCTATTTCTGACTTATTGATTGTTTCTTTTTTTCTGTGCGATCTTATTTAAAAAATAAATAATCCGGTATCAAAATTACCAAAATGTCAATGTTTATCTATTCTATATGAATAAATGCGTAAGTATTTGTTTCGTGTTTACAACAATGAAATGTTTATTATTTAAAAGTTTTGTTTCAAGTATGTTACATTGTGGACGGACATATGTCGCATGGCGGTTACAGGAGCTAGTATTAATCTTTGAGTCGAGTGACATGAAGGCTTGCGAGACAAACCAGTTCACGTGAAGAATGGCGGGCGGAAATGACATATAGGAGTAAATTTCCAAGTATGAGGTCAAAGACGGTTAGATACAAAAAGGTATGAGTGGACATGTAGTAATGATGTCTGCGAATGTCGAATTGACAGGGTACGAAGGTTTTAGAACGATTTTATGGTGGAAACCTAGTCTTGACGGACCGTATTGGCCTTGATTCTGCCGGTCTGTGGGTTGGTCCTGTGCAGTTCTGGGAGGTCCACCCTCCCAGGCTTTGTCTCCCCTCTTTGGAGAGGAGTAAGTTTATTGCTTACTGCCTGAGGCGCCCATACCGGGGAATGTCGACGGGGCTGCTGAAGCAATTTTTAATGGCCAGAGTTCCCACCTTCTCGGGCGCCGGCTTTTCAAGTCCCACTTTCCCGCGTGACCTTGGGTCACATCTTTCCTTGTGGGAGTAAGATAAAACTGGCCTTGTGCCTAACCTCGTGTGGAGGTAAATAAAACCTAGTCTTGACGGACGTTTTACAAGAGGAATGTAATAACTTTAAATGTAACCCCCAAGCCTGTTCGTTATTCTGTAAATCTATCCATCGGACTAGTAAGCTATTAAGTAATTAAATGCAGGGCGAATAGTGCAGGGCGTAGTAACACGAAAGCGTGCAAAAACAAATTAGTTCCCAGGAAGAATGACAGGCATAGATGACATATAGGTGTCAAATTCAAATTATGCGATCAAAGTAGGTTAGACAAAAAGATATATGACTGGAGACATCACGGGTGTTGAATTGACAAGAAACGAAGGTTTTAGGGTGAGTTCATGGTGGAATCCTGGTCTAGGATGTTTAACAAGAGGGGGTAATACTTTAAAAAGTTGAAACCACCAAAGCGAGATGAGGTCGGATATATGTGTGCCCGTCCCTCTGTCCGCTGACTAGTTAGCTATGAATTAATTAAGAATAAGAAATTCCGTCTCTCTCTCCCTCTCTCTTCTTCTCTCTCTCTCCCTCTCTGTCTGTCTGTATGTCTGTCTCTCTCTCTCTTTCTCTCTCTCGCTCTCTCTCGAAAGTAATGTTTAAGCTGTCAACATGAATATTTCTCTCCAGAATAAATCCTTAAAAACTCTCATATCTGCCGTCTTTGATTTCCTTTCTTTGCAAGATAAAAAGTTATATTTGCATAGGAATTCCTAGCCACACTGATGATAGAAGGTCAGCCATAAAAAATCCACTTGGACGACACGAGTAGAGGGAACAAGCGACAACATGGACCGAGAGCGAAAAACACGACAAACCATGCGCATCCCACACTAGACAGCAAACAGAAAGGTGTATTTCACATGGGAATATTTAGCTTCAGGGCGAGCATTTCGAAACTTGTCGTTCACAATGAAGAATGGACGACAAAAATTAAGTGAGCACACACATAGCCCACATATCGAACTTTTTCAATACTAATTATATATATGAATAAATTAAAGTGATATTTTCCACTATTTCATAGACTAGTAAATAGAAGCTTCATACAAAATTATGTTTTGTATGCGCTCTTGCCCGATTATAAGTACATGTTTTCCATGAAAGAATAAAAAATGTGTTCGGTTCGAATTCACTCATTTTATTTTAGCCCTGAAGCCGTTTTCTGTGTACTTACTAATTTCAACGCGAGAGTAGGAGTGATTAAACTTTTACAGTAATAAGTCACCATCTTTCGACTAAAAACACTGTAAACGAAATGCGATAACAATCTAATTCGAGTCACTTTCTCGTATTACACCGTTTGACCGCTCATTTTAAATTAATCACTACGCCAATCAATAATTACGCAGTTAATAAAAAAGGCTTTCCAAATTTACGTTTTCAGATTATAAATAATACACAAACGTCTAATGAGAAGTCTGTCCGTCTGTCACGCTTCCAGACATCTATATAATGAGAAGTCTGTCCGTCTGTCACGCCTCCAGACATCTCTGTAATGAGAAGTCTGTCCGTCTGTCACGCTTCCAGACATCTATATAATGAGAAGTCTGTCCGTCTGTCACGCCTCCAGACATCTCTGTAATGAGAAGTCTGTCCGTCTGTCACGCTTCCAGACATCTCTATAATGAGAAGTATGTCCGTCTGTCACGCCTCCAGACATCTCTGTAATGAGAAGTCTGTCCGTCTGTCACGCTTCCAGACATCTATATAATGAGAAGTCTGTCCATCTGTCACGCTTCCAGACATCTCTATAATGAGAAGTATGTACTCTGTCACGCTTCCAGACATCTCTGTAATGAGAAGTATGTCCGTCTGTCACGCTTCCAGACATCTCTATACTGAAAAGTATGTCCGTCTGTCACGCTTCCAGACATCTCTATAATGAGAAGTATGTCCGTCTGTCACGCTTCCAGACATCTCTATAATGAGAAGTATGTCCGTCTGTCACCCCTCCAGATATCTCTGTAATGAGAAGTCTGTCCGTCTGTCACGCTTCCAGACATCTATATAATGAGAAGTCTGTCCGTCTGTCACGCTTCCAGATATCTCTATAATGAGAAGTATGTACTCTGTCACGCTTCCAGACATCTCTATAATGAGAAGTATGTCCGTCTGTCACGCTTCCAGACATCTCTATAATGAGAAGTGTGTCCGTCTGTCACGCTTCCAGACATCTCTATGATGAGAAGTCTGTCCGTCTACAAACGTCAACAATCTTCTTTCCCATTATGTTTTTAGAATGTATATAACAAACCGTTCCCTTCAATTTATTTCTTTTAAACTCATTCTAAATTACAATTACATATCATTTTCACTTTCAGTTGGTACACATGAGTGCTTCGGTTGTTGGTCTACTTTCTGACAAAAGAAGATAGATGCATATTTATGATAGTAACAGTTACTCCTTTGCACACCATCTAGCAAATACCAGCGCGTAAAAGTAAGTCAGTTATCATAGGCTGATTCGAGGTGTCCGTTCTTATTCAAAACAAACGAATACCGACGTTTTACTGTTAATTTTTATTTATATATTTAAATTCTATTTATTTTTCATTTTAATTTTAATTTGATTTTTATTGAAATTATTATTTTAAGTTGGTGTGTGTACCAAATATCCGCTTCCTCTTTCAATTAAACGACTATCTTATTACAAATAATACTTACAAACGTAGTACCTTTCTTCCAGTGTCTGTGTATAGACACTATTTACGTAAGTATGTTGATGTGATGATGCTTTCTTAGTAATGAAATAATACAAATGGTTAAATGTTCATTATTATATATAAATTTAATAATTAAAGAACTCTATTTAATACTTATATATAGTTAAAATAAACGAAGAGAAATACATGTATGGGGTTCAGAGGTGAGAGCAGGAATTTTTTGAGTTTTCATTTTCCCCATGAAATATATTATATATATATATATATATATATATATATATATATATATATATATATAATTATACATATATATATACATATACATATATATATATATATATATTATAAAGTATGTTATTTACACAAACATCATTGGCTACATATGTGCATACATGTTTCAGTTGCGATCTCGTTCGAAATTCAGCTTCCTCAGGCCAGGTACAAATTGTAAATGAGACTATTCAAATAATCTTAAATTCTGTCTGAGCTATTTACATTATTCCAGTGAGACGAACTCAATTTTCGAATATGACAATAATACACCCGCATCTATTTGCTTCTCTGTTTATCACAATTTTATATTTGCCTACTCATGAAAATTGAGTTGTATCCATCAGTCTCAAATATTTCAGTTCTAGATAGCATTTTCATCGCTAAACGGACAGATTGAATCGCCATATCTTA
>OY744521.1:9080559-9083059 GCA_963556195.1 Sepiola atlantica | reverse complement strand
GTTCTGTTTGTAAAATGTTAACCAAACTTGGCATAAAGATATGTTATGACACAGTCGATGAGACAGGGTGTGTTATCTGCCATGTAAAGTTGACCTAGGTGAGAACTGAAAAAAGTCAGATCAAACATGAGATGCCTTATTTGATATCAGTTTCTGATATAAACAAAAATTGCGTAAAACTGTGAAAATAAAAGACGTCATTGGCTTAGAAATGATTTTGGTTTTATGATAATAAAGTGGGGTCTGCATTTTATTCAACGTTTATCTCAGTTGATAGAACACCGGACATCAACATCTGAGATACCGATTTCGAATCTTGCTAAATCTAACCACCCTGATGAATCGTAGAGACAACGATACACCTGTCTGTGAATAACTTATATATATATATATATATATATATATATATATATATATATATATATATATATGTATGCGTTTCTGCGCATACCCACACGCACGCATGTGCGCAGAAACGCAAAACTGCTAAAAATAAACACATTTTTTCAAATGGAAAGAATATCTGAAGAACGCCAAGAAGCTTGAAACGCGTTATAAAATTATCAAATAAAAACATAATAAAATAATAAACAATTTTTGAAAAAAAAATGTTTTTCAAATTTACAAATGTTGGCAGCTTCACTTCTTTAAATATACATTTTTCTCTCATTGGAACTGCACTACCCTTTACTCTCTCTCTCTCTCTCTCTCTCTCTCTCTATATATATATATATATATATATATATATATATATATATGGAGAAAGGAAGGATGAGAGTAATCCGACGTAATGGGAAATGAAAAAGGAAAAACCAAGAGATAGTTATTATATTTTCATCAACGTTTCGTCTTTATTGTAAGACTTTCTGAGGATAATCATTTGAAGAAAAATGTCATTCTAACCACTTGATTATCATAGTTATATACATATATATTAGTTCACTTGAGCTCCTGAATGATTATTATCATTAATTATTATTAATAATTAGGGGCAATAGTTTATCTTGACTATATATATATATATATATATATATATATATATATATATATATATATATATATATATATATGTGTGTGTGTGTGTGTGTGTGTTTGATTGTATGCCACCTGTCCACGCTAATTGTTTTAAAGCAATTGTCAGACTTAGATTGAAAGAAAGTATTTTAGATATTGTGAGATTTAAAATATTTAAGTTAAAATGCAACCATTCTGAAAATAGCCGTCTTTATTTAAACTCAATCTATGTGTCCTTAATGTTTTTGTGACATTTTTTAACCGCATAATTGTCTTGTTTCCATTGTGAATCATCTTGTCAAGAACATCTCTGACTTAACACAACCTAATTGTTGAATTTTTTTAACGTAGTTCACCCCAAACAAGGCAGGCCGCCACTGTAGACGTAAGGGGCTACTGAGAAGAAAGAAAAGGGGAGAAGGTTGGGGGTCAACCTAAACTGGGATCTGCGCAGCGAGATGTCTGTTTACATTAATTTAAAATTTCTGCATGTCAGTACTGTAGGGGAAACAGGGGACAGGGAGGGAGTTTCAGAGGCCAGCAGCACGAGAGACAGAGGCTATTTGAGTAGAAAGCCTTCCGGCATCTTGGGACCTCCACAGTGAATGGATAGGATTTAGTTGATTGTCGAGTTGGTCTAGTGAATTTACGTCGAGGGGGCACCAGGGTAGCCAATTCATCGGAGCATAATCCATTGAAGTATTTGTAAAACAAGCACAAGGATGCTACATTGCGGCGATCGGGCAGTGACTGGAGCTTGGTTGAATGTGAGAGACCTATTAGGTTGGCGATTATTTTTGACCTTCTCAAGGAGGGAGAACGTAGTAGATGATGCACCAGCCCAGATGTGGCAACAATACTCCATACATGGGCGGATGGTGGCTTTGTAGAAATACAAGATAATGTCAGGTGTGAGGAGTTTACTAGCACGGTAGATGGAGCCAACCTTCTTTGCGGCAGCCTTGGCAATGTCTTCAATGTATTTGTTCCAATTCATGTTACCTGTGAAGGTTAGGCCGAGGAGTTTGAATGATGAACTCTCAGGTAGGGTCTTATTTGCCATGACAATCAGTGGTTGGAGAGGCTTCTTGTAGTTATTGAAGGAAAGTAGCTTTGTCTTTGTGGCATTAAAAGTTACCAACCATTTGTGACCCCAATCCATTACAGCATGGAGGTCATTTTCTAAGGATTCAGCCAATGCCTCGGATATGATCGCGTCTGTTTTGCCAACATGGCGAAAGTAAAGCGTGGTGTCGTCAGCAAATAAACCAATCTCAGACTCTATGTCATCAGGGATATCGTTTATATAGATCAGGAACAACAAAGGTTACAGGATAGAACCCTGGGGTACACCAGCATTTATGTCATGTTGCTTTGCGAAACCTTTCCACCTATCTAACTTACAACCAATCAAATTGTAATGCTTCCTGTTGTCGATCGAGCAAAGTTATTATCAATCTACGATCGACTTTTAACTTTACTTTTG
>OY744521.1:9068059-9075559 GCA_963556195.1 Sepiola atlantica | reverse complement strand
TCCTTATATATATATATATATATATATATATATATATATATATATATATATATATATATATATATATAATATCTATTAATAATGGAGTGTATGTATCTGTCTGTCTGTCTGTCTGAAGTCAAAACTATACTATTTAAGACTATTGTACTTATTATGAAATAGTATAGTATATACTATTTCAGACAAATGTACTATCTTTAAATGCTCAATTCAGGGGCATAGTGTAGTGTAGTATCTGCTCTGTTGTCATGATACCATCCTCCCAGGCATTGCCTCCTTCTTTTTTTGAAAGGTGTTAACTTAGTGTTGAATCTGTTCTGTTGTCATGATACCATCCTCCCAGGCATGCCCTCCTTCTTTCATGATAGGTGTGGAGTTAGTGTAGTATCTGTTCTGTTTTTTCACATTATCATTCTTTATTTTCATTACGTTGTTTAGACAAGGTATCCAGGCATTTTCTCCTCCTTTTTTGAGAGGTGTGGAGGTAATGTAGTATATGTTCTGTTGTCATTATACCATCCTCCCAGGCATTTCCTCCTTCTTTTTTAGAGGTGTGGAGGAAGTGTAGTATCTGTTCTGTTGCCATGATACCATCCTCCCAGGCATTACCTCCTCCTTTTTTGAGAAGTGTGGAGGTAGTGTAGTATATTTTCTGTTGTCATGATACCATCCTCCCAGGCATTACCTCCTCTTTTTTGAGAAGTGTGGAGGTAGTGTAGTATCTGTTTTGTTGTCATTATACCATCCTCCCAGGCATTGCCTCCGGATTTTTTTAGAGGTGTGGAGGTAGTGTAGTATCTGTTCTGTTGGCTATGATACCATCCTCCCAGGCATGCCCTCCTACTTTTATGAGAGGTGTGGAGGTAGTGTAGTGTCTGTTCTGTTGTCATGATACCATCCTCCCAGACATTACCTCCTTCTTTTTTTAAAGGTGTGGAGGTAGTGTAGTATCTGTTCTGTTGTCATGATACCATCCTACCAGACATTACCTCCTTCTTTTTTTAGAGGTGTGAAGGTAGTGTTGTATCTGTTCTGTTCTTTCACATTATAATTCTTTATTTTCATTACGTTGTTAAGACAAGATGTTTTGTTGTAAATTGAAGTTAAGCAAGGCATCTCCCAGCTATTAGTAAATGGTTGACTATTTTGGAAAAATAAATTGCTTACATATCTTTCCGGCCCTTCCGGAAGTGACGTCATTGTGAGAGGATTTTTTCACATTATCATTCTTTATTTTCATTACGTTGTTAAGACAAGGTGTTTTATTGTAAATTAAAGTGAAGCAATACATATCCCTGCCATTATTAAATGGGTGACCATTTTGGAAGAATTAATTGCTTACTCATCCTTCCGGAAGTGACGTCATTGTGAGGGGATTTTTTCACATTATCATAATTCATTTTCATTACGTTGTTTAGACAAGGTTTTTAATGTTAATTGAAGTTAAGAAACAAATATGTCGGCCATTACTAAATGGGTAACCATTTTGAAAGAATAACAAAACTGGTTCTTTGATACGACGTAGGCGCCTTCAATAGCATATTTAAACATCAGTTTTTTTATATGACCGAGGCGCTTCCTCCATTTTTTGTTCTTTCGATAACTATGTATGTGGGAGACTAAAACAATTTTTTAGAGGGGGGGGGGCAATTTTTTTTTTTTAAACTAAAACTATTCTTATGTATGAGAGAGGGTAAAAAAATTGTTTGGGGGGAGTTAAAAAAATATTTTCTTTTTCTTTTTAATAAAATGCATTTATATGTATGGGGGAGGATAAAAATAATTGGGGGGGTCAAAAAATGTTTTGTTGTCTTTTGGTTTTAACTAAAAATATCTCTATTCATGGGGAAGGATAAAAACAAATTTGGAGTGGGGTCAAAAAAATGTTATTTATTTATTTTTAACTAAAATATTCTTGGACGGAAACAAAGAATATCAATGTCTAACCACCCAAGAAATATGACTGGGGCTCCATCGGTTTACGGGTGAGCGTTCATTTCTGACGCCGCAGCCTAGCAAAAATATGCGACATGAGGGAGCATATATTTGCTAGTATATATAATATATATATATACTTTATATATATACAATATATATAATATAATATATATATACTTCATATATACAATATATATATAATATAATATATATATATACTTTATATATATACAATATATATAATATAATATATATATAATTAATATATATATATACAATATATATATAATATAATTAATATATATATGCAATATATATATATATATATATATATATATATATATATATATATATAATATATATTCTATCAATAATGGAGATTATGTATCTGTCTGTCTGTCTGAAGCCGAAACTCCATCAGAGTAATATTACTATTTACTTAGTCAGCCAGCTGGTTTATATACTCCTACAAAAACCGCCGTAAACACTATGCGCGTTTCTCAATTTACATAACCAATTGCTTTTAAACTTCTAATAAATTAGTATTCGCAATTATACACTCATGATTGTTTTCTTCAGATTTCCACATGTATTTTCACTATTTTGCTCGCTAACAATCTTACTTATAAAGTATAATTGTTTCTTTTATTATTTATATGCATATATATATATATATATGAAATGAGTTACGTATTTAATCTATCTACTGCGAAACTCGATTGAAACGGTTACCTCCCTCTGATTAATCAGTATGGATGCAAGACGGACGCGTTATTTAAAATGTAAACAAAACGCTGGCATTTACGGTGTTACTTCTACTATGATTTTTTTAATTAAAACGTTCTGAGTTTGTTTATTTTTATAATTTTATTATCCATTATGTTTTTAAACACAAATTTATTGAATCAAATTGTTTAATTAAAATAATAATTGATTTTCAGCACACACACACACACACACGCTATAATGAATTTAGTTTAGATAAACTTTTTTTTGAGAGCATTTAAATAACTATTCGTGTTTACTGTATTTGATTTTTTAATAGTTTTATTTCAGGTACACCTTTTCTTCCGATTTGAAAACTTTCCAATATTATCATTTTCTTTTTTTATTTATGATTTCGGTTTCACCTTTTATGCTGTAAAGCTTTTATTTCCAAACTGTTTTAATTATTCCGTGTTTTACTTATTAAAATAAAAGATATGATTTTTTTTTCTTTTCTGTCAACAAAAAAATTAACATTGTACTGGAAAATAATATAACTGATTTTAGAATCAAATTGTTTAATTAAAAAAAAGGTCATTTAAGAAACACACACACACACATTCTAACGAATTTAATGTACGTAAACTTTCCTTCCGATAGCATTTAAATAACTAATCGTGTTCACTGAATTTGATTTTTTAGTGCTTTTTTACTGTAGGACCCGCACTAACTTTAACCCCGTTGTTACGGTTAGGGTCAGGGTCAAAGTGAGGGTTAGGGTTAGGGTTTAGAGTTAGCGTGGGTCCTACAGTACAAGAGTACCGATTTTTTAAATAAAATTTCTTTTAGGTACACCTTCTTTTCAGATTTGAATAATAGTGTTCGCTGTATTTAGTTTTTTTAATTGTTGATTATAACAAATTCATTGGATAAAATTGTTTAATTAAAATAATAATCGATTTAAAAATGATCATTTAAAAAAACTAATCTAATGAATTTAATTTAGGTAAACTTTTTCTCGATAGCATTTAAATAATGAATCGTGTTCACTGTATTTGATTTTTTTACTGTTTTATTTTAGGTACACCTTTTCTCCGATTTGAAAAACTTCAAAATCTTCATTTTCTTACGACCTTAAGTGTGTTTAGGATTTTGGCTTTACCTTTTACGCCGTAAAGTTTTTATTTACAAACTGTTTTATTATTTAATTTATTAAAATAAAATATGTGATTTTCTTCCCTTTTCTTCATTTGTCAACAAAAAAATAATCACAAAATGTTTTGTTTCTTTTTTTCTTTTCTTAACTAAAAATATTTCTAAGTATGGGGGCATGTAAAAAATAAAGAATGGGGGGCAAAAATCTTTTTTTTATTCTATAAATAAAAATATTTCTATTTATGGTGGAGGGTAAAATAATTGGGGGTGGGGTCGAAATTTTTTTTAATTTATTTTTAACTAAAAATATGCTTGGTCGGAAATAAAAAAAATCAATGTCTAACCAGCCAAGAAATATGACTGGGGCTCCCTCGGTTTACGAGTGAGCGTTCATTTCTGACGCGGCAGCCTAGCAAAAATATGTAACTAAATTGACTTACATGAATGATTTTCCACTGAACGACTTGGGACTTAAGGGTTTTTTGGGGTTTTTTTTTAGTTTTAATGGTTGCGAAACTTCCGAGACTATATATATATATATATATATATATATATATATATATATATATATATATATATATATATATATATATAACAATGAATATGAAACATCTCAAAAACAGTCGCTCACATATGGTTCCGAAACCAAGCTGAATCAAGACAACAGATGTACATATAAAAAGATATATAGTCTCGGAAGTTTTTCACCCATTAAAACTATATGACAAAAAAAACAAATGTTTGTCTCAAGTCGTTCGGTGGAAAATTACTTTTCTTGTAAGTCAATTTACTTTTTACACTCACTATATTAGTTTGCTTCCAAGAATTTACGCTAGTCTTAACATTATTTAAGGGATCATCAGTTGTTTATCATGAAAAACTGTTTCGGGAATTATATATATATATATATATATATATATATATATATATCATTCAAATAGCGTTTCATAAGAAGAAGAATATATATAATCATACGCTAAGGCAATTTCATGTTCGTACGTTAGTACCCTTTCACCTTTTTTAAAAGATGCGATCGTCTGATCGACGCAATGTAAAAATATTAATTTTTAATTTCATTTGTTGTCGCTGTTGTGTCGAACTTGAAACTTGCACTAAAATACACTTTCTTGTCCTTCAAGCTAGGATCAAAGTGTTGTATATGTTCTATCCAAAAAGGTACAATAATATCGTGGGGTCCATACAATGGAAATATGTCAAAACTACTATAAAGTGTTTTGGAATTAGACTCCCGTAAACAGATATTTTCTAAACCTCTACTAACCAGACGACTTCGATAAATATGTTTCAGTTTTAATAAAGATGGTACAATAACATTGTGGGGTCTGCGTTCTCGCCGGACGTCCATAGAATGCACGGCAGCAATATACAACAGATGAACGATACCACTGTGAGAATTTTCAAGGTTCCCGCTAGTGATAATATAAATAATAATTTTGGATTATCGGAAGACTTTTCGGTACTGATATTGATCCTGAACCAGTTTTCGTGAGGTTCGACACGGAAGCGTTCGGCTGTCCTACGTAAACGTCCGAGAGTTGACGAGCCGATTTGTACCAGACGACAATTTTGATACGGTGCTGCGTCCTATGATAATAATGTTTTGCTTGTTTTGTTTGTTTGTTTTTTTTGTTTTTAGGGTTAGGGTTAGGGTTAAAAATATTTATTTGATAACAGTAATTTCGCTCTGTTTTGCTTGTTTTGTTTTTTTGTTGTTTCTTTTAGAAAATTTCTTGAAAATATAACTTACAATCACAGGACGCAGCACCGTATCAAAATTGTCGTCTGGTACCATTCGGCTCGTCAACACTCGGGCGTTGCGTAGGACAGCCAAACGCTTCCGAGTCAAACATCACGAAAACTGGTTCAGGATCGATATCAGTACCGACTTTTCACAGCGATGTAGTAATATATGCGATGTGTGTGCATTAGAATAAAAATTCAAATTCACAAAAGACCCCACTTCTAAAAAAAAACTAACGTTATTGTTTTTGTTTTGTCTTGTTTCTGTTTTTTTTTGTTTTTTTGTTGTTTTGTTTTGTTGTTTTTGTTGTTTTCAGAATTAATGACGCGATGTCATCACGCGTTGTTTCCCCTTCCCCTTCTCCGAAAATGGGTCGCGTGTGCTTGTTTTCTTTTCTAACTGCGCTGCACCGAAGAAAGTGCTTCTTCATTCAAGTGAACTTTTATGGCAATCGTTCAAAAGATTGTTTATTGCCTATCATGTTGAAACGGAAACGAACGAGCCACTTGTTCTGTCTTGAGCAGCGTCTGCTTTACCGGAAGCAAAGCGTTACCCTTTTCTGCTAACAAAGAGACATGCTTCGCTGCAGCAACAACAGATGAGAAAGAAAGGAAGAAGACAACAACGGATATTCTTAAGATGCGTCCATTCAATATGTGCCTTTAGCGACTAAAATTCGACTGCTAACTTAAACGTGACAAACCAACGAAAATTCTATTTCAAACTCAAGTCTGAAAGAACAATGGAAATATTATTTACAACTTAATGACAGACCAACGAAAATGCTATTTAGAACTTAACCATGACAGACCAATGAAATTTCTATTCAGAACTTAAGCCTGACAGGACAACATAAATTCAATTTTGAACTTCAGCGTGACAGACCAACGAAATTTCTATTCAGAACTTAAGCCTGACAGAACAATATAAATTCAATTTTGAACTTCAGCGTGACAGACCAACGAAATTTCTATACAGAACTTAAGCCTGACAGGACAACATAAATTCAATTTTGAACTTAAGCGTGACAGACCAACGAAATTTCTATTCAGAACTTAAGCCTGACAGGACAACATAAATTCAATTTTGAACTTAAGCGTGACAGACCAACGAAATTTCTATTCAGAACTTAAGTCTGACAGGACAAAATAAATTCAATTTTGAACTTAAGCGTGACAGACCAACGAAATTTCTATACAGAACTTAAGCCTGACAGGACAACATAAATTCAATTTTGAACTTAAGCGTGACAGACCAACGAAATTTCTATTCAGAACTTAAGCCTGACAGGACAACATAAATTCAATTTTGAACTTCAGCGGGACAGACCAACGAAATTTCTATTCAGAACTTAAGCTAGACAGGACAACATAAATTCAATTTTGAACTTAAGCGTGACAGACCAACGAAATTTCTATTCAGAACTTAAGCCTGACAGAACAACGTGAATTCAATTTTGAACTTAAGCCTGACAGAACAATATAAATTCAATTTTGAACTTATGCGTGACAGACCAACGAAATTTCTATTCAGAACTTAAGCCTGACAGGACAACATAAATTTAATTTTGAACTTAAGCGTGACAGACCAACGAAATTTCTATTCAGAACTTAAGCCTGGCAGACAAACAAAATTTATTTTTCGAACAAACATGATAGATAAACGTAATTTCTATTTCAAACTTAAGCCTGATAGAACAACGAGATTTCGATTTCAAACTTAAACGCGATTCACCAAATGAAATGTATAACAAACCTAAACGTGACAGATCAACAAAAATGACGTTTTAAATTTAAACTTGACTGTTTAAGGAAAATGCTATTTAAAACTTAATTGTGGAAGATCGATGAAAATGCTATTTCAATCTTAAGCGAGACAAACGAGTCTAGCGGTGAAAACTGCTACGTTAAACAGAAACGTGACGGACTGACAGATCATAG
>OY744521.1:9048059-9063059 GCA_963556195.1 Sepiola atlantica | reverse complement strand
AGAATAGATAAAATCTTCTCAACGTAATCTGTTCGATCCATTATCTGGGCAAGCAGATTGTTGAAATCATTATTAATTGGTTCTACTCTGTTTCTCTGCGCTTGGTGTATGCTACAAGAGCTGCTTTTCCTTCTTTTCGTAAGGATAGTCCGCCCTTTATCCATTATAGTAAGGATATTTAGCGTTTTAAATGCCAGTGCGATGCTGGTTATATAGGGCGTACTTCCTTGCATTTCCAGACCCGCATAAACCAGCATGTTCCATCTAAAATTTGACAGGGAACTGCGACTTGAGACTTTGCTGTTGGCCAGCATTTGGTTTATCTTTTTATTTTTATTGATTTGATTTTATTATCATATTGTTTCTATTGAAGTTATTAATCTATCATTTTATAATATTTTTTTTCTAATTTTTATTGATTTTTTTATTAATTAGTTTTAGTTATATATTTTTTAATGTATCATTTTATAATATTAATTTTATGTTATATCTATGTTATAAAAATTATTCAAATGTAAGCATAGGGATGTATGAGGGATATATTAACCAAAAATTACTGGGTATGCACAAAGTAAGATACTCTGTAAGATTAGTTCACATTACCGCTGTTATTACACCGCGATCGAAGCAAATAAATAAATGAATGAAATAATTTAAAAATAAAAATATCATAAAATGATAAATTAAGAACTTCAATCGAAACAATAGTTGGAAATAAGTTATACACCATCCACTATGACTATGCAATCCCTACAGCTATATATCTAGAAAACGGAGCTGTTAAACCTGACATCGTGATATGGGACAAAAGGGAGAAAGTAGCAACCCTAGATGAAGTCAGTGTCCCTAATTATGCAGGATTAAACAAAGCTGAAAGAGAAAAGATTACGAAATAACAAGGTATTATGCATGACATGAAAAGAAACTGGAATCTTAGGAAGATCTCTATTATCCCAGTAATTATAAGAGCAACAGGATTAATGAAACAAAATTTAAAAAACTATCTGGCGAATATACCCGGTGAACCGAGTGCAAGAGAGATACAAACAATTACACTTAAAGGGACAGTTAGAATCTTAAAAAGATCTCTCTGTTGGAGTGTGTAAAATAGCCGGTGAATGTCTGACATCCGGTACGATGCCCATCCATAGCAAAAAGAAAAAGATAAGAAAATTTTTAAAAAATAAGAGTAAGGTTATGATAATAAACGTACACACATATAAGTATATGTTAGCATGCACTAACAGCAATAGAATCTCTATTAGACATTGTATAAAAGAAGCATCAGATATCTCATCAAATGTAGGCAATCGTAGCAACTTTGGCAAAATATATCAATTTTAAATAATCAAGCGTCACTCGATCGCGATGTTATAACAGCAGTAATGTGAACTTAAAACAATGGACATAAAAACGGGTGTGCGATATTGTCATTTAAGTCATATATTATTAGTTTAATTAATTAATAAACATTGGGCGTTCATCCAATCAAAACCAGACATATTTACACATGTATGGCCACACTCCTAAGTATCAGGATAAGAATTAGTAATTTCAAAAGAAGCTAAAAGGGAGATAATAAAATTAAACTAATCTCCCCTTAATCGTAATTGGTTCAGAAAAGAAAATCTAGATAAAAAAAAACTAACTTTATAAACGATATTAACTAATTTAAATCAAATTTAAGATCAGAATCTTGTACTTATATGTTGATTAAAGTTCATAATTATATATTCTATTATTTTTTTTATTTCTTGAGTTTTATATTATTATCTATTGATACATATTTTTTTCATGTCGAAATCCGGTGTTTGATACTTTGTACGAGTAGGTAATCTTGATACACCTACATACATATGCGTATATGTGCACATGCACATCAAAAGCAAAAGAGTCTTCATTAGAATCAAAGTAGTATCATATATCTCATCCAATGTATGCAACACTAGCGACTTTAGTAACATATATTAATTTAGATACTTAAATATCCAGGCATCATTTGATGCAGATGAATAATAGCGGCAATGTGTGACCAAATAATGTGAACTAAGAAGCATAAAGATGCGTTCAAATGAGATGTGGTAAAAGTAGCCATAATAGACATAAAGGTTGGTTAAAGATGAATGTGTAGTTTAGTCCAAGATAAGTTCAAGTGAGATCCGGCGAGGGTAGTTGTGAAGAAATGTGTTATATAAAGAAAAGGGAATTTGTTTGTGTTTATGGCTTCAGAAATCTTTAAGTTCCCAGTGTTTCTGACCGAGGCAAGAATGCGAACATTGATATTTCGTTGCATCTTATTACGCGAGATGATGTGCTTGTAGAAAGAGGAAATGCGAATATTCACGTGTTCTTTGATGCGCTAGCGTAAAGGTCTTACCGTACCTCCTATATATAACTATTGCACTTATCACATTATAGGTTAAACTGTATGACTGCGGAAATAAAACTCTGTGTTGGAAATTGATCAGAGAGCAGCATTCTTAAGTGTGGCTTGTGCGTCTTTGAGACAGGTGTTGTCATAAAGTAGTGCCTGTGTTGGTGAGTTGAATATATATATATATAAATATATGTTTATGCATATATTTAGTAATATATATATACATATTGCTTTATACATATATATTGATTCATATATATATATATGTATATATATTTATATATATATATATATATTTATATACATATAGTTATATATATATATATAAATAGTTATATACATATTAATTTATAGATATATGTATATATATATATATATATATATATATTTATATATATATATATGAAAATGGCTCCAGACAAAACATGAAGCCCCTTGATGTAAGGAGCTAAGCAATACTGCTTCAGAGTAAAAAACTAGTAAGTGTATGAACATAGATTTCGACTCGGAAAACAGCAATTTATCCACCTTTGTCAGAGAAATCGCTAAGGAAATGTGAAGACTAATGGACAAAATAAGGGAAGCAAGAGTTACGAGGCTGTCGAAAGTAAAAGCAAGGTTTAATTTCTACTATCCTAAATATTTCTCCTATATTTATTGATATATTTGTTTATATATATATATATAATGTATTTATATATATGTATTTATTTATATACATATATATATGTATTTATTTATATATTTGCATATATACACATATATGTGTATATATATGTCTGTATATATACATATATATGTGTTATATATGTGTGCATATATGCATATATATATATATATAATGCATATATATATAATGCATTTATATATATATATGTATTTATTTATATACATATATATGTATTTATTTATATGCATATATACACATATATATGTGTATATATGCATATATATATGTGTATATATATATGTGTATATATGCATATATATATGTATATATAGGTGTGTATATATGCATATATACACATATATATGCACATATATATATATATATATATATATATATATATATATATATATATGCACACATATATACATATATGCACACATATATACATATGTGCACAAATATATATATATACATATGCACACATATATACATATATGCACAAATATATATATATACATATATGCACACATATATACATATATGCACAAATATATACTTATATGCACACATATATACATACATGCACAAATATACTTATATGCACACATATATACATACATGCACAAATATACATATATGCACACATATATATATGCACAAATATATATATAAATTCACACTCGACAATTCAAATATAATTGGAGAGAGAGGGAGTAACAACCCATTTAATACATATTTAGAGAGAGGGTGAAATTTGAAGCATATCTAATCTATAAGTATAAATTGAGAGGGGGAATTGCATAATTTATTACAGATAGTGAGGGGGAGGCCATATGTATAAGTAGAAATTGTAAAATTGAGCATAGATGATGATGGAGGAGGGGGGGTCATGTTTTTTTAAATCGGGTCGTGTCAAAAATTAACAGTATATATATATATATATATATATATATATATATATATATATATATATATATATATATATGAGAAAGAGAAGCTATTCGAATTGACTGGAGATATATATAAAATAGAAGTTTAGAATATTGTATGTAATATACAATGGTTAAAATGAAACATTAAATTGGCTTCATAAGAAATTGATGTTCTTTCAACTTCTTTATTTCGTATCTTGATCCTATAGTTGACATTGGTTTTACCAGTAATTTCTACAATTAAGTACTTACAAAGAGGACCACGTGTAGGCTGCCGACATTTATAGTACGAAATTGGTTTCATGGAGACGACTGGCTTTGAACTTGGAACGCCCATGTCGTTTGTCATTATCGGTATTCTCTTCACTGAAAGACAACAAAATACACAAATGGCGTACTTTAAAAAAACAACTGAATTGCAATAATGTATACAATAACACGTGAAATGAATTGATCACATAAACAATATTTCCAAACATATAGGATTAAAAATTAACTTAGCACAATTTTTTTGATACCTGGTGAAAGAAATTAATAAATAATGACACGTACCTCTAGAGGAACACAAGGGGTTACTGCTCAAATGTAACACATTTTGAACATACATTTTTATATTAGAAATTACCGTAAAGGTATTGTATAGTAAGGTATCGTCATCAGCCTTTTAGGGACTCCATATGCCGTTTTCCTCCCGTCTAGTAATGTTAGCTGTCTAGAGATCGTCAAATAGCGATGGGTGGGGCGGACTGCCGGAGAAGTTTAAATTAAATTTATTAAAAAAACTCTTCTAACGGAGTTAAATGAATAAACCCCATTGACTTCTTCAAAACCGCCCTTATTTTTATACCCTCCCTCCGCATGTTTTTATGTACATATTCATTCGGTGTTTGGGCAATATTCTTCGGTCATGGATAATTTTCAAGTAACGAAATATCGATTCTTCCTACGTAGCCTGCTTGATGTAATATTTTGTCTTATATTTCCTTACGTCTATCCCTTGTTCAATGTTATTTTTAACACACATATACCTGCTGGACACAATCCTCA
Source organism: Sepiola atlantica (assembly GCA_963556195.1). NCBI lineage: Eukaryota > Metazoa > Mollusca > Cephalopoda > Sepiida > Sepiolidae > Sepiola > Sepiola atlantica. The sequence continues at coordinate 9,058,033 of OY744521.1, read as the reverse complement.
AGTGTCTTCGTCAGAGCAACCTGACATGAGGATACTTCACCTGAAAAGTTAACTCTGACCAAATATTCAAAATAGCATAGTATTCAAAGCCAGGCTTTTCAAAGATTGGAATCTTATCATCAGAGGAGTTACATAGATAGATAAGTTGGCAGGGAGGTGGCCCAAATTCAAATTTTAAAAATATGCGAATATAATAAAAAGTGAACGTAAGTATGTGAGACGGTTGTCAAAATGCAAATTATGTCCAGATAGAAAACATATATATATATATATATATATATATATATATATATATATATATATATATATATATATATATATATATATATAATAGCTTATGTTCTTTAGTCGGTATCCCACTCTTTGAAGATGGTTCCAGAAGGAACCAAAAGTACTAGGGTACCCAACCAGTACGCAAGTTCATCAGCCAGTTTCAGACTGAAATCCGAACACTAATCAGACAAATCGAAAGGATCAAAAATAAAACATTCAGACATAAGTCGTTTGTACTATTAAACTAAAAAAAGTCATCAACAAAGAGCAGTTACGTCGTTTCATGGCTTATCAGTGTGGCTAAACGTAACGTGGGTATATTTTAAACTCGGGAGCCAAGTCATAATCAACATAATGTGTGTACATATATGCGTGTGTGTGTGTGTGTGTGTGTGTGTGCAACGCCTTGAATGATCTTGTGACAGACTTAGCTTTTTCGAATGCCGGATGTTTTAGAAGAACTCAGAAATTTGAACTTAATGAGTTGAAGTAGTAACATCTGGTTTCGGATGATTAACACATCTGGAATTAATATCGCGAATTGTTTGGCATGAGTGTGTCATATCCGTGAAAACACTGGGCAATATCACGCAAGTAAAAGCGACAGAATATTGATATATAAATACACCAGTCGTAATTCATAAACCTTTGATTTTATTTGCTCAATAGCTGAACCTTTTCGGCGTCGTCCGGGATTCCTTGATGTTATTTTAGTTTGAATCTTTTAATTGAAAAAAAAATTATTATAACCTATAAGTCAATAGGCGATAAACATACGCAGAAGCATTCGAAGTGGCCGCATGAATTTATTAATATAAAGAATATATGAAAATGCTCATGTAAGAGAGACAACTCATCTTAGGTCATTATTTTAAAATGTCTCCATTGTTACATTAATGCTTGCCGGAATAATTATTTAAGGGAAAAAGAAACTATAGCGAATTACAAATTTTAGTGTAAAGAACATGTGGCAACGATACAAAGGAAGAAATCATTAGTCAGAATCATATATACATCTACCAGTTAGGCGATTTGGTCGTTTCGTGACCAGAATGGCTGTCAATGAAGCGTCTGCTAATTTCCGAATTCACAAATGAGTAAGTAAACCCAAATAATTTTTTTGGCACTAATTTCAAATTTACCTGAAATAATTTTAAAGTAAATACAGTTGGGAAATTACCACCCAAAACAATTTATTTGGGTTCACTTACACATTTGTGAGTTTGGAAAAAATCAGAAATTAGCAGACTGTTTATTTTCCGCCATTCTGGCTGCGAAACGACTAAATCGCCACTAGATACATTGTTATTGGGAAATCCGCTGGTCTAATGTTTTAAGTTTGATCAAAGTAATCCTATGGGTGTGGAATGTTTATTTTTAACAAAGTTGACTCCAAACAAAGCAAGTTGGCACTTTAGACGTAAGGGGCTACTGGGAATTAGGGCGATGGTTTTTGTGTGTGTGGGGGGGGGGGGGTCATCCTAAATTTGGAGCTGTGCAGCGAGATGCCTGTTCACAATAGTTTTAAATTTCTGTATGTCGGTACAGTCGGGAAACGGAGAGCAAGGAGGGAGTTCCAAAGGCCGGTAACACGAAGAAGCTATTGAGGTAGAAGCCTCACCGGCATCTGGATTTAACTGATTGTCGGGTTTGTCAAGTGTATTTACGTCGAGGAGGCACCAGAGCAGAAAGTTCATCGGAGCACATTCCATTGAAGTACTTGTAAAACAAGCACATGGATACAACATTGCGGCGATGGGACAGGGGCTGGAGCTTCCTGGATAGTGAGCGACCTATTAACTTAGCGACTGTTTTTTGGCTGTTTTTTGGAATTGTTTCCGGGGCAGGAAACGCAATCTTTCAGGGTAACAATGCACCAATTAAAACAGCTATAGTTGTTAATGAATGGCACCAGGGGTATTTCGAGTGAAGCTGCACGTTTTATCTGGCGAACAGATCTCAATATTATTGAACATTTATGGTGCAGTTTCGAAAATCAAGTAAGGAATCGATATCATTCACCATCATTCACACAAGAAGTGGAAACTGTTTTAGCGGAAAGATGGACAAACATTTAATTTGAAACCAATTCAAACTTTGTACGAGTACATGTACCGTAGAAATCAAGCTGCTATTACTACTAAAGTCGATCCAACGCCATATTAAGATAAAGCTGTTTTTAATTTTTAGGTGTTCCCATTGTATTGTCAATATATATATATATATATATATATATATATATATATATATATATATATATATATATATAATGTGTGTGTGTATATTATTATTATCTTTTTTATTATTATATATATTTTTGTTCTTTCCAGCTTACAACCTACCCGGCACTCTGCATTGCCTTCAGCCTTCTTAACATACTACTAATATTCTCAGCTTCAAGCCAACTACGTCTCTCTCTCTGTCTCTCTCTCTCTCTCTCTCTCTCTATATATATATATATATATATATATATAATGTGTATATATATACGAGGGGCGTTCAATAAGTAATGCTTCTGACCCACTTCCATTTGTCTGATCTAAGTGAAATTTTGCATGTGTAATGATTTATATCGGTATGGGTTATGTTGCAAAGAACAGCTCTGAACTAATTGTGGTTTCTCAAAAGACTGATTACACAAGATGAAACTTGGGTCCATCACTATGATCCAGAGACCAACGCCCAGTCAATGCAAGGTTCAACCCTCCGCTGGCAAGGTCATGCTCACAGTCTTCTGGGACCAGGACGAAGTAGCGATGACAGATTTCCTTGCAAAGGGTAGCACAATTACAGGAGCCTATTGCGCTTCACTTTTGATGAAATTAAGAGAAGCTATCAAAATCAAGAGGCGGGGCAAGATCAGCAAAGGTATCCTCCTCCTGCAGGACAACGCCCCGGCCCACAACTCGCATGTCGCCAGATCAGAAGCACAGACGTGTGGCTATGAAATCCTCCCCCATCCCTTACTGTCCTGACCTTGCACCCTTTGACTTTCATCTCTTCCTAGCCAGGAAAGCGTTTCCCAGATGATGCAGCCATTAATTTCTGAAGTTACGACGTGGTTGGAGGACCAACCTGAGGTGTTCTACAAAAACGGTGTCCAGAGCTTTATCAAACGATGGAAGAAATGCATAACTCTGAGTGATTCCTATATAGAAAAAAAACTAATAACTGTACCAAGTTTCATTAATCTACTGCTATGGGAAATGGGTCAGGGGCATTACTTATTGAACGCCCTTCGTATATAATGTGTGTATAACAATAATTAAAAATACCTTATATTCACACTTTACTTCAGTTTCAAAGTAGACCGGTAGTCGCAAACGTATTACTGCCTCATATTTAAATGCAATCGAATTTGTAGCGGTATTTTAAAAAATTATTCAGCATGACGTCACAGCGTTACATCACCTTTTCTCTAGTATGGCGTAAGAATGTTCGTAACAGGTGAGTTGTTTTTCCATCTGAATTATTTATAAAACTTAACAACAACAAAAACAACAATAATAATGATAATGATAATAAAAATAATAATAATAACATAACTAGTTTAATAGTAATAATAATACCAATTAATGTAATTATAAAAATCAAAAACTATTCTCCATTGATCAATAGATGTTTAATAGCTAATGTAATAGATAAAACCTCCAATGAAAATATCAAATTTTAAACAGAAACTTTTAAAACTAGCTTCCTGTCGTACTAACGAACAGGTGGTGTCGCGCACTGACATAATGTCAAATCATTTTTGAATACCGTTAGAATTTGACACCTATCTCATTGTTAACTTGCATTCAAATGTATGTGGTAATAATACACGTCTGACGATCGGGTCTATCGTGAAACTGTGGTAAAGTGTTAAGATAAGCCCCTTTTAGTTATGTATTATTGTCATGAAGCTCTATCTAAACGGATGTTGAGCATCGTTTTAAATTATAGAAACTTGCATTTTCTGTAAGTGGATTGGTTATTGTTAGTATTAGTAATAGGTCAGGTTTCTCGTCCTTTCTTTAACTGGGAATAACTATCTGCTTCCTTTAAATCTTAATAGAAAGCATAGTTAATTAAATAACATTTATCGATTATTAAAGTTTCTGTGTTTTTAAACACAGAAATATAAATTTTATTCTTTAAGCATTCTATTACATCTACGGAATATATATATATATATATATATATATATATATATATATATATATATATATATATCAATTTTTAAATAAATAATATTGTTGTATACTTCCTTATTCAAAAAACGCCAATCTGCGCATAATACCGACGGGACTCTACTTATCCTAACGTCTTTTACATGATGTGCTTTTAATGCCTCTACCGTGATTCGACCCCTCGGGGTGAATACCATCAAAATGAGGAAGAAGAAAATAAAAAATCTATAAGACAGTCTCGTCTGACAAAGTTGTATTACAACGAAAGCTTGCAAAATAAAAAATTAAATAAATTATTTTTCATTTAAATTGCAGCATTTGTTGATTTTCAAAAATATTTCACTTATATATATATATATATATATATATATATATATATATATATATATATATATATATATATATATGTTGATATTTTTAGTTATACAGACATGTACGAAAGCGACACTGGCATGACGATGTTTCGATCTGTAGTCGTTAAAAACTAGGATCTCTTCAGGCAAATAAGTCTGTCTTTTCTTTGGCTGTTCATATTGTTTTTTCTTCAGTATGATAAGCTAAAGAAAAGACAGACTTCTTTGCCTGCATCGATCGTAGATTTTATCTCCTACAGATCGAAACATCTTCATGCCAGTGTCACTTTCGTACATGTCTGTATAAATAAAAATATCAATAATAATAGCTTTATTTACTATTTAGCACTATTGTATTAACCCAGTTGAAATTCGCTAATTTTGTTACCATGTGAATGCATACTTAACCTATATATATATATATATATATATATATATATATATATATATATATATATATATATATGTGTGTGTGTGTTGTGTGTGTGCGTGTGTGTGAAAAGAGTAAAACCGAAAATCGTATATATGTTCATCGACGTTTCGTCTTTATTATTCAAAGACTCAAGATGTGTGATTTGAAGAAAAACATAGATGTCAAAATTAAAATTACTTTATGCGTCTACGACGTGTAATGAATGTGTTTATTCTTTCTTTAAAAAAGCATAGACGTTAAAATTCAAAATATGTGGTGCGTCTATGAAGGGAAATGAAAATGTATTGCCTTGTTTTTTTTAATATCGATGTTATGCACAGTGTTTTGTCGAGAATGTGATGTAAAATAGCTAACATAAGTCTAAATTTAAGTTTTGTTCGTTTAGTATTATCATGTTTGTTAATAGAGATAAATTGTAGAAGCCAATACCTTGTTTAATTGTATCGGAGGAGTTTATAATGAGTGCTGATTTGAGATGTATTTAAACATACTCGACTCGTTAAATTCACTTTAATTATCATGTGTACATAACATCGATATTAAATAGACGAATCACATATTTTAAATTGTAACATTTATGCTTTATTCTAAAAAAGAATAAAACTAGTCTTTCCACGTCATAGAACGCACAACGTATTTCAAATTTTGACATCTATGGTTTTTAGTCTTTTTCTTCAAATCATGAACCTTAGGAATCAAGCGAGGCGCGAGAACGCTCTATCTCTTAATAGACTTCAAAAACGGCCTATGCTTGAAATCTTATTTCTTTGATTAATTATAACTCAAAAACCAATAAACCAAATTAGTTAAAACTTTGCACAAAATTGTTATTTGACAGGTTCTATAAGTGTGTAGAATTTCAGCATCATTAGTCAAGGCAGCCCAGAGATCCAGAAAGTTCAATTATGAAATCATGTTATGTGTGTGTACGTACGCACGTACGTACGTATGTGCCACTCTGTATCTAATCAACTATTTGATGGATTCAGCTGATTTTTGGCAGATATAGAGGTGTTAGGATCTAGTTGATGGCATTTTAATTTCAGTTTACCATATACCTTAGTTTTCTAGAAAATTCCAAAAAACCTTTAAAATGACCATTGTATTGAAGCATAGACTTTACAAAAGTAGTGACATTCCATGATAAATGCCAGTATACTAAAATCATATGCCCTTAATAGGGTTAAGATGAAAATTCATATGCACTAAATGTACAAAAGCAAGGAAATTCCGAAATTTTTACACTTTTATTGTCATTAAGGGTATGCGAGCACAACAGGGCTATGTATTTTACTGGTAGGAATTTTTCTTCAGCGCACCTCACACTTCATCCACTCATGCATAGATATTGATACTGTAGTGATGTGATAATGAAATGGTTTGGTGGATATGTAGTCATACCCTTAATTAATGACAATAAAAGTGAATAAATTTGGGAATTTCCTTGCTTTTGTACAATAAAAATGAAACGTCGACGGACATATAAACAATTTTCGATTTTCCTGCTTTCGTTTTTCATATATATATATATATATATATATATATATATATATATGAATATTTTTGTGGTGTAAAATTTAATAATGGCAATAAAAATAATATATTTTTATTACTAGTTATGATACATTTTAATATAAATAAATTAAAAACTTAGTTAACCGGTTCTACACCTCACTCAAAAGAGCTAAATAGAGAGAAAATTAAGAGAGAAAAGATAAGATATTTTTAATCGAAATCGCTCCAGACAAGGCATGAAGCCTCTTGGTGTAAGGAGTTAACAGGAACGAAATATGATTATTGCAAAGACAAGAAATGCCTATTGGCCTTAATTTTAGTAGGAGGAAAACAGTCAGCAGGAAGAGAGTTGCAGTTTTGGGAAAAAAGCTAGTGGAATAGGAAGTTGTATTACAATGAGGTATCAAAAGAGCGAATTGATGGGGATTACTAGACCAACAAGTCAAACGAACTGGAAAAAAAGGAAGCGGGGAATAGCTCACATAATTCTAAAAAACACATACCACAATAGTATTTATAGAAAAGACTGAGACTAGCAACATCACGTCTGTGAGATATAGAGAGTGCAAAGAATAAGAAAGGATGTGGCCAATCAAATTACAGATATGTTTCTGCACATCATCAAGAACCATCAAATGGGACATAAATTCACAAGCCCATTTTTGGGAGGGGGAGCTTATGAATTTCTTGCAGTTTCTATTTATGTGGTGGTGTTTTTCCTGTGGTTTTGTTTTCTTCTTATACTTCCATGTGACTGGTTACCATCTGTAGCTTATGCGGGTTGGTTTCCGCATTCGAGTGGTTTCCTTAAGATTGCAGCTGTTTTGGGCCATTGCCGTCTTTTGTAATGTATCAGTGATACATTTGATTCCAATGTCTCCCAGTCTTTTCTCCAAGTTTTTGGAACTGTTCCTAGTGCTCCTACGATTATTGGTATTATACTGACTTTCTTCATGCTCCATATTCCTTTCAGATATCTGACAAGTTCTGTGTATTTGCTTCGTTTTTCTGTCTTTGATGTTGTCTACTGGAACGGCGAAGTCTACGATTTTGCAAGATTTGTCTTTCTTGTCCATTATTATAACATCCGGTCTCTTTGCTTGTATGAGTTTGTCTGTTTGTGCATCCATGTCCCAGAGGATTTTGTATTTTTCGTTTTCCAGTACTGTTTCTGGTTTATGTTTGTACCATTTGTATTCGAAATTCAATCGTTTGCACAGTTCCCATTGTACTGCTTTCTCCACACAGTCATGTCTGTTCTTGTATTCTCTTTGTGCTAGTTCGCTGCATTCACTTATTATATGATTTACTGTTTCGTCTCTTTGTCATCACAGTCTGCATTTACTGTTTTCTGTTGTTTTATCTATTTTAGTTTTAATGTAGTTTGTCTGAACCGCATTGTTCTTTGCAGTCACTAGTAAAGAGTCGGTTTCTTTGTTCATGCGTCCTTTTCTTAGTCATGTCCAGCTATTTTCGTTGGTTTCTTCTCTTGTCAATCTTTTTAAGCGTCCATATAGTTATTTTTCTTCCCACTTTTATTTTCTTGTCGTTTCTTAGTTTTGTTTCTGGTTTCGGTGTTTCTTGAGTTAATCATTGGAATGGTGGTTGTTGCTGCGGTTATTAGCCTTTCCGTGTTCTGGGTTATGTATTTCTCCAGCTCTTGCTTTGTGTCTTCCATACAATCCACTATACTTACCAGTCCTCTTCCCCCTTCATTTCTTTTCATGTAGAGTCTGTCCGTATCGTCTTTTGGGTGTAGTGCATTGTGCATGGTCATTAATTTTCTGGTCCTCTGGTCCAGGTGCCTGAGTTCCTCTTTGGTCCAGCCTATGAATGGTCCAGAGTATCTTATTAGTGCTACTGCCCAGGTGTTTATCCCTTTTACTAGATTCCTGCTATATAATTTCGTTTCTCTTTCATTTCTGTAGAGTTGATGGTGTCTGCTTCCACAACTCCCAAATATTTATAGTTATCCTGCTGGCCTATCACCCTCATCTCCTATTGGTTGGGGAGTGCCATGCCCTCTGTCGTCTCCAGTTTTCCTCTTTTCATTTCTAGTAATGAACACTTTTCTATTCCGAATTCCATTTGGATGTTTTGACTGGAAATTCTGGTCGTATTTATGAGATTTATTATTATTATTATTAATCATTATTATTTATTATTATTATTATTATTATTAACGTAATGTATTCTTTTATAAGTACATGATGCTAAATTTGAAGAAGAGATCATATGTAAATATAAACTCAATAAGAATAGATTTCTATGTGACTTCATGCCTACAGCGATTACCAGATGGTCGTTGTAAACAACTATTTTCAACTTTCTCTATAAAAAATAAATGATTATGTGAGTGTGCCTATTATTTTATGTGTTCCAAAAATGCTGGGAAAATAGTATTAAACAACTTTGAATATGACAACAACTAGGACTAGGATATCAGCGATGACTCCTTTTGTTGCTAACGTCCTAGTTAGTTGTATAAAACCTGTCGGCGCCATCCACCACCTCGACCGTAGTCCTCTAAAATAACAAAAGTGACATACACGTCGAGTAAAGTGGATCCATATAGAGAAATGTAATGTTATATTCAAATAAGATAAGTAAATAATTTCACATTTTATTTCATATATATATATTGGTGACTGTTATTCAAAAGTGTTTGCCTTAGTCGCCACATTAGGCACTGTGAGTTGGCAACGCTATGTGCCCATAGCTACATGTAGGTGGCCACATACATCGCCTGATATTCCCAAATGGTCACCCATCTAGGCTCAACTTCGGTAATCAAATGGAAACCAATGTGTCAACGTGATTATGCCGTATATATATACATATATATATATATATTCTCTTCCCATATATATATATATATATATATATATATATATATATATTAGAAATGGTGTTCTTGTTTAGAAAGCAGTGTTTATATGGTAGTATGAATTATTAAAATTAAGAACGCCATACAATGCATTTTAATTTCATTAACTTTTTTCATTTTTTTTTTTTATTCAATTAAATTTTCGAAGATATACTTCATTATTAGAATTTCAAAATAATAATTAAAAAAAGATATAATAAATACCCTTTTTTATCTTTTTTTTCTCATCGTTTTTTGGTGTGTTTTCAATTCGTCTGTTGTTGAAGTGAATGTGGGATGAGGGTCTCTTGATTCAAGAACATGGCACGTGGCGGTGCAAATTGAATTAGAAATGGTGTTCTTGT
>OY744521.1:9038059-9040559 GCA_963556195.1 Sepiola atlantica | reverse complement strand
AAGGCTCCCGACAGACTCGATAGATCGTGTAAAGTCGATGTTTTCTTACACGGCGTGGCCTCGGACGAATAATATTGAAAAGTCGAAAAAAAACATCGATTTCTTAGCGTATAACGGACAGTAAATATGTGGTGGGGTGATTAGATTTGTTCGTTTTCTTAGTAACTCAGATTCAAAAGGATTTAACTGACGTGTTTCGGCATATAATATACGCTTGGCGCATCGGTAACGAGCAAATACCAAGATCTTGAGGTCTATAGTTCGATCCCCACAACCTCCCAATATTTTTTTTAAGGGGGCGAGGGTGAGTGGGACGACCGGGCAAAACAGAAGGGTTGCAGGAAGAGGGGGCACCGGTAAAGAGAGAGATTGTTACACTTTTGCCTGCAGAAAGAGGGGAACATGTGAGGGGAGAGCTTCGGGCAACGAAGTTTAAAATAAAGTAAAACATCACTATTGAATAGACGTTAAACGCAAACGGAAATTGCACAATAATGTTGTACGCATTCTGATCAAAATGAAATATACTTATCCAAGTACTCTAGGTAATGTAGATTCAGAATATATATATATATATATATATATATATATATATATATATATATATATATATATATATATATATACAAAGGAGTTCGTGGTCAAACAGACAAACAAACAAACAAACAAACAGAAGGTATTATACCATTATCTATTATTATACTAAAGTTGAGTTAATTAACGTTTGTTGCTCTAAGTTTTTTATATACTTTAATAACACAAAATACATATAATAACACAAAATGAAAAATAACATAATAACACAAAATAACTTATAAATAACACAAAAAAATAACATATAATAACACAAAATAACATATAAATAACACAAAATAAAAAAAGTAACATATAATAACACAAAATACATACTAAAATGTACTTTAGTTAAGGGAGAGAGTTATGTTTCAAAATAATTATATTTAAATTCTTTACATTAGACGTAATTTATAATTAACTGCACAAGTCATCCGTTTCTCACTTAGATCTATGTGTATTTCTCTTACACCTTCACCCTATTTTGATTCAACCACTTTCTATTATTTCTCAATGTCTCTGTGAGCATTTGGAAAAAAATTGCTTCTCTTTTTTCAGATTTGCCATCTAATTTACTTAGTGTCTGTAGACATCACAACAACGTATGTAAATTAGATGGCAGAATAATACGTCTCTTTATTTCTATACTAAGTAGAAATAAAGTCTTTTTGCTTTTACTTTATATAGAAGTAAAGAGACTTATTATTCTGCCATCTAATTTACATACGTGTTTGTGATGTCTAATTTTACTTACAACGTTTTCGTCTTTATCTTCGGCAGCCTCGTAACTCTGGCTTCCCTTATTTTGTCCTTTAGTCCTCACATTCCATGAGCGATGTTTCTGACAAAGGAGGTAGTATTGCTTTTTTCTGGGTCGAAATCTATCCCTCTAGCACTTATTATTGACTAGTTTTTTATGTTGAAGTAGTATTTTTTAATTTTTTTTATTTTTTAGCTCCTTACATAAAGTGGCTTCGTACCTTGTCTGGAGCGATTTCCACTTAAAAAATCAAAGTAGAATAAATAGTGGTTTAGACAGAATAGATCACAAGTTTTCTAGTGTATGTATATAGTTAGCAACACGAATGTTGGTTTATCTATATAGTTATAGCTGTGGCTATACTGGCGAGTGTTTACACGCTTAGATTTGAAACCCGATCGCCAGATCATTTGACAGTGTGATGTACCTTTACACTATGATATATATATGCTGTCACTATTGGTTGAGATGTTTACGAGAAAGCCCGCGGGAATCCAGCTAAAACACCTGTAGCTTGATTCACGTAGATTTCAAGTCGACGAAGCAGAGCGTAAATATACGCTTAATGAGATGATATTAAAGGTCTCTGTGTCTCCGAAAGGTCACAGTTAATGACATCTATTCATGATATCCTGTTCAGAGATGTTCTATCTTAAAAATGACCCGTTTCTGTCGATGTTGTGAGACACACTCGGTTTGTTTCCTGGTCTATTCAATTTTATTTTTCAAAGAATACAACGGGTTCCCCAGATCTAGCAAAGTCAAAATGCAATATTACAAACATGGAGATAGGTGTGTGAGTTTTTATTAAAACATATATATTTAGGTATACACTCTTTATAATCCCCGAAATTGTTTCAAATTGCAAGTTCAATGAGATTATGTTACAAGCTTCAGAGCATATATACTTTTTAGTTATATTCCAATGACCCCAGAAAATCATTTCATTACTTTTTTTCTCAAATTCCTCATGTTATGACTTCAATAAATACTTGTAAAAAATGTGAAAAAATAAAAAAATTAATAATAATAATTATAAATGTTGTTTCTAAGTCGAAAGAAAAAACAACAGGTATTTGTCGAAATAGGAAAATGAGGAAATTGAAAAAAGTAAATAAATAAAAATTATGATAATGGATTAATTTTTCCTTTGGTTATTGGAATATA
>OY744521.1:9030559-9035559 GCA_963556195.1 Sepiola atlantica | reverse complement strand
GGCAATTGTTCCTAATAGAAAATAAGTATCGCTGACCTTGGAAAAAATCTGGTTCGCGCCCCCAGGGGGTCAAAAGCCCCCAAAAGGGCAAAAAATGACCCTTTTCTCCCATAACGTTTGATCCATCTATTCAATTTTTTTAAAACTTGTCCAAAATGTAGAGGCAATTGTTCCAGATATAAAATGAGCATTCTAGGCCTCAGAAAAATTCTAGTTCGCGCCCCCAAGGGGTCAAAGAGGAGTCAAAAATACCCCAAATTGCCCAAATTTATTGCATTTTATACTCGCCACATCGAGTCACATACAGAGGGGGACCACGCATGCGCGGCTTATTTGTGTATGGTATTCTCATAATCTACTTTTATAGAGTAGTAAATCTGGGATTCTTTGAATTTATGTTATTCGCATTGTCTACTTGTATGAAGTTGTCAACCTGGAATTCGTTTCTTACGACTCGTACCATATATGCTAGTGCAACGGGACACTCGATATTCTGATAGGAATAGATACTGCTTGTTAACATCATTGATACCACTAGTGCATATTATTGTGCATGTCATCTGATGGGTACGGCTTAAGAACAGAACTTGGAAGATTATGCGAAATTATAATGAACGTAAAATTGCAAAAAATATAAATTCCAAGTATATATTTTTGAAAAAGACAACGACATATATGAACCAAAACAAAACCCAATTATGCAGATTCGAAAAACTGTAAATGAGAATTCTTTCAAACCCCATTCGCAGAAGCCACACAAATATTCCTTTGTGAAATACTTCAAATCATTTCAGAACATAATATTAATGCGAAATGCGAGGTGAATGCTGTATTTAAATATGGAGCGAAACAGTTCTATATGGGGCTGTATTATAGTCAAAGTTTTATATGTAAAGTAAAGTACGTTTTTCTCCTCTACACTTGTGCTCGATAGCTTCAGTAACAAAAGGCACATACATAAATCTGTTCAATTAGTGATTTCTGCCACACATTGGTCTATGTTGTTAGAAAACAAAATTTTCTTTGATTTTAATAAAGAAATCAATGATTCTTTTATTCTAATTATTTTAAGTCCTGCTCGGTGTTCGATGCATCCATTGATTTATTTTTAATACCTAAAATAAAACAAACTAATTCTGATGGCATTTCGGACATAGTTCGCCGACTGCGACATTTCCTCCTTTGTTTAAAAAGATATTCTATTATTATACTAAATGTGAGTTAATCAAGGTTTGTTTCCTAAGACTTTATTTATATACTTTAATACCACAAAGTGCATTATAAAATATACCTTAGTTCTGAGATTGAGTTATATCTGAAAGAAAATTCTGTTTTCATTATTCCAATTGACCGTAAGTTATAATTAACTGAACAAGATACCAATTTCTCTTTTAGCTGTCTGTCTATTTCCGTCACACTCCATGTTGAGTCAACCACTTTCTTGCCATTCTTAATCTCTCCGTAAGCATTTAAGGAACTAACGATTATCTTTTTTCAAAGTACTCAAAGATGTTGTTCATAAAAGGCTGAGTATTACATAGCATTCACAGAAGTTCGTGTAGTCTTTTTTTTTCTTTTTTTTAACATGGTTCACCCCAAACAAGGCAGGCCGCCACTGTAGACGTAAGGGTATACTGAGAAAAAAAGAAAAGGGGAGAAGGTTGGGGGGTCAGCCTAAATTGGGATCTGCGCAGCGAGATGTCTGTTTACTTTAATTTTAAATTTCTGCATGTCAGTACTGTCGGGGAAACAGGAGACAGGGAGGGAGTTCCAGAGGCCAGCAGCACGAGTAAAGAAGCTATTTAAGTAGAAGGCTCTCCGGCATCTGGGAATCTCCACAGTGAATGAATGAGATTTAGCTGATTGTCGAGTTAGTTTAGTGAATTTACGTCGAGGGGGCACCAGAGTAGCCAATTCATCGGAGCATAATCCATTGAAGTATTTGTAAAACAAACATAAGGATGCTACATTGCGGCGATGGGACAGGGACTGTATGCGTAAAGATCCGTGAAAATTGCGAAGACGCCGAAAACGGAATATCCAGTGCGGAAGATCCAAATTGAAAGTCATAGGTAAAAACTTCAGTACTTTGAGTATTTTTTTCTTTTTCCAATTTTTAACGATAACAACATTTATATTGGGTTGATTGCCCTAATTTAGGATCGTTTTAGCTAAAAAAAAAATGTTTCATGTATATATGTATTAAGTTTCAAAGTTTAATGTTACCGGTAATAATTAGATTACCGATGTAATTGATTGGCTTAATAGACGTTCACATAGTTTATTTTGGAGGCCTATTTGGTTTTTAAAGATTGACTGGGATTTAATCATTTATTTGCCTATTTTGGGAGAATTTATTACTTTTTTTTTTCTTTTTTTTATTGTTTTTTTTTGTTTGATATATTTATTTATTTTACTTTTATTTTTTACTTTTATTTTATTGTATTTATAATATCATTCTATTGATTTATTTCTCTTCCATATGTTTTCTTGAATTTCGTATTAATTTATTCTCTTATAACGTTTTTATTTTTTACGTCAATTTTTGTTGAGTTTATTGGTTTACATTTTGATTTGTTTCTAGCGCTGTTTTTTATTATACAGTTATTAAATGTGTGGATTTTTATGATTGGTTTATGCTGTCGTCAATATTGGTTTTATTGGTCCCCGCGGGACTTATGTTTTGAGGCATGTCCGTCAGTCCATCAGTCTGTCCAGATTTTTCTCCGCAACCATCTATTGAATTTCTCTGAAATTTTGCATGAAGTTGTAACTTTGGTCAGGTTAGAAAGTAACATTCTCCGATTTTTAGAAAACGATCTGGTTAGCCCCCCCCCAGGGGGTCAAAAGGCCCCGAAATGACAAAAAAATGACATTTTTTGCCCCATAACTTTTCATCCATCCATTCAATTTCTCTTAAACTTGGCCAAAATGTAGAGGCAATTGTTCCTAATAGAAAATAAGTATCGATGACTTTGGAAAAAATCTGGTTCGCGCCCCCAGGGGATCAAAAGCCCCCAAAATAGCAAAAAATGACCTTTTTCTCGCATAACGTTTGATCCATCCATTCAATTTTTCTGAAACTTGGCCAAAATGTAGAGGCAATTGTTCTGAATATAAAATGAGCATTCTTGACTTCAGAAAAATTCTTGTTCGCGCTCCCAGGGGTTCAAAGAGGGGTCAAAAATGCCCCAAAGTGCCCAAATTTATTGCATTTTACACTCGCCACACCGAGTCACATACAGAGGGGGACCACGCACGCGCGGCTTGGTTGCTGCTAGGTATACTTTGACTTCTTTTTTTATACTAAGAAATGTTATCACGAGCTAAAACATAAAATAAATATAAAATCTATACATTACTAAAGCTCTGACGATGCTGTTTGTTATAATCTTGTCATCGTGCACACTTGATCTATATATAAATGTTTGAGATGGAAAGGAAGAAAGCTGAATAACGCAGATAGACATCACATGATAAGAGAAATGATGAGAGAAAATGAATGATGTAAGAAACAGGAAGCAAGAAAAGAGGAGATAGAGAAAGAGAGGAAGAAATATAGAGTAAAGTAGAGAGGTATGTGAACGATAGAAGGAAAGGGCTAGAGGGAAAAGGGGGATATCATGACATCACAATGTATTCTGATATCCTTTGACTTTGCGAAAATTAAATGTATCGAAATGTATATGTGTTGTTTATTGATTCTGCTACATCTGTTAAACCTGTTTAACGTTTTAACTTCAATTTTTATCTATTTATGTGTTTATCTAATAGACGGGTTGCAGTAAAATCGAAAAATGTTTTATAAATAAATAATAGTCATAAGCACTTTGTAAAATCTTTGTAAAACATGCAATAATAATTAATTAATTACTTATCAAATTCAAATTAACGGTTCAAATTTAGCAAATTTAAAATTGAAATTGAATTTTTTTTTAAAGTAAAAAGGGAAAAAAATCTAATTAAAAATTTAAAAATTATAGAATTATAATAAATAATAAAGTATATTAATTAACAAATATAATATCAATTAGATGAAAAGCTTTAAGCTGAATAATTATACAATTAAATTATGATAGGAGTAATTAATATTGATGTCCAATTAGCTTATCTAAACTCATTTTCTGCGTACCTACCATCAATTCTCTGCGGTATTTCGTCAACAGCTGTTTCCATCTCGTTTTTCTCAACCACTCGGTCATATTTTTCATCTTTTGATAATGAGAGGTCTCGCTCTCGAAAATTAAAGTTTAACTTTTGTCCGGAATTTTTTAATTGCTTGAGAGTAAACTTTTTTCTATTTACTGTTCTGGTATTTAATCTGTTTTACGTGAAATATTAATAAATTGATTTGAAATTCCATTCTTATTTTCTCTTCTCATTTATTTTTGTTCATCTGTTCCACCTTCCGGTATCTATATCACATTGCTCCTGCCTCGGATTACAAACTTACATGTAATCTTTGTATAAATATGATTATAAAGCAATGTCAAAGTATAGTATATATATTTAATGATATATAACAAATAGTGAACGCACAGATCACAGGTTGTCGGGTACTTTATAAATATATTGCAATACATAGGATTCGATAAACGTACTATTCAACCTACAACCAGGAAAATACAAACCACTAAACAAAACAAAAACGATGACTCACTATACATACAAACCTAAGACGACCCACTAATAATCGGACAAATCCGAGCATTGTTTTATAATTCATTGAATAAATATATCTACAACAAGGTTAAAGGATATTATGAAACAATGATCGAAAAATTAACGTACACTCCTAACAGAAAAAAAAGATCTAATTAGAAATAGAATATAATATAGTTAGTCCTACTATATAGCAAAAACATAAAAACAAATGTGGGTGAATATATTTCTCAAACTAATAAACAAACCCTTCAAAAATACACAAAATATGCAACAGGAACATACTTAAACTTAGTTATAGTTGCACGGAAAATATGCTAAAAATGATAAAAACGCAC
>OY744521.1:9020559-9025559 GCA_963556195.1 Sepiola atlantica | reverse complement strand
GGGCATTTATATGTCGCGAGCCTTCGATACCATTAAGCGACAACGCATTCTAGATGTCCTACTGCAAGCAGGCTGCAATGATGACGAACTAAGACTTGTAAGATCTATTAGCAGGGACAAAGCTAAGAATCCGAGTGAAAAACGAGCTGTCTGACTCATTTGAGACCACCATAGGTTCCCCCCAGAGCGACAGCCTCTCACCGGTGCTATTCACCTGCTACCTCGCTGCAGCACTCTCATCCGTCTGAGAAAGCTCTAACAGGCCCAACCCACCAGTCTCCAGCCTGGGTCTGGCATTAGAAATGGAATATGCAGACGACGTTGATTTCCTGGACGTAGAAAAGAAGCCTCTGGATCAGCTCCAGCCAATAGCGGCAGAGAAACTGAAAACGGACAATCTTTTCATGAACGAGATGAAAACAGAGTTTAGCCATGTATACCTTGCAGAAGCCACAGAATTGGACCCACAAGGCAAGATCCTCCGCGGCAATGAGAGCTGGTGCAAGAACAAGACCCTGGGCTCCCTGCTGTGCAGCACTACAGACTTCACAGCCCGCTGTATACATGGCAATGTAGCGTTCCATTCATTACATAAACTCTGGAGCCGACGAACCAAGATCCCGTTGAAGACTAGACTCCGTCTCTATAACGCGTATTGCGTGTCCATCATGCTCTACAATAGCAACAGCTGGGCAATAACAAAAGTCATGCTTGACAAGCTGGATGCGTGCCACTGCAGACACCTCCGTTCCATCACAGGTCACTACTGGCCGAAAAAACTTATCAGCAACAAGGCACTATACGAGCTGTGCAACAAAAAACCCTCTCCACAAAGGTCGCTGAACAAAGATCGTCTATGTTAGGCCATTTCCTACGAATGGACCCTGACACTCCCGTACAGAGAGCACTAGACTTTGTGTTACTGGCTCGCAAGCCTACCAACCGCGACTAGGACGGCACTGCACAAATCTGTTCGGCACACTACGTGTTGACCCCAAGCAGGCTGGACTAGGACCACTGCGTACAGCGAAACAACTTCATTGCCTACGTCAACTTGCGCATGACAAGGCCAAATGGCCTGAAACTAGCATGTAGGACTGATTGCAGCTACGGGATGTCATTTGACTACCGTAGCCGCAGAACACAGTTTTTAATAAATAATAATAAGAGAGATATATAAATATATCAGAACATAAGTTTCGCATAGATGTCAGTATAAGACCTATTTTAATGATAATATCCCCTTAAAACCCACCAGTGTGTTATTTAATGATTTATTTGTAGTTTCGTATAAAAATACGAAACTGTAAATAAATAATAAAATAAAATACTTAGTAAAAATAAAATCCTTTTTTAAGAAAAAACTATGAAATAATGAATTAAATAAAAATCAATGAATCCCAACTAAGACACTTTTTCCAAAGAGTCTTTTAAGTGACGTACCTAGTTATTTCTTTCTCTTTTATTCTCCTTCTATTCCTAGTTATTTTTACTCTTTTATTCTTCTTATATTCCTA
This sequence comes from Sepiola atlantica, assembly GCA_963556195.1. Classification (NCBI taxonomy): domain Eukaryota; kingdom Metazoa; phylum Mollusca; class Cephalopoda; order Sepiida; family Sepiolidae; genus Sepiola; species Sepiola atlantica. The sequence goes on along the minus strand of OY744521.1, from coordinate 9,024,042 downwards.
GTTATTTTTACTCTTTTATTCTTCTACTATCACTAGTTATTTTACTCTTTTATTCTTTTTCTATTCCTAGTTATTGTTTACTCTTTTATTCTCCTTCTATTCCTAGTTAAATTTACTCTTTTATTCTTCTTCTATTCCTAGTTATTTTACTCTTTTATTCTTTTTCTATTCCTAGTTATTTTTAACTTTTTTCTTCTCCGACTATTCCTAGTTATTGTTTACTCTTGTATTGTCTTTCTATTCCTAGTTATTTTTACTCTTTTATTCTCTTTCTATTCCTAATTATTTTTACTCTTTTATTCTTCTTATATTCCTAGTTATTTTACCCTTTTATTCTTTTTCTATTCCTAGTTATTTTTACTCTTTTGTTCTCCTTCTATTTCTAGTTATTTTTACTCTTTTATTCTTCTACGATCCCTAGTTATTGTTTTCTCTTGTATTCTTTTTCTATTCCTAGTTATTTTACTCTTTTATTTTTATTCTATACCTAGTAATTTTTACTCTTTTATTCTCCTTCTATTCCTAGTTATTTTTACTCTTTTATTCTTTTTCTATTCCTAGTTATTTTTACTCTTTTATTCTTTTTCTATTCTTAGTTATGTTTACTCTTTTATTCTCTGTCTATCCATAGTTACTTTTACATTTTTATTCTCCTTCTATTCCTAGTTATTTTACTCTTGTATTCTCTTTCTATTCCTATTTATTTTTTCCTCTTTTATTTTTTTCTATTCCTAGTTATATTTTACGTTTTTCCTCTTTTTCTATTCTTTGTTTTTTTTACTCAATTATTCTCCTACTATCCCTAGTTATTGTTAACTCTTTTATTCTCTTTCTATTCTTAGTTTTTTTTACTCTTGTATTCTCTTTCTATTCTTAGTTGTTTTACTCTTGTATTCTCTTTCTATTCCTAGTTATTTTTACTCTTTTATTCTTTTTCTATTCCTAGTTATTTTTTACTCTTTTATTCTCAACCTTATTCTTCTCTCTCTCTCTCTCTCCCCCTCTCTTTCTATCTTTCTCTCTCTCTCTTTCTCTCTCCATCTCTCTTTTACTTTCTATCTATCTATCTATCTATCTATCTGTCTCTTGCTATCATTTATTATATCTTGATATTTTCTAACTACCCCCTATTTTCATTGTCTCTTTTTTACTTTTTTATATCTTTCTTTTGTACAATTCTTAATTCCCAAACAGTTGTTCCTTTTATCGTATCATCTTGTTTCATTCTAAATAACTTATTAACAATCTTCTATAAACTCACAAAAAAACACTTCATGGAAACATTTACCATAACTTTCCTCTGAATGTATTCCGCGCAACGAGGTCCGCACTTGATTTGTTTTTGTTGTTATTTTCCCATAACATCAGAAGACGTCCTCGGAAAGACAGGCAGATACTCTATCTGTACTAGCTTTTCGGTGGTCATGATAGAACCCGGTAGTGCCCATATCCTCTCCAAGCCACATACAGCACCCGGTGTGTCCAAATGGTCACCTATTCAGTACTGTCCAGGCTCAACATTGCTTAACTCTGGTGATCTAACAGGAATCGGTGTTTCAACGTTATTAGCCGTACACTGGATTTATTCCAGTCGCAAGGCTTAGTCAGGGTGAAGTCTGTCCGTCTTGAGATTTTTGTATACAGTTTCTAACTGACTCTGTTTTTGCCGTCCTCTTGACCTTCCCCCATCTTGAATCCTGTTTCTGCGACGACTTTGTCGTTTGCGTATAGTCCATGCCCGTATCAGCAGAGATGATTTTTCCCTCATATTGTTCGATTTTGGCGTAACGTCGTGACCGGTGGCGAATCCTCGTGTGCATATCCGGTAGTCTTCTTTCTGCCACCTTCACTGACAGCCAGTAATAACAAAAATAAGAGAGAATGCATACAGATCGAATATACATCGTACGAAATAACTCCGATCATCTATAGAAATGCCATCCATGACATCTTGACACATGCACAGGAGATTCGGATAGGTCAACATAATTCACTAAAAGGATTATCTGAACTGTACACTGCTGAACGATGCAGAAAGTTCAATACGAATATGTATATATACATATATATATATATACATCTCTCTATCTCTATCTATATATACATATATACACATCTATATATATATATACACATCTATATATATATATATACACATCTATATATATATATATATATACACACATCTATATATATATAGACACACACATCTATATATATATATTTATATATATATATACACACATCTATATACATATACACATCTATATATATATATCTACACACACACATCTATATATATTACACACATCTATATATGTATATATACACACATCTATATATACACACATCTATATATACACACATCTATATATATACACACATCTATATATATATATATACACACATCTATATATATATATATACACACATCTATATATATATACACACATCTATATATATACACATCTATATATACACATCTATAAATATATATACACACATCTATAGATATATATCTATACATCTATACATATATACATATATATACATCAAAATATATACATATATATATATTCCTCTCTCTATATATATATTCTTCTATATATATATTCATCTATATATATATATATACATCTATATGTATATACATCTATATATATATACATAGATATACATCTCTCTCTATATATATACATATATATATACATCTATCTCTATATATATGCATACATATACATCTATATATATATACATCTATATGTATATTAATCTATATATATATATATATATATATATATATAGTACATGTATTGTATTAGTTTTTGTAGATGTAAATCCGTTGAAACTCAAGTGTTTATAAAAAGTGCTCAATAACAAGTAGAGCTGTTTATAAGTATAATTTTTTTATTTATACAAACATTATTGGTTACATATGTGCATACATGTTTCGGTTGCACTCTTCGCAGAGAGTCAACCTCATCAGACCAAGGATTCAGAGTAATGAGATGGGTTTGCAGATTTTTTCAGAATAAATCCATGTTTTGGATTGGTTATTCTTTCTATTTCTTATGAATTGGTATCGGATTACCTATTTTGCTTGTTGAGTGTTCATCCTTTTTTACGACCTAACCATCCCTGTTTTTTATTGCCCTCTTAGCGATGGCTACTTTTCAACCCTATTTGAATGTATCTATGCATTGTGCATGTATGCTATGTGTATCCAGCTATGGATATACGCGTATATATTTATGTTTAGTCTTTATATTTGGATAATCGGGGTGATATATTCTATGTACGTGCTTGTATATGCTGATGTATGTGTGTGTATGTATGTATGTATGTATGTATATATATATATATATATATATATATATATATGTATATGTATGTATATGGGTGTGTGGGGTCTAGGCGTGTGTATACATGGGTATGGTATGTATATATATATGTATATGTGTGTGTATGTGTGTATGTATATAT
>OY744521.1:8965559-9015559 GCA_963556195.1 Sepiola atlantica | reverse complement strand
GACAGCCAGTGAATGGGTTGGTCGAGTGTATTTACGTCGAAGGGGCCACCAGAGCAGCAAGTTCATCAGAGCACAATTCATTGAAGTACTTGTAAAACAAGCCCAATGATGTAACATTGCGGCGATGGGACAGGGGCTGGAGCTTGGTAGATTGTGAGGTACCTATTAAGTTGGTGACTCTTTTTTGGACTTTGTCTAAGAGGGATAGGCTAGTATATTGTGCACCAGCCCAGATGTGACAACAGTACTCTATGCATGGCGGATGGTGGCTTTGTATAGATACAGGATACTGTCAGGCGTGAGTAGATTATTAGCACTGTAGAGGGATCCCACCTTCTTTGTTGCAGCCTTGGCAATGTCTTTTATGTATTTGTTCCGATTCGTGTTACCTGCGAAGGTTGGGCCGAGAATTTATTTGTGGTGAATCACGTATTATTAAAGTTGTGTAAATTTTCTCTTCTGTGTTTTTTTTTTCAAATGCTTTTCCATTTCTATTAAAATAGTTAAATCCCCATAGATTTGATCAATTATTAATTATTATTGAATATATTGATTAAAGATTCGTGGGGGAAAAAGCGATGAAAATATAATAAAACAAAGAAACCAGTAAAACTGAAAATATTTCTTACACCAAGTTAACGCTAACATAATTTGATAAAACAGTGGCCAAGTGATTAACGACGCGGACTGGGGACCTTGGTGTGCCGGGTTCAAATCCAGTTCGTTCCATAGAAACACTTTCATCAAACCCACACCTGACCTCGTGTCTAACCTCCTGGAGAAGATGTAAATAAAATACTTTTTAATATACATTTTATCTGATGAATTGCTAAAACATGTACATCATTTTACTATTCGACTTCAAATAACTTTTCTTTAGCGGTGACCGATGCGCATCAATTAGGGTTCCGGTTTCGAATCTCTGATGAGTCGTAGAGACAACGAAATGCGCGTTTAAGCAATACTCGTCCGTAAAAAGAATTGAGTACTTCCGCGTATTAGCATTGTCAAATATATAAATTAATAGTTTCATTTATATACGATATAATTTCTCCCATTGCCACTAACAGTTTCATTTGACTCCGTAACTCGGTTTCAAATGTCGCTCTGTTTAGTCACAATGAGGAGTCATAAAAACGACGTACGGCGTTGACATGGATGAATATATGTATGTCCTTTTGGTTAGGAGCAAAGTGTAGTATCTGTTCTGATGGATGCTCACTCTGTAGACCGGTACCATCTTGGCCTTCGGGTCTTGATTCCACCGGTTTGAGGTACTGTCCTGTGCAGTTCTAAGAGGTCCACCCTCCTAGGCTTTGCCTTCTCACCCTTTGAGAAGGTGTTAGTTTATTGATAATTGCCTGAGGCGCCCCTACCGGGGAATGCCGACGGGGCTGCCCAGGCATTTTTGACAGTCAGAACGCTCTTCTTTCTCTAGGGCGCTGGCTTTTCAAATCCCACTTTCCCGACTTTGTTTCACATCTTACCGCTGTTAGGGGTAGATAAATACAGAGTGTAGTATTTGTTCTGATACTACATTTGATCTTATCTAGCCTCGATCGATGAAGAAGATATCCTTCTAGACAGAGAGAATTTTAATTTGTGTTCTGATATAGAGTGCCTCTTTTTATGGGAGCTAAATTATCTCTACATCAAAAACCGACCTTTTGTCTAATCTGTCCTCGTGGGGAGACAAATAAATCTGAAGTAAACAATAATGAGAAGATGTGTTATGCTTTTTTTCTTACCATCTGTCCGGTCACAATGAATGGCGAATGGGGCGAGAAATAGTGGAAGGGGGTGGGGGATAAGGTGTTATAAACACAAAAGTCTCGCAATCTGAAGGTCGTGAGTTCAATCTCTGTACAGGATAGTACATTTGTATTTCCTCTTCAATCACACTAGAAAAATAAATGTTGGCTAAACATAACCGAGAACAAACTAGTGTTTACCAAGGTCTTACCAAGGTCTTACCAAGGTCTTACCAAGGTCTTATGTATGAGATTAAATGAAAGTGAAACAAACCTTAGAAATATTTCAATCATTCCAAAAATCATACTAGCCGCTGGGCTCATGAAAAATAACTGTCTTGCACTTGGTTCACCGGGTATGTTCGCCAGGTAGTTTTGTAGTACCTGGCGAACATACCCGGTGAACCAAGTGCAAGAGAGAGATCCAAAGAATCTAAAAAATATCTTTCAGTTAGAACCTCTGAAATAATTGATGAATGTCTGGTATCCAGTAGGATGCCTCATCCCCGGCAAAAACAAAAAGAAAAGTAATTAATAATTTTCTTCTTCGTTTATCCAGCGCAACGAGGTCGGCACTTAATTTCCCTCTTCACTGTATACGATTAAATGCTTAGTCCTGATGAATCCGACCATATTCTGTTCTTGGTGTAGGGTATCCAACCATTTTTGTTTCAGTCGTTCTCTCGGCCTTTTCCCAGAAACCTCTATCTTGAATCTAATTTACGCGATGGTGTCGTCGTTGGCACATGTCCGAGCAAGCACACGCGATTTTCCCGCATTTTGTCTCAGAATGGTGTTTCAATATAAACAAATGTTATTAGGATATAAAACTATTGCCTATTTTCTGAATATTTGATTGCTTTGTTCAAAAAATGTAACATTTCTCTCCGTCACAAAATGAATGTTCGTATGAATATAAATTGTATTTGTTTATGATTCGCAAATTCGAAATTGGTATTTTCCAAATAACTGCATACGTTAATATAGTTACAAAAACTGTAATATATATTTATAGAGAAGAATGTTGAATATCGATGATAGATTTGTATTATTTGGAATATTGAGACTACAGTTCTCATCTGGGATGTTATTCTCACAACGTTTTGGCCGATGTAACCTCTGACCTTGTCGAACTCGGGAATATTTCTCTCAAACTCAGGAATCTGTACTGAATTTCGAACTGAACCTTTATGTAATCCACGAAGGGGTAGTTTGTTCTCGTTCCTCCAGCCATGACCGAGTAGAAGTCTTAAGTAATTCGTAATTATATGCCTAGTATCGCCCGAACTTCCAGCTTCTAGCAGGCTGTCACTTAGAATTGATGTTACTTAGCACTTATATCCGTTGCGCCACAGGTCCTTGCGAACAATTCGAGTATTAATTTTAAGCGCCTTAAACTTATTCTTTTTTAGACGTGTAGTGTTATTATTTATCACTATATATTACTTCTTATTACTACATACTACTACAAAGATTCCAGAGTTCGACAATATACACCTGAAGAAGGTCGGAGGTTACATCGGCCGAATCGTTGTGAATATAACATCCAAGATGCGAACAGTAGTTCGAATAATCCAAATACTAAAAATTATCAATCTTTATTTAAAAACTTCCGAAACATCCTATCGATGATAGGGTTTATGTAATCTCAGTTTTAAGGGAATCCAATTATATATATAAGTATTATTATATCATCCTATAATAATTCATACCTGAACCATTTAGTTTACAATTGTTTCAAAATATCTTTATTTATTTGCACCCTGCTTGTTTGTTTTTCTTTTACTGTTTGGATTTTTTTTTTTTGTAACCATTGTTAAATACTCCTTTTAGAGTGATGGGCGAATAGAACTTTTGACTCGACTTGTTTCTCCATCTTGCGAACTTTTTTTCAGTTTACGTCTCGGCTCTGAAGATAAAAATTGGTTTGTTACAGTAACCTACCTGAACTGTGCAGGTTTGTTTAAACAATTGTTAACCGCAGGACTTGGTTTGAGTATAGATAAAAGAGAGTAGAGATAAAAGAGAGTAGAGATAAAAGAGAGTAGAGATAAAATTACATACTAATATTTTTTAAATAAATATATATGTTTAAGCTCTATTCAATGCTAAGTACTAAACTTGTTTTTCTTGTAATTGAAATTCCATCCGTTTAGGAATCAGATAAATTTAAATTATATTGATATAATCTCTCATCTCTGTCTCTCTCTCTCACATATATATATATATATATATATATATATATTAGTATTTCATGTATCCACATAAAATTTTATAAGATTATATCATTTTTTATGTCTCAATTTTCAGTATTTACTTCAACAGTGCTCGATACGGCAGAAGATTCCTCCGGAAATGAAACGCGGGAGCCTCTGTGTAGCTTAATTGCCATAAATATATTTTCATAGTTTACTATATATATATATATATATATATATATATATATATATATATATATATATATAGGAAATATGACCTAAGGGAGGGATCAAACTTTCATTCTGCCTTATGAGATCTCAGTTTCAAACAGCTTTTGATCGATAACCTCGACATGCCAGTGTCGCAGATTATGTACATGTTTGTATAAATAAAAAAAGCATATATATATATATATATATAAAATCTCTATTTGATATTGAGCACTCTTTATAAGCCCAGTTGAAATTCTTTTGTTGTTGTCCTGTGGATGCTTACTTTACCTGGATTAACATATATATATATATATATATATAAAAAAAAATACTATTTGGTATTTAATCAGTTTTCGTGAAATTATTAATAAATCGTTTTGAGGTTCACTCTCTCCCTGCGTTTATTTCTTTTCACTTTTCCATCTCACGGCAACCACATCGCATTGCTATAGCCTTGGACGACTAATTTACACTTATATATATATATATATATATATATATATCTTGGAAATTTTTACAACCTGTCAAACTATATGGAAGACAAATCTTTTAGTCCCAAGTCCTCAATTGGAAAATGCCCTCGCTTGTAAGTCAATCAATCTCTTGTAATCACTGTATTAGTTATCTTCCAATAATTTACGCTAGTCTTAATAGTGTGTGTGTGTGTGTGTGTGTGTGTGTGTGTGTGTGTGTGTGTGTGTGTGTGTGTGTGTGTGTGTGTTGTGAATACACTCTATCTCAACTAAAGGCCTGTATACGTCGGAGGGTGATAGAAAGAGAATGTGTAAACTAAAAACACTTAACCACCGTATGACCATTCCATTGGAAGTATCCTATAAGTAGTATAAATACGAGAAAGAGAATAAGTTGGAAATAAGTGGAGGAAGGGTGGGGGAGGGAGATAGAGAGCAAAGAAGGAAATACGAGGAACGCGACATCCTAATGTTAAATGTCAGGTCGAAAGGTTGGTCTTTCACTGCCAACAAAGTTAAGCAAGATAATAATAGCCATGACCCACATTTCAGGACGAAAATGTGAAATTCACTTGCGTCTGGGCGCATAACATATCAAGCATCGCCATCATTTACCGCTCGCCACTTCTGCGCAGTCGCAGTCAACTTAACGGCGGTACTTCTCATTTTGTGATGTGTCATCGTGTCGCTTACGACATCTTGAAATTAAAGCCAAACGTCATCTTCGATTGTATAGCACCTTCTCAAAATGACAGCCGATCTTTAATCAGTTCTAAAAGACAAAGGGCAAACGGATGCGTTAAGACTCGACTTGTTAAACGAGTTGAGCGCATTTAAACCCACTATCTGACATTGTTTATCTCGGCTATTTTAGATGTAAATCAGATGTGCTGACACTTACGTGCGATTGTGGTAATAATCGCAATAATGGTTCTAACGCCCCTCGTTGTCATAAGGGGCACAAACGATTTACCTTGGATTAAGATAGACGAAAGAGGAAAAATAACTGATTGTCTACGATTCGTCCATTCAATCTTTAACGGATTTAACGATACTAAATTGCAATTTTTACCCCGCCTAATAAACCGGTATCGTCCGGGCCTTCGGGTCTGGATTTACGCCAGTCTATTGGTTGTCGGTCCTGTGCAGTTCTAGGAGGTGCATCCTCCCAGGCTTTGCCTCCCCTCTTTGGAGAGGAGTAAGTTTATTGCTTACTCCCTGAGGCGCCCCTACCGGGGAATGCCGACGGGGCTGCCCAGGCAATTTTTAAACAACCAGAGTGCTCAAATTCTCGAGGGCTGGTTTTTTCCCACTTTCCCGACCTTGTGTCATATCTTACCTCGTGGGAGGAAGATAAATCAGAACTGTATAATATATATATATATATATATATATATATATATATATATAACATAACATATATTTGGGAAAAAGGCTTGTGCCTGTAACTCACATTCCTTTCCCTCTTGTCCACTATACCAGTTCGTGCACATGTCTGACTGAATATTGTCTGTGAAGCCAATGTGTGTCGAACTTGCACTTGAAGTCGTTTATGTCTGTTGCGTCGATGACCCAGTCTGGCAAAGAATTCCAATTGTTCACAACCCGTATCCAAAAGGAATACTTTCTGATGTTTAGCCTACTATGCTTCTTTTCCAGTTTCAGGTTGTGACCTTTTGTTCCGTTGATCTTGCTGAGGGGTAACAGTCTCTTCCTGGTCTATGTCGTCTTTGCCTGTGAGGATCTTAAACGTCTGGATCATATCTCCACGTTCTCTTCTATAGTACATGGATGGGAGCTTCATGTGTCTCAGCCTATCTTCGTATTATACTAAAGCTGAAATAATCAACATTTGTTTTTCTACGGATATTTTTCTGTGTATTTTAGCTTTTTAGTCAAGACGACATCTTTTGTTTCTGCCGTTTCTGCCGTTTCTTTAAGCTTTTTTCCAAGGACTCCGATTACGATCAGTAAGAGTGGTGCCTTAATAGCGTTTTTAATTTCCTTGACAGGATCCACGCACATATCTAGCGTTTTTAATTTCCTTGACAGGATCCACGCACATATCTAGCGTTTTTAATTTTCTTGACAGGATCCACGCACATATCTAGCGTTTTTGTCAGTTCCATGTTTTCATTTACTGAGACAGCAAAATTTTCTATATGACATATTCTATTTTTCTTCTTTGTCATTATCATCAGTAAGATATTCTCGCTTGCATTTGGGTGGTTCGTTTAGACCTGAAAGTACTCGTCAATGAGATTCATTTTCCATGACTGTTTTGACTAATGCATGTAATATTGTTTCGTTTGACTTGATGTCAACAATTTCTCCGTTATTATTATTAAACTGCAACTTTCTTCATCAATCTAACAAACGTGACAGACAGAAGTGATCTATTTTCCTCTTTGTATATTTTAATTTACTCTCTCATATATATATATATATATATATATATATATATATATATATATATATATATATATATAGGTTTGGTAGTTTTGTTTTACGGCATATCAACCCTTTTTGGGTTATTTAATGCCGAATCTGGTCATTATAGTAAAAGTTTTTATGCTTCAAGTTCTTTATATCTTCAAATGTTTAATCATCGTTTTTGGTTTGGTAGTTTTGTTTTACGGCATATCAACCCATTTGGGTTATTTAATGCCGAATCTGGTCATTATAGTAAAAGATTTATGCTTCAAGTTCTAAAAATAAAATAAAAAAGGGGAGGGAGAAAGGGAGAGGGGCTGTTGTTTTTGTTTTTGGTTTTGTAGAACATAATTAAGTTTTACAAAAAAAAAAAAAAAAAACGTCAATGTAGGTGAATTTCGTCTCAGGGAGCCACAGGGCAGCCTGATCTGGTATCACCAGTAATATATATATATATATATATATATATATATATATATATATATATATATATATATAAGTGATACCACACAACTAGACAAGATTATGTTTAAATCTCCAAAAATCCATGCTAGAATTGTTCAAATGAACCCGTGGTGAAACAGTAAAAGGCGTGACAGTCTTCTGGGGTTTAAAATTCAATACTTACTAGAGCGATAATAAACTAAGAATAACATTAAACGAATAATTAACACTTCTACCCTGTCGTGGCTGACAGAACGAGAATAATCTACCTCAGTGTATTAAATAGTTAAATTAGAAATGCCGTATTGATTTCTGAGTTCAATATAAAGATCTCTAAATTCTGAAGAAGGTCTGAGATATCATCGAAACGTTGTGAAAATAACAACCGAGATGAGAATAGTAACCCAAATAATATAAATTAGCTAATGTCAAGTAAATTAAACGTAAATTACTTGTAGATAAAGTTATTGCTGGGGTTAGGGTTAGTAATCGAGTTATAGTTAGGGTTAGTAATCGGGTTAGAGTTAGGGTTAGTAATCGGGTTAGAGTTAGGGTTAGGGATAGAGTTAGGGTTAGTAATCGGGTTAGAGTTGGGGTTAGTAATCGGGTTATAGTTAGGGTTAGTAATCGGGTTAGAGTTAGGGTTAGTAATCGGGTTAGAGTTAGGGTTAGAGTTAGAGTTAGTAATCGGGTTAGAGTTAGGGTTAGTAATCGGGTTAGAGTTAGGGTTAGTAATCGGGTTAGAGTTAGGGTTAGTAATCGGGTTAGAGTTAGGGTCAGTAATCGGGTTAGAGTTAATAACCGGGTCATCATCTTGTTGCGAACTCGCCACTCGTGTTTGAAATTCACGAATTAATTATTGGCGACGGATTAATGAAGCACAACACACACACACACACACACATATATATATATATATATATATATATATATATATAGTATTACAAAGCAAAGTTGCTTCGTTGTTAGATTGTTTTATGTGAGAAAAGGAATGAGTCCATGTAAGATGTGTGTATATGCTTGTGTTTATTTCGTCATTATTATTATTATTAAGACTGAACAGAAAGTATCTGGGAGTCGGTCAATGAAAAAAAAAATTTCTTTTCTTCTTGAAAACTGTGTCCTTAAAATGAATAATGAAAAGGAATATGAGTTTACCGGTAAGTGTGGACTAAATTCACCGTTATTTATTAACATTACCCACGCAAACATCAACGTCAATCAAAACTAACAGCAACGTGATACGTGATATACTGTCAGAAATCAATTCCAATATTAAATACATTGAAGTGTGGCAGAAATACGAAGAGGGGGCATGGATAAACACACGCTTCTGATAATAGTATATCAATCTATAGGATACTTCTGCTTTTCCCTTTCTTGGCACGACCATAAAGCTTCCAATAAGCATACGTGAAATCAAAGGGAGGTAATTCATGCAAACTCGACGCAGTAGTAGTTATAATGTATCTTATTCATCGTGCCAAAATCATAATTCTAAAATGAATCTAAGATAGATATAGTTAACAGGAAAATACGACAGATAAATTGTCTTAATTTTTCTCGCGTCAGATTCAGGTCACCTTTTGTTCATTTGAACCACTTAAAACTAATAAGCGCCAAAATCTTTCTCAAACAAAATAGAGACATTCATTATCTGATGGAAAATAAGAGTTTGTTAGGATGTAATAAGAAAGGACTATGATTGTTTAGTAGCTAGAGTAAGCACTAGTTAGCTATAAAAACAAGTGTAAAACGTAAATCCGCGCAATTAATCTGATTTCCCTCGGGAATTAAACACAAACGTGTAGCTTACTTGCTATACGTATATTTTCATACTACTATTAAAATCTACCCATGTATTGAGCACTTCGAGTAAATATTGAAAAATATATATGCGTAATATATTATGTCATTTATTCATTTTGTATGAATCAGATTATTCTATTGTTGGCATTGGTTTTCCCGATATATTTCTAGTTAGAATTCTTTCTAGAAAGGCATCGGGTACTTACAGGAGGGATCACGAGAAGGTTGCCAACATCCTTAGTTGCCAACATTTTAAGTGAAAGTGTTTCTGTGGAACGAACTGGATTCGAACTTAGCACCTATGTCAGTCCGTGTGGGTAACCGCTTAGCCACCATCATGTCCCATGTATTATGTTATTTTATATTATAATATAAGTGTATATGCATTAAATAGTGATATATTGGGGGCTATTGCGCTGTATCAAACCTCATCAACATCAACAATACACCCATGACCAGGTTTTTTATAAGAAACCCCCAGTATATTAGTTTACATTCCATTGCGAGACTGTGTCTCCAATAATGAAGAAAAAACATACGTCGGCTTAACTACCACAACTTTATCAAGAAGTCTCACTATGCACTTATTTGACACCAGCGCAATAGTCGAACATTTAAAAGCTAATAATTCTTATCTTCACTCTCAACTTTAAAAAAATCGTTGGAGACAACACAATTATATTATAACACGAAACGTACGAACTAAGACTATAGATATTACAAGCGCTGCACAGAAAAACTAAAAAGTCGTCCATTAATAAAATTGATTTCGATAACAATGAAAACATCCTATAATGCTTTTAAGACGAATACTAATACTGTATTACAACCAATCATAAAGTTCCCGCTAAAACCATCACTAAACATTTAAAAATGCATGTAATTTATTTGATAGCAACCCCTGAAGATGGCTCACGAAGGAACCGAAAGTACTAGGGTGCACCAGGAGTGCGGCAAATACATCTTCCAGTTCCAGCCCGAAACTCGAAAATCTATCCGGATTTAGAAATGATAAAAGAAAAGATATGCAAACACAAGTTATCTGTAATATTTAATTAAAAGGTGTGTGGGTGTGTGTGTGGGTGTGTGTGTGTGTGATTTGTAAAAATCCAAATACATTATCCCTATTCGTATCACATTTAGGGCAAAGTTTATGTTTTCCGAATGAGTAACATCAAAGGAGGCGCGAGAGCGCTCTATCCCTTAATAGACTACAAGAATGGCCTATGCTGGAAATCTCATTTCTTTGATCAATCATAACTCAAAAACCAATAAACCAAATTAGTTAAAACTTTGCACAAACTTTTTATTTGATAGATTCATTAAGTGTGTAGAATTTCAGCATCATTAGTCAAGCAACCCAGAGATCCAGAAAGTTCAATCATGAAATCATGTTATCTGTGTGTACGTACGTACGTACGTACGTGCCACCCTGTATCTCATCAACTATTTGATGGATTCAGCTTATTTTTGGCAGAGATAGAGGTTCTAGGGTCTAGTTGATGGCATTTTAATTTCAGTTTACCATTTCCAGAAAATTCCAAAAAACCTTATGAGAAGGCATTGTATTGAGGCATAGCCTTTACAAAAGTAGTGACATTCCATGAGAAATGTCAGTATACTTAAATCATATGCCCTTAATAGGGTTAAGATGAAAATTCATATACACTAAATGTACAAAAGCAAGGGAATTCCCCAATTTTTACACTTTTATTGTCATTAAGGGTATGACTATCTATCAACCAAACCATTTCATTATCACATCACTACAGTATAAATCTCTATGCATGAGTGGATGAAGTGTGTGAGGTGCGCTGAAGAAAAATTCCTACCAGTAAAATACATAGCCGTGTTGTGCTCGCATACCCTTAATGACAATAAAAGTGTAAAGATTTGGGAATTTCCTTGCTTTTGTACATTTAGTGTATATGAATTTTCATCTTAACCCTATTAAGGGCATATGATTTCAGTATACTGGCATTTATCATGGAAGTTATATAGATTTATGTTGTTCCTATATATATATATATATATATATATATATATATATATATATATATAAGGAGGAATAAGCACTCAACTAAAAACAGGATTTTAGTTCCAATTCCAATGAGGTTTTACCAAAAGAACTTACACTTAAACATACTCCCCAAAGTTGAACAAATGTCAGCCATTCAAGACTAATAAATGGGTACTTTAATTTTGGGTTTTGTTTTGTTTTTGAAGAATTTGGAGATCTGATTTTCTTGTACTTAATAAAGAATCAAACACTATTTCCAACAAGTACACCTACGAGTACATATATCATTTTATGTGTGTATGAAAATGGAATTTTTGTATTTTCTTTATGAAACTTTTGCTTTATTTTGGTGTTGTTTTTTCTGTAATGCGTCGTATGAACTGTTTCGGTTAATTTAGGTTTCATTTGTTTCTTTTACGGCATAACGACACCATTTTGGATCTTTTTAATATCCCATATACGGCATAATCACGTCGACACACCGGTTCCCGTTAGATCATCGAAGTTAAGCAACGTTGATATCGGCCAGTACTAAATGGGTGACCATTTGGGAACACCGGGTTCTGTATGTGGCCTGGAGAGGGTATTGGCACTACCAGGTTTTATCTTGACCACAGAAAAGTTAGGACAGATAGAATCCCCAAAGACATCCCCGGACGTTATGGGAAAACAGCAAAACAGCAATAAACCCGGGGTTTTTACCCCACCCTATAGACCGGTATTGTCCGGGCCTTCGGGTCTGGATTTACGCCGGTCTATCGGTTGTCCGTCCTGTGCAGTTCTAAGAGGTGCACCCTCCCAGGCTTTGCCTTCTCACCCTTTGAGAAGGGGTTAGTTTATTGCTAATCGCATGAGACGCCCCTACCCGGGAATGCCGACGGGGCTGCCCAGGCAATTTTTAAATGGCCAGAGTGCTCAAATTCTCGAGCGCTTTCCCGACCTTGTGTCTCATCTTACCTTGTGGGAGGAAGATGAATAGAAGCAACAACAATATCCTAATGCAATGCCTATTCTAACCAATTCATCAGATACGATGTGTTTCTATTTTACTCATCTGATTGAAAATTGATATTCGTTGCAATGCTGTCGATAGCTGAGAGATAATTGCTATGTGTTGCTATGCTACCTATAACTGATGGACAATAGTTGTTTACAAATATGGTAGGGGAAATTGCTATTTGTCGCCATTTAATCCTAGCTGAGGAAGAATTGACTATTGGTTACTATTTTATCTATAGGTGACAGGTTTTACCTAAAACTGAGGGAAACTTTGCAGTCGGACAATCATATGCCTAGCCTTATTTTAAAACGGCAATCAGGGTTTAAAAAAAAAAAACTTTATTGGCACATCTAAACATGTAACTTCATCAACCAATCAGCATCAAGTGTCTACAATTCGCAGTAGCTAACGAGACGATTTAAAAGGCATTCAGTTCTCAATCTAAGCGGGAACACTCGCAACTTGAACAACAGAAGCGTGACCATTGGTCAAGCCTCGTTTAACTAGAGCGGCAGCTGAAATGGCGATGATCGATAGCGGAAGTGTAGCGCTACGTTCGCCAAATTTGCGAGATCTTTTTTTCACCGAGCCATTGGACCTTTTCGTAATGGCAACATTGTGAATAACACTCGACCATTGAATGTTTGGTTTACTTGGCCAAATTTAGAAATGGTCTCTTATTCCGTCTTCCTGGCTATTTCATCTAAACTTGTTTTTCACGAAAACGTTATTTTCTTGCCAATGCAGCCGTGTTGTGGGTTGTGCGTGTATTTGTGGTTTAATTCAGTTGGGTATCTAATGTTAAAGCACAGTACCTTTTGCAAAACTAGTCATTAAGTATCATTCATTGAACACACGCTCGTATGTTGTGTATAGCTACAAGGAAACTATGGGTTCATACCTTTCCAAGAGTATTCGTACGTAATTCAATCACGATCGATCCGATAGAATTCGAACTCGACATAATCGATGCGATGACGGTATTCATTCGGCCAATCACGCACTCCGCGTGAATAACGTCCGTCTGTTATCAAAGCAGTCTGGTTTCAATCTCTGCTTTTACCACTTGTTTATCTAGCTACATTGAAGAGCTGTGATACAACGAAAGATTTTGTCTATGGATAGTTTAGTTGTTTTGTTTTCCGGCATATCAACCCTTTTCAGGTTATTTCATGCTGAATAAAGTCATTTTGGAAAAATATTTTATGCTTCAAGTACTTTATATCTTCAAATATGTATTCATGATGTTTGGTTTGGTTGTTTTGTGTTACGACATATCTACCCTTTCCGGGTTATTTAGTGCCGAATTTGATCATTTTCATAAACGTTTTTATGCTTCAAGTTCTTTATATCTTCAAATATTTATTATTGATGTTTGAATTGGTTGTTTTGTAGTGGATAATAGTTGTATCTGTTTTTAGCTTTGCAGAACATGATTGAGTTTTGCAAAAGGAAAGGAATAAAAACAATAAGATCAATGTTTGGTGCATTTTAAGTCAGGAAGCTGGTATCTTTAGACAGCCGGAACTGGTAGCATCAGTTGTCTGTGGATGATTATATATATATATATATATATATATATATATATATATATATATATATATATATATATATATTATATCAAATGTATGTATGTATGTATTTATTTATGTATTATGTATGTAGGCAAAAGGCTCCGAAAATACTCGACGAAGCTTCATAAATTTGGTATCTCCTTCATCGGCGTTCTTACTGACACATAATACCTAAAAATAAAAAAAATAATATTGATGTTATGGCCATAAACCGACCCCGTTTACCTTATGGGAGCTAGTCCAATTTTATCGAATTTCGAAACTTTTCCGTCTGCACATGCGCGCTTAATGAACCTTTCCTTTAAGCTACACCGGAGCCACTTTATTTTTTCAACCGATAAACAATAAATAAAACAAAACAACCCATAATATTAAACTGGTTGTAACTAATTTATTTCAATTTCATTTAAAAAAACAAACATATTCCTAATTCATTTTATCGATATTTTATTTCCTTTTATTTTAAAATGAAATCTTTGATAAAAACTAACCAAAAAATATTAAGAAAATATATTAATTTTTACTTAAAAGAAAATTTAAGTAAACATATTGCGGTAGAGTGTGAAATGTGGGATATATGTAGTTTAATTGAGTTTCCTACAAATGTGGCAAAGGAATGATGAAAGCCCTTCATGGACATTCAGATACCTCCGATTTTTGTGAAATTTTAAAAACAGGTATAAAACATCAATTAATAAATATTCTCCAAATGTCAGTTCCTTTTGTATTTGGGCTGTAGGTGTATAATATGAACACAAGCTCACATTTGAAAATTTAAATATTTCAGATTTACATTAAATTTTATTCATAGTCATTAGACACGAATTAATTGTATTTTTATCAAAATTGGTATATAAGGATTCAAGACATAAGGTTTAATAGAAGTTGCAAAATTGTTCTGTTCGAGAAATTAATTTTTCCCGCCCTAATATATATATATATATATATATATATATATATATATATATAATTATTTGTATTATTTATACAGACATGTACATAATACGCGAAACCGCCATGTCGATGTTATCGATAAACAGCTGTTATAAACTGATATCTCATCAGGAGGAAAGAAAATCTGATTCTTCCCTCAGAACATATTCGAATTATTTATAAATAATTAAAAAATATTTATATATAAAAGCTCTATTTCCCATTGAGCACTCTTTAAAAGACCGATTGAAATTTTTTGGATTTTTATCCTGTGAATGTTTACTAATACATATATATATATATATATATATATATATATATATATACATACATTATTTCCATTTATACAGGCATGTACATAATTTGCGACACTGGCATGTCGATGTTATCGATAAACAGCTGTTAGAAACTGAGATCTCATCAGGCAGAAAGAAAATTCGATATTTTCCTCAGATCATATTTGGAAAGAAGGAAGTGGAAAAGAACAGAAAAGAAAAAAAAACGGAATTCAAAATTGAAGATTGGAAAGTCAGGTGGTTAGATTTCAAACCGTCGAAAATCATATATATATATATATATATATATATATATATATATATATCAAGACGTCTAGAACTTTTTATATGAAAAGGGCTTTATTCGTTGCATACAATATTTCGGCATATTATATATCGTCTTCAGATATGTAAAAACCAAGAGAAGCAAAACGTTTGCAGAACGGAGTTATAAATGAATAAGGAAAGATTATTGACAGGGGGAAATAAAACAAAGGGAAAAGAAAGGAAAGAAGATATACTCAGGTGAAAACATCTAAGCAGAATGGAATCGTTTCGTTCCGAGATCGCTGCATAATTTACATCGAGTTACATTAGAATTATTTTTCACTCAACGCATCAATATTATTTCGAAACCTGTCATTAATAGATACTTTAGACTAGATTTGAAATCCAGATAAAAATGCCGGACAAAATATATTCAGTCTTAATGTTAGCATTGTCTTTTTGGTTGAAGAC
Organism: Sepiola atlantica; assembly: GCA_963556195.1. Lineage (NCBI taxonomy): Eukaryota > Metazoa > Mollusca > Cephalopoda > Sepiida > Sepiolidae > Sepiola > Sepiola atlantica. Next base: position 8,999,698 of record OY744521.1, on the reverse strand, counting down.
CGTTTCCCAAAAGTTATAGTGCGGCGATTCTGTGGGTGCTAGATGGCCGAAATCATAGTTATACCACAGGATATTGATTATTCAATAAATTATCCCATGACGCCTTATAAAATTGAGTGATATCAACGATGCTGGGTACATCCTGTCTTCTTTGATTTCTTGTTTCAAACGACGCTGTTTTTTAACATTTTCTAATGCGCTTTGTTTTATATATATTTTTCAAAAATAAAAGAAATCGAATAAAACGTTAATGAAAATTTCAGTCATTTCATATTTTTTAAACTGAGGTGACAGTGATGAAGTGGGGGGTAACGATGCGAATTTACGACGACGGTATGTCAAGTTCGAATTGAGTCTGTTCCACAGCACCACTGTCACTTATAGGTGTTCAAAACCATCACGTGATCTATCCTAAGTGTCCAAACCAATGAAAACCCGGGAAACCAATGCCAACAACAAGCAAGATCAAGTCGGTCAAAAAAAAAGTGGTACTGTTTCAGAATAGGCAACCAGCTGATTCATGCGAACTTTCTTCTTATATCTTTAACATTGTTTACTTGTAAATCATTAAATTTACCGCTGTTAGTAAAAAAAAAGAAGAAATTCGGCAAACCAGAAGAGCAAGCGACTCAAAGTCAGCAGCAAACGGTGTTCTGTCATATTTAGTTCCTGATATTAAATACTTCCTGTTTTGGGTTGTTTACTCTTCTGGTTTGCCAAGTTTTGTACTAATTTTTATTTATCAATTTATTTATTAAATTGTTAAGTGAAAGTACAGAATAGTTAACGAAGCACCCCTCCCCATGTTAAGAATGTTTTCTAAATGATAAAGGAAAATATATTTTAAAAAAATGTTTTTGTTATTTATTTTAAATAATTTCTTTTACAAAAATTAATAATTAGCAAAGCTATTTTTAACATGGGGAGGTGGTAAAGTGGATAACGACACGGACTGACGACCTGCGTGTTCAAAGTTCGAATCCAGTCGATTCTATAAAATCACTTTTTACTTAAGGATGTTTGCAACCATTACGTGGTCCCTCCTGCAAGAATGCCGACAACAGAATCAAACCGATAAACAAAGTCGTACCATTCTGATTCATACAAATTTACTTTTAACATGGGGAGGGGGTCTTTGTTAACTATTCTGTACTTTTACTTTACAATGAATTAATAAATTAATAAATGAATTAATAAATTTGGTAAACTGAAACTTTCACCGGAAGTTATATTACAGATGAAGTTTAATATCAGGAACTAAATCTGACAGAACACCGCTTACTTTTCTGGTTTGTCAGGAATTCATATTTTCTCAAAAAAGGGTTGAAAAATAAAGAAAAAGAAAAATTTGGTTATTGAAAAGTGTTCAAAACGGTTGACCAATGGAATTACGTTTGTTGAACCGGAAGTTGTAGGGATTCGTATCATAAATAACCTTGAAGCCGTAAAGCGTTTATCTCAGTGGATTTCCGGTTGATACGTTATATATGCAGTCACGTAAGTTTGACGCTTTTTTTTTTTTCTTAATGTTTACTCACAAGCAAACAAAAGTAATATATGCCACGGGATAAGTAGTCCGATTCCTTCACGATTACATACTCTGTTTTAGTATCGCATTTTAATTACTTCTCTGAAAACTTCTTATATTATTTTGACTGATTTATAAACGTAATTTCATTGACAAAACTTATTTTATATACTTTACTATTTTACTGTACTAACTCTTCCTACATTGCGTTTCTCGGTAGTTACGGGTTTGTTTTGTTTTTTGGGGGTGTTAGGGTTCGAAATCATTTGTTTGTTCCAATCTAAGGGAAGTAATTCTGTATAGACAAAGTTATTTTAACATAGTTCACCCCAAACAAGGTAAGTTACTACTGTAGAAGTTTTTTTAGGGGAGTTGTGCAGTGAGATGCCTGTTGACATAAGTTTTAAATTCCTGCATGTCGATACAGACGGGGAGCAAGGAGGGAGTTCCAAAGGCTGGCAGCACGAGGAAAGAAACTACTGAGATAAAAGGTTATCCGGCATCTGGACCTCCACAGTGAATGGATGGGATTTAGCTGATTGTCGGATTGGTCGAGGGAGCCCAGAGCAGCAAGTTCACAGAAGCACATTCCATAGAAGTATTTGTAAGAAAAGCACAAGGATGCAACATTGCGGCGATGGGACAGGGGCTGGAGTTTGGTTGAAAGTGAGGGACCTATCAGATTAAAGATTTTTTGGGGGTGGATCTTGTCTAAGAGGGAGAGACTAGTGGATGGTTCACCAGCCGAGATGTGAAAATAATACTCCATGCATGAGCGGATGGTGGCTTTGTAGAGAAATAGGATACTGTCAGATGTGAGAAGTTATGCCTCTGTTTAATATTGTGAACATTTGAATGAATTAAATTGAACTTTATTCTTACCAACATGCAACGATCCACAAGAGAGCTAAGAAATAAGAGACCGATTTTATTTTTAAAACATCGAGATTGCTGAATTTGCTTAGTGGTTTTCGTCGTTGACAATGAAATCTGTGATTTTGAATCATTGGATATCGATCGGTGAATTGTCTTCACTAATCGTCTGCAATTAATCGTTTTCAATGGATATTTTTGTTTCGTCATTAAATGACATAAATTATCGTAAAACTACCGGCGAAATTGATTTTAATTGTGCCGTTACTCATGTCGCTTGTAACTTATCCTGTTTTTTTTTCGTAATGCAACTCGGACATAAGATTCCTGGTAGTTAAGGAAGTGCATTTTTTTTTTTTTTTTTTTTTTTTTTACTAAAGTTTGATCAGGAACATTAACATTGTTCGGGACCGTTAAATTTTTTTTGACTGCTAAACGTTAATTTCGCTAAAACAACCGTCGTTTATTTTTAAATGCGTTATAATTGTTACTAAATCTACTTCCTGTAAATTTCCCACCGGTTGAAAAATATAGCTGATTCATTTTTAGGATCTGATTTGTCTAGTAACGAGTTTGAAACCAACCTGAAATTTTTGTTCACATATTTTATGACGAAAATTTACGTTAGTCTTTCGGTATTAGTACGAAAATAAAACTTTCAGTGATGCATACACATTAAAAACTATTTTTTTTTTTTGTTTCTGTGTTGACAGCCCGGACTTAGGGTTAGCGTTCGGGTTAATGAGGGGCATTTTTCTCCGCAGGAAGAAACTGCCTTCATTAACCCAACCACTAATCCTAAATCCGTGCTGCTAACACCAAGAAAAAATCTCAGTTATTTTAATATGCGCATTCACTCCCTATTACTGAATATTCACGTACCGATAGCGAAATATTCACTGTCAAAATTTAGCTTCACCTAAAATAAATCATCTAATTTTTAAAGATAGGCCTAACATGTCATTGTAGAATCACCTAAAATAAATTACTGAAGTTTTACCGAGATAATAGAAGTTTCAGTCCATCTCAATTTTTAAAAGAAAGAATTTAAATGTCTGACCATAATCCTAGTAGGATAATCAGTTAATTAGCCTTGTTTCATTTTCACGGTGACATTCCTATGCAATTAGAGTCGCCATTTATATGGATAATTATTTGCAACTTATCTGAAGTGCAATACCAACTGAAAAATTTAACGGGTAAAATGTATCCAGTCATTTTATATACATTGATATTATTGAATAACATGCTACTCTTTTTTTTTTTTTAGATAAGAAAAAAGCGTAATTCAATTCGTATCATGTTTAATATTTTTCAACTTGATCAATTGTCGGTAAGACTTATCACGGTCATTTGCATGCGCCCGTATGTTAAACTTCAAATTCAATTTATGAGAACGTTTCAACTGAAAAAAAAAATCTAGAATTATAGTCTACCTTTTTGTTCCTATTGCCAGCCCGGGTAGGCATGCCTTTTTTTTATTATTTTAGGAAGAAAAACTAGGGGGGGGCATTAAGGAAACTGTGCCTCCTGATTATAGAATAGACTGCAGTTTTAATAACCAGTTGTCACATTATTTATGATAGGGATGCAAATGTTCCTTCAACCTGGCATTGCAATACGTCCATCCTATCTGAAGTGTTTATTCATATTTATTTTATTGAATTAGTCCGAACTCTCAAGATAAATGAGGTGCTTCTGCAGTTTTACAATCACATTAAAATATTTAAAGAAATGTATAAACTTTATTATGTACTTACGTGGTAGCTGAAAATAAGATTGTACAGAAAATATTACGACAATTCATCCAGTATTTATTAAATTATAAGAAAAAGAAAACGATCATACGTATCGCTAGACATTTCAGCTTACTGAGGGAGATAAGTTTCGGAAAGTCAAAATATAAGAAAAATGGCGACATATACATAAAATCGTTTTTATTTTTCATTTAATAAATACTGGATGAATTTGCGTAATATTTGGTGTACAGTCTTCTTAGCTACCACGTAAGTACATAACAACGTTTATACATTTATTTAGCTATTTTTTTTTAGATAGGCCTAACATGTCATTGTCAAACTTCAGAATCACCTAAAATAAATGACTAAAGTTTTACCGAGTGATTATGTAACATAAAATTCCTCCTTGATTTTTCGTTTTTTTTTTGTTTTTTTTTAAGCCAAAATAGTGTTTCGGAATTTCAAGATTTTTTTTTTATTGTAATCTCCAAATCTGATACATAATCGATAATCCGATTTGTGATAAGTTTTTAAGAAACGAAAATGCGGCATAAGTCTGTATACAAAAGAACGAACTAAATGCATGGTGATGATTGTTAATTATTCTGTGGCGAAGTATTCAAAGATTCTTCAGCATTTGTATGTTTCGTTTTTTTAATTCGTACGTGTAAGTAAACGTTACTTTTATGCAAATATATAATTTACTTGTACTTATTTGAGTATCTAGAATAGTTAACAGTCGAACTCGTAAACAAAAAATAATTCATAAAATGTAAAATTAAATTCTCTACCAACCTGTATACTTTCAACGTATGGAAAATTTTTGCGTATCTTTTACAATAATCCGCAGAGTCGCTAACGGGGTCCAAAAAACGAACAAGAACGGGGTAAACAAAATAAATATACAACAAGTGAAGCTGAATTACGTCGAAAATAGATATTTTCCTACTTATGAAATTTGTATTTTTACGTAGTATAAATGGGTTTTTATTAGATGTAAAAAAAAATTTTTTTTCTTGGCACGTATTTTTACTGAAACAAAATGGCGGCCCAGCCTTACCTCGTTACCATACCCCCCCCCCCAATCGCTTTTTTTCCTTTTTTTGTCCAATGTTTGTGACATAAATATTGCTATTCTAATAAATAGCAGTTGGAACGGTTTAAAAATACAAACAAATGTCCCAGATAAGTTGGAAAATAACTTTTATCGGCTACAGTTACTTTTATTTGTTGTATATTTGTTTTTGAGCGTTTTCACTTTGCGGATTATTGTAAAAGATACCCAAATTTTTATTTCAGAATCTTATTTCCATGTTCGTACGTCTTATCGACACATGAAAACCAAAATGGCGGCCCATGTGATGACTTAATTTCAGTTATCTTCATGCTGAAAGAATAGTAAAAGTAAATAATGGCACTGTTTCGGAAAAGGCAACCAAAGATTTACAGGCATGACGTATGTACTACGAATGTGAACAGAATGTAAACTCCGTCTGAAAATCTGTTTACGTTATCCGAAACAGTGCAACATAGATTTACAGGCGGAGTTTTATATTCGGTAACATTCGAAACGGCGTAACTTGCTTCGTCTTTTACCGTTTATGTTTGTAGTACATACGTCACGCTTGCTTCATATTTTTTCGTTTGATTTCGTAGCATTAGTTGTACATACGTCAAGCCAGTAAATTGTTGGTGCCTTTTCCGAAACAGTACCAAAATAACCTTAACTTCACCACTAAACTAAAGTCCGAGTCTCATGGGCCCCGTACACAAACAAAAACCTTTGTAAAATCACTTTTTGTCTTATCCACACACAAACATCGAAATAAGAAATCACGTTTAAAGTAGACAGCTCGGTAGAGAATTTAATTGTTCATTTTGCTACAATTTTTTTATTTTTTGCTTACGAATTCTCGACTGTAAAGTATTCTGTAAATTACTCCTAATTTGTATATAAAGCGATTTTTTTTTTTTTTTTTTTTTTTTTTCCTTTTCAATATTACGTTAGCAATTTTTAAGTATGGAAGCAACGAAAAATAATTCTGAATTTTTTTGTTATATTTAGAAATATAATTTGTAATGTAGATTTGGCTTGGAATATTATCAATTTGTTTTTAAATTAAAATGGTCTTCCATCATTCTTCATAATGGTAGGCTTGAATATAGTTTAGACGGATTTTAAATTACTACAGTCGTTCGTATTTTGAACATGTGTCAAGGACTGCTTTTAAAGAAAAATTGAAGAAAACATGTCTTCATTACAGAAATTAAATATTTATCAGGAATACTTAACGGTTTATTTTAGGTTTTTGTTTTTCTTCGAATCGAAGTAAGTTTTTATTTTTTTATTTGAAAATCTATGAAATGTGCGATTTTTCAGCAAAAAAACTATCTGCAATAGTTGACTTAAATTACTGAAATTATTGGCGCTTCTACAGTTCGACCTTCGATATAATTATGCTAGTTAAAATTAACAGGAAAACTTTCGGTAATATTTACTCGTGATAGAGAACTAAAAGCGTACATCAAAATTTACGGAAAAAATTTAATAGATTTTTTTTTTATTTTAAGAAATTCAAGTTTTAATCGTGCGCGGCAATCGTTGCCATTGTCATGAATTTCAAGGGAGACAATGCAAACTTTTTTTTTTTTTTTTTAGATAACAAAAGGTTGGTAAATTTAGGGTTTGCAATGTCTTCGCTTGAAAGAAATCAATCAATTTGAGCACATCTCTATTTTTTTTAAAAGTCTAAATTTAAGTCATTAATCTTAATTTTCGAAGTAAAAGCACAAACCATTTTTGGAATAGTATTGTCTACCCTGAAATAACTCTTTTGTGTGTTTGTATAATAAAAGCCGAGAAGTTTTTGTTTTTTTTTGTCTTTTAGTGTTGGAGAGGCAGGTAACTCTTCACAGCAGCTCTAGCTTTCGAACAATATTTTTCTAACCCTAAACACTAACCCTAAACCGTAAACCTAACCCTAACCCTAACCCTTTTATGTCTAATCGACGTTCTCCTTGCACAGTAGCCACATGTGCAACGCCAATTAAAGCCATCAGTTTTGATTACTGGAAAATCTTGCTTAAAATTCGTGGTAAGAGTTACCTGCCCCTTATTTACCTCTCCAACACTAAAAGACAAAACTTTTTTCGGCTTTTTATTATACAAGCACACTCTTTTGTAATAGAATAAAAATTGCGTCAATCCAGCTTAAATTACGCATATTATCAAATTCAATTTAAGATAATTACACTGGATTAATTTCCGAAATTTTTGGTATACCCTACTTTTTTTAATCACAAATATATACTTATGTTTTCCTGTTATTTTATTTATGTCTGGCATATTTCACTCCAGTAGGAGTTGTACCAAATTACTTTCTAATCGGTAATTAGTGTTGACTTTCGAAAAATAATTTCTGCTAAATATGCCATTTTTGAATTGTACATTTTAAGACTCTCGGCTATCTATCAGGAAATCATTTCTGAACTTGAAGGCAATAATTATGTGAAAAAGAGGTCGGATTAACATACGTGATCGGGATGGCATCGATTTCATTGTTGTATCAAATTAGCTCTATGCAAACCTAGAAATGAAAGGGGAAAAGATTCAATTGAAGAGTGACGTTTTGCATTGTTATTTAAGACCTGCCATCCTCATTAAATGTACTTTTAGGTATGCATGTTTAACGACTGACTTATTGCATCTGTTATGTCCCCCCCCCCAGACACACCGGATTAGCAGAAAAAAAATCATACCCTTTCCCTGTAGAGATTCCTAGATACCGGACGATTTTCTACTCTAATAGATTCTTTCTCGCATTTGGAATCCCCTCCCTTTTCACCGACCATACCGACATGCAGAAATCTAAATGTAATGTGAACAAACTTTTGCTACCTCCTTCCCCACCCAGGTTGCCCCCCTATATATCTGTCCCCTATCATAGTAGACCCTAAAGTTTCATTGGCAATAGGCCTTGTTTAAGGTTAAAAAAAAAAGTTTTTAAAAAAAGTTTTTAAAAAAAAAAATTATGGAACTTTTGTTGCGGAGTCCAGATGGGGCAGCTTATACGGCTAACCAAAATAACTCGATACACCATCGTTAATTATTACACACCGTTAATTGCACATCGTTTCTATTTAAGTTGGTTATGACTGGTTCAGCGACGGCTTGCTTTCCGGCTCTTCTTAGCTAATTTAGCGGATCAAACTGAATAATTGGTTAATCACCAGTTACCGACACACGTTTGCTAGGTTGGAAGTGACTCGTCCAACCACGGCATTACCTGGGTTCTATTGCGTGCCTCAATGTATACAAGACAGTGGAGTTGGTCGCAAAAAAACAGACACTGCCTTCACAAGCCACCAGACTAATCCTCGTTCCACGTGCCCTACAGTTGTAAGGGCGATATTTCCGACAATTATTACGGCTATTTTTTAACTTGTACGAAAAAAGGTGAAATTTACCCATCTACAGTAGGATAAAAGGTATAAGAGTTTTTGTGTGATTGTTCTATTGTAATCTAATATATAATGGCCGGCAGTTTACCATTTAACGCGGTCCTGTGTATGACCTCAAGATATCCAGTGGTGAGGCCTCCATTTGGGAGCTACGGGGAATGTATTGTTGCCCCTTAGTAGCCATTGCTCTCAGGTCCACTCTGGCCCGGAGTGGTTATACCTGTAAGGGCCCCATCTATGGGTCAAATAGAAAGTATTGGCGCTATTAGATCAGGCTGTTTAAGGTTTACTTCCTGGCTCAAAATGCACCAAACATTTTTTTTTTCAAAACTCAATCATGTTCTAGAAAAACAATTTCCTTCTGCCTCCTCCCTTTTCATTCAACCAAACACCATGAATAAATGCTTGAACATGTAAAGAACTTGAAGCATGATAACTTTTGCCAAAATTACCGGATTCGGCATTGAATAGCTCGAAAGGGGTTGATATGCTTAGAACAAAACAACCAAGCCAAGCACCCAAAATATTAAAATACATAAGCATTAAAATAAAATTATATTAAAATACATAATCATTAAACATTAAAAAAATAACGTTTCCGCATTAAATGAACCCAAAAATGCCACAAACCAAATTAACCGTATAACGCGTTAAAATTAGCCAGCATTTTATTTATTTATTTATTTGTATTTTTTCATTTTTTTTTTTTTTTTTTTTTTTTAGCTACAACTAGTTTTTTATTCTTCCACAAAGCAGTTGCTCATTTAATTTTAATCAAATGTCAAATTATGAATTATTTTTTAATGGTTTAATCTTACTCGCCGATTTTTACATTTGTTTATTTTTTTTAATTTACGATGTATATATTTAAGAGGCAAGAATGAAACTATTCTATTAAAAATATTTACCGTTTTAAACTTTAATTAAAACAAATAAAATATCGTCTTTTGAGACTTTAAATTCCTACATTAGATGTCTGCATGAATGAAAAGTTCACACGTTGAATTTTATTTCTTACATTTTATATTTATCAAATTTTAGTTTTAATGTCGTCGTAATATTTTATTAAAATGAAATATATATATTTTTTGATAGTATTTCTCTACGCCAACCGTTTATGAGCGAGCTTCAACGGCGACGCTCTCCCTTGTTGTAATATAGAGGCATAGTATTGTGAAGACCGTGTGATAATAGTACACATAGCAGCAGCATGAAAATAAGCGTCGATACGCTGAAAGTTAATAATAAAATGTGTTTTTCACATTTAAAAGGCATTATTAAAAATGAAATACAAATTTATTTAAGAAATTGATAAGATGCCAAGATTTACTTTTATTATATACAATAAAATATGTCGGACGTCGATATCCGTCCATCCTCAATGAAAATAAGAATCCGACATTGTTATATATATTTAATTTTTTATCATTGCTGCTGCTGCTGTGTGTTCTACCATCACACTGTCTCGACAATACACTGCCTCCATATTACCACCTAAACGGTTGGCGTAGAGAAATACTCAAAAAAATATATATATTTAACAATGTCGGATTCTTAATTTCATTGAGGATGAACGGATATCAAAGTCCGAAATTTTTTTTTTTTCTTTTTTTGTATCAATGAACAAAAAAAATATTGGAATCTGATTTTTTTTTTTTTTTTTTTTTTTTTAAAGTTGTATTTTATCTTAACGAAGACCGTTTAAATATGTGAAAAACATTTTATTTATATATATATATATTTATAAATAAATATTAAATTTATACCTACAGAGCTAGCGTTTCAAGCTTATTGCTCTCATCAGTGCAAAATAACAAATTCAGACGGTCGGGAGGCACGAACCCGGTTCAGTCAGCCTAGAATCTGCAAGCAGTCGCCATATCTACTCGGCCAACGGAAACTGTCACGTAATTAAGGGAAATTAAGATCTATATGTTCCTAGAAGCGGACACAGATAGAAGACTAATCGAGAGTGTTCGACGAACGTATTCGGAACTTTGGATTAGAGCTTTGTTATAAAGCTCTATTTTTAACATCTCGAGAGTGCTCAACTTAATTTCTTAAAGGGGCTTAGTATAATATTTATAAATAATTATACCTACAGTATAATAGTATGTCTCTCATATATGTATATATATATATGTATATATATATATGAGAAAGACACATACTATTACTTTCTGAGTTTCAATACTTAACAGTTTGTAGTTTAAAATTTACTGTTCTTAAATTCATATGCATACAAAATAACGTAAAAAAACTTTCATAAATCTAATCTATAAAGTTATATTGTAGGTTATTCAAATTCGGACCCAAATAGTATTGAAGCTGACAAATCAAACTTTTATTTTGACTAGATAATTTTTCATTTGTTATTGTTGTACAGTGTTATTGATAATATCATAACATACTTCGCTACAATTTATTTAAAAAAACTACTGATACGATAAAACATTTTAAATAATTACCTAAAATTAAAATCAAATCTCATTTTGCATTGAATAATTTTGTGAGTTGTTTACTTAACCACTAAAATTTTATTTATTGTTTGTGTAAAAGTGTAACAATTCACAACGATTAAAAACTAAAATCGTTCCACTGCATGTCGAGCAAACTTGCAAAGCCGGGCAGATTCAACTAGTATTAAATATATTCATTTCAAAATGATTTCTTCAAAAATTATCCTTAGTTTGTATAGAATTGTTTTCATGAAGATTTTTTGGGAATTTTTTACGACGCTCAGCAGAGTAAAAACGCTAAAAAACACATATACAACAAATAAAAGTAACTGTAGGCTGTAAAAGTTATTTTCAAACTTGCCTGTGGCATTTGTTTGTATTTTTAGACCGTTACAACCGCTATTTATTAGAAATCAATAGTTTTGTTACAGGAACATGAAAAAAAATGGCCGATTTTGGGTGTTTTCGTAAGAATGCACCTGAATCGGCCATCTTGAATTTTGTGCAAACCATTGGGGAAAAAACAAATTTTTTTTTTTTACATCTAATAAAAACCCATTTATAATACGTGAAAATAAAAACAAATTACATAGGTAAGTAGAAAAATATCTATTCTCGTCGCACGTCAACTTCACTTGTTGCAAATTTATGTTTTTAAACCCTTTCTCGTTCTTTTTTTGGACCCCGTTCGCGACTCTGCTGAGCGTCGTAAAAGATACCGACTTTTTAAATACAGAACAACTTTTGATTTCTAGTTTGTTTATCTTCGTTTATAAATTCCTGCTTATAATAGATTATGAAACCGTTTTCACGACGTAGAATTCAATAGACAAGTCTAACGGTAGAAAACCAGTTAAGATCGAATGTGCGTTTTTTTTTTTTTTTTTTTTTTTTTTTTAATGCTGTCTTGTCTTTGTCTCTTTATTTTTATCGGAATTCGGATTGCATTTTGACTTTTCTTAAAAAATTGTTAAACAATTGAAAGTTTATTTCGAAAAGTGGCGCGCGCACATTTTCTTCCGTGCTACTAATGGATATATTATATATATATATATATATATATATATATATATATATATATCCATTATCTTTAATGCGTATTATTTAAAATAAAATCGCAATTCATATAGTGACGCTGTCTAAAAATCTCTTCGTTTTATTTTTCTAACAAATGCATCTGCTACTCAATCCAATATAAACACTATTTTTCTTTCGTGCAACTAATTAAACGCAGTAATAAAGGCTTTGCTAGTGGGAGCAGAAGTTTTTTTGTTTGTTTTTTTTTATTTTTATTTTGTGTTCCTCAATTTTTCCCAGATCTCGCTCGTGAATCTTTCTAGTTTTCTCTATAATAAAAAAAAATCGCAATAAAATGTTACATTATGTTGGAATATCGCAATAAAATGTCACATTGTTTTATTTCAAGTTTTATCTGCATTCTCACATCACTATGCACTCATCTGTAGCGCTTAACATTCACAGCATTTCCAGCTCTAAACACGCCGATTGCAAGATTGATGCTTAAGATTATCCCGTTTTATGATGTGCTCTTTTACTTTAAGGCTAGGCCTTTAATATACAATCTTTATTTGTTTTCACTTTCCACAAATGAAGATATGCGCTTGTAAGACGAGATGGAAGGTTTTGGGTTGTCTTTAATAATGGATAATGACAACGAGTCATAAGTGCTAGCAATAATGGCGCCGACAAGTGTGATGTGAAATTAAAATAGGAAATTTGGCTTGATCGTGAATCCTCTTGAGATTCGTGGATTTTTGAGAGTTGAGTTTCGAATTTGAATAACCAAAAAGCGTTAATCGTTGATTGGCGCCTTTTACGATTCTCGTTCTTTTCATTTTATATACGCTAATGGATTTATCTTCCTCTCACAGCGGTAAGATATGACACAAGGTCGGGAAAGTGGGATTTGAAAAGCCAGCACCCGAGAAGATGAGCACTCTGGCCTTCAAAAAATGTCTGGGTAACCCCGTCGGCATTCCCCGGTAGGGGCGCATCGGGCAGTAAGTGATAAACTTACTCCACCCCAAAGAGGGGAGGCAAAGCCTCGCTTCAAAAATATTGTTTTAGATTGTAGTTAGGAATAAAAGATCGACGAGTATTACAATACTAGACGAATAAACGTCATAAAAAGAAAGCATTTAAGATATATTTTAATAATAATAATTTAAATAATATGAATAATAATTTAAATAATATGAATAATATAAATAATAATTTAAATAATATGAATAATATAAATAATAATTTAAATAATATGAATAATATAAATAATAATATGAATAATATAAATAATAATTTAAATAATATGAATAATATAAATAATAATAATATGAATAATATAAATAATAATATGAATAATATAAATAATAATTTGAATAATATAAATAATAATATGAATAATATAAATAATAATAATATGAATAATATAAATAATAATAATATAAATAATAATAATATAAATAATATGAATAATATGAATAATATGAATAATAATAATATGAATAATAATAATATGAATAATAATAATATGAATAATAATATGAATAATAATAATATAATATAAATAATATGAATAATATAAATAATATAATATAAATAATAATATGAATAATATAAATAATATGAATAATAATTATATGAATAATAATATATTAAAAAAAAAATTTTTTTTTGCAGTTCAAACGTACAATTTCACGTAAAGCCGTTTGACACGTGTAAATACGAACGCGTAATCTAAGGACAGTAAAAATAAACGTTGTTCATAGTTACAATCTAATAAAATGATAAATAAAAAGCCTCTTAAACATATTTGATAGGCATTCATGGAGATTACATATTCATTTTTATAAAAATATACATTTTTTTTTTATAGAAAGACTGTCACAAATATTAAAATGTATAACTTACATGATTTTGTTTATCATAAGGCTGTTTTTTTTTTTTAATCTTCCAAATGTTAAGAAATTCAGTTTTAGTCCAGAGACATATTGGTTCTCACTAGATTACTTTAGTTAAGCCTGAACAGTAACAGATGAGGGACCATTTGAAATATTAGGCGCTGTGTGTGGAACGGCCGCGAAACACCCCTAAAATGAATAAAAAGAAAACTAATACAACCCGGAAGATGCCGTTAGTAAATACTTCAGTATAACGTAATCCGCACATTTGTTAATACAACGGAACAACCTCCACCTGAACATAAATTTTGTTCTGAATCATGTGGCGAAGTTCTCTGGATAAAGTATGCACTTCGTTCGGTATATATATATATATATATATATGTGTATATATATATATATGTATATATTATTGCAAGTATGAAGGGGAGCCACAGTTTTACGTTTAGGATTAAAAGTTAGGAAAAAATCCAGTCTACCGGTTTCGCCCTCAGTCTACAGAGCTGAATCGAGGGTTTTGAAAAAGGTTAGGGCCTGTAAATATTTAAAATAAAAAAGCGTAATGTTATATATATACAATGAGGGGTCTTTAAAATTAGTTATGCCTCATCCCAGCAAGCACTCTCGCTGTTTACAGAGAAAGGGCTGCTTGGAACGAACATAGATCGTCTCCAAGACTTTGAGATGGAATAACGAGTTAAAGACTCCAGATGATACATGCTGAAATTTATTGCACACGTTGGGTTTTTAATCAAATGTTTCATGATGGAAGACCTTTGTATCTTTCACTCTGTAGAAGGAGGGCGAAAATGGTCGGCTGGCTTTTTTTTCTCACTTTTAATCATGAACGGAAAAATGTCTTCCCTTCATGCTTGTGATTATATATATATATATATATATATATATATATATATATTTCAGCGAAGGTATATCGATATAAATTAACACGGCGTTCTCGCCTTGTTTTAGTTTCATAATATAAGATCCATTAAAATTATTTTTGAAAAAGAGGATAGTGCAGTGCTATGAAATATTGTCAACTCTCTAATCAGACCATGTTCTGGTGACTATAATCCGATCTTGCCTCGGTGTCTTTTTAATCTTCGTTCTCTAAAGATCTGGACCCTCTCATATGACCTTGTTTCGAAAATCTAAACTTTTCCCTTTCCATAAAACTAATCTCTAATGTGGCTGTATTTTGCAGTTTAGAATTTAATCTTGTCTACCTTGCTTTCTGATCTTCCATTATCTGCTATCACTCTGAACCAAACTTGTTAAAAAAAAAAACGTCTGTTTTGTCGTTGGACGAGCAATATTAGCCTTGGTGTTGGATGGGCAATATTAGCCTTGTGGTTGGATGGGCAATATTAGCCTTGTTTAATTCAAATTGACTTCAATTAAATATAGACATACTTTTGGCTGGGGTGTATAGAAAACTATGGCTTTCAATTTTGTCATTTGAAACCGTTGATTTCAAGTATCGGCTTTTTTTATGAAACTGAAAGATCATATTTCTCGTGCTTAAGTGACCTGCAGAGAAGACAGCTGTGTTATTCTGTATAACTTGGTTTGAATTATTACAAAAACGATATTAAAAAGTCATTACAATTTATGAACTATTAAAGGTCAAGAGTGAGTCTCTACATCTGTAGGTTGTTAGGATTTGTTTTTTTTTTGTTTTTTATACTAAGGTGTAACCACTTAGTAAGGCCCAAAATCCACTCGAGGATAAAAGTTAATGAGTGTCAGGTGGATGGTGAGACAACACCATGATGATTGGTAATGGTGGTGGAAGTTTATCAGAATTTGATTATTTAAGAGGACGGCTTAACAAGAATTTGTTTACATTGGACTTGAAAACGACCACGTTTTCAGCTGGGAAGAAGTCTCGCTTCATTGTGTTCCAGATACGGGTAGTTCTATTAAATAAACTTTGCTCATGGAGGTTTCGTTTAGTTTTAGGTAGAGAAAGGGAAACTGTTGATAGTGGTTGTAAATAGACGAGTTTTAGTTGTAAATGGTTTACAGGGGGACAATAGATTGAAGATCACCTTCCATGAAAATAACGATGAGTAGAGAAAGACTAGTAACGTCTCTACTGTGAAAAGGATATCGCCCACTAGATTTCGAAGTCAGTGTTGTACTTTGTCAAGGAAGGAAAGGTTGCTCTGAAGGGCACCTCCCTCTACTTAATTAATTAATAACCGGTAATACCACCTTTTTGTGGTATTCGCCCAGCATCGGGCGGGGGGGGGGCATAGATGGAGCTCAGTCGAGCATCTATCATGAAAATAACGACAGAGTAGAGAAAGACTAGCAACGTCTCTTCTGTGAGAAAGGGGTAGTAGGGGGAGAAGAGGACATCTCCCACTAAATTTTGAAGTCGGTTTTGTACTCTGTCAAGGCAGGAAAGGTTGCTCTGGGGGAGGTGCCGCTCAGATGTGGCAACAGTACCTCCCCATCTTAGGTATATTTGACTCTTATACAGGTAGAGAATTGCGTCAGGAGTGAGATACCTTTTTGGAACGGTAGAATGATCCAACCATGTTTCCAGTGACCTTCGTAACGGTTTTTATGTAAGTCTTCCATTTCAGGTCTAGACTGAAGGTCAGTTCCAGAAGCTTATCAAAGCATGTGGCTTCCTCAAGACAAGCGCCATTCATTTCAATTGGGTCCAAGTAGTTATCAGAGCGTTGGTGGTTGAAAGATAAGCTTTGCTTTGGACACATTAAGAGTAACCAGCCATTGTAGCACATGCTCAAGATCGGAAGAAACAATCATAAAGATGTTTGTCATTGTTGCTCTTCGAAATGTTGCCATAGATGGTTGTGTCGTCTGCACAAATGTCGACGAATAATCTTAGAATGGGATTTGGGAGATCATTGAAAATCAGGAACATGGTTGGCCCAGAATGGATCCTTGAGGCACGCCAGCGTTGATACTATGAGCATCGGGCTTCTGCCCACCGACGACTACTTTTATGAACCTACTTTTATGAACCTACTTTTATGAACCTACTTTAATGAACCTACTTTAATGAACCTACTTTAATGAACCTACTTTAATGAACCTACTTTAATGAACCTACTTTAATGAACCTACTTTAATGAACCTACTTTTATGAACCTACTTTTATGAACCTACTTTTATGAACCTACTTTTATGAACCTACTTTTATGAACCTACTTTTATGAACCTACTTTTATGAACCTACTTTTATGAACCTACTTTTATGAACCTACTTTTATGAACCTACTTTTATGAACCTACTTTTATGAACCTACTTTTATGAACCTACTTTTATGAACCTACTTTTATGAACCTATCAGAAAATAAATTTGATAGTTGAGGACATTTCCAGATATTCCATAGCTAGAAATTTTATGAAGTAGACCTTTTTATGCCAAACCCTATCTAAAGCCTTTAATATGTCGAAAGCTATTGATTTAGAAATGAAGCGCCAGTCAATAGATTTACTGATCCTGGGTGATATTACAGTCAGTACATCAGCTGTTAATCTCGTGGGACGAAAACTGTATTGTCACTGTATAGGTTGTTTTTGCTGAAGTGATTGATAACTTCTCGGTTTATCACGGATTTAAGCAACTTACTCATAACTCACAGGAGATTAATTGGTCTGTATTGAGATGCAGAAGACGGTTCTCCAGTATTTTAAATACTGGGCAGACTGGCAAAGGTTTCCTCAAGGTGTTGGGAAGAATTTTTCCTTTGAGCAACGTTTTAACAGCTTTGTAAGAATGGCGGCTACTTCCGGTTGCAGCTTTTTAAGCACTGATTGGAATGTTGTTAGGGCCATTTGCTTTGCTGACATCAAAGTTCTTGATAAGTTTGGCAACATCCTGCACAGATATACGGATGTCGCTCAGAGTATGTTCAGTCTTGGAGGTAAGCGGCCCTAATCGCAAAGGGTGGCGTTTGATGCAAAGTTCTTAGAAAAAAACGTTTGGCTTTGTCGGATGTTGACGAAATCACCTCTGGTCCGTTAATGGTGGTTGGGATAGAAGTCACGCATGTGTATACATTTTTGGGGCGACGGAAATCTGAAGACTAGTCAGCTGAAAAAAACGTGACAGATTACTGTTGATTGGCTAACCAATCGAGAAAATTAGGGCGGACACTTTGTCGATCTCCCCGATTTGCCCTCTTGTTCGGGGGGTATCTTAATCATGTGGTGTAATTTTAATGCGATATTTCTGAAGTGGAAGACGGTAGCGGAATGGAACGAAAAAAAGATGTAAAACTTCAGGTTTTGTTTTAGTTAGGGAATGAATCCACCATGTTAGCCAAGTATTGAAAAATAGTTTAATGTGTTTGTCATTTTGGGCGCGACTATTTCAGTTTGCTTGCTCACGAAGTAGACCAGAGTAGAAAGTGACTGGTGGGTTTACTTTCGACAGCCTCGTAACTCTCGCTTCCCTTATTTAACCCTTTTAGTCCTCACATTCTACGAGCGATGTTTCTGACAAAGGGGAAAGAACTGTTTTCTAGGTCGGAATCTATCCATCTAACACACATATATATATATATATATATATATATATGGAATTGAACGGAAAAAGATGTAAAACTTCAGGTTTTAAGACGTATCTTTTATTTTAGTTAGGAAAGGAATCCATTATGTTAGAAAAGTTATGAAATATAATTTGAATGTTTGTCATTTAGTTTCTGACAAAGGGGGAAGAATTGCTGTTGGCTAGCTTTTGACCTTAAAGTAGTACTTTTTAGCTCCTTACATCAAGTGGTTTCATGCTTTGTCTGGAGCGATTTTCATTTAAAAAAACCTGATGAAACAACCTGTCTACATACTAAGACACACTCAACGCAGGCTCTAACCACCGCTGTTAAATACGGAATTAGACCTAATAAAGCGTGTGTACGGACAAAGTCTTATGCTTCGTTATATTTGGAGTTTGGCCTTCATCAGAAGTTTCGCAGTATAATAAACCTGCTCTGTGACGAGAATTTTAACATGGCTATTATTTGAATCGAAAATATTGTTCAGGTAAATAAGAAAAACTGAAATAACACTCGAAACGTGGTTCTTTACTAACATTTGTTAAACTGTACCTAATAGATGCACTACTTACCTAGTGGAGAGAGTGGGTATAATCGTATTTTTATTGGGGGGGATGGACATCTAATATTATAATCAGACGCGTGTGAGATTGTGACAAGAGGTATGAATTACACCCGACAGAATGTAAAGAAAAAAAAAGGGTGCTGATATCGATCCTGAACCAGTTTTCGTGACGTTCGACTCGGAAGCGTTCGGCTGGTCTACGCAAACGAGCCGATTTGTACCAGACGACAATTTTGATACGGTGCTGCGTTCTATGATAATGTTTTGCTTGTTTTTTTTTGTTTTTTTGTTTGTTCTTTTTTTGTTAGGGGTTTAGGGTTAGGGTAAGGAATTTTTTAAAGAAACAAAGAAAATTAAACATATTTTCATTTTTTTTTTTTTTTTTTTTTTTTTTTTTTTTGAAAACAGGAAAAAAAGCATAGAGAGGTTACTGTTATAAAATGAATACTGTATTTTTATTTACAAGGAATTTTTTTTTGAAGAAAAAAAAAAAAAAAAAAACTACCAAAATTACTTAAATCACGACATTTTTTAAATTTTATTTATTTTTACTTGCTTACTGTTCCATGTTTTCTTTTGCGCTGAGTACAGCGGACGACGACAATCGGCTCGTCAACACTCGGGCGTTTGCTTAGGACAGCCGAACGATTCCGAGTTGAACGTCACGAAAGCTGGGTCAGGATCGATATCAGTACCAAAAAAATAAATGAAAAAATATTTCGTCTCGTTTATTTCATTTGTTCCTTTTTAATGAAATGGACGAAATATATCAACCAAAAATGTTTTTGATTCATCTTCTGTATTTGGCGATTATCAACTTTTTTTTTTCTACATATGTGCTTGTTTATTTGTTAATGTAAACTTCAGGAAGGTCGTCATGGATTATTTTTTCTTCAACTCCATCTGATATTTCCACTTCATTAAATTAATACAAAGACTTCGTTCAAATGTAAAGTAAAAAAAGCAATAAAATGTCTTGTGAAATGTTCTTCTTTTTGTTCTGAAATCTAAGATAAAAATGTATTTCTATTTCTTTTCATCTGTAAATAATTTGTCTTGTTCACTCATTCAGACTGCAGCTATAATCTTTGACAATGAACTGAAGATCACTAAAACTACAAAAGAATCTTAGTTCATCCATTTTGTTTTATATTTTGAATCTATTTTCAAACGACGTTAATTTTATGAATAAAAAAAAGTCAGCACAAGATATTTATCTTGGAGTCGTTGACTTTTTATGACAAAAAGTTTTTAATTTAGTTCTTTGTATAAAAATGCCTACTTATTTTAAACTTTTGAGGTTTTCTGTAAATCACTTCTTTATTTCCAGTATTATAAAGGGAGGCGCGAGAGCACTCTATCCCTTAGACTTCACAAATGGCCTCTGCTGGAAATCTTATTTCTTTGAACAATCATAGCTCAAAAACCAATAAACCAAATTAGTTAAAACTTTGCACAACATTTTCATTTGATAGGTTCTATAAGTGTGTAGAATTTTAGCATCATTAGTCAAGGCAACCCAGAGATCCAGAAAGTTCAATCATGTTATCTGTGTACGTACGTATGTGCCACCCTGTATCTCATCAACTATTTGATGGATTCAGCTGATTTTTGTCAAAGATAGAGATTCTAGTGTCTAGTTGATGGCATTTTAATTTGTTTACCATATACCTTGATTAGTCAAACTACCAACTATATCAGTTATGAGAAGGCATTGTATTGAGGCATAGCCTTTACAAAAGTAGTGACATTCCATGAGAAAGGCCAGTATATTGAAATCATATGCCCTTAATAGGGTTAAGATGAAAATTCATATACACTAAATGTACAAAAGCAAGGAAATTCCCAAATTTTTACACTTTTATTGTCATTAAGGGTATGACTACATATCAACCAAACCATTTACATATCACATCAGTACAGCATAACTCTCTATGCATGAGTGGATGAAGTGTGTGAGGTGCGCTGAAGAAAAATTCCTACCAGTAAAATACATAGCCCTGTTGTGCTCGCATACCATTAATGACAATAAAAGTGTAAAAATTTTGAAATTTCCTTGCTTTTGTACATTTAGTGTAAATGAATTTTCATCTTAACCCTATTAAGGGCATATGATTTCAATATACTGGCCTTTTTCATGGAATGTCACTACTTTTGTAAAGGCTATGCCTCAATACAATGCCATCTCATAAGGTATACTGGCATTTATCATGGAATTGAAATAGACTCTTGTTGATTCTTTCTATTGACCTTTTTGGTTTCCCCGGCGGTTGGAAAAGAGTTTCGTGAGTGAAACACACTTCTAGAAAAAGAAACGACAAAACAAAATTCATGAAGAACCCCTTTTATTCACACTGGGTTTGGACGTTGAGTGAGGAGTTACGATCAATGGATAATCTGCCCTGACTCCTATTAAATTAGTTCCGAGACGGATTTTCTGAAAATAACTAAAAAGTAAATTCTCTGTGTGTGGATGAGGTATGGGAGGAGTTGTTTGACTTATTTTTCTGGGGAGATAAGGGGTAGAACCAACTTTTAGAAGGTAACTATACCCATAAAAGTTGCTTCTTAGTTCTTATATTGCATCTCAAACCCTAATCCGGATAATGTCTGATCCTAACGGTGTGCCTTTCCAATGCAAATCAATCTCTATACATTAGGGATCTTTTCTGGCCTTTGTCAATTTATAATGGTTTTGTCACTTCCAAGGTTCTTTTGTTAGCAATGGAGGGTACTGATGATATATTTAGTACAGTCAAGAACTTTGAAATCGATTGAGCAGAGTTCAAATCTAGTTGAATTTTGTTTTCATTTGTTATGACATTGAAGGAATTACAAACACCATTTCATAGCTATGTAAGGGGGGGGATAGCACCGTGCCTTCAGTGATTAGCTTACAGTAGGTATGGCGTTTCGACATAACCTGAAAAGTGCACAAACCCAAATAGAATCCTGTTAGCGATAATGTTGTAGGGTGAAAACTTTAGGAAAATCGTAGCTTATTAGATAGTAACCATTTGCTTATAATGTTAACAAAATTAAACAGTTCGAATTCTCTTAATTTAAAATTCATAGCATCTTAGCCGGTCTCGTTGTGCGTGTTGCCTCCGAGGCCTATTACACAGCTTTAATGAGGTTCAATGTGCTTATAACATTATTTGGCACTTCTGTAGTATATATGAAGCAGCTGCCGATTAAGAAATCGAAATTGAAGAGTTCCGTTTTTTTTTCTCTCCAAGTACCATTCATTCAGAATTCACCGGAAGTTGAATTTAGTATTTAGAAAATGGAGTTAAATGAGATTAATCTTCGAGACATCGGTAATTTAATAAACCAGCCGCAAAAAAACAATAGATTTTTTACAGGCACACCGCCTCATTTCTTAGGGTTAGGGTTTAGGGTTAGGGTTTTTTATTTAAAATTTTTTTACTTCATATAATAAAAAAGAAATTGTTAATTGTTACCCAAAAACAAATCAGTCTTGCATTTTTTTTTATGTTGTAAAAAAAAATCACTTCCGGTTGAATTACCTCACTTTATTTTCAGTAGGACAGAAAATCTGCTGCTTCATATATACTACAGAAGTGCCCATGATTTAAATAATACCGCACAATATCTTTAAAGTGGGGTGGTTTGAACATCTCTGCATGTTGATCGTCTATCTGACCTGCAAGTTACAAAGGGAGATAAGAGGTAAGAGAGCGAACAAGAATCGATCACTGATTTTAAGTGTATGTCTTAATCTGACGAATTGTTACAATAATTATCGCAAAATACGTGTAACTTCAAACGTCCACACAAAATTATCCGAGAGATAGCAATCGCTATTCTCTCGAACGTCTGCTTGACGTCACTTCCGCCAAAGTTCTACCGCTTCCTATTCTCAATAGAAACCATGCCCATAACCTATTCCTGACCTCTTGTCGAGTTTATATCCTGTTTACGACTCTATACGAGGCGACCTGCAAAAACATTTACTTAATAGTCGTACTAGTAAACGTACACACCAATAGTTAAAAATCATAGTTTATTATTCGACACGCTGCCGTTCAAGTTTAGGTAAAAGCAGAAATTGTGTACGGTTTTTAAAGCCGCCTGTATCTTCCCTCTTGTACGATCGATTTTGATACAATATTTGTATTTGTTTTGATTCGTGATTTATGCTGGATTAAGCTAATCTAGGGATAGATAGACGGAATAGAGTATGTTCAACTTCTGAAACCATCCCCTGAGGTGTTATTGTCCACGTTAAACAAGATCAGATGTCTCTATAATCTCTCATTATCCGCCTTCTGGACGAATCACAAGTTTGTAAACGAATACTCTACCCGCTATTTATCCCACTCCCCCCCCCCGCCTAATTCGATGTGGCCATCGTCGACCATCATCACCAGGCATATTGTTATCGTCTGCAACCTCGCTTACAATCGAGACTGTTGACACTACGCTTCACCGCATCTTCGTTACGATAAATTAAAGTACACAATATCGAATTGTTTCAGACGTGATTTTTCCCAACGATCTCCAGCATCTCCAATTGGATTGTCTTTCGCGTGACGGCGAAGGAAAAACAACGCCTCGAGGCGGTTGAACGTTTGAACAGCCGGCTTCATAAATGACCGGTTGTGTATTAAACCTGAACAGTGCTTGGAGGCGTGAATAATGGATTAATAGAATGATCATATGTGTGTACACAAGCATTACACAAGTAAATGGACGTTCTTATTCATAACGAAGACTGATGTCAAAGGGTTTTGATTGACCTAGGCGAAATAAGATTTTCTCTTTGAATTGGACAATCACTACTTCAATAGTGGGAAATAACATCATCTAGGTTTGTACCGTTGATTTCGTCTTCCTACTTGTATTTAGGTACGCTCACTCACCGATAGTGATCACGCTCCTCTTAAATATAGCAACTAATAAGTCTATTTGTGTGTGTGTGTGTCTTTCTTTTTTTTCTTTTCTTTTTTTTCTTTTTTTTTCTTTGTTTTCTTTGTTTTCTTTGTTTTCTTTTTCTTTTTTTCTTTGTTTTCTTTTTCTTTCTTTTTTTTTCTTTTTTTTTCTTTTTTTTCTTTCTTTTTTTTCTTTTTTTTCTTTTTTTTCTTTTTTTTCTTTTCTTTTTTTTCTTTTTTTCTTTTTTTTTCTTTTTCTTTTTTTTTTCTTTTTCTTCTTTCTTTTTCTTTTTTTTTCTTTTTCTTTTTTTTTCTTTTTCTTTTTTTTTCTTTCTTTTTTTTTCTTTTCTTTCTTTCTTTTCCTTTGATTTACCAAATCTGCTTCTCTCTGTATTTGTCCGTATCAAACCAAACACTAAAGAACTTCTTACAGTAGAGAATACCGGAACAGATTTGTCAAATCGCGCGTTCATGCGTGATTGGCCTAATGGATACCTTCACGGACTGTCATCTATCGGCCGAGTGAAAATATTTCATCTATGTTTAATTACACACTAATACCGCAGGGAAAAGGTATTAACCCCCTGTACATACAGCTATGGATCAAATAGTGAATTGCGTGAAATCGTGACTAACAATACGTTTTTTGCCATTAAATAACCGAATGGACAAACCAAACAAAAGGTCAAATTAATGTGCGGTGCCTGAAGTTATGCAATAACCCTGACTGTCACAAAAATACCTTCAGGCGTCACATTAATCTTCAATCTTCTGTTTTAGTGCAATTTTGATTAAAAGGGGTCGATTTTTCGGGTCTGTGGGCCAAGATCAACGTGTGAAATTGTAAGTCGTTTATGTTTTGGGGAAATAAACGAAATTTGAAACCATTAGAGATATTTTAAGGAAGCTCAGAGTAAATATGGTATTGTGGTGATTGCTGAAGTAAAAGTAATGGACGAATGGTAAAAGGAACAGTGCTTGTACGAATGAGTCAAAGTGTATCTTGTTAAGAGTATTGATTTACTCCTCTCCAGGAGTTAGGCACAAGGCCAGTTTTATCTTACTCCCACAAGTAAGATGTGACCCAAGGTCGGGTCGGAAAAGTGGGGTTTAAAAATTGCCTGGTCAGCCCCGTCGGAATTCCCCGGTAGGGACGCCTCAGGCAGTAAGCAATAAACTTACTCCTCCCCAAAGAGGGGAGGCAAAGCCTGGGATGGTAGAACTACAGGACAGACCCATAGACCGGCATAAATCAAGCCCCGAAGGCCAATACAATACCAGTCTATGGGGTGCAGTAGCCATCGGAACAGATACTACACTTTGATCTTAGCCAAAAGGCCAATCTGAAAGATAACCAGATTCTTCACTTTTGATTGTTTTGTGCCTCATTCCTAAATGAATTATATTTTGATTTGCGAATAAATGATTCAACGTGTAGTACCTGTTTTGTCTACATCCAGCTGAAGAGAATCATGGACTGAGACAATATTTACTTTTGTTCGAGGAACTGTATCTTTCTCTCATATTAAAGACGTTTTGCTTACTTTAGCCTTCATAGAGAGGAAAGTAAATATGGACTCTCGATTCCTTACTTATAAAACCAAGCCACGATTGGAAAATGAATCAGAGTTCCTATCTTCACTGCACCTATTCAAATATTAGATGGTGTTCAAGCTCTCAAGCTTTCTGAGTGCTCACCTCTACATCAGTGCAATATTAGTCCGTATTCTTACCACTTAGATATGCAAATGATTTCCCAACTGACCACCAATGTCCCCCATCTAGCCAATCATCATGCAACTGGGAGATAGATACACTTAGAAAGTAGAGTAGAAAGTTGACCGTGGGTTTACTTTCGGCACCGAAGTAATTCTCACTTTCCTTATTTTGTCCTTTAGTCCTCACATTCAATGAGCGATGTTTCTGAGAAAGGGGGGAGAATTGCTGTTTTCTTGGTCGGAATCTGTCCATCTGACACTGATCGTTGGCTAGTTTTAGACCTTGTATTTATTTATTTTTTTTTTAGCTCTTACGTAAAGTGGCTTCATGCTCTGTCTGGAGCGATTTTCATACAAAATTTTTTTTTTTAAATATTGGAAATCAATTCTTCCAAATTGGGCGAGTTTTATCCAACCTATTTGGGTTTATTTTATTTTGATACGCAGGCTTAAGTAGTTACGTTTCCAAATCGACTTGCTCAGTTTTAAAATGTGTTTCAGATAGGAACTTGTCTGAACTCCCTGACTCGTATTCGTCAAATCTGCAGATATTAAGAAATTAATACGTAACGGCACTTATTATTAAAAACAAACAGAATCACGTCATTGTCTATCATGTTTTTCTTTGTGAACACCCAAACAATGGTTTTGTACGGCTGTAGTTTGAACAAGCATGGCAGAACCCCCGTAACTGGCGTCTTCACCCTCGTTGTGATTAACGCGTTTCAATCGTGTTGACCCCCGGCCTTGTTTAACTCTATAACCGTTATGGATGTTTGGAGGTATACAGTTCGCATTTCATTCTGCAGACTTTGTAAGATTCTTTCAGTTATGGATTTTTTAAAAACATATTTCACCCCAAGCAAGGCAGACCGCCACTCTAGACGTAAGGGGCTACTGAGAATTAGGGTGTAGGTTTTGGATGTCATTCTAAGTTGGGGGCTGTGTAGTAAGATGTCTGTTTACATTAGTTTTAAACCTCTGCATGTCGGTAGTCGGGGGAAAATAGGGAGCAAGGAGGGAGTTCCATAGTCCGGCAGCACGAGGAAAGAAGCTATTGGAGTAGAAGGCTCCCCGGCATCTAGGGACCTCCACAGTGAATGGATGGGATTTAGCTGACTGTCGAGTTACGAGTGTATTTACGTCGAAGGGGCACTAGAGCAGCCAGTTTACTTGTTCCCACAGCAAAAAATCTGATAGTTCAAGTCGGTCACTAATTGGTATACAGAACACCAGTCGTAAAACAATATAAGTAAATAATCTGTTTTTTTTTGGGGGGGGGTCAAATAATTTCCGCATTAGTTGGTATTTACTTTGTTCTCTCTATATCAATCTGTGGCATAAATCTAGAAAGTGGGGAAAACCAGCCCCCGACCCCTATGGGGGTGCCACCCTGGTCGGGTACAAAAATAGCTGAAATCGGACCCATCGGCATTCCCGGTAGGGAGCGCTTAATGAACCGCCAATAAAACACCCGTCTCGAAGGAGGTGATGACAGAGAGGCTGTACCTGGTCAGGCTCGGTCGTAGCCGGACCATCTCATTCCGACAAGAAATAGTGTAATGGTTCAAATTAGCTTATACGAGGCCAGAATAATTCCGGGGCTAAACTTTTTTTTAAAAAGAAAGTATAAACGAAAAATATTACTTTAAAAATAAAATAAAAATTTTTTTAAATGTAAGTGCGAATGTGATTGTTTCTGTTCTATTATCGGATGACCCAAAGTTAATGGTAATCTTTGGAAGAAGCCCGTGTCAGTCATTTCTTTCAGTCGACATTTATCTTTGTTACTGGTTATGAAAATAATATTACTTATTGAACTTGACGACCTTTTTATATATAAAAATGGATCCTTTCCCCAGGGGTCAAAGGACGAGTAGTGAACAAATAAAATAAAACTCTAAACTCAGATTTCATAGACGACATACACTCGGGTTATCAAACAGCGTTTATTAAGGGACATATTGATTTTTAAATATTGAATTCTATATCGAGATGGCTGCAGAAATGTATCTAAAAAAAAAAAGGGTGGAACATTTACCAAAAATGTTGGAAGCTACTGAAACTATATACAGTGTTGGACATTTTTACATTGCGATATTTTTGGTATAAAATAGCTTCTGCGACTGGCTATGTGTGTATTTTTATGTACGTAGATGTGACGGGTAACAAAATGGAATTGAGAAATGAAGCAACTCTAAAAACATTCCATGAAAAATGCCAGTATACTGTAATCATATGCCCTTAATAGGGTTAAGATGAAAATTCATATACACTAAATGTACAAAAGCAAGGCAATTGCCAAATTGTTAGACTTTTATTGTCATTAAGGGTATGCGAGCACAACAGGGCTATGTATTTTACTGGTAGGAATTTTTCTTCAACACACCTCACACACTTCATCCACTCATGCATAGAGATTTATACTATAGTGATGTAATAATGAAATGGTTTGGTTGATATGTAGTCATACCCTTAATTAATGACAATAAAAGTGTAAACATTTGGGGATTTCCTTGCTTTTGTACATTTAGTGTATATGAATTTTCATCTTAACCCTATTAAGGGCATATGATTTCAGTATACTGGCATTTATCATGGAATGTCACTACTTTTGTAAAGGCTATGCCTCAATACAATGCCTTCTCATAGAGCCTATAAAATAAAAAAAATGTTATGCAAAGTTTTAACTAATTTGGTTTATTGGTTTTTTAGTTATGGTAGATCAAAGAAATGAGATTTTCAGCATAGGCTATTCGTGTGGTCTATTAAGGGATAGAGCACTCTCGCGCCTCCCTTGATTCTTTCTTTCTCTGCCTACATTTTAGTCCCCATTCTTCCATAATACAACCTTTATGGAGAAGCGCCCCCTACTACCCCCCCACTTTCTCTCACCCTAACAATTTTTTTTATTATCTCGCTCTTCACTAACTTTGGGTTCTATGCTCATACCACTGCTTATATATATTTTCCCTCCTTCCTATAAAAAAAGGAGCATGATGATTCAAATCGGCTCCTAGGTTGCCAGAACGATCCCAAAAGCGAACCTCTGTTTTCAAAGATGTCCTGGAAGAAAATATCGATTAAAACATAACTTTTAAGAATAAAAATTTGAAAACTAGGCAAAAGTGAATTGGATCGTTTCAATTTCTATAATCGAATCCCCCAAAGTAAATGGTAATCTTTGAAAGAACGTGCTGTCTCTCGGGCGACATTATCTTGGGGCCACGTTATCAAAATAGTACTTCCTCTCTTGAACTCTAGTTTTATACTCAAGTATTCGTGAAAAAAAAAATATGGTGCTGTTATAGATGACGCGCCTGATTTCCGTGACTTCGCATCGGCAACTGTCGGGCGCTTCCGCGACCTGCCCGATCGTTGCCGAAACGAAAACGCCAAGCGTTAATGGAAGACTTTCAGGAGATAATAGAAGACAAATAAATTCAAAGAGAAAATACAGATAAAACGATAAAAACCGAACAAACTGTAGGGTGCGGCGGAGGGGAGTCAAATGAACCATTTTCAATCAAATATGTAGAGAATTTTTTTTGGGGGGGGATGGGGGGGGAATTTTGTCAATGTTTTCTTTTTCATTTGTTTCGCTGTTATTCTTTATTTTTTCTTCTTGCTAACATAAAACTAAGAAAAATGGGTTGGGTTTAAGGTTCCGGTTAGGGTTAGGGCTTCCGTTCTTAGCGATAGCCAAGCCCTGCATTCAAACTGCCAAGCTCTAACTGGAAGACTGGCGGCAGACGCTAATATAAGACGAATAAATTCAAAGAAAAAATATATAGATTTTGTTTTGTTTGTTTTTTTGTTTTGTTTTTTTGAAAATGTTTTTTAGGGGGGGTAAAATTTGTCAATGTTTTTATAAGCTAAAAGAAAAAAATATATTCCGGCAGCGCTCGGGCGTTTCCGCGACATGCCCGATCGTTGTCGATGCGAAGTCACGGAAATCAGGCGCGTCAGCTATAACAGTACCGAATGTATTTCTAAACGCACAGATTATATTTACTTGTCCTCGCCCACTGCAACAAGATGCGGCACAAAACCAGAAGGTGGGTAGAAAACCAACTTCCCCGGGTGTGTATTCTGGTTGGGTCAAAAATAGGCGAGGACGAACCCGTCGGCATTCACCGGTAGGTACGCCTTAGGCGATCGGCAATACCGCCCACCCGTAGAAGGTAATGTCTGGAACGGTACACCTCCTAGAATTAAGTCGTCATGCCTCATTTCGACAGTTTGATGGTTCAAGTCGGCCTTGTTGCCTGAATAATTCTAAGGCGAACCTCGTCTAGTTTGACAGCTGACAGTTGTACATGTGAAACAAACTCTGGTTTAAGTCTGCATGTTATCACTAGGTACTGAGTTCAATCCGGAACAAAAAGCAGCAAAACGATTTTAACAAGTTAACTGAAAGAATGGCATAGCATTCAGAGGGTCCGATAAAGAGTTAAAGATTCTATGGTTGTTCTTGAATTCGGCAAAAGACCTATAAAGAAAGCCTGGGGATAAAACGACCGATACTTTGTGGCAACAAGGAAACTAATCCAAATAATATAAATAAGTTCCTCGTCCATGAAATATGTTTCTTGTAATGTTATATAGTAAGTAAAAAGTCTGTTTATCAAAATGCAATGAGTGTAAGAGTATTGAAGTATCCACGCCAAAAATTAGATATTTAATTTTTTATAATTTTTTTAAATTAAAAAAAGAAAAAATTGTAAGGAAGCGCCAAATATTTAACATTTCTTTTAAAATTGTTAAAAGTTACGGTTCTTTTCTCTTTAAACGACCTTTTTTTATTATTAGAGAATTGCCTACAAAACAAGCTTTTGTTTTCATTCATAAACTATTTGTTCACGTGCTTGTCTTGGGGAAAGTCGTTATCGTTTTTAATAGCTGTCTCATTACTGCCGCCATATTGGTTAGTTAAATTGCAAATAATTGACCCTCCTGCCTGATTAAATTAATTCGTTTTAGCGGTTCGTTAGGCTTATATATAATTCCCCAACGGTTATCTGGTACATTGACCCATGAGAAATTAACTCCAATTATAACAGTACAGTATTACATATTTTTTGTTGAAAAGAACCGAATCAAAATCCATTTTTTTTCTTAATATATACCCACTGTTCATAAAAATTAAACTGACCAGAATTAGCCATTGACTTTTTCAAAAAGAAGGCTATTAATTACCAATAAATTAATTAGACTGGCTATATTTCATTATAGATATACGCATGTATCACCTGTTTTAGTAATAGTCATAAATCTGGTTTCTATTCAAGTCAATAGTGCTCAATACTAAAATTATTAGAGAAAATATCATTTGGCTTGAATTGAGGTTTAAACCTAATAGTCTTTTAAAGTTTATTTGTTAAATAAAATATTCAAAATAAAAATTGCTAATGAGATCACAGCATCCCAACTAAAAACTGGCATTTAATAGGCAGCTATTTTATTGAAATCTAAAACGTATAAATAAAATATTCAAAATAAAAATTGCTAATGAGATCACAGCATCCCAACTAAAAACTGGCATTTAATCGGCAGCTATTTTATTGAAATCTAAAACGTATAAATAAAATGCATAATGGGTGCTACCAAACCAGGCTGTCTGAAAATACTGGCTTCCTGACTTAAAATGCACCAAACATTAATGTTATTTTTTCCTTTCCCTTTGCAAAACTCATGTTCTGCAAAGCCAAAAACAATTTCCCTCAACAAAACCAAACACGATAAATAAATATTTGAAGACAGAATTTGAAGCATAAAAACTTTTACCAAAATGACCGGATTTGGCATTAACTAACCCGAAAGGGTGGATATGCCGTAAAACAAAACAACCAAAATACATAAATTTTAAAATTAAAAAAGGATGATATTTGAGATATTAGATATGTTGTAAACCAGAAATGTATTTGTAGATATTACGTGTATATCTAATGTCGAAAGTATCGTCTGTCCTCCACCCTTCTTGAAGATAACCGATTCAAGAACATTTTTGATTTTTAGTCGTAAAATTCAGTAGTTATTTCCCCATTAAACGTAGTTATTTACCTGCTTCTCGCTGCAAAAAGGTTTGAAATGGAAGCAGTTTAGCGTGAGATGGTAATCCAGATGGCCCGAAAGTAAGTACTATGCGAAATTACAAAAATATCGTTTGATCTGACCCGTCGGCATTCTCCGGAAAGAGCGCCCTAGGCAAATGATAATAAATTAACTTCCTACCAAATGAGGAGGTAGTGTATGGGACAATGTCCACTTTAGACCGAGCGGTCCTGGATCTGACCTTAAGACATCCAGTGGTGAGGCCTCCATTTGGGAGCTGTGGGTAATGTGGAGTTGCCCATTAGTTGCCATTGCTCCCAGGTCGACTCTGGCCCGGAGTGGTAGTACTTGTAAGTACCCCATCTATAGGGCAAATAGAACATACTGGCGCTACAAAATCAGACTGTCTGAAGTTATTGACTTCCTGACTCAAAATACACCAAACATTGATGTTTTATTGTTTTTTCCTTTGCAAAACTCAATCATGTTCTGTAAAGTTCAAAACAAAACAATTTCCATCCCCTCTTCTTCCCACCCCCTTTCACTCAACCAAACGCCATGAATAAATACTTAAACATATAAAGGTCTTGAAGCGTAAAACTGACCAGATCCGGCATTAAATAACCCGAAAAGCGTTATATTCCGTAAAACAAAACTACCAAATCAAAATCCATGATTAAACATTTCAAGATATAAAGAACTTGAAGCATAAAAACCTTCACCAAAATGACAACAATTGAAAATACCAAAGCTCTTAACTAATGACTCTAAATGATCAACTGACTTAAGACTCAAAAGAAGGATATTTCCTTCTACATTCATGGCATGAAATGACCCACAAAAGGGTTGATGTGCCATTAAGCAATATCTTACCTTAGACCGAGCAGAACCATATTTCACTTCTGAATATGACCGAATGCTCATGTTAGGCACTATCTATTAAATAACTGATGAATATTTAAATGTTGACTATTTTATATAGCTTTCGTTGGATAAATATTTAAATGTTGAATATTTTATATAGCTTTCGTTGGATAAATATTTAAATGTTGAATATTTTATATAGCTTTCGTTGGATAAATATTTAAATGTTGACTATTTTATATAGCTTTCGTTGGATAAATATTTAAATGTTGAATATTTTATATAGCTTTCGTTAGATAAATATTTAAATGTTGAATATTTTATATAGCTTTCGTTAGATAAATATTTAAATGTTGA
This sequence comes from Sepiola atlantica, assembly GCA_963556195.1. Taxonomy (NCBI): domain Eukaryota; kingdom Metazoa; phylum Mollusca; class Cephalopoda; order Sepiida; family Sepiolidae; genus Sepiola; species Sepiola atlantica. The sequence continues at coordinate 8,966,731 of OY744521.1, read as the reverse complement.
ATATTTTATATAGCTTTCGTTGGATAAATATTTAGATGTTGAATATTTTATATAGCTTTCGTTGGATAAATATTTAAATGTTGACTATTTTATATAGCTTTCGTTGGATAAATATTTAAATGTTGAATATTTTATATAGCTTTCCTTGGATAAATATTTAAATGTTGACTATTTTATATAGCTTTCGTTGGATAAATATTTAAATGTTGACTATTTTATATAGCTTTCGTTGGATAAATATTTAAATGTTGACTATTTTATATAGCTTTCGTTGGATAAATATTTAAATGTTGAATATTTTATATAGCTTTCGTTGGATAAATATTTAAATGTTGAATATTTTATATAGCTTTCGTTGGATAAATATTTAAATGTTGAATATTTTATAGCTTTCGTTGGATAAATATTTAAATGTTGACTATTTTATATAGCTTTCGTTGGATAAATATTTAAATGTTGACTATTTTATATAGCTTTCGTTGGATAAATATTTAAATGTTGACTATTTTATATAGCTTTCGTTGGATAAATATTTAAATGTTGAATATTTTATATAGCTTTCGTTGGATAAATATTTAAATGTTGAATATTTTATATAGCTTTCGTTGGATAAATATTTAAATGTTGAATATTTTATATAGCTTTCGTTGGATAAATATTTGGCTTTGGTGTGACCGTTGTATCGATATCTTGAATAATCTATGTAAGCCAAATCGTCTATCTAATAAAAGTAAAATAAGTATGATTCTCGATTTTTGTTATCAATACGTTCCTTCCTATAACATCAATATTTGATTCTGAATAGCGATTTTATTTTGTTGAACGTTATTCCATATTAATTATTCGGTTGGTTTTATTTTAATATAGTCGCTTTTGCTTTGTTTTGTTTTAAGGGAGGTAACTCTGAATTCATTCATTAGAATTTTTTAATATAAAATGTAGGAAATACAACGGCATAGTTTTAAAAACAGTAAAACAAAATGCAGGTAAATAGTATCCCATGTCACGCCGGGTAGATACAGATAACAACTGATATAAATAAGCATTAAATATTTTTTTAAACATGTGGTGCTGCATTTGATGCTACATTTTTAACAGCTTCCCTCTGTGTCTGGCAAGTCAACTAAATGACGACATGAATCAACTTTGCGGATATTTCTAAAAAGCAAAAA
>OY744521.1:8948059-8960559 GCA_963556195.1 Sepiola atlantica | reverse complement strand
TGTACTGTCAATCTACTCATCGACACCGGGAACTAATAAGCACAGTTTAATTTTCACAAAACACCCAGTTCTTTATTATTTGCCTGGTATTAATTTACTACATAATATAAAGCAATACGCAAACTCCGATGATTTTTCGCGAATATCAGATTACGTTATTACAATTTCTACCTATGACTTCTACATTTATATTCATTCCGGAATTAAGCGAATGAAATTGACGAACACAGTTCCTGCAACATTTATTCATTCAAGATGGCGGCTACAATTTCTTGATCGAATCGATTTCCTATTTAATTCAATAAGCACCAAGATACTGGTAGACCCCGATACATTTACATTTTCAAAATCATACACCTTTAACACGCATATTATAGAAAACTTGCCCAAATCCAGTCATTTTCATCATCTACAAATGACATAAACCGTGTCATTGCTGAATGTTAACATAACACGCATGCCTAATAATCAAGCTTAGCTTAATTGACGTATTTTCACATCTATTTTTAGCTCGAAACCGTAGCGCAATGGTTAGGAAGGCAGGATTCATGATCGCCAGTTTCAGCGTTCGATCCCATTCTACTATACCAATTTTTTTTTTTAATTTATAGCATTCGCCAACACGCCGGGCGACGGGTTCCTCTAGTTATATATAAAGTGTGTTTGCGTTTGTCCCCCGTCCCCCTCCCCCCCCCCCCCGATAACTCTAATTTTTTTTTTTACTCAGATTATTTAAAATCTGATAAACCGTCGTTTTCGACAACGGGGCGAAGATTTGCCGTCATGGCAATTACAATGCTCCGCTGTATGCCCTGAATTACACTGACCGACCATGTCTGCAATGAGGATATCCGAAAGCGTTACGGCATCGCACTGATTGGGGGGAATGGTCGATCAGATGACCCTCAGCAGATTTCTAAACGAACAACGATACCGTCACGAAACTTGCCTTTGCATCGGAAGGACAGATGCCGTGCACAAAGATCTCTGTAAAATCGGCCTTAACTCGAGCTAAGCCTATGATCATGTCAAGTGGAGAGAAAAATTCATCATTGCGGACGCTTCCGTAGATTTGGATTACCGCATGAGAGAAAAGATTTTAAAATCTAACAAAGGAAATGTTCACTGTAGGTATCGAAACAAAATGTGAATTAAAAAAAAAACTTTAGATACTTTTAACATGTTTTATTAAATTTCTTGGATTTATAAAAAAAAAACTGCCGAAGTTAAACAAAATCAGAAAATCACGTTTTACTTAAAGAATAACGTGCTAAAATTAACAATTGATCAAAAATTATAATCGAATAAATAACGAACACACGTGAGTCTTTGAAGCATTTCCATATTAATATACTGAATTTCTACTCAATAATCGATCAATTATCCATTGATTTTATTTCTTTTTACTTCAGAAGATTCGATTTTTGTTTATCATTGTTTGCCACCTTCAGCTGTTCATCTTCACAATTCACCATAGATTTCAGATCGAAACTTCATCTTTCATCTAAACTGTTCATACTAAATCAATGGATAGCGTTAAACACTAGGGAGAATTGCCATGCATACGTGTTGCATAGATGAAAGGTTGTCAGCTAATCTGGCCTCGTGCTTCAACTGGACTTGCTTCTTGTCTGATGACGGTGGCGATGATAATGGTCTCCGTCTTTGCATCGAAAGGCATTGGTTATACCGAAATAAACTGTTCTCAATCAGGTTAATGAGTTTATTCGCGCTCTCCGGAAAATAAATTTCAGTAGACCAGTTATCAGTGACACCCACAACGAACTAGACACCAACTGCTAACGGACACGTCCGTCTCCAACCAAGTTCAGACAAAACAAGAGAGCAAACTAGAAAACGGAAGTCATCTTACTAGCATCCAGTTATGACATAATTTTCCACAGTCATGAGAAGGTAGACAACTTCCCCCCCCCCTCTTTTACATTATCTAAAATATATTCTTCACTTCAAATTGCGAGTCCATGAAATCGCTATTTTTCACTGTTCAGTATAACTCCTTCCTCAGTTTTCAATTACCCAATATGGGCCTGATCTTATACCGGCAATAGTAATACAGAAATGCTCTGCTGAACTGGCCCCTGTCCTCTCCAAACTAAAACAAATGCCTTACCTAATCTTGCTTCCCTGATAGCTGGAAAATCCCATCTGTGGTACCAGTCTTCAAGTATTCTGGAGATAGAATTGCCCCTCATAATTATCGCCCCATCAGTCTACTCTCGCTTTTCGCTAAAATCTTTGAATCCTTAGTCAATATATCCATAGTCCGTCATCTCGGTAATGCTTAACTTTCTGACCATCGGTATGGATTTAGACAAGCACAATCTACTGCAGATATCCTAACGGTCATCTCTGAACGCATATATCATACACTGTACAAAGCAGGTGAAGCTTGATAGATCCAAAGGTCTAGCATAAAAATAATTTATATGGTATTACTGGAGGAATATCTAATATAATTAGATCTCTCCTACCCAAAAGAAAGATCCTGTCCTCGATGGCCGTTCACCCTAACATTACATAAATGCAGGTGTACCCCCAGGGAACGGTCTGTGGACCTTTGTTCCTGATTTTCATAAACGACCTCCTTGATAACATTCTGTTTGAGATGGGTATATTTGCTGACGACACAACGCTCTACTCGTCATGTGGGTAAAACGTATGCGCACATATCCGAAGCAATGGCTGAATCCTTAGAAAGTGACCTCTAGTCTGTAGTGGAATGGGGTCACAAATGGATGGTAGCATTTAATGCTGCTAGGACGAAACTACTTTACTTCAACTACAAGAATTCTTTATGACCACAGATTGCCATAGCAAATTACACCCTACCTGAGAGTCCAACGTTCAAACTCATCGGCCTAACATTCACAGTTAACATGAATTGAAACAAATACATGAGTATTGTTGTCGCATCTGGGTTGGTGCACCATCCACTACTCTCTCCCACTTAGAGACTCTTTTTATGAACTATGTCTAATCTAATAGGTCCCTCACTATCCACCAAACTCGGGCCTATGTTGCATCCTTGAGCTTGTCTTACATGTACTTCAATGGAATATGCTCAGATAAACTTACTGCTTTGGTGCCCCCTCGACGTAAATGCACTCTACCAACCCAACAATCAGCAAAAATCCCATCCATTAACTGTGGAGGTCTCCAGAAGCCGGAGAGCCTTCTACTCCAATAGCTTCTTTCTTAGAGCTACCGGCCTTTGGAAATCCCTCCCTGTTTCCCCGACTGTACAAGACATGCAGAAATTTAAAACGAATGTGAACAAGCATCTCGCTGCAGAGCTCCCAATTTAGGATGTCCCCCAAAACTTTCATCCTAATTCTCAGCCCCTTACGTCTAGTGATAACTTGCCTCGTTTAGAGTGAACTAAGTTTTTTTTTAATTTAGTGGACAATTCCACCAGAAGCAAGGGTGTTTAAGTATTCGATTTGAGCCATTCAATTGAATGAAAATTTATTTTAATTTCGACAGACGGTTTTCTCGTGACATTCTTCACTGACTTTGTCGAAATTATTAAGAAAATAATTTTTCATTTATTGAATGACTCAAATCGAACTCTTAAAATCCTTTGCTTTTATTGAGATGAACTAGCCTTGGCAGGTTCAAATTTGTAATATATATATATATATATATATTTCACCTTTTGTCGTTCTTGAATACTGCAATTCCAGCTTGTTCAAAAATGTGACCACTGGTCAAAACCTCTAATTGCGCTGTAGAAATTATTATTGCTTTTTACTTTGTTTTCAGAATTTTTTAGATGAATGATTATTCGGATTTTTCGGACTACTATTCTCGTCATGGTTGTTATTGTCACAATTTGTCGGCCGATGCAATCTCCAACTTTATTCAGATGCATCTTTTTCAACTTTGGAATTTTCTGTTCTAATTCTGAAACCAATACGGAATTTCCAACTTTAGAATTTTCTGTTCTAATTCTGAAACCAATACGGAATTTCCAACTTTGGAATTTTCTGTTCTAATTCTGAAAGCAATACGGAATTTCCAACTTTGGAATTTTCTGTTCTAATTTTGAAAGCAATACGGAATTTCCAACTTTGGAATTTTCTGTTCTAATTCTGAAACCGATACGGAATTTCCAACTTTGGAATTTTCTGTTCTAATTCTGAAACCGATACGGAATTTCCAACTGAAAACTTCATTTAATCTCCGATGTAGATTGTTCTCGTCTCTGTAGAAGTTTTAAGGTTTTCTTATCAATTATTGACTATCGTAAGGATTGAATCATCAACCTACAAATAACTCTCATTTACAACTGATTGTTAATCAACCCCTTTATCCATTGCGTCACATTTAGAGTCCAGTTCGAAATTCTGTATAGGTTCCTGAGTTTGAAAAGATGGCACGTGAAAGTCGGAGGTTACATCGGCCTTTTACTTTTCAATCTCAAATTATTTAAATTTTCAATACTTTTTTTTTCAGTTGGATAATATCTATGAAGCTTCTTTTTTTTATATATATATCTTCCGATTCGAAATTTCCTCATTCAATAACCTTATTTCTTCGTTTTCGGTATTTGTCATATATCTAGAAAAATCGGACCCGTTCGGGCATCCATCACACTTGGATTAGATTATTTGAATTAGGAAAAAGGGGATTGGAAAGCAAATTATTCTGCTTTTAAATTTTAAAAATCCAAAATTAGTCATTCTGTTCTTTACATCTCCATCTCTTTCTATGAGTTAAATAGTATTAATGTGTGGTGATATTCCCCTTTTTTTTAATACACAATTCCGATCTTAAACAGTTACAGAAGCGAGAGTGATAGACAGCGTAGAAGGGCAATAAACAGAAATTTAGTAAGAAATGCAAATTCGGCGATAAGAACATTTTAAATCTTTTTGGTCCCCCGATATATAAAATCGGGGACTTATGTTTTGAGGCATGTCCGTCCGTCCGTCCGTCCGGATTTTTCTCCACAGCCATCTATTGAATTTCTCTGAAATTTTGCATGAAGTTGTAACTTTGGTCAGGTTAGAAAGCGACATTCTCCGATTTAAAAAAAAAAATTGGTTAGTCCCCCAGGGGGTCAAAAGGTCCCGAAATGGCAAAAAATGACCCTTTTTTTCTCTCATAACGTTTGATCCATCCATTCAATTTCTCTGAAACTTTGCCAAAATGTAGAGGCAATTGTTCTGGATATAAAATGAGTATCCTTGACCTCAGAAAAATTCTGGTTCGCGCCCCCAGGGGTCAAAGGGGGGTCAAAAATGCCCCAAATTGCCCAAATTTATGGCGTTTTACACTCGCCACATAGTCACATACAGAGGGGAACCACGCACGCGCGGCTTGTTTCTTTCAAACATAACTCCAATACAATGATAATTTTAATATTTTTAACATTAAACTATAGGATGAAGCCTCGCTGGAAATAAACTTTAATTAACTACACTTTAGTATAATAGATTTCTATTGCCCATGTTTTAAAATATGTATAGTCTAAGGATAACTGATATTGATATTTTAATCTGTATAATGACATCACAGTGTATTCTAGGTTTTTCAAAGTGCCTACAAGTGTTGTTTTAAATTTTATTGGCCGTGAAAATTGGCTAAATGGTTTAAATTTAGCAAGGATTAGTTCAGAACTTTTTAGGTATCGAAATTTATGATTAACATAAAATGTGAGACTTGTTGTATATATCCATGCACATATTAGTGTATAATTACTTGTGTGCACTCGTGCACATGTTATATTTTCTTGAAGTCACAATGACATTATTTAAGGTAACTCCAGTTTAAAAATGATTAAGGTGTGGATCACGTAATTTGGCTTCAATTTAAACTTAACATTTGAAGTGGACTCAAAAGAAAATGAGTCATTGTTTCAGTTAATCGTGGAATCTTGCATTATTTTCAAATTTCTAAATAGCCGATTTCATAGTCCACTATTGTATCCATTAAGCATATCGCATATCTATGACTATAAGACGTGAAGGTCTGCACTGCACTCGATTTCTATGTGAGATACATAGATACTCGAGTGTTCAGTTAAGATTCTTTACTTCTCAAGCGTTGAGTTAGTGAAGATCAAGAATTGTTATGTAGATAGAAGATATCTCTTTAAGCTGTTAATGCAAATTACTTCATAGTCCTTATGTGCAGTCGAGTGCAGAATAGGGCTTGTTCTCAGTCAGAGCTAACAGATGTGACAAGGTTACCGTGTAACGAGACCCCAGATCAAGGGTCAGTCTGCAACTGCGAGAGGCTCCGTGACGTCACTCGTTCTTCGTGAGAAGCGAGTTTTCATCAGTTTGATTCGGAAGGCGAACCGAGCAGGACGTGCGATTCACGATGTAAAAATAAGGGAAATATTTCCCTCAAGGGAATACAAGCGAGAGAAATCCTTCCCTCTCTATGAATGGTTAAGAAAACATTGTTAACTAACTACGATAAAGTAGTGATTTGCTCTCTCCCTCTCTCTCGACGTAGTGAATGACCCCCAGTTGAAATAACAACGCTTGTATTAAAATGAATTAAATTTAAGAGTTTGTCTTCGGAGTGCGCCATGAGGCTTTTGTTGCAGAAACGGACGGCGTGATTCACGGCAGGAAGGAAAGAACAAAGAATTCATCCACTAGACGACACACCACCCTCTACAACAGATGAGGGAGAAAATTAAGGTATGCAACACTTAAAACAACAGACTGCCGAGGTCACGGCCCGTATCTGTAACCATTAGGCCAACTACAAATCCTTTAAATTAGAATTTAATGCTGAAATGTGAAAATGTTCATGAAGATTTTGCTTGTCCTTTCCGATTTCGAAAATGGCAAACAGTGCACGACTTGACGATTAACTACGATACGTGAGCACAGTCGCAGATAACGAAACCAGAGACTGTGCAACACAATTATCCCCAAAAGGTTTAATAGCAGTAATACAGAAAAACCAGACTGTTTGGAGTCAGCACGAACAATTTAAATGAAGTCACGCATAAGGAGCTTAAATTATATTTTACAAACTCTAATTTTAATGTTTCTGTTGTCCAAAACTGAATGAATTTGTCAAGTTATCGCGATTAGCAGAATATTGATTCGCGTTCTAGATTAAGGCTTTATAAGGCAGGACGTGTCTTTTTTTCCTTATTTGATTGTGTATCAACAAGCATTGGCACGAGACATTGTTTAAAATCGCTTTTTTTCTCCTTTATTGTATAAAATGTAATCAATATTGCAGGTCTGTACTGCTGCTATATCCAAGAGTGTTTTACAAATTACAGGTTTATAAGTATTTAAAACAATTATTTGTTCCAAGAATGTTTACTTTGACAATCAGCATTTAAGATCTAAGTTATCAAAACTGTACTTTGAACTCTGATAAACTTTGTATTTTCTATTTACATGTTCAGTGAAAAAAAATCATTTTGCACCAAACTTATCATTTTTCACTGGGCATCATATTTCGATAAAAATTTACTTCAGCCTCACCGTTTATATATATTCATTAATTATTTGAATACCAATTACATCATAACACAAATAATCATTTTACGTTTCCTTGTGAATTGAATAGTCAGTTTATGTTAACATGGTATTCTGTGGACGTTGATGATAATTGGCACTGGAAATATTTTTAAAATCCATAATATATATTTTTTTAATGAAACTAAGAAAAGGATAGTTTTAATTTACCAAAATGCGAAAGGTCGTTGTTAATTTTCTTAAGCATAATTGTTGTATTAAATTCGATGTTCTTGGATCTTCGTGAAATTTTTTATTAAAATTGTCTCTGTATATTTTCTTAGACATCGTTATCGTGTAAAATCGTTTCTTCGACGTCGATGTTTATATTGTCTGATCATCTAGTGACTATTTCTTTGGGTGGGTAGAATTATTTTGGGATGTTATGGACAAAAAAAAACTTACCTTCTTGACTAGACAAGCCTCGCACAGACGACCGTGATAACATCTTTATTTATCATTAATCATCACTGGCCGGAGAGAACAATGGAGGCCACTTCTCTATCGCTACATTTTTTACTTCTTTCCCGATCGCTTCCAAAACGGTTACTCTCTACGACTATTTCCTTGGAGAGATTTGCTTGTAAATAGTTAAAACTTGAAGTCAAAGCTGTTCGCTTGGCTTGAAATGAAAGAAATCGTTTTTTAATTGGCCAACAGATAGAAGTCTTTCAAGTAAGCGAGATTTTATTTTACTTTAGTAAGTACTCAGAAATCAAGGGGGTCCCCTTTTGGGGTCTAACACTCAATTTCTATGTGAGATACATAAATATCCGAGTGTTCGGTTAAGATTCTTATCTACCTCTCAAGCGTTGAGTTCGTAAAGAAGTGAAGCGCATCAATTTTCCTCTCCCCAATTGACCAGTTTACTGTGTTATAGTATAGCCTTTTTTATCTCTTGGTCTTACCGGATTCCAGGACAAGAATTCATTTTGTCTGGTGGAATATCCAGCTAAGTGCTATTACTTGAGGTAACATTACTTGACGAAGGTGTCGAGGGGATCTTATTTGGGCTTCGATGACAGGATTTTTTTAAAGAAGAAATTATCGGGTGTGTATTACATTTTCTTCATTCCGACATAAAGATCATTTTATTTTTAGAGTTGAACTTGTTCATCATGTGTGTATTACGCTAATAAGACCTACGGAAAGTCACCTTAAATAGTTACATTAATTTAATAAGCATGTGTATACATTATAGGGTACTTTGTTACATTAGGACCCACGCAAATTTTGACTCTAACGCTAACCTTAACCCTAATCCCCACTTTGACCCTAACCCTAACAACGGGTCCCCACTTGAGTTGATCAGTTTCCGTAGGATGCTGTTCCGGGAGCTGACTTTCATTTTTGTCGTAATATGTTCCCTGAATTAGAGTGTGCGGTCCAGGGTAGCGCCAAGGTAGACAGGGTTAGTGTGATTCTCAACTTGTATTCCAGACCACGTGATGTTGAGGGGGAGAACTCCTAAAAGATCAGAAACAACAAATTTAGTGTCAATGTTTATTACTGAAACAAATTAGGTTTATATTAAAAGAATAATTGATAATGAATGAAAATTTAGTAATATACGAAACGCTCTCATCCTTTTTTTTTTGTTATTTAAAACAAAAACCTTTGTATTACTATCGATTAAGCAACCACTTTAATTTTAACGTGTTTTTAAACGGCGTGTTCAATTTATCGATGGGTTTGATTTACTTTTCTATGCTTATTCAACAGAAAATGATTCCTCGTGGGGTTGATAATTCCATCGTGTCGTTTAAAGTTGCAAAAAGTTAACTTTGTGTCTCGCAATAAAACAAAGCAAATAAAATACACTATTATTTAACGTTGTGTTTTTTTTTGTTTTTGTTTTTTCAATAATAATAATCTAACTTTTGGTTATGACACTAGACACGAAATCCATATAAGGATATATGTATTTTTATTGTCCTGCTGTTAATGTATGTTATCGTATATACAAGCTGGACCTGTAAAGATCTCAGTTGATTTCTTCATTGAAATTACGTTTCTGAAAAGTTCAAATAGTATAAATAAAAAGTTTATTTTATTTCTAATTAAAGTTCAAGTAAAATATCCATTTTTTTTTTTTTTTTTTTTTTTTTTTTTTTTTTTTTTTTTTTTTTTAGTTTTTCTTCAAAAGTTAATTTAAAAAATGTAGAATTAAAACTATTGGAATTTTACAGTTTACGGAGAGGACTGAAATAATAAGTCTATAATTTAGAAACCCTTTAAGGATGGAGGTTGATAAACCATTCTGTACTTTCACCTAACAATTTCATAAATTCAATTTTTAAGATATCTTTAACTTGAAAATCTTATCAAAAAAATAGCCCGATCTGTAAATTGCATAAGCACGATTAAATGAACTTCGAAAAAAATCAGTTGACGTCTGCTTCTTGTTCACATTTACAAGTAACTACTACGATTAATATGATTGGGTTGTATTTTAATGAATTGTTTCCTTTGTTTTGGCGCATGAGTGACTGACAGAATTGTTATGTATATATGTATGTATATATATATATATGTATGTATGTATATGTAACCCTTGATACTATTCAACCTTTATTTTAATTTTAATTTCAATTATTTCATTTCTTTATTTATTTATTTTTTTTTTTTTTAATTTTGTATTTTATTTTATATTATATTCTTTCTATTCTATTGTTTTCACTCCCCCTCTAACAAAATAATTTGTACCTTTTAGTTAATTTATTGCATAATTTGAAAGCTTAAACCTATAGAAAATATTAGATTATTTCGTCTGTACGTACCAGTGTTTTGGTGTATAGGCACCATTGTGTTCTCCCCCCCCCCCTCTATACTACTAACATATAAACCGGTGACTCTTTCTGTCGGTGGATGTTTCTCTACAACGAGCTTTTTAATTTTTTCTCTGACTTTCTGTTGCTAAAGGCGTTGATGAAGTGACGTTTTGGATAAGCTTTATTAATTTATAAAATAAAGGATTTCTAAACTGTTTTGAAAACGATCGTACGCCATACTGGACTTGATGTTCTAATTCTCGGAACAATTGTAATGCTTTAATTCATTGAATGTTATATCTTCTAACACGGTTCATATACTTTTCGTATACAAATGATTCATGTAATTTTTTTTTCTTTCAGATTTGAAGTGTTCCTCAGAAGAAAATCAAAATGGGATTAAAACCATCGAAGAAAAAACTCTCCAAGGAAGACATGCAATTCCTCAAAAAACATACCCATTTTACTGAAAGACAAATCAAAATTTGGTACCAAGGGTTTATGGTAAGAAATAATCTTTCTTCATTTTTCAATTTTTTTTTTTTTTTTTTTTTTTTTTTTTTTTCCAAAAACACAAATCCTTACGGTAAATATTGATCAGCACATATGTTTACTCCACTCTCTACCTTTTCGATTTAAAATAAGTTTTTGACAGCCTGTTCTTCGGGCGTCAAATTTTAGGAATTAAAAAAAAAATTTCTTCAGCAAGGTATTAAATTCTTGCCTTACTAAGTCAAAAATGGATCTCGTTGCTTTTTGGTTGGTACTGTTTGCATAGCAGGATTGAACCTTCAACCTTCCGATGACTGTCACTTAGAAGTGATTTATACTTAGTACTATATCCATTGCGCAAGGACCCGTGCGAATTACTGAAGACTTCTTCCCAGTCATAGCAGATGGATTAAATAAAGGGTTCTGTTCGAAATTCCGTCCAAGGTACACCTGAAGAAGGTCGGTGGTTACATCGGCCGAAACGTTATGATAAAAACACCCAAGATGAGAACAGTAGTCCGAATATACCAAATTCTACGGATTATCAACCCTCGTCTAAAAAATTCCGAAGCAGACGAAAATCCGCAGAACTAAAATGACCGTAAAGACGATTTATACCCCAAAATGGTGACCCTTTATCCACGACCTAAAAATATTTGTAAACAGCAATAGGGGCCGGGTAGATACTCACTGACTTGTTTGCTTGGCCTCTGGATGTGTGTGTTTGGGGAAGGGGGCTTCGTCTTCATTTTACAATATAACAGAAGAATACAATGGTCGTTTGTGTACGAATGAACCGAAATATATTTATTTATGAATTTAATTTCATACAGGGTGAAGAATATGTAGGAGGCGGGGCTTTTCTTCTTTTTTTTTTTTTTTACAACGCAGAATCGTAATTAAATTAAATAGAAAACTCTTTTCATCCAAAATACAAATTTTCTATCCACAATATAGAAATATGCGTAAATAGAATTGTATAATAAGACGCGCGTGCGTGGTACCCCTCTGTATGTGACTCGATGTGGCGAGTGTAAAATGCAATAAATTTGGGGCATTTTTGCCCCCTGGGGGCGCGAACCAGAATTTTTCTGATGTCAAGGATGTTGATTTTATATCCAGAACAATTGGCTCTACATTTTGGCCAAGTTTCAGAAAAATTGAATGGATGGATCAAACATTATGGGAGAAAAGGGTCATTTTTTGCCATTTGGGGGGCTTTTGACACCTTGGGGACGCGAACCAGATTTTTGCAAGGTCAGCGATACTTATTTTCTATTAGGAAAAATTGCCTCCGCATTTTGGCCACGTTTCACAGCTGTAGTCTGATCTCTTCCTAAGATGTTGTTAGGGGTTCGACATGGCTGAGGAAGCTTCAGAGAAATTGAATGGATGGATAAAAAGTTATGGGGCAAAAAATATCATTTTTTTTTTGCCATTTCGGGGCCTCTCACTCGCTCTCTCTCTCTCGCTCTCTCTCTCTATGCTCTCTCTCCTTGCTCTCTCTCCTTGCTCTCTCTCTCCTTGCTCTCTCTCTCTCCTTGCTCTCTCTCTCTCCTTGCTCTCTCTCTCTCCTTGCTCTCTCTCTCTCCTTGCTCTCTCTCTCTCCTTGCTCTCTCTCTCTCCTTGCTCTCTCTCTCTCCTTGCTCTCTCTCTCTCCTTGCTCTCTCTCTCTCCTTGCTCTCTCTCTCTCCTTGCTCTCTCTCTCTCCTTGCTCTCT
>OY744521.1:8925559-8940559 GCA_963556195.1 Sepiola atlantica | reverse complement strand
CTGTTTCACAGCTCATCAGTGCGGCTAGACGAGTTAGTGCCTCAAGCCGGGATTGAAACTTCTAACCCCTACGCTATCATGCGACACTGACTGAATGTAAGATATATCTCAATGTAAACATTGCAATTGCCGTGGCTCGAATTAGTTTTACCTAATGAGCTATGCCTTAACGCTAGTGGCAGTTGGCGATATCCTTACAAATTAAGCTCTACCCCGGGAGGGAGCTTTATATAGTCATCCACATAAAGACTGTTTCGCTGTTTCACAGCTCATCAGTGCGGCTAGACGAGTTAGTGCCTCAAGCCGGGATTGAAACTCGACCGTCGAGCTGACGGTCGGCGCTTCTAACCCCTAGGTACAGTTATATTTTTGTATATACGAAATTCACTTTCAATTTCTCGTGCTACCAGATCAGGCTGTCTGAAGATACAGGCTTCTGACTAAAAATGCACCAAACATTGATGTTATTTTTTTCCTTTGCAAAATTCGATCATATTCTGCAAAGCTAAAAACAAAAATCATTTTCCTCCTAGAAAATAAAAAAGAAACCATGAATAAATATCTGAGGATATACAGAACTTGAATCATAAAAAACTTTTACCAAAATGAACGAATTACATTAAATAATCCGAAAAGGGTTGATATGCCGTAAAACAACCAACTAACCAACCTGAACTAATTAACCGATCATGAATTTGGAAACACAGGTGCTAGGACTAAAAGAGGGTTGTAATGTGGAATATCTTTTTAGTTTGGGCAAAAGGAGTGAAAGCCTTTCGTGGAAATTCAGATACCTGAATTTTGTGAAATTTTAGCAATAAGTAATAAACATCAATTAATAAAAAATTCACTAAATTTCGGCTTCTTAATATTAAGGGGGTTTTAGGGGACATATGAAAACAATCTCCCATTTGTTTATTTAAATATTTCAGATTTGCATTGAATTTGATCCATAGTCATTGGACACTAATAAAGCAAGATTCCTTTTAATTTCAATTTCTTAAGACCCCTTAAATCTTATTGATTTTCTATAATAAAAAAAATGTAATGGATTTCGATCAAAATTGGAATAAGGATTCTAGACCTAAGGTTTACTATCATATCTTTATTTTAGTGTTCTGTTCAGGGAATTACGACGATTAAAATCACGATATAATGATACTAAACTTCATGTTTCGGAGAAGGAAAAATTCAAAATGCCAATAGGTATTCTGCTGGTCGTTTGCCATTTCTCCCTGCCACCTACCTTAGCTGAGTCGTATATGGGGAAGTGTGGATTGAGATTGCACAACCATTGTGTCACTATAAACTCCTTATCGCGCTACCATCCTCCAAGACAGAATGCTAACTAAACGTAATAATTTTGAGGGATTCCAACCTCTTTTATTTACTTCATTTTTTAACATTTCTTGAAATCCAAAAAACGTATTCTCTATTTATATTGGAATTTATAATTGGAGATAGCTGATTGGAAATATGTATCCATGGAAACACATGTCATCGGTCTTGACAATATTTCAGAGATGTTCTTACATGACTCTGACTGGCTATTATGTACAGTTCCGGCCGTTGTCTTCACCGATCTTCTTAGACTGCCTTTTGTCCTATTGTGTACGTGACCCGGTAGATATAACATTTGCTTAAGCATTCGTTTAAATCGAGTTACGTGATTCTGAGTTCAATCTGTGGAGGAATCTATAAAACTGGGAATGAGAATGGTTTCTCAGGTTCAGTTCGAAATTTGGCAATGGGTACCGACTACGACAAAAGTAAACACCTTTAAGAAAACCGGAGAGTGCAACGGCTGAAACGTTGTGTAGATAACAACCACACTGGTGATAACTGCCCGAAAAATGCAAATGATCTTGCCACGTGTCACCAAATACGCCAACCCTTAGGTCATTATCGAGCAGCATCGTACAAACGACGTGGGTGAAACTCCCATCTGGCTCTATCCTTGTGCCTTTCTCTCTTAGTGAAACAAATTAAACTATTTAGGGTTTTCCGTGTTTCATACTTTATCGCAACATCTAACAGGGTTAGTTTTTTGATACAGTTTATCAAAGACCCATCGTTCTTTTCAGGTTTCAGGTCGCATCCTCTTTAATCAATTTATCTCTCCCCACACCACTTAACAAGATATTTAAATACGATACTAGTACTCCCACTTATTTGTCTATGCCATATTTTGTGCATCTGCATAGAGGTCCTCAGATGCCGGAAAACTACTGTATGGTTCCCCCCCCCCCTCACACACTTGCCTTAATAATTATCTCCCTGCTCTCTGTTTCCTCAGCTGTACAACATGCAGAAATTTAAATGTAATGTGAACAAAAATCTTCCTGCATAACACTCTACTGAAGACGCCCACTATTAATCTGACCCCCATGTTACGTCTCCGTGGCGATATGCCTTGTTTGGGGTGAATAAAAAATGAAAAAAATGCAACCCTTAAAACCTTGCACAGAACATTGACACTATCAATATACAAATAAAATGCTAGTAATATTTTTTAATGCTATCTTAGTTCTTTCTTACAATTATTTCTTAATGTAACGTATCGGTCCCTCATTTCTTCAAGAGCAACAAGTAGCCATAAGTAACGTGACCCCTTATTTCCTTCCTTATGGGGTTTCACATAAGTTTGTAACGTAGGCATGCTATCAACCCTTTCGTAATGTCTATTCCGATCTTTATGACGTTGCTTCTGTATGGTTATGTGTCGCGTGTCTATTACCTCCATTGAGTCAAGATATCACATATCAACAAAAAAGATCTTGACTTACTTGGTATCTTTCGGTAGAATTTTTACCAGCAGGACAAAAAGATTTTACGTTATTTAGCTCGTATTACTTACTTTAACAGTCGTTTATCTATCTTCAGTTCGCTACCGGAGTCCACGATGGAACCAAATCACAAGGCGTGCTCACTTGTAGAAATCTCTTCATCACATTTATGAAAATCTTTATTAAACCTTTTTAAACAAAACACAAATGTTTATTTTAATAATTTACGAAGCGAGTTTTATAACTCAATACCACTGAAAACAACTCTGCCTTGAATTTCATATGTGACGAAACCGCATCCCCACACATTCCTTTCGCTAACCTATATTTTCGGAACCTACTTATCACGTTACACGAATTCATTTAGAAGTCGTTGTCCGTCGGTAGATCGCGCTTCAGAGTGAAATAAGTTCCCTCGCTAAACGCACAGATTAGATGAATAAATCTTATATTAGATCCACCTAAGCATCTTTCAGAGGTTG
This sequence comes from Sepiola atlantica, assembly GCA_963556195.1. Taxonomy (NCBI): domain Eukaryota; kingdom Metazoa; phylum Mollusca; class Cephalopoda; order Sepiida; family Sepiolidae; genus Sepiola; species Sepiola atlantica. The sequence continues at coordinate 8,937,291 of OY744521.1, read as the reverse complement.
TTTGTCGGTCTATTGCTCTTAACCTAGAAAATACTTTTCATTGCTAAACGCGTACATCGAATAGACGCATCTTAAGAATATACGTTTATGCCCTTGTCGTTGCGTTGCCCCTTGTCGTTGCGTTGCCCCTTGTCGTTGCGTTGCCCCTTGACGTTGCGTTGCCCCTTGTCGTTGCGTTGCCCCTTGACGTTGCGTTGCCCCTTGTCGTTGCGTTGCCCCTTGTCGTTGCGTTGCCCCTTGTCGTTGCGTTGCCCCTTGTCGTTGCGTTGCCCCTTGTCGTTGCGTTGCCCCTTGACGTTGCGTTGCCCCTTGACGTTGCGTTGCCCCTTGACGTTGCGTTGCCCCTTGTCGTTGCGTTGTCCTTGTCGCCTAAAATCTGAACGAACCTTTGGACCAACCAAGTATTAATGTTCTCTTGCCAGGTAAAATGCTAATCGTGCATTCTTAATTTTTTGTTTCTTTTTTGTTCTTTTTGCAGAAAGACTGTCCGAAAGGTCTTCTAACCAAATCGAAATTAATGGAAGTTTATTCGGACCTTTTCCGACAAGGGAACCCCGAGGCATTCTGTGATCACGTGTTTCGAACATTTGATCACGACAACAGTGGCCATATCGATTTTAAAGAATTTATGCTGGCCATTAGTGTGACTTCGGCCAAAGATCCGAAGGAGAAATTAACCTGGGCCTTCACGATGTACGATAAGAATAAAGATGGAACGATTGAGAAGAGCGAAATGGTAGACATCATTACGGTAAGATTTTGTTCTTCTTTCCATTAATACATTTAAATGTTTCTTCATGGCGTATCTCCCTTTTTAGGGAGATAGTTGATGCCTAAACACTAATTATATGGGAAAGGATTTACTGAAGACTAGTTGCCATTCTAACCATATCTGTTGTGGGCTGTTACTAGCGTTCTCAATAGTATTATAAAGAAATTGAAATAAATAGATCCGACATCGGTTGAACCCCGTTTAACCGATTCGATTGTCCGTGTTAAATAAGTATAAACCAGGAAAAGTAACCATATGATAAGGTTTGGTAAGTTTGTTTTATGGCATAAACCCTGAAACCCACAGATTCTCTCTTAACTTTGTGCCTGTGACAAATCCGAATCCTCCAGATGTATATTTTATTTTTAGTAAATCATAGATTGATAGAAAGACACTCTTTCCCATTGTTGCATAGATTTCTTTATTAAAAGAAAATATTTTATTGTAATAAAATATATAGATTAGCTGTAGACCCGGCGTTGCTCGGTTTTAAAATTACGCTGAAATGTTCATTTTTGTTCATTATAGTAAAATAACTACACAATTATGACATCCATTAAACACTATTATGACATCCATTAAACACTATTATGACATCCATTAAACACTATTATGACATCCATTAAACACTATTATGACATCCATTAAACACTATTATGACATCCATTAAACACTATTATGACATCCATTAAACACTATTATGACATCAATCAAACACTATTATGACATCCATTAAACACTATTATGACATCCATTAAACACTATTATGACATCCATTAAACACTATTATGACATCCATCAAACACTATTATGACATCCATCAAACACTATTATGACATCCATTAAACACTATTATGACATCCATTAAACACTATTATGACATCCATCAAACACTATTATGACATCCATCAAACACTATTATGACATCCATTAAACACTATTATGACATCCATTAAACACTATTATGACATCCATTAAACACTATTATGACATCCATCAAACACTATTATGACATCCATCAAACACTATTATGACATCCATCAAACACTATTATGACATCCATCAAACACTATTATGACATCCATTAAACACTATTATGACATCCATTAAACACTATTATGACATCCATTAAACACTATTATGACATCCGTCAAACACTATTATGACATCCGTCAAACACTATTATGACATCCGTCAAACACTATTATGACATCCGTCAAACACTATTATGACATCCGTCAAACACTATTATGACATCCGTCAAACACTATTATGACATCCGTCAAACACTATTATGACATCCGTCAAACACTATTATGACATCCGTCAAACACTATTATGACATCCGTCAAACACTATTATGACATCCGTCAAACACTATTATGACATCCGTCAAACACTATTATGACATCCGTCAAACACTATTATGACATCCGTCAAACACTATTATGACATCCGTCAAACACTATTATGACATCCGTCAAACACTATTATGACATCCGTCAAACACTATTATGACATCCGTCAAACACTATTATGACATCCGTCAAACACTATTATGACATCCGTCAAACACTATTATGACATCCGTCAAACACTATTATGACATCCGTCAAACACTATTATGACATCCGTCAAACACTATTATGACATCCGTCAAACACTATTATGACATCCGGCAAACACTATTATGACATCCGGCAAACACTATCATACGTTTTTAAAAAATAGTTTTAAAATGTCAACAAAAATTCAACGTTAACAACTCTATTAGATGGAACATAAGGTTCAGAATACTGTAACGCTTTAGTGAAAGAATCCAGACGTTCAAATACGTCAATGCAATTTTTCAACATTTAAATGCCTTTAAATACTAAATTTTATGGTGTCAATAGCCTACTTTTATTAGGTTTTGAAATTGGTCGCGATTTGTTAAAATTTTCAGAATCAATAGAATCCTATCTAATCGAAATATTTATATATTAAAACCTAAGTAAACAAACATTTCAGTAAGGTTTCATCCTTCCATTGGGGAGGGGGGAGGGGTATTATAAATAATAAATTTTAAAAATTTTATCCGCGCATTCAGATTCTAGATGAATAGATGGGTGTTATTAATTACATTAAGCGCTATTTGGTGCAACCTTATTTATTTCTCTAACTGACAAACTACTATATATATATATATATATATAATAGAGAAAGAGATGGCCGTGACCGCTTGGGTCACAACTACCACTGTTTATTCTAATTTCGTTTCATTCAAAAATTCATAGCCACCCACTCGTACTTGCTGAAAAGAGAAGAAGCACCAATTTGTATATCATGCCAAGAACCCTACACAGTGCATCATATACTGGTAAGCTGTATAGACTTGAAACAAATCCGACTAAGACACTGCCAAGAAAATAACCTGAAGGAAATCTTCAAAGTTGACCCGAATAAATTTTTTAAATTTCTAAAAGCAACGAAGCTATATAACAAGATATAGTCGAAATATTCCTCTGAAACGTTTGTAACATTAAACTCTCATACTACAACTAATGTTTCGGCATTAAATGACCCACCAGAGGTTGATATGCCGTAAAACAAATCAATCAATCAAAAATTAATAAACTGGTACATATTTTTTCAGACAGATTTTGCATAGCTAAATATAAGTCTTTTAATTTTTATATTATTATTAGTAGTAGTAGTAGTAGTATTCTTATTTGTTATGTAGAAGTATCCGTATTCTTATTTGTTATGTAGAAGTATCCGTATTCTTATTTGTTATGTAGAAGTATCCGTATTCTTATTTGTTATGTAGAAGTATCCGTATTCTTATTTGTTATGTAGAAGTATCCGTATTCTTATTTGTTATGTAGAAGTATCCGTATTCTTATTTGTTATGTAGAAGTATCCGTATTCTTATTTGTTATGTAGAAGTATCCGTATTCTTATTTGTTATGTAGAAGTATCCGTATTCTTATTTGTTATGTAGAAGTATCCGTATTCTTATTTGTTATGTAGAAGTATCCGTATTCTTATTTGTTATGTAGAAGTATCCGTATTCTTATTTGTTATGTAGAAGTATCCGTATTCTTATTTGTTATGTAGAAGTATCCGTATTCTTATTTGTTATGTAGAAGTATCCGTATTCTTATTTGTTATGTAGAAGTATCCGTATTCTTATTTGTTATGTAGAAGTATCCGTATTCTTATTTGTTATGTAGAAGTATCCGTATTCTTATTTGTTATGTAGAAGTATCCGTATTCTTATTTGTTATGTAGAAGTATCCGTATTCTTATTTGTTATGTAGAAGTATCCGTATTCTTATTTGTTATGTAGAAGTATCCGTATTCTTATTTGTTATGTAGAAGTATCCGTATTCTTATTTGTTATGTAGAAGTATCCGTATTCTTATTTGTTATGTAGAGGTATCCGTGCGCTCACTCGTCGTGTGGAAGTATGCGTGCGCTCACTCGTCGTGTGGAAGTATGCGTGCGCTCACTCGTCGTGTGGAAGTATGCGTGCGCTCACTCGTCGTGTGGAAGTATGCGTGCGCTCACTCGTCGTGTGGAAGTATGCGTGCGCTCACTCGTCGTGTGGAAGTATGCGTGCGCTCACTCGTCGTGTGGAAGTATGCGTGCGCTCACTCGTCGTGTGGAAGTATGCGTGCGCTCACTCGTCGTGTGGAAGTATGCGTGCGCTCACTCGTCGTGTGGAAGTATGCGTGCGCTCACTCGTCGTATGGAAGTATGCGTGCGCTCACTCGTCGTGTGGAAGTATGCGTGCGCTCACTCGTCGTGTGGAAGTATGCGTGCGCTCACTCGTCGTGTGGAAGTATGCGTGCGCTCACTCGTCGTGTGGAAGTATGCGTGCGCTCACTCGTCGTGTGGAAGTATCCGTACGCTCACTCGTCGTGTGGAAGTATCCGTACGCTCACTCGTCGTGTGGAAGTATCCGTACGCTCACTCGTCGTGTGGAAGTATCCGTACGCTCACTCGTCGTGTGGAAGTATCCGTACGCTCACTCGTCGTGTGGAAGTATCCGTACGCTCACTCGTCGTGTGGAAGTATCCGTACGCTCACTCGTCGTGTGGAAGTATCCGTACGCTCACTCGTCGTGTGGAAGTATCCGTACGCTCACTCGTCGTGTGGAAGTATCCGTACGCTCACTCGTCGTGTGGAAGTATCCGTACGCTCACTCGTCGTGTGGAAGTATCCGTACGCTCACTCGTCGTGTGGAAGTATCCGTACGCTCACTCGTCGTGTGGAAGTATCCGTACGCTCACTCGTCGTGTGGAAGTATCCGTACGCTCACTCGTCGTGTGGAAGTATCCGTACGCTCACTCGTCGTGTGGAAGTATCCGTACGCTCACTCGTCGTGTGGAAGTATCCGTACGCTCACTCGTCGTGTGGAAGTATCCGTATTCTTTCATAGAAATAAAGACATATTTGGTCATCTAATGTACATGTTTATGATCTGTACAGCTTCATGTACGTAAACTATCAGTTTGTCTTTTTTTAATGCTCAGACATAAAGGACTATCATAGACTGGTTAAATCAATAAATCGATAGCGGGCGATAAAAATGCATAAATAACTAAAAGAAAGTTAATTATAAATTGCGTTCAGTTAATTATAAATAACGGCTAATTAGAACAATTAAAATAAATTTGTCAATCATAATTCAATCCCAGAACTAAGCTATATATTACCATGTATTTTGTGTTATTAAAGTATATAAGAAAACTAACGTTGATCACCTCGCATTTAGTGTAATAGATTTGTGTGTATGCATATTGTTATCAAAAGTCTTTAAATTTCTGTTATTAACGTTTTTCTCGCTTTCTGTGTCTCGTTTCAGGCAATTTATGAGATGCTGGGTTGTTCGGATTCGCAGGAGCCCCCCGAAGAGCGTACAGAAAAGATATTTAAAAAAATGGACGTTAACAATGATGGAGTTTTGTCCAGGGAAGAATTCATTAGTGGTTGTCTTGACGACGATGACCTGCGCCAAATGTTGACAGTAGACGCCATCTGTGCCCCATGACGGAATCGAGGCTAACACAAAAAAATTCATGTCTTAAAATACAAAAATAACAAACTTTTCTTAAGAAAAAAAAAAAAAACCTCCTTCATAATTGTTATTTTATTACTAGATTTTTCTTTTTTTTATATCTTCTATTTGTCTTGACTCGGTGTTTTCTTTTGTCAGACATTTTTTGTTCTATCATCTGGCAGTAAAAACACGCATTTTTATTTCTTAAAAGAACGAAGAATCTAAAAAGAAACACAATTATTCATAACTATTATTACTGTTATTATCATCCTATTAACTAGAACACTGTTCTCTGTTTATTTAAAAGTAATGAGTATGTTTACGTTTATTTTAAACTACGAAAATATTCTACATGACTATTTGGTAAAACAAAATGGCATAAACCGGTTTTAGGCGGGAAAAATGCGTCCGTTTTTTTTTTTCGTTATTTTCAGTTTTTATTTTAGTTTCTTAAAACAAAATTAATAAATAAAATTAAACTTTTTCGTTTTCCGCAACGATTTCGTTCTTTTATATTCATAAATATTTCGACTTTTTAAAAATTCAATTAGTTATAATAATAAAGTTATTAGTGATATTAAAAATACTATTAAAATTAATAAAATAATGCAAATAGCATTAACGGTCGATATAAGTATTATAAAATCCATTATAATAACTATCTATTTAGCATCATAAAAATAGATTACGTTTAAATATCAAAATTTTAGATAAATAAAAATCTGAACTTTTTTTTTTTTCTAAAAATAATTTTATGTACTTTAGCCGATATTAATAGTTGATAAAATTTTGAAATTTGAATAAAATGGCACGATGTTTATTTAGACGAAACTTGATGGGTAGATAATCTTTTTATAGTCAATATTTTCGCTATTTACCTTTTACCAAATAGTTAAATACTTGTTTTTCGGAATTTCGGGGCGTTTTTTTGTGTTTTTTTTTTTAGATAGGATCTGCTATAAAAAATGACAAAATACGAATAAAATAGGATAATAGTATGTAATGTCAAAAGTTATAATTTACTTTAGTGAACCATATTTGTTATAAACGAATAAAGATTTATTCACATGTACCATTGCTTAAAAATCATTAAAAAAATTACCAAGATTGATTGAAATTTAAACGAAATCGAAAACGTAACTTTTTAAGGCATTTTTTAAACCTTCACTATTCTCTACTCTTTACGTCTGCTTTTTTTAAATATTTGAAATAAAACCGTATTAGAATAAAAGTTAAAATATACATGTTGAATTAAGGTACGATTGTTTTAGTTTTTTTGGATTCATTTTTTTCTGATTTTAGTTTTTTTGGATTAATTTTTTTCTGATTTAATTTTTGCTTTATTTGAGATTTCGTTCATGAATCTATAAACTAAGGGAAGATAACTCTTATAATCTTAACGAATAAAAACCATTGGCCTTGCTGCATCATTACGTGAAGCAGTGGAACAAAATAAAATGTCTTTTTTGTTTATTTTCTACTCAGCCTTTTATTTTATTTTTTATTTTATTTTTTTCTCATGAATTAGATTAATCATTTTTCTTTTTATTTCTTTTTCTATTTATTTTTTCTAAATTTCGAATAAGTTTTGTGATGTATTTTTATTCATGGGGAATGTTGGAGATTACCTCATATTTGCAAAAAAGGGCCCATTTCGATATTATTGGAGGTTTTGCTTCATATGAAAATAAAGAGTTATCTATACATACTATATATTTGTCTAGCGTAGACATTGAATCACCAGCCCATGGTGACTGTCTGCTTCTCACAGTTGCGTCATCGGACAAATAAATTATCTGGTGAACTCAAAATGAAAAACTATCGGTAAAATTGTGCGGTCCCTCGCATGTCAATGCTCTTCAGCGACATAAATTCTCTCCCCTATTTTGCGCACTCTTTTTGATTATAACCAATATGACTAAATTAACTTTACTCTTAGAAATAAGTTTATTAATGCCTAGATAGTGTTAGAAAATATAAAATATTATATATTGTATAGCAAGTAACGAAAATATATAATTTATTTAGATACTGTATATTACATATTTCAGCAATGTACCGCGGTTTCATCCAAAAGGGCAGATTTATACATCTTTAGTAAATCTCTGTGCCCAGTGGAATAATCGGCAAGCTGAAACGATTGTAGTCACGGCCCGTTAGTTAAGCACTACCCCACACCGGATTTTTTCGGGGACCCCCTCAGAGATACACCGTTTTCTGTCATTGTTGACGCCATTCCCTATCGGGCGTAACTACAATCATTTCAGCTTGCCGATGATTCCACCGGGCACGAAGATTTACTAGAGATGTCTAAATCTGCCCTTTTGGATGAAACCGCGGTACGTTGCTGAATTATATTAGCTCTTATATTATCGAGCACTTTATTTGATTTCTTTTTCATATACAACCTGACACACACACACACATACGTTCAAAATAACTTTTAAGCACTTTTATTTACATGCCACAAATTTTATACACTTTATATAAACAAAAGTTATTTTCTTTCATGCTGCGATAAACAGTTATCTTCCTTGCCAAAGTATAAGCGAATTCGGAATAGCGGCGGCTAAGAAAAATAGAGTTATCTCCCTCAGATCGGTTACTGCTTATACAAGAGCGCCAATTAAACTCTATTTCTATGGTTTTATTTTTAAAAAAAGAAACATTAATTATAAAAATTAAAAATAGAACTGAGCTTTATGGAATTGAGAATTTTACACCAAAACGACTCGGCGAAACCTCCAAATAATTTAAATGCTCATCGGAAAGATTGGCATATTTCTATCCGTTTTATATCAACTTCAAAGCGCTTCACTGTTATTCATTTTAATGTTCATATGAAATGATCTCCAATATTTGCTGAAAAAAATCAATACACAGAAATATGGAACGACGCACACGACGTATCGATTTAATATTAATAATTCTATTCAATCTATTAGTTTTAATCAATATTACTGCTTTATCCGAAATCTTTTTTTTCCTTTTTTGCCAAACAAAAATTTATTTACGTTCCAGGAGGTCGTTTGATGTAAACAGGTTTGTTTATATACTTACATACACACACACACACATGCAAATTCATACATACATATATATCTACGAATACACGTACGTGTACATGTTAAGACTTTCACATATGTTTGTGTGCGTGTCGATGTCAAATTGAATCACACAAATATATTTGTTTTTTTGATGCTGCTATTTGACGTTCTATTTTGGTGATGATGAGTTGTTGTGTCAAGATGTTTGTAATGTTTTTCCGCTCTGTTCGCAACTAATGTCGATCGTCCATTTTGTACTGGACTTTGTTTATACGAACCGCCGATACATTCGTCGATATATGAACATAAAACAAGTCCTCAACTTACGAACAAAAGCTAAACAGCAGTGCAGTTCGTTCTTCAATCTGTCCGAAATTACAAGAAAAAAAAAATTATAATTCTTTTAAGATACCAACTGTAAATATAACACTCCAGTTATAATAGTATCTGAAAGGAATAGATTTAGAACGACACCGTATTTGACATAACTCAACGACCACGCCTTTTCGAAACGTAAACTAAACAAGTATTTTTTGAAATCGACTTAACAAACGTTTGTATTAATACAATACATAAGATATCACCATTTTACTTTTTACAAAAATTATATTTATAAGTAGTTATTGCAACCCGGGATTGAACTAATGTCATTTTAAATCGATGGGGTTAAATCTTTGCAGGTTAAAATACGAGTTATACAACTCTGCATTATTTAAGCAGTTATTTCATTAAAATAAAATCTTCTTTGAGAGAAACTGAAGCAAATAAATTCTTTGTAATGTAAAAAACATGATGGAAAAAGTGGCTAGGCAGAATCAAATATCGCGGTTTTAGTTGGTATGTAAATTAGGTTAAGATTCCAAAATACGACAGAAATCATTTATTTTAGATTATTATTTACTTACACAAAGATTATTCTGGGATATTTCTCTGCATTTTGTTTCGTTTTTCTAATATTTTTTGTGAAAAGGTTTAATAAAATAAACATTGTAAAATTTAACCCGCGTATTTTTGTGAGTAAATATAATTGTTTTATCAGTTATTAAACAAAACAAAACACATTAATGCGTATTTAAGATGAAACCGGATTTCAGAATTTATTATTATTTTAAAAATATAACATCTTAACATCTTTTTATCGGGTTTTATTTTCAATATATGCATTCTAACAAATATTATTCCAATTTCAACAATGCTTCTAATAAACCATAGCGTTTGTTTTGTATATTTTTAATGGGGTCAATTTGAAAATACGTGTTTTTTTGTTTTTTTTTATTTTGTTTTTTTTTTAACGTAAAGGCATAGGTTGAATAGCGTCAAATGTGTCGTGCTAAACTCGTTACTTTAAGGTGCTAATTGGGGTGCTGAATTTACACTGGTCACAAGAAAGACCTTATAACATTCCAATATAATTTCTTATTGGATTTTTTTTTATTAACTTTTATTCGGATTTATTTTCTAATGTTGCCAGCAACGAAATAATAAAAACGGTTTTAATGAATATGTTCTAAAACAAATATTTGTCCGGCAATTGGAATGTCATGCTGCGTAGTTCTTCCACGTTGCATCTCCGAGTGTATCGAAACTATCCACAATCCAAATTGTATGCGACAAGCTGTATTGGGGTAGATGGTACCAATTACTTAAAACTAACCTGGACTCCTAACAATTTCCTTCTTTCTACTTAATCCACAGAAGATGTGGCTTGGAACCTTTTCTACTCTTTTTCTTGCTACATGAGGTATCTATTTGTACCTTTCCTGCTTGCGATTACACATTGAGGGGAATGAGAGTTCACGCCTTTTTATACCTTTTTTTTCTCTTGTTATTATACACATAGCAAGAGGGAAACAAGAGTTCATATCTTCGCTCTTGCAAATTACACTCATAAAGAGGAGCTTGAGTTCATAAATTTCCCTCTTGCTATTTCACCCGTCATATTGTAACTGTGGGTTTATAATTCCCCTCTCTATTATTCGTATGTATTCATACCGCTCTTTTGTTTTGCTATTACACTCGTAGCTGGAGGGTTGTATGAATTCATACCTTCTCCTCGTGTGATTTAGTGCAAAGTCGAGCACAACAAACACTATAAGACTTAATCGGCTTGCCACCTCCCTAATCCTTGTTGATAATTATAAACATTTTTTAAAAAAGGAAAAGATGTCTTATCCAGATACAAAAAAAAACATATTTAACCGTTTTTATACAAGAAACAATTTTTTTTTAAACTTTAAAATTCGAATGTTCGTAACCTGAATATTCAGCTTCCAACATTCGTTTTCTGAAATAACTTATATAAAGAAAAATGTTCGTAAGTTGAGGACATTCTTTATGATATTCCTTCGTTTATTGATCTGGTCCTTTTAGTATTTTGAACAAATATGCGCTAATGTTATGCTCGTGCAGGTGTCACCCATTGTTTGAAAAGAAAAAAAGATACTTTTATAATTGACCGAAGTGATATTTTGTTCTTTATTATTATTGGTATAAGTCTAAATCCGCTATTTTAGTGAAGTTTGGGGAGGAGAGGAAAACGCACACCATCCAAACTTATTTGCCCGTCTCTTTGGCAAAAAAAAAAATGTTTAAATTTTCCTAACTTTTTTTTTTTTTTTTTTTTTTTTTTTTTAAATCCAATTCCGGAAATAATTTTCCCATTTCAAAAAAAAAACAAAAAAAAAAAACAATTTTTTAAGAAATTGTAACTATTAACATGTTCCAGGCAATTTTCTTTCATCTTCGCCGTTGCTATTTTTCACAACATTTCGGTCGTTGTACTCTTCGGCCTTAAGACAAAATACTCACATTTCAAAATAAAAACAGTCTAATGTATACCCAAAATAAAATCTTTAAATAAAAAGGT
>OY744521.1:8868059-8920559 GCA_963556195.1 Sepiola atlantica | reverse complement strand
GGATATCTTATGAGATTAAATCAAGTTATGCTATTGCAATAGTACAGTGCTATTAATAGATTTGATAATGCGAGAACGTGGAAGCACCAAGAAGGCTGAATAAAAGAAAGATAGAAGTTAAAATAGAGATCGACAATAAGACGATGTATGGCGGTTTGGTGTCTGAGTTTGTTTGTTTTTTACCACTTTTGTTTTCTCTCTTCCACTTCATAAGAGTTTATGCCGATGCTAATGTTCTAATATTTCGAGGCATCACCTCCTGTTCAAAGTGTGTATACGGTCGGAAAGGAATTAGTAATAATACTATAAAAAATATGATCCATCCGTTTGCATATTTTTGCTGGTATCTATAATGTAAGTGTTGAATTTGCTAATGAACAGTCAATTGTGACAATAACGTATTGACGTACGCTACCCCCACATCAAAGGATAAGGTAATACCTGGGAGGATACTCCCATAACAGAATAGATAATATACTACCCCCTAAATGAGGTAATCGTACCATGAACAGAGAACAGATACTACACAATATCCGTGAACTGAGCATTGGCAGATAATGCATTAGTCTGAAATAGCGTAGTAAACTGAATTGAGAAATAGTAAAATAGAAGTAATAGTGTAGTTACGGTTTCAGATACAGAAATTAAATCTCCATTAGTAATAAATATTAAGCAAGAAGTCAGATACGATAAAGGATGAAACAATGTTATGTGATATAAAATGGCAAGTACATTTATTTCGTGATAGCGTCTTCGCAATATAAATTCACAAATGTGCCACACGGTTTTTGTTTTTTTTGTTCCTTCTTTTTGCAAGGGACCAAGAGTTAGGGTTACTTGATTTTTCTTTTTCTCTCTTTCTTTCTCTTTCTTTCTCTTTCTCTCTCTTTCTCTCTCTTTCTCTCTCTTTCTCTTTTTTTCTCTCTCTTTCTCTTTTTTCTCTCTCTTTCTCTTTTTTCTCTCTCTTTCTCTTTTTTTCTCTCATTTTCTCTTTTCTCTCTCTTTTCTCTCTCTTTCGTTCTCTCTCTTTCTCTTTCGTTCTCTCTCTTTCTCTCTCTCTCTCTTTCTCTTTCTCTCTCTCTCTCTTTCTCTTTCTCTTTCTCTCTCTCTCTCTCTCTTTCTCTCTCTCTTTCTCTCTCTCTTTCTCTCTTTCTCTCTCTCTCTCTTTCTCTCTCTCTCTTTCTCTCTCTCTCTTTCTCTCTCTCTCTTTCTCTCTCTCTCTTTCTCTCTCTCTCTCTCTCTCTTTCTTTCTCTCTTTTTCTCTTTCTCTCTCCCTCTCTCTCTCTCTCTTTCTTTCTCTCTTTTTTCTCTCTCTCTCTCTCTTTCTCTCTCTCTCTTTTGTTTCTTTTTTTTTTCTTTTACAATAGTAAATCCATAGGGGGTGAAAATGAAATTTCGGGTGTATAACCATGTAAAAATAGCACCATCAAGGTTAGTTAAGCAAAGAAAGACATACTTAAAACACACACACACTAAAGTGATGATGTGTATGTATTATGACAATCGTCGCGTTTATACACCGGTTTAGGTCAGATCACCAAAGTTAAGAGATTCAACGTCTCGATCATTCTGAGATAGGTGACTATTTTAGAATGTCAAAGCTGTAAACAAACAGTCCAACCAAGTTTAGAATTGGGTACTAGCCTTACTTGAGGTTATTTAGAGAGAGTTCAGGGAATCTGTTCCGCTTAAGGATATGAGACCGAACGGGAAGCACCAGAACTAAACAATATTACAGGCTGAAAAAGGAACTATGACTTATATGTAAAGTCTCACACCTGACATTATCCTATATCTCTACAAAGCCACCATCCGCCCATGCATGGAGTATTGTTGTCACATATGGGCTGGTGCACCAGCCATTAGTCTCTCCCTCTTAGACAAAGTCCAATATAGAGTCGCCAACTTAATAGGCCCCTCACTATCCACCAACCTCCAGCCCCTGTCCCATCGCCGTAATGTTGCTTCCTTGTGCCTGTTTTACAAATACTTCAATGGATTGTGCTCAGATATACTTGTTACTCTGAGGACCCCCCCCCCCAAAAAAAAACAGATTGTTTACCTATATTGTTTTAAGACTGGTGTTCTGTATACAAATTAGTGACCGACTTGAACTATCAGACTTTTTGCTGTGGGGGAACAAGTAAACTTGCTGCTCTAGTGCCCCTTCGACGTAAATACACCCGTGACCCGACAATCTGCTAAACCTCATCCATTCACTGTGGAGGTCCCCAGATGCAGGAGAGCTTTCTACTCCAAAAGCTTCTTTCCACGTGCTGCTAGACTCTGGAACTCTCTCCCTGTTTTCCTGACGGTACTGACATGCAGAAATTTCAAACTAATGTAAACAGACATCTCGCTGCACAGCTCCCAATTTAAGTTGACCCCCTCCCCCATAAAAAAAAACTCTCACCCTTTTTCTCAGTAGCCTCTTGCGTCTACAGTGACGGTCTGTCTTATTTGGAGTGAACGATGTTAAATAAAAAAAAACATATGCTTTTAAATGATTGTATACATCAATCTATTATTTCTCTTCGATTATTGCGTGTTTCGGTTGCATCATCCTCATCTTAAGTAAATTTCACGGCGATTGATGACCACTCACTTCGAACTAGAACTGTAGCCCTTATTTGGCAGCAGTCATAGAGAAAAAAAATTCTCAGTATTTTCCAAGCGAAACAAACATTCAGATTTATTTATAATTCTTCCGAATTTTGTTTTGCTGAGCTGTTATTATTTTTATCGTTTGCTTTTTTTTTTTTTTTTTTTTTGCTGTTTTCTTTTTTTTTTGCTGTTTTTATTCCTTTCGATCATTGAACCATCTGCATTAAAACCTCTTCATGATTATTCACTGTTGACGAGTATCATCGATTTCTTTAGTTAACTGTCATTTCCCTAAAATAATATCCATCCGAGTGTTAGAAGTAGCGTTTCATATTTGAGCGATCAAACTTACATCGATAAAAATCAGATCATTTAATTCGACAAATACTACCATTATTATTTCTCTACCTACCTACGTCACGCTTAACTCGTAACTGTTTCATTTCATCTGTCCTATATACGCATGTGTGCGTGTATTTGTAAGGATTAAAGTGTCAGCGGTCGGATATCCGTTTCCTCAATTTATACTCGATTAAGGTAAGTGAAGTTGGAGATTGCGCAACTCTTGCTTCACTATCAACTAATCACCACACACAATTTCAAAGTATCTATTTTCACGAGATATTAAAAAGTTTAAGTAGAAAACATAGGTATGTGTCTGTTTAAAGAATAACTGTGGCTTCATTTGTTATTGTTATAAAGCTCTTTCTGAAAAGATATTGAGTCCTTTTAATGTACAATCCGATTTTTAGAAGTTAATTTTCATGTTATATAATGGATTAAATGACAGAATAAAATAAATGAATCAGACTTTATTACAAGTTCAAGAGCAAGGAGTCCTTAAACCATGGATTTTCAAAGAAAATCTTCTCCTCAGAGAACTTTGAAATGTAATAAAGTCTGATTCATTTCTTATTTTATTGTCATTCAATCCATTATTATTAATGCTCTATCCAATATATTGAGCTTTGTTTTATCTTGATAGTTTACTAGTTAAAGATAGTATTTACATCTTTGAAGTTTCATATCTCTCTCTCTATATATATATATATATATATATATATATATATATATATATTATTTATTTATTTATTTTTAGTACAGAAAAATTAGTACAACACTAGTACCGTCGGTTTCAAGTTCAGAGGGCTTAACCTCCGGCTCTCTTCAGCTTATGTTGTCACCTGTTTAGAAATCTCTAAACAGGTGGCAACATAAGCTGAAGAGAGCCAGAGGGTTAAGCCCTTCTGAGCTTGAAACCGACGGTACTAATGGTGTACTCGTTTTTCTGTAGCGAAAGAAAATAAATAAATATTACGTTCTTAATTTTGATTCTCAATTAATCAAGCACTCTGCTGGAATTTTCCTCACTATACTACATCAGAAGTGTATATATATATAAAATTATATATAATTAAATTTCAAGTAATATAATTGTGTTATGGAACTACAGAATAAAAAATGCTGGCTTGAAAGGGTTTTTTTTTTTAAGAAAAAGTAATCGTTCGCACATCACTGGATAAGGTGAGGAATCAATTCATAAAATACACCAAAAATATACAACCAAGACAACATATCGTATATTGAGCTCATTAGGGGTTTCGGGTCTCTCTTAACATCGGTCGGGTCCTTTTCTTTCAGGGGACCTACCTAGTATTTATCAAATACCAGCTTGTGACCCAATAGAAACCCACAAAAACGCATGTGATCACCAGGAAATGATTAATGGAGGAAAGTGGTTTAATATACCAAACAAATCCGAAAGAGTAATGGCAAATTTCCATCGATAAAACGAAAAACTATGACGTAACAACTTTCTCGATTTCGCAGAGAGGGGGGGGGGAGCGAAATAAAAAGCTGATTGGTCGGATTAACTATCTTCAAAGATTCTTACTTGATTTCATTTGACCAGCGAACCAGTAAAAATGCTACCCAATTGTTTGACCCTCTTTTCACTCGTCCTTGACCCGCTACAAATAAATCAACTTTCCCAAACCCTGTACACCTGCGAAGATTTCATAGGGCCTGTTTTCGAAAATTAATGCTTTTTTATTCACATGAAAATAAAAATATCGCCGTATGAAATTGAAATGTTGAAAAATAATTTACGATTTGATTAAATAGATGTAATGCTTACTTTTAAATATAATTTCGAAATCAAATGAACACGTGGAGACAGTAGGGGATTAGCCTAGGCGATATATACTGTATCATTGCAGCGCATTAAATGTGTCGGTTTTGTTCTCGGCCTTTTGGCTGGGATCAGAGTGTAGTATCTGTTCCGATGGATGATACACTCTGTAGACCGGTATCGTCTTCGCCTTCGGGTCTTGATTCCGCCGGTCTGAGGGGTTGTCCTGTGCAGTTCTAGGAGGTCCACCCTCCCAGTCTTTGAGAAGGGGTTAGTTTATTGCTGATCGCCTGGGGCGCCTCTACCGGTAAATGCCAACGCGGCTACCCAGGCATTTTTTGTAGGTAAGAGTGCTCATCCTGTAAGGCGCTGGCTTTTCAACCCAACTTTCCGACCTTGTGTCACATCTTGCCGCTGTGGGAGGGAGATATAGAAAAGAATTAATATGTCAATTTTGTTATCGTAGCCTAGGAATCCATTACTATCATATTTTCTTTTCGGTTGATCCTCTTCGCTGCGTGTTCATTTGATTTCGAAATGTTGTGTTTAAACAGAAATCAACCAGAAATAAAAAGGTGAGTCAAACTTCCGGTCAACCAGTTGAAGGCTAGCCGTGTGTTCATCAGCATCCTGTTTTGTTACTAAAAGACTGGTGATCATGATACAACATCTGTAATGAATTTAAAACGAACGACGGGATCAAGATTTAGAAGCTTTATCCCACTAATTGTTTTACAATGATAAGGGCTAGGCTAGCATTTATACTGGTAGAAACATGTGGTATTCTATTTGAAGACCACGGGGTTATCATTTCTCAATTCATGCTGTTTCATAGGAATTTACGAAAAAAAGCCTACTCCAACAGCATCTCTCCGAGAAGATGTGCAATGCTGTTTCATACGAATGTACGTCAAAATAAAACATACTCCAACAGTATCTCTCTGAGAAGATGTACAATGCTGTTTCATACAAATATACGTTAAAACAAAGCCTGCTCCAGCAGTATCTCTCCGAGAAGATGTGCAATGCGGTTTCATACGAATGTACGTCAAAACAAAGCCTACTCCAACAGTATCTCTCTGAGAAGATGTGCAATGCGGTTTCATACGAATGTACGTCAAAACAAAGCCTACTCCAACAGTATCTCTCCGAGAAGATGTGCAATGCGGTTTCATACGAATGTACGTCAAAACAAAGCCTACTCCAACAGTATCTCTCTGTGGGAAGATGTACAATGCTGTTTCATATGAATGTACGTTAAAACAAAGCCTACTCCAACAGTATCTCTCTGAGAAGATGTGCAATGCTGTTTCATACGAATGTACGTTAAAACAAAGCCCACTCCAACAGTATCTCTCTGCGAAGATGTACAATGCTGTTTCATACGAATGTACGTTGAAATAAAACCTACTTCCACCACATCGATCTGGTACATCTTCTCATATCAAAATCTAGAATATATTGCTGCTTTAAAGATAAGAAATATAAAAGGGGCGAGTTGCAAAGAATAAACGTTTTCTTTAAGTAACTTCAAAACGCCATTTGTCATTTTTATTAAACGTCTTTTTGAGTCATCTGAAATGTACTGATCAGTTTTTGTTCTGATTTCTTTTTTAACATAAAAGACTCCTTGTTGGATTCCAAGAAATCACTGGAGATTCGATATTTCCAGAATCTAAAAACTGCTTGGAAAATTAATTCAGAATATGAATAAAGGCTAAGCTATTTCTTGTTCATTCTTCCTGATACGTATAACTAAAAGGTTTTTAACGATTATTTATCGATCCACACACACACACACGCACACGCACACACATATACCTACACACGCATGCACACATTTTCTTAGGTAGATATCATATGTAAGAGTTCTCACTTATGTATTGATTGTTTTAGACGAAATAAAGTTTAAATAAATTTACTTATACAAAGTGATAGAAACATTACAAAATAATTTTATATATTGCTGTCAAAGGTCAATTTGTTGACTGCTAACACTAAATTCAGCGGAATTTCTGAAATAAATGATTTTTATATTTCCTCGGTTTCCGCTTTTTTTCTACCTTATTCGGAAAATTCAAACATTTTAAATTTAAAAAAAAATAAAACGAAAGAATTTTTCATAATTAAAGCGTGCTTCCTCTCCACCTTTTCTCTCTTTGGTCTCCGTGTGAAAATTTCCAATAAATAAACATAAACAACATATAACACTGTCAAACGGACATTTGTTTTTGTCCACAGAAAATAATATTTCGAACTCACCAGGTGAATTCTCCGAGAAAATTTAAAAAAAAAAAAAAAAAAAAAAAAATTTCCTGTATTTTCTATGTCACTTTAGACTTTAAAAAAAAAAACTTCTGCTTTCCCCTTTTTTTGATTGCAAGTTAATGTTTTATTTTTCTTTCCCGCACACATAGACATCTAAAATTGAAAAAGACCGCGCAGATACAGGATTTAGTGAGAATATCTTTGGGATCTTTTATTTTAAATGTAACTGGAACCACGTTGCCTTTATTCCAGACAACACACTTTACCAATTCTTTGTATCCATATTTGAAAGTTTTATTTTTAGTAAACACCACAAGGAAAGCGCGTGTGTCAATGTTTTGAAAGCTCCAAAAACCATTTGGCTTGGAGTGTTGGACAAGGTGCTACAATTGGAGTCTGTGTTAATATTGGTGTTATAGTGTATTAACTGACATACACGTTTTGTATATTTTCCCCTGTCCATTTCTCAACAGGAACCACAATTTTAAAATGTTCAATTTTTCCGTAGATCTTCGAATTTAAATAATTGTGTGCACAAAATGGAGAGCTGAACGTTTGAAAAAAAAAAAGGTATGGAGTAACAGACTGGATATTTCGATTGATTTTGATTGTATAGTATACAATTGGCACGGTGCGTTTCGATTGTTTCAAACAAACATGAACGACAAAATAGAGAAAGCCATGAAGTTGAAATTCTTGAAACTTTGATATAAAAGAAAATGTTAGAAAAAATCTAGACTCTTGATTTGTATTGGAATATGTTCGCATTTCACATTTCGCAAGAGAACTTTAACATGACTGTGTACGATAAAATATCAATGAACTTTTCAAGTTTCGGGCATCAAATTCGATGTTCTCTATTCTTTATTCATGTGACCTGTTCATTTTCCCTTTTCTGTCTTTTAAAGCACATTGAGATGTTTCGCTTGAGTTGTCGACATTTGCTTAATGTTTCACAAGAACAAATTAATTTCATATGTAAAAACACACACTTGCATTTTTATTTTTTTTTCAGATTTAACGTTATACTAAACGTCACTGTTAACCTTTGATTCTGTATTTCTCAACAGAAAGCGTTTACTTCCATGCGACGCTGAATTGTTTTCTTTTGTATTTTGTATGTTTGTTTAAGATTTTATTATTCACAAACAAACAAACAAATAAACCTGAACAGAAGAATTTTATTACAATGAACTCTGCTTATTATAATAAATTTCTACCAAAATCGGTCGGTCCAAAAATAATTTATTGAAATGTAATTTGAATATAATACGTTAATAATTATTATCTGCAATGAGTAATATAATCAGGAATTCTATATCCAAATCAGTGTTTGTAAGTATAAAATTTAAAAATGACACAAAAACGGTAACACTTTTTGAATATTTATAAACATCTGAAAAAAGATAATTACATGGACCAACATCAGAGAATAATTGTGATGAGCGTTCATGAATTAAATTTCTCACAAATTTATAATATTTAGAATATGTTGCCATTTTAATATCATTTTTATATTTCATATCTTCTTCTTCTTTCGTGTGAATCAGATGATTCTGGTGTTGGTATTAGTTTCCCCGATGTTTTTTCTAGTTAGAAATCTTTCTGGAAAGACATCTGGAAGGACCACGAGAAGGTTGGCAACATTCCTAAGTGAAAGTGGTACTGTGGAACCGGCTGGATTCGAACTTGGAACACCCAGGTCTTCAGTCCGTGTCGATATCCACTTAACCACCTCCCATTCATATCTTCAACTACACGACAATAAACACCAGATAACATTATGTTTCTTAACGAAAAGGTTGTTTATAACAATAAATTCTGCTATATAAAGCAAACGTTTCACGTTTTATTTTCTCTGATTTTACCATTCGTTTATTGTGATCAAAAAAGCAACAGTTCTAATGTGATTATAATAAGCGGGTGCCATTGTTTCAAAGACAACAGGCCAAAGAGAACAAAAAAGTAACCTTGTTGTTCCATTTATTTTTTGTTTTTTGTATCGGGAATGTGTAATTCGCTTTTTCGGAATGTGGGGACATTTTTTTTTTATATGTTTCTGTCTCGGTACTGATTTTGAAAAAGCTTATGTTTGTAAACCCGTGTCAAAACAAAATTTGCAAAATCCCGTCAAAGAAATTGACGCCAACCATAAACACTGATTTTTTTTTTCTTTGTTTTAATTTTCTTTTGATGTTAATGCTGGATGTTTTTAAACCTTAGTTGTCTTTCATTTGAGCATAAAATTTGTAAAAGTATGATTTTTTTTTTTAATTCTGTGCAAATCTCACAGTTTGTAATTGTCCTGTTCGTGTGTTCCCATTTCGTTTTGATTGACACAATCTAACACGATTGGTTGATCACGAAACAACAAATAAGAGACTTATTCAATGTTTAAACAGGCGACAGACACCGCTCACACGATAAAACTTGATTAATTACGTTTGACAACCGTTGGGGTTAGGGTTAGTACTGTAAAAACGGGAGTTAAATAATAATCATATAAGCTTTTAACCTGTGAAAGAAGCTTTACTTTTTTTATTATTACAGTCGTCTGCTCAGTATATTAAGGAGTTATTTCCCTTGAACTATATTCGAGTTATCTACCCTGAATTATACTCGAAAATACGAGAATAATCTCCTCTATTTAGACGTAAAAAAGACTCGCAGAACGCATGTGTCTGATTGAAATCGCCATGTGAGAATTAATTCTAGTTGTTCGACGATCAGCTATTGATAACAAAACAGTTGGCATCTTTAATCCGTGTTAGCTCATCTATATCCATATATGACAAACGCACTTTGGATAAAAGCAAACAACGAATTACCAATGAAGTCGGACGTATCACTGGATTATTGAGGAAGTACATCAAATTTATACAAAAAAAGGAGTCGATGTGTGTGAGCCGATCGTTGCTTCGAGTATCGATGAGAGTGGGGATTGCCGAGGGTCATCAGGAAACTCTTTTATTCTTGAATGTGAGAAAAAAAACAAATGAAATGTGTTAAAGTTATTTTTTTGCTTGTAAACAATTTGGTACTTTTAAAGCTGACGCATCATGTTCCCGTGACTTCGCGTCGTCAACGTTCGGGCAGATTACCGAACAGCCCGAGAGTTGACGAGGCGAAAACTGCCAAACGCTAAATTGAAGACTGGCAGCCGATAAATTACGACAAAGAAAATCAAACTAAAATACATATATACAAATAAAGAACGAACAAACCATAGCTAAACAACTGTTAGTAATTAGATGTTTATTTTTGTTTTTTTGTCAAGGAAACTATTGTGAATCAAATGTTTTTAAATGAAATGTTTTTTTGTTTGTGCACCGGAAAGTTTCAAATGATGATTTTGTTTGATTTGTTAAGCAAATGTTTTTTGTTTTTTTCAATGTTTGTTTTTACACTTTGTCAAATTTTTCTTGTTAACATAAACAGCGCAACAAATTTTTTTAAGCAATTTTTTTTTGTTTTGTTTTCTTATTTTAACGAAAACAAACTGTTTATAAGCAAATGTTTTTTGGTTAATAGTTTCGTCAACTCTCGGGCGCTTCCGAGACCTGCCCGAACGTTGACGACGCGAAGTCACGGAAACATGGTGCGTCAGCTATAAGAGTATTAACAATTTAGTTATAATTGAGTTTTAAGTTTTTATTTTGAGTTGTCGGAAGTGTGAATAAAAATAATAATTTAATAAAAGTTTGTATGAAAAAAAAAACAATTTAAAATAAATAAAAAAATCGAGAATCCGGTCTCATTTTCATAAATATTCGATTTTCAATCTTTTAAAAATAAGTTCGGAGAAGCGATTTTCGATTTTTTTTTTTTTAAAGCTAAACAGAAAAAAACTAAAAGAAACTGCCTTGTTGGATCTTCATGTATAAAGTGTAATGTAGCAATGGTTGGGCCTGCAATTATACTTATGTTTACAGTCGATTGAAAGAATACGAAATAGAATTAATAAAATTGGAACGGAATTCGTCGGGCTAAGCATCGTTAAATATCAATCGGGCGTTTTACTTCAAAAGGCGATAAAGATGAATTCTATTATAAAAATAAGGCTAGATAAAAAAAAAATAGCATTGACACATCGTCTAGCATATAATGGCTCTACATAGAAACCATCGGACGAAACGAAAAACAGAAATACTTCATATGAGTTATGTATATATATATATATATATATATATATATATATATATATATATAATGTATAGTACTTGAATAAATTGTTTTATATGTTATTACCAATGGTTTCACGCCCCAAGCGATCGTCAGACGGACTCAAACACGATCTAACTCGTGATTTTGTGTAGTTCTGGTTTCGCGACTACAAAGATAGTGTATGGACCGTCTGACAAGTGCCTAGAACATGGAACCATTGCTAATCAGCTACTAAATCGCGTACTTTATTCAAGCATCATAAAGCTCTTTTTGAGAAGGCATTGAGCACTGTATATAAAGGCAAATTTGAAACTTTGGTTTTAGAGCCGATATTAATACCTATATATATATATATATATATATATATATATATCTTATCTATCTATCTATATCTCTCTATATATATATATATATATATATAATGTATATGTCTTCGCCGCTCGAGTAAGTGTACGTTAATTTCAATTACTGTCTGTAACGATTTCTCGCGACCGTGTGAGCACGAGCGCTAGGCTCGTGATTCTAGGCTGAATCTATGAACTGCGTTCGAGCCATACGACCGCCTGCAATCCCACTCCTGCACTAATGAGGGTAGAAAAACCGAAACGACGTCGTCTGTAAGTATTAAAAACACATATGTATATATCAAGAGATGATATAATCTTATTATATATATATATATATATATATATATATATATATATATGTCTCTTCATATTATAAAGAGATTCAACTAAAATTTGATCTGAAGTAGAACCCATAACCAACTAAATTTTCATGCAGGTATCATCACATCCACTTAAATACCAGAGTAAACTAGACTCCAGCCTTGATTTTTCAATTATTCTAGAAGGAAAACTCCGAAATAAAACCAATCTTTCTCTGCTTATCTGAGCATTCGTCTTACACTTTTCCTTGACACTGGACTCAAGCACTGCCAGTTCAGGAGAGCTGCCGTTGATGATTGTGCAACCCTTGTTTCGTTATATACTCCCGTGCAGGCACCTTTACAGGGGGTATCCATAATCTCACGGTACTGAATAGCGGTCTGCTTGTATATTTATGAAGTCATTGATGAAACAAAAGTAATTTAATCAAATTATCGTAAAGGGTTTGAAAGTCGTCTATAGGAAATGGGTGGGGAATATCTAAGGATTTGAAGTTGGCGAAACATGTATTATTTTGAATGATTCCCATTTGTGACGTCACCATATAAAAAATATTGCAGTTCTGTAAATCTGTCTCAAAGTGGTCCCTAAATAACACTATTAAAACAGTTGGCTTTTTAAATGAAATTAAAAAAAAAACATTGAAATTGTCTCCTAACCCTAAACACCGACTCTTTCACTCTAGAACTCGCATTTCTATATTGAAAGATACTTTGTTGTAATTACGAATAAGTTGTCAGGAACATTATTTTGGCCAAAGCCATCTTTGTCACAGTACAGGAGTCAATTTCACTCAACCACTTAAGCTAGCAGTCTCTTCCGGAATATTGCATTGTGGAAATGACGGCATCAGTGTTTCTGGTCGTTAGATATTTTGTCTTTGTATCAATGTGAAAAATAATGTTGGTCTTAAAAGATGTTTTTTTTTTCATTTTTATTTTATTTTATTAATCTTTTTTGTTTTATTTTACCTTTTTGCTTATTATTGTTTATCATCAAAGTTGTTGAATTACTTTTACAAATAACATATAAGTAACTACAGTATCTTAACATGATATATAAATATTTAAAAAAAATACATCTATACACTAACGCATAAAGTGACATAAATGCATATTATTTACATAACATATACCGATTGTATATACAGGGTGGGCCAAAATAAGGGTCCTATCTTTAAATTTGAATAACTTCCACAAAATAAAAGTTAAACTCACCAAACTTTATGTGTGTGTAGACTGACCCTTCCGAGATTTTTTGAAATAAACAAAACAAATTTAGCCGAAAAACACTTCTTAAAAGCTTACAAAAACTAAAGTATTGTTTTTTACACTGTTTTGAGTTTTTTAAGCAAAATAATGTTTTCTAAATGAGGGTATGTTCCTTAGGGCTAATACGGCTCATGCTTGCTTCGGAAGGGGTCCTTTACTTATTCTAAAAAAAAAAAAAAAAAATCAATAAATAAAAAAGTTATGAATTTTTAAAAATAGGACCCTTATTTTTGCCCACCCTGTATATATATGTATATATATACACTATATTATACTCTTGTGTGTTTTAAACTATATGCATACAACCAGGCATATATTTATGAAGATATGTAGACTATATATATATAAAAACACACATAATATATATATATAGTAGCTATACATATATACCAATGCAAATGAGTTACACGAAAATGTTTGTATTTCATTCCCAACTGAATTAGTCATGCAGCCTGGCGAATTCCTTCACAAACGTTTCTGTGTAGCTCACTTGCCGTAAGTGTATTTCTATACTACTAATGCTGATGAATCCCTTCAGAAATGAAACACAAATATTTCTGTGCAGCTCACTTGCCATAAGTATATTGTTATACTACTACTAATCTCTACTCATGTATTGAACACTGTCGAAGTAAATATTGAAGCACAAAAATACATATGTAATATATTATCTTATAATATGAATCTATCTATAAAACAGTAAAAACTATACACGTGTATATGTGTACAGATGTATATTTCAATCTATGAGTTGATCTCTTACACGTAATGCATCCATGCTTAAATGTATACGTATTTGGGGTCGTAAATAACCTTGATACTAGAATATACATAATTAAACATGCACGCATACACACACACACATGCATATATATATATATATATATATATATATATATATATATGTGTGTGTTATTTGCAAAGTTACCACATTTCAAATTATTATTCCATAAAGAAATTGAAAATGCTGCATTCTATATATTATAGATATTGTATTTCCAATAGAATAAATAAAAGACGATATTGAATCAAATTGTAAACCTAAAGAATATATATACAGGGTGGGCCAAAATAAGGGTCCTATCTTTAAATTTGAATAACCTGAATTTGAATAACTTCCACAAAATAAAAGTTAAACTCACCAAACTTTATGTGTGTGTAGACTGACCCTTCCGAGATTTTTCAAATGAACAAAAACAAATTTTAGCCGAAAAACACTTCTTAAAACTTACAAAAACTAAAGTATTGTTTTTTACACTGTTTTGAGTTTTTAAGCAAAAATAATGTTTTCTAAATGAGGGTACGTTCCTTAGGGCTAATACGGCTCATGCTTGCTTCGGAAGGGGTCCTTTACTTATTATAAAAAAAAATTAAAAAAAAATCAATAAATAAAAAGTTATGAATTTTAAAAATAGGACCCCTTATTTTTGCCCACCCCTGTATATATATAGGAGCATCTTGTCTTGCAGGCAATTATTGTTGAATATAAGAGACAACTATTGTCTAGATATCCTTTGGTAGATCCTTTCAATAGTTCGAATCAAGATCTTAGTTTCGGAGGGGAATTGGCTGATGAATTTGCCATAGTTTGGATTTGTGTTCCAAGTACTTTCAGATCCATCCGAGTCCATCTTCAGGGGAATGAGGTTAATCAAGTACATACCATGTGTTAGTATTATAGAAGGTTTTTGGCGGGAATTATGTACTAAGTACGAAACTATATTTAGAGCTATAGACATTTTAGAATATTATTACTGATATTAAAGTTAATTCTATTAATATAGGTTATTTTGGTTTTTATATATAGCGCTTCTAATATATGGAGTTTTTGTTTGTTAGTACTATATTCTAAGATTTTGGTATTTTCTACTAAGAGTTTTCTGAATTCCGATCGGGGCAGATGTTGTCGTTAGTTAAGTGTTGGGCTATCGCGCTAGTATCAGACAAATGCATCGTCAATCTTCTCGGCAAAGTCGTGGTAGTCAAACCTATGTATGTGTTTTTCTTGGTTGTCGAAGGACATTTAAACTCATAAACAAGGTTTGTCTTATCCAAAACTCTAATCGAGGGGGAAGAATTATTTGTGATAATAAGATTAGTGTTGTTCTCTTATATTCAACAATATATATATATATATATAGTATATATATATATATAAATGTGTTATTTGCAAAATTACCGCATTTAAAAACATTTTGCCATAAAGAAATTGAAAATACTATATTCTAATATATAGATATTGTATTTCCAATAAAATAAAAGACGATATTGAATCAAATTTAAACCTAAAGCATATATATATATATATATATATATATATATATATATATATATATATATATATGTATATATATAATGACAAAAAAATATGATTTGAAATACGTGTTATTTAATTCAGATGGCGTTTCGGTAGAGTGTATGCCTTCGTCAGGTATGAAAGAGCTAAGAAAAGACAGATGTTATGTATTCGAAGTCGACATTACTTATTAATGTTGGTAAACTTACTGAAAATCATAGAAAGAACACAAAGAAAATAAAAAATGGGAAAAAGGGAAGAGAGAAATGAAAACAGATGAATAAGTGGAAAAAGCGGATATACAGATGTTAAGGAGAAAAGTTAGTTTTTTTACCAGTTTTTTTTTGTTTTTCTTTCATTTTTCTCTGGCTCAAAGTGATTTTACCTTTTTCATTTTGAATGTCGTGTTCGCATGAAAAATGTCGTCTTTCTGTTTTTTTTTACATATCTGAAGAAGGCATAAATTATATCGAAACGTTAAATGAATTCAATAAAGCCTTTTGCACATGAGAATTTTTTGTTTCAATTATTATTTATAGATGGTTCCTTCTTTTAGTACGTATACATACGTATCTCTCTCTTTTTCTCTTTCTCTCTCTCTCTCTCTCTCTCTCTCTCTCTCTTTCTATCTTTTATATATAAGAGTCAAAAGTAACCGGGCAGTCAAAACATCTCTATTTCAAACAATAAAATATATTGATATTTCGGTAACATTATTAAACGTCATGAAACAAATGTACGCGAAACCCAAGTTTTGTCGGGCACAATTAAATACTCGGAATTCTGACCGCGTTTTTCGATCCATTTAGAAGTTCTACGAAAGAAAAAGGGTTGCACACATGCCTGAATTGATTTCTTTGAAGAATCCATAATCTTTGCAGTGAGTTTTTGAATATTCCTCGACTTTTCAGCATATACTAAGTTTTCCAAAGAGAAAGTGTCAGAGGTGAAAGAATTTCTAAAAGAATGGTTGGTTAAATTAACACCGGTAATATGCGTCCACGTGAATCGATTTGGCTGACAATAATCTGATATCTAGCAATCGATCGGGGAAGAGTCTAAATAGCCGCCCGTTAACATTGACTGCCCGTCTACTTCTGACTCACCTTATAAATAATTTGCCTTTTCAAACGGCAGAGGCTTTGTATAATGCATAACTGCTTCATCCAACAAATATTTTTTCCCTTTTTATCTATTTCTTCCAGTAATTCGCTTTTTCTTTTTTTTTTTTTTTTTTTTTACAAGAAAAATACAGAAATTGTGCCATGCGTATTTCAAAGAAGCGAATGAATATTTGTACAGTAAAAAAAAATCGAAGGTTAACTTGTCAAAAGCAGTTTTTTATTGTATTGAAACGAATAAAAGAAGCATTTTAAGATTTATTTTGAAAACTTTTAATTTTAGAAAAAAAAACTTGTATAAGCGACAGCACATTTCATCGTTTCAATTTTCTTCACTTATCATAAAATATATTAAAAAAATAATAATTGTTCACAGATGAAATTTACTTTTTTCTTTTTTTTGTTTTTAAATAAAATATTGATATAAAATCCTTTTAAACTATAAAATGCACTGGCTGAAAAATCGACTTAGTATTTTTTAAAATAAATATTGAAACCTATAACGGTGCATGACTATATATATATATATATATATATATATAATATAATATCATTCTTTAAAAAATGTGACCAGTTCACAAATTCTGAAGTAAGAGTCCAACATATTTATTTAAATAAATACAGACTAGATATTTTGAAAGAACTATTTGTTTCATACCTAGAGCGCCAAGCATTGCTGACATCACTGGTTCTTTCATAAATCCAATCTGTGTGTGAGATTATATATATATATATATATATATATATATATATATATATATATATATATATATATGAAAATGGGATGCCGTGAACGTTTAAATTTATTTCCATATAATTCGCTATATTTCGGGTCGTATGACGCTCTTCGGGCGGTGGTTGTTTTGCAGATGAACCCTAACCGCCCGAAAAGGGTCAAACAACGATAAACACATGTAGCGAATAAATATGGAAAAACAAATGTTAAATTTTGAATTGTTCGTGGCGTTACATTTTCAAATATCTAGTATTTCGGCAAGAAAAGTGTAACGTTATTGTTTACCATGAGATGCTCCTGTTTTACTTAAAATGTGACTGCATCTTAAGGTCCGAATGATCGATGATACAAATCCAAATTCGGGGCAATGCCTCAATTTCCATTGTGTCACCTACCATCGAACCAAAAGATTGACTCCAATTTGGAAACGATTTGCATAAACACTCACTGGTGAATTTTTTCTACTGAAATACAATTGTTAATTTTTTTGCCAAAGGTTCATAATTCATTTTAATATAACTTTTTTATCTAATGAATATTAGAAAAGAAAAACAATTAAAAATGAATATTAGAAAAGAAAAACAATTAAAAACGAATATTAGAAAAGAAAAACAATTAAAAACGAATATTAGAAAAGAAAACAATTAAAAACGAATATTAGAAAAGAAAAACAATTAAAAATGAATATTAGAAAAGAAAAACAATTAAAAATGAATATTAGAAAAGAAAAACAATTAAAAATGAATATTTGAAAAGAAAAACAATTAAAAACGAATATTAGAAAGGAAAACAATTAAAAACGAATATTAGAAAAGAAAAACAATTAAAATGAATATTAAAAAAGAAAACAATTAAAAATTAATATTAAAAAAGGAAACAATTAAAAATTAATATTTGAAAAGAAAAACAATTAAAAATTAATATTAAAAAAGAAACAATTAAAAATGATAATTAGAAAAGAAAACCAATTAAAAATAAAACTGATGAAAATTCCGCACATAAAAAATTTCAAACAAATTTTTTAAACTTGATAATAGAGATAGAACATTTTGTCGATTCTTTTCGATGCCTAAAATTGTATTAATTTTTCATTCGTCTTTACAGCATTTTGATAATTAAACATCACTGTAAACGCTACTAAAAATATGGATATCTGCTGCTTAAAATAAGATGAGATTCATTGCTGTATATATGTTCATGTATATACAGCATTCTCTAGGTAATACAAATATGCCTGTATGTCTGTATGCCTGTTCATACGTATATTTTTCGATATAAACACACACGCGCACGCACATTACTTTATTTTAATAATTTCACGTAGACATATGTTACGCTTTTTGCTTATCAATAAAACAATTGCGTTTAAAATATCTGGATTATACATATATATATATATATATATATATATATATAGTGTGTTGTAATTGACTTATAACTTTACTGCAGTGTCACGGTAAATCCGATCGTTAAAAGTGCAATTATATCGTACACGTCTGTTAGAATTTGAATGCAGCTCGCATTCAAATCTACACAGAAATGTTAGATAGAAATACACTTCTGACGATCGGACTTACCGTGAAACTGCAGTAAGGTGTTAAAACAAGTTCCTTTTAGAACTTTATAACAATTATAAATATTTATCTGAAGGGAAATCGAACCCTTTTTGTGTGCAAGATTTGCTGTCTTGGATCAGATCTGTTCCGAAATCGAGACGTTGATTTTTCATGTTATACATATATATATATATATATATATATATATATATATATATATATATATATATAAGCAGTTTCCCTGTGTACTTAGGCGCATTAAGAACAAATACATATTTCAATTTTTTTTAAATGCATCTGATTTTGAAAACTATGAAACGTTTTGTAATCGATTTATGACTTTTTTTATTAATTTTCTTATCTTTATTTTGTCAACCCTTAAATTCTGGGAAAACTTTTCAAAAAGATTTGTCAACAATATTTTCAAAGATTGTATTTTTGTCTTATATTTCTTAATATAATTCAGGGTTGTGCGGCACTGGAAATAGGCCTAGCCCAGATGGAGAATGTAGAATCCATATCAATCTGCTTATTAAGTATTTAGAATGTTATCCCTACTTATTGGACATAAATAAATATATATATATGTATATATATATATATATATATATATATATTTCATTGTAAACAACTGATGATCCCTTAAATAATGTTAGAAGTAAACTAATATAATAACTGAAAAAAATAAATTGACTTACATGAGTGATTTTCCACTGAACGACTTCGGACATAAAGTTTTTTTTTGTTTTTTTTGTTTAATATAGTTTTAATGGTTGAGAAACTTCCAAGACTAATATATATATATATATATATAACAAAATTTTAGATTCTTTGGTGTATTTTAAAGTGTTTTAGGGGACATAATTGGACACAATCTCTTATGTAAAAATTAAAATATTTCCGAATTCAATGGAATTTGGTAAATAGTGATTACACACCAATTAAAGAGGATTCCGTGAATTTCAATTCAAAATTTTCAACTTTTTTCTGGAATTAAAATTATTTCATTGAAAATCATTTAATGGGATTTGATTAAAGTTGGTGTAAAGATTCTAGACTACGTTGAGCTGCACCGGGACATGTAAGTACTGCAAAACTGCTCTGTTCATTGAAGTAATGGCATACTATCATAATACCCGTCCCGGAATGGATATTATGCTGATTCTATATAATATATATATAATACACATGATATAATATATAAGATATGTAATATATATAATGTAGATGCATATATATATATATATATATATATATATATATATATATATATATATATATATCATTTATATGAGAAAGAGAGAATATAATATATACATAATTTATATATATATATATATATATATATATATATATATATATATATGAGAGAGACAGAATATGATATATATATATAAAGTATATATATATATATATGAGAGACCCAGAATATGATATATATATATATATGAGAGAGACAGAATATGATATATATATATAAATTATATATATATATATATGAGAGAGACAGAATATGATATATATATATAAATTATATATATATATATATGAGAGAGACAGAATATGATATATATATATAAATTATATATATATATATATGAGAGAGACAGAATATGATATATATATATAAATTATATATATATATATATATATATGAGAGAGACAGAATAAATATATATAAATTATATATATATATATATATATATGCGAGAGACAGAACATGATATATATATAAATTATATATATATATATGAGAGAGACAGAATATGATTTATATATATATATTAGAGATACAGAATATGATATATATATATAATTTTTATATATATATATATATATATATATATATATATGAGAGAGACAGAATATAATATATATATATAATATATATATATATATATATATATATATATATATATGAGAGAGACAGAATATAATATATATATATAATATATATATATATATATATATATGAGAGAGACAGAATATAATATATATATATAATTTATATATATATATGAGAGAGACAGAATATAATATATATATATAATTTATATATATATATATATATATATATGAGAGAGACAGAATATATATATATATATATATATATATATATATATATATATATATATATATATGATTTATAATATATATATATGAGAGACAGAAATAAATGCTGCGTAGAATAGTAAATGGCTTCCTTACATAATTACTCTTAAAGTCATGTTTAAATAATTGCCTAATATCATGGATTTCTAATTTCATTGTTTTTTTTTTCATACATATAAAAATTAGATACTTGTGCATCAATTTGTATATAAAAGGCATTAAACGAAATAATAACATGGAGTCATATTTCTGATAATTAGAACTAACTTTTTAGCAGAGACTTATTGACTTACCGATTCAAATTAGCACTGTCTCCAAAATCATGAGGCAATACCGACTAGATTATTTACCCGATCTCTGTTCTGGCCTGGTCCTATCAAAGGTTTTTGTATTTATTTTTTTATTTTAAATTTACAAAATATATTCAGCAATTTTTTTTTCTCTTTTTTTAGAGGTACCTTCACCTGTTATGGTACATTTGAGAATATGTTTTTTTAACGTTTGGGGAATATCTCAAATGTACGTAATAATTCGACAATAAATGTTTAAATATATATGTATATATTATATGAAACAAAACAAAAAAGAGAGAGTGGTCGTGTGTGTTTAATTTTACCGTGTGAATAATATTATAAATGTGTACAAGACCAAATCTCTCCACGGTTTAATTCGGAATTTCTTCCATTTTATTGTCACAACCTCAGCCTCTTGGACAGACCTGTAACCCCGATCTATAACTATTGAATTACCTCCCTTTTCTCTAACTATTCATTCTCTATACCAATCTGGGGTCGTATGAGTGAAAAAGCTTATTTAAACGACATGAACAGTCCGTCTCTTTGATTCGCTTAATGAGACATAGAACTATTCGATAATTCTATTCTTTATTTTTTTTTCTTTTATTATATTTATAATTTCATCAATGATAAAATTACTCTTGCTATGTTAAATTCTACACACTGAGAAAAAAAATAATAATTCCCCACCCCACATTAAAAAAATCCAGTGGCACCAACCTCTGTTGGAATCACACAATATGGTCGTGACGGATTCAGGGGGATGAAAAAAAATGAACATGAAGAGCACCATCCATACCTCCACTTGAAGGGCACGGGGAGTACTAGAATCGTGAGAAGGATTGTTGCCACTTAAATTCCAGAAAGAACCAACTATTACAACCGAACTCAATGGTCGACAGCTGTTGAGAGAACGTAAAATGATTTGCAACGGTGATTGAAAGAAGCTGAGGGGACTGAAAATCTGGGAAGACTTGTTATCACTCAGACTCCAGGGAACATCACCAGTAAACGATCACTGGTAATGACACGTGAGAGCACTCCTAGTGAGTAAAAAAAAAAAAAAAATTTAATTTAAAAAAAAAAAAAATAAAAATAAAAAATAATAATAATAATAATAATAATAATAATAGTTAATTAATTAAAATAAAAAATAAATAAATGAAAATAAAATAAACCCTTTGGATAAAGCGATAGAAAGTCTGTTAAAAAATTCTACATGGTTTCTATAAGGCAGGTTTTCAAATAGTTTTATTTCATCTATTGTTTTATTTTTGTGTGAAAGAGCTTTTGGGTTCAGTTCAGGTGCTCCTATAACCATGGACACTACTGTCACCTTAATATTTCTCAATTGTGACCTATTTCAAGTAGGTTTTTTTAAAAAAAGATTTTCGTTTTATTTTTCACTTTTATGCCTACTTTGGGGCATTGATTACATAACCAAATTAGTAGGGACGTCTGCTGACAGGAAGTTTCAGCAAAGAACTATTTATTTGTCCCGAACTATTTATTTATTTTGAAGAAGCAGATCATATCTCTCAATTAAGTCCACCACGTGAAGTTGGGTTAACTTATTCTACAAGTGTCAGCGAGTGTAGCACCTTTCCTTTTAAGTTATGCTTACACAATTATCAATAAGATTTATCCTGAGTGGTTATTGGTATTCAACTTCTCTGAAAGGTTTAAGCAAACGACCGATGCGTATGTTTCTTGGTTTAGAGAATCTTTGCTTCCAAATCGTTTGACAAACTAAATATTCGTCCGGGTTAAACTCTTCTTTCACCTGCGAGACTTCCTCTTTTCTCTTTTCCTTCTTTCTTTTCTTCTTCTATTCTTTCTTATCATTCTTTTGCTCCTTCTCTTTTTATATAAATATAACATATAAATGATATATATATATATATATATATATATATATTTGAAAATCTGATAAACAAAATAGAAGAAACGGCAGAAGCTGTCTGCTAATTTGTATACAAATAAAAAAAACTAATACACACACATTATATATATATATATATACTATATGTACGTGTGTATACTATATATATATATGCATATACTATATGTATATATATATATATGTGTATACTATATATATGTGTGTATACTATATATGTGTGTGTATACTATATATATATGCATATACTATATGTGTGTATACTATATATATATATGCATATACTATATATATGTGTATACTATATATATGCGTATACTATATATATGCATATACTATATATATGTGTATACTATATATGCATATACTATATATATGTGTATACTATATATGCATATACTATATATATGTGTATACTATATATGCATATACTATATATATGTGTATACTATATATGCATATACTATATATATGTGTATACTATATATGCATATACTATATATATGTATATACTCTATATGCATATACTATATATATGTGTATACTCTATATGTGTATACTCTATATGCATATACTATATATATGCATATACTATATATGCATATACTATATATATGCATATACTATATATACATATATATGCATATGCAATATATATGCATATATATATGCATATGCTATATATATGCATATGCTATATATATGCATATACTATGCATATGCATATATATATATGCATATGCTATATATATGCATATACTATATATATATATATATATATATATATATATATGCTATATATATGCATATACTATATATATATATATATATATATATATGCTATATATATGCATATACTATATATATATATATATATATATATATGCTATATATATGCATATACTATATATATATATATATATATATATATATATATGCTATATATATGCATATACTATATATATATATATATATATATATATATATGCTATATATATGCATATACTATATATATATATATATATATATATATATATATATATGCTATATATATGCATATACTATATATATATATATATATATATATATATATATATGCTATATATATGCATATACTATATATATATATATATATATATATATATATATATGCTATATATATGCATATACTATATATATATATATATATATATATATATGCTATATATATGCTATATATATGCATATACTATATATATATATATATATATATATATATGCTATATATATGCATATACTATATATATATATATATATATATATATATATATATATGCTAATATATATGCATATACTATATATAGAGAGAGAGACAACTTCCTGTTAAATACAATGTTTCATTAAAAAAGGATGACAAAAATAGTTTTATCTAGTTTATAAAAAGGAGCACAAAGTATTTTGAGTTATCATCAATGAAGGCCAAGGATGGTCTAAAAATATCCATTATTCTCGTTTTTTAGACATACTTTACTTACTCCATTCTGCGAACAAAATAAAAAGTATAAAATTGTTTGCCATCGTATTCTTCTCGAATTGAATAACCATGCGTTGATTTTTAATATTAATATCACGCAACATTTTGGAATAATATATATATATATGAAAAATAACATTAAAATCTTTGACGTTAAACTCTGACTAAGCCCGGTTTAATATTTTTTTCAAAATGATTTTCAAACTTTTTCTGTAATTATTTTTCTGATTAAAATTTGTTTCTGTCTTTTCTTTTTGTTTTTCTTTCTTTCAATTTTTTCAGTCTATCATTTTTTTTCTTTTTCTTTCTTTACTAAAATTCATCTATTTCTTCATTTTTTTTTCTCTTCTTTTATGAGTTTCTTCTGACCGGAAGATTATTTCCGGCCCTCATCTTGATCCCCATCGGCAGTAAACGTGCATTTACCTAAAGTATAATCAACATATCATCCACGGCTTCATATTACAAACTTGGCCTGAAGAAGCTCAGCTTCTTTCCAGCTAGCGTTGAAACATGTCTGCAAATGTGTAGCTAAATTTTTTGTATAAATCAAATTTTATACCGAGTATATAGTTCTTCTTGTTATTGATCACTATTATATAAGCACAGAAATGATTTACTAGATAAACGCTTATGAAAAAAAGCTCCATAGATAGCTGTTTCGTCGTCCATGACTCATAAGTCTGGCTGAATGTAGCAATTGTACCCAAGAAGAGATTCGAAACCTGAGAGCGGTTGCTTCAAAATACGATCAGCAGTGAAGTAACTAATTCACTGCGCCAACAAACTTCGTCACTGATAGTAGAAGAAATTCCAGCGGAATATCTACTTTCTCTGTTATATATATGTTTACCAAACTATCGTTAACCTGAGAAGTTTAGTATTTACTGAAGATTATTTCTTTACACTAGGTGAAAATTCCTCTACCTATATATATATATATATATATATATATATATATATATATATATATATATTAGTGATGTGTTAATCTACTATTTGTCATTCGCACATCTTTATCTCTCTTCCTTCATTCATCTTTATATATATATATATATATACACACACACACATTTTTTCTGATGATTTTGTAATGTTGCAGAGACGATATTAACATAAAAATGTTATTTGGCACAAGACAAATGAAACGGACCGTAACAAATATATATCACAGAAATGTTATGTTATTTGGAAATGTGAAAAAATAATAAAATAAAAACATGGTTATTGGAATATAATATGAACCTGACTTATATATATATATATATATATATATATATATATATATATATATATATATATATATAATATATATTAGTAAGGTGAACTTGATTTCTTATTATATATATATTCTTACAGACACAACTATTCAATGAAGTATGTATTTTAAAGAAAAACAAATAATATTTAAAAAGTAAAGAAAAAGATTTTTAGAAAGTGAAATAGTTTTGTTAGTAGCCACCAGAAATTTTATTTGAATAAAAACTGACAAAAAAGACGTGCAATTTTCATCCCTTAAGAAAAAAATGTTTTCAGTTTTTTTTTTCTTTTCCTATTTCATGTAAACATTAAAATTTAAAACTATTAATTAAAAACGCAACAAAAACAGGGGAAAAATAACCCAAATAAATTATACTCACTCTTGCTTCTAAAAAAAAAATAAAACACATCATGTTGTGTTTATGAAATGCAATTTTATTCAATAAAACAGCTTTAAAAGCAACGATCCTAACAACCATTAAACTGTTTTGCTTTAAATGAAAAGTAAAAAACACAGCAAATCAAATTGATACAAGTGCGAAGAGAATGGTTGATGAAATGCTTGAAAGTTGGGACTCGTGCAGGAGTCCCGTTTGTGAAATACTGGAAAGAAGACCAGGAACAGTCCATCCTAAACTGCTGATATTTCCCCACGAGTGTTAATTCCCTTTCTCTTGTATTCCTTTCCACTTTTGACCATCGTCTGTGAATTCCGTGGCGTCTTTATCTATCGTATATTTAACAATGCAAAAATGAAAGCTATTAACGAAAAACAAAATGGCGGATTCAAATCACCCACCACAAAAAAAACGCGAAGTTATACGACATATTCACTCCCATTGAACAGTTTTGTTATGTTTAATTTATTTTTAGTATTATCGATTAAAATCACATTTTCAAACTATAACATATTTCAAATAAGTTTTTATGTCAGTTTAATTTTTTTACTGATTCCTCAGCCTTTATTTTGTTTTAAAATGTTATTTATTTTTTGTAGAAAATGTTTCAATTATTATATCGATTGAACGCGAAATCGTGGGACTATTAAAAGAGTTTAAAAAATACTTTAAAATGTATCAACTTGATGTTTTATGTGTAATGTAAGTTTGAAATAATTCCGGTTGATAGAATATTGAAAATATGTTTTTGAATGACTTTGATTTGGCTAAAGATAAGACAAAAAACAAGTAGGAAGAATATTTAACGTTTAACTTAAATAGGAAACTGAACTTCAATACTAAAATTTTAAA
Organism: Sepiola atlantica; assembly: GCA_963556195.1. NCBI lineage: Eukaryota > Metazoa > Mollusca > Cephalopoda > Sepiida > Sepiolidae > Sepiola > Sepiola atlantica. The sequence goes on along the minus strand of OY744521.1, from coordinate 8,893,413 downwards.
GAAATTTTGCGTTTTTTTTTTTCAATCCGAAAACTTTATGATTTAATTGATAATAATCGCAAGATTCATTTCCAAAATTTGTTCTTTCAATTGATAGGAAAATTACGTGTCGTATACGATCGCTAAAAAACACTTAAATCTGTATTTTTACAGCTATAACTCCGTATATCCACGCTTATCAGTTTATCTTTCTATTAATTCGTAATATTAATGGTAACTGTTTTGACGTCGTTTTTATATTCACTTTCTTTCTAACCCCATATTAACCACCATATTTAATCAATACCGTTTTCACTGTACCCTCAGGGAGGAGGGGGACGCTTTTGCCATTTTTGCATAATGTATTCATAATGAATTAAATATGTGTAACAACATCCGGTTTCACAATTATAATAACCAAAAATAATATCGACTTCCGGTTCGCGAATTGGTTATAATCTAATAGATATAATTACCAAAAATAATATCGACTTCCGGTTCGCGAATTGGTTCTAATCTAATAGATATAATTACCAAAAATAATATCGACTTCCGGTTCGCGAATTGGTTCTAATCTAATAGATATAATAACCAAAAATAATATCGACTTCCGGTTCGCCAATTGCTTCTAATCTAATAGATATAATAACCAAAAATAATATCGACTTCCGGTTCGCGAATTGGTTCTAATCTAATAGATATAATAACCAAAAATAATATCGACTTCCGGTTCGCCAATTGGTTCTAATCTAATAGATATAATTACCAAAAATAATATCGACTTCCGGTTCGTCAATTAGTCCTAATCCAATAGTATGACTACTAAAAGTCATATCGACTTATAAAAGAATTTGTTTCATTCTTTTTTTCTCATAAAATTTTATATTTTAGAATAAATTATTCGCTAAGTTTAAAAATATATATATATATAACTTAAGAATAAAAAATAAGGGATGTTTTCTGTCCTCCAATAAGCCCCCAGATGCCCTCAGCTGTGAGCAACACGCACGCACACACATACGCACACACTCACACATCCATACAACGTTACATGCACGTCAATGGATCTATAAATACGTAGTAGGAACCCTCTGCTGTTAAGACACCACACAGTGGCCTCGCTGCTATGCCATCTTGCTTTCGGAAAGACAGATTACGATTTCCCAATGAAGAATTCCTTACTGGAATGCAAAATGTTGAATCAGTTGGTTATTTATTTACCGTGCCTCAATAATTTCATTTTAACTTTTAATAGAATAATATCTACTGGATAATTATGCGAGACTTGAAGTAATCAAAATTATCATAGTATCGCGTTTTACATCGTGTTTAAGGCCGTCTGACGACCGTTAAAACATGTAATTTATTCAAGTACTATATATAAAGTTATATATTATATAATAATAAATTTGGATTATCAAAATAGTTTACTGCAGTTTCATGGTTTATCCATTTTTTTTTATTTTTAGAAGTGTTTTGATATGTTGATGGGCGATGATGTTAGACTTTTGGTTAAATATGAATATAACCTAAACTGGGTCTTGTCAGATCTGGTCATTTTGAATTTGGTATCTGAAAAAAAATATTGAGCTTTTTATTTATGCAAAGTCTATATCTTTATTCGGCTCGGTTTCGGAATTCATATATGAACGATAGATTTTGAATAGGTGATATATATATATATATATATATATATATATATATATATATAAATTAGATTTTTGAATGTGAGATTATATATATAATTATTGCCACAATCAGGCAACGCCGCAGTCCACACAATCATGAAAACCACAAACTGGAAGTCCTAGACTCGAGTTTCACCCTCCCTTGGGCTCATCAATAGAACATATCCGAACTCAGGATGCGAGGCGAGTACTCTGCCACTGAGCCACCACGCCACATACAAGGAAGTCTATAAACTAACACAGACTAAGCAACCCGCAGCGAAGGCCGACAGTTGAATCCTGAGTTCGGATATGTTCTAAGGATGAGTCCGAAGGAGGGCGAAACTCAACTCTAGGAGTTCCGGTTTGTGGCTCTCATGGATTGTGTTTATTGCGGCGTTATCTGATCGTGGAAATAATTATATATATATATATATAATATATATATATATATATATATATATATATATATATATATATAATATGTGATATATTATTTCATATCATAAGTATATATGCATGAAATAGTAATAAATATATGTATATATTATTAATATTATTATTATTTATTTATTAACTACTATATGACAATACGCTTATTTTGGACATTGTACCTTGTTTAAGTATACTTACATATATACATAAATATATATATGTAAATAAATAAATTGTATGTACATAGGTTTGTGTATTCCTGTACATATGTATATAAACTATATAAATAATCGGCATACTTTATTCGAATGAAACCTTCTTAAAGTAATTTCTGGTACATTGCACCGGACGTCCCGTTTTTTTATATACATTTTTGCGTGCATGCAGGTTATGTACTATTCGCAGTCTAAATTATTGAATATTCGCTGCAGAAAGTCTAGTTCCCTTGTTGACGCAGGTTCGAATCCTGTCAAGAGGTCTACATTTTCCCCGGTAAATTTCCGATGCTTACATAAGCTACATGTTATGAATACTGTATATAAAAACGAGACAGCATGCTACTGTATACTAGTATATCCTTCAGGAGCGTTGCATTTCTTGAAGCTATCATGTAGCGTTAGTTGTTGACTTGTATTAATATTCAAACTCATGACCTTTTAAATCTATTTCTTGCTTGTATTGCTATCATTCACAGCGAGATTTCAAAAATGATATTTTTGCAAAATTAATTTTCCTTTGGACCCTGTTTGTTTTTTGATATTGCAATCTGTAAATATTATAATAATTATTCTGTACCACATAATCACGTTGACGCACCGATTTCCGTTAGATCATAGAAGTTAAGAGACGTTGAATCTGGTCAGTACTAAATGGGTGACCATTTGGGGATAACAGATGCTGCATGTGGAAGGACGATGGGACCTTCACGAGGATCTCCTTGCAAAAAAAAACTAAAGTCGTCAAGATATTGTTGACTGACAACCGCAAATAGAGGTTCTCCTCTTTACAATGTCGATATTTATCAATGGGAGAAAGCATGAAGTTGCTGTGCACAACGTGCATGACAAGATGAGATGATTTTACGAATTATTTTAGCCGATTTTATCTACCGTGTTTGTTTTCCTGCATAATTTTTCGATCGATTCTTCTTCAGCCTTATCAATATTGTTTGAAACTGGGACTTTTTACATCATCATTATTCTAACATATTGCCAGGCTAGCAATTCGGCCGATGACTTTTATAGCCTTCTAATGTATAATTTACTAAATTGCACATTTATATATATATATATATATATATATATATATATATATATATATATATTCGTGTGAGTTTCTCTTTTTTCATTTTCAAAAATGTAATCACATCGCTTGGATGCTTGACGAAGTCGTAGGGTCGAAATAAATCATCGCACCGGTGATTATGTGATTCTGTGTTACTTTATTTTATTTTATTCTTGCTCTGTTTATTACATTGAGCTCTCATACCCGGATTTCTTCTGGAATTTATTTAACTATAACACACACACATAAGAAATATGTTTATACTTCTGACAAGGCTGTATATCACTGAAAGTACTCAAGTTTTTAAAGTAAATAAATAATTTATTTTAAAAAAACATAAATAAATTGCGTTGCCCAGGTTTTCAAAATATTTTTTTTAAATATTCTCCTTATTATTGCCATTTCAGCAACGTTTCCATGTGTGACGTTTCAAACTAATAAATATATATATATATATATGTGTGTGTGTATCTTTTATTTATATTTAGAATTCTTTATATGTATTCAAATATAAATTTTATAACATTAAGTAATTATTAGAACTCAATAGTGTAAGGACAGAGCTATCCTATATTAAATATTCATATGTCATTTTATACCATAAAAATGTTATAAATGGTGTGAATCTGTCTTTTATAACATTGATATTGTATAAAATTACATAAAAAATATTGAGTATATATATATATATATATATATATATATATAACTTGAAGAGCTTGGGTTTTTCGCTCGGACAACTACTGACGGTTTACAAATAGGTTAATCGCTAAAATTCGTCTTTTACTATGTATAAAAGACCAAATATCGGTGAAGAATATTCGTTAATAAAAAGAAACAAAATATTAGCATAAAGATTGTGTTTGGGGTGTGATTTAATCTTTGGGGGGGGGAGGGGTCAATTTTCCATTTTATTTCTGCTACACAACCTATCGGATCGTATTCTTATATTAATGTTCAAGGTTTCCTTTTGAAATGAAACCATTCTTATCTGCTAGAATTATACATTCTTAACGATAATTCAAGCGAGATGGACGTCTGTACGTTGGCATAAAAAAATAACAGTTCTTTTCGTTATTCGCTGGAAAGATTTCGTGCGGACCAATTTATATATTGAGACAAAGAATGAGCGTTTCACAAAGGTGAAAAACATTTATTTTTGATAAAGAGCGACGTACCGCTCGAAATATTAAAATTAAAATTCTTATAAACCTATAATTTAACATGCTTTTGTTTTCCATTTATTTGTCAAATCTGAAAAAAGAAAAATCATTTTAGCTGAGAAACACACGTTATATGTGAGTGTGCGATATTATATAATTAAATGCAACAAATCATTTTCTTTTTTAATAAAGTCAGTTTCTTAAGAGATGAATTGCAAGGTTTCTTTTTACTCTCAGACATAGAACAACAAGAGCAAAATATAAATCTCACGCTCAAAGAAAGCCAAAGAAGGCATTAAAAGCTTCTTTTTTTTAAATAAAGATATTCGTCTGTATAAGCTTTGGGATAAAATCAATATGATCCAAATTCCAGACTATATTTCTAAAGATCCAATTTTTTATCTTGCTATTTTATGCACAATATCCAGCCTCCGATTCAGAGAAAAAATTAGAAAAAATATAACAAAGATGAAAAATAATTTCTTTTCTGTTAAGGAACCTAGTTTTTTCACCTTTAAAAATAAATGTCAAATGAATCTTTTCCCAAACCACTTAAAAATGAATTCTTTCCCAAACCAATTAAAAATGAATCTTTTCCCAAACCACTTAAAAATGAATCTTTTTTCTGAATCATTTAAAAATTAATCCTTTCTCAAATCACCTAAAATTGAATATTTTCCCAAACCACTCAAAATTGAATATTTTCCAAAACCACTTAAAAATTAATCCTTCCCTAAACCACTTAAAAATGAATCCTTTCTCAAACCACTTAAAAATGAATCCTTTCTCAAACCACTTAAAAATGAATCCTTTCTCAAACCACTTAAAAATGAATCCTTTCTCAAACCACTTAAAAATGAATCCTTTCTCAAACCACTTAAAAATGAATCCTTTCTCAAACCACTTAAAAATGAATCCTTTCTCAAACCACTTAAAAATGAATCCTTTCTCAAACCACTTAAAAATGAATCCTTTCTCAAACCACTTAAAAATGAATCCTTTCTCGAACCACTTAAAAATGAATCCTTTCCCGAACCACTTAAAAATGAATCCTTTCCCGAACCACTTAAAAAATGAATCTTTTCCCAAACCACTTAAAAAATGAATCCTTTCTCAAACCACTTAAAAACGATTCTTTCCTTTATCCATTTGTTACTTTTTCATCATTTACTCCGTATTTTTCTCACGCATATTCAATCAGTATCTTCTATCTTCTTATTAACTAAACCCTAATAATAAAAAGTAAACACTTTCTATAACTAATCCAATATTTATGATGAAACATGAATCTATTTATATCCGGATTACCTCCCTTTTTTATTTGCTCTTTAAAAATAACAGCTTCCAAAATTGTGCAATTTATTATTTGCTTCATTTAATGGACGCTGTAATCTGATTGGACCAGGGTAGGTGGATCATTCAGAGGACAAAGAAATTAAGTCAGTTTTTTTCTATTTCCTAAGGTTGTTTTTTTTTGTTGTTAATAAAAAAAATATGACTGGTGGCACTAGTAGACAATTTCTATAACGAAAGAAATCATGACATCTTCAAATACCAATACTTCAAATCAATGTGTTCTTTGATATCACGTTCCAAGAGAAACGATTGTAAAATTATTACATAGATAGAATTTATTTATGTGAGAACAAAGCTTCTACATATATATTATATGAGAGACAGGGAGAGAGACAAAGAGGCTTATGACCGCGTAATAAGTCGGTGTATCTCCATTCCAAAAGTGTCGATGTAAGCTGGACACACACACACATATATATATATATATATATATATATATATATATATTAGTTATATACTTACTATATGTACACATTTCATCGTAGGGGACCCGTGTTTCGCGAGTTGACCTTCAATTATTCCGGAGACAAGAAGGAAATGTTCAAACACGTCATCGTCCGGAGATTAGTGGTCAATTCGTGAAATAAGTAAATTATAATTATATATAATTTTGTATATAATTGAAATATTAATGATGTCTTTGCCTTAGAATTGAGCACTGTGGTTTATTTTTACTTTTGCTACGATATATTTATATGGGTAGTTTTCTTTTTTTACTAAAATGTATAATCGAGCTAGAGAACATTAAACGTATTAATAAAATAATCTATAAGCTTATTTACTTGTTATCTAATTTGAAATATTTTATGAATTCCTTATGGAATAATATTAAAATCAAAATAAATAAGTAAAAACAAATAATTATAGTTTGAATTTGAATGTATTTTGAAATTATATTTTACGAGGTTTTTTTTTTTAATGAATTCACTAAAAAAAAATTATTCAGTTTCGTAATTCGTCGTTTTAATAAAAATGAATTATTTTTTTGTTGTTCAGGATATCACTATGAATTTTTTGTTGTTCAGGATATCACTATGAATTTTTTGTTGTTCAGGATATCACTATGAATTTTTTGCTTAGCAGAAAAATAATCAGTTGTTTTGGAGAACGCAACTAATTTTCCGCTATGTGACAAATCATGTGATGCCTGTATGGATTCTGATTGGTTCATAAAATAATTTACGAAATATTTGTAAACCAATCAAATTTGTCGATTTTGGAGAACACGACATCTCTTTGGTCTACATTTATTTTTAACCAATGGAAGCCATGTTTATATGAATTGACTCGGTTGTAATTAGAGAACGCAATCAAGTCAAGCCTAAAACATGGCTGACATATTAATTCTTATTTAATTTTCTAATTTATTAGTCATTATAACGACCTTATTATCATGTACTGTTAGTATTTCTAAAAAATATATATGTATACGTATAAATTATAGATATAGTGTATATAAAGTCTATTTGTGATGATATTTCTATAAGTATATATAATAGCAGTGCTTCGATCTCGAGGAAGACACGAATATGTATTTGTTAGTGCGCTCGAAAGTAACTTAATTATCTAAGTCTAGATTTGCAGACACGTAGACGAAGAAGACATTCTTAATATGTTGATGTCGTACGGGTGAGCTTTTTTATCGAGACATATCAGCTTTGTTGCATCGCTTACTCCTCAAAGTTTTGTGTTGCTATTTTTGTTCGGTCCTCTGCTGATTCGATGTGTTCAATTGGGAAAATGTCTAATCATTGAGGACCATTCCTTTAATAAATCTTTATAGCTTGTTTAAAAATTCTCTAGTTTCATCGCCCTATCTTAGTTCGCCAACTAACATCCGTATTGGGATTCGTTGGTCATTCATTCTCATCACGTGACCAAACTATTAAAATAATAATAATAATGTTTACGTCATGACAAGATGAAAAAAACTCAAAATGTAAGGGAGATAATTCCTATATTTCCTTAAGTTAATTCAAGTTTTTGTGTTATTATTGAAAATTATCTTCATTGTAATAATCTTCTTTGTCGGAATAATTATTTTCAGAAATCGACTAAAGCTAATTGCACTTTTTAGTGTAAATATTTGTCAGGTATATTGCTATTTAGGTCTAACAGGGAACATCCGACAAGATTATTTTATGTATTAGACATATATGGGGGGGGTCTTTATTCTTTTCATATATCTTTTTGTTCGTATGTTCCGCTTTGACCCTTTGTACCAATATTTTATTTGAATCGCCTGACATTGTTTTCTCATGTGTCGCCCTCTATATGTTTGAATATTCTCTCCCTATTTCTCTCTTTCTCTCTCTTTCCCCCCCCCCCTTCTAACTCTCTCTATATATATCTATCTATCTCTCTCTTTCTCTTTCTATCTATCTATCTCTCTTTATAGAAAAATGAAAATTGGTGTGGCTGCTTGGAAAATGGAATTGGCGAACTAAGTCTAAATTCCACTCGCGACTGTTTAATGCCAATTATGTGTTGACTACTTTAAAAACTACACTTTTCTTGGCCTTTTGGCTAAGATCAAAGTGTAGTATCTGTTCCGATAGATACTGCACTTCATAGATCGTTATTGTCTTGGCCTTCGGGGCTTGATTTCCGCCGGTATATGGGTCTGATCTGTCCTGTGCAGTTCTAGGAGGTCCACCCTCCCAGGCTTTACCTTCCCTCTTTGGGGAGGAGTAAGTTAATTGCTTACTGCCTGAGGCGCCCCTACCGGGGAATGCCGACGGGGCTGCCCAGGCAATTTTTAATGGCCAGAGTGCTCACCTTCTCGAGCGCTGGCTTTTCAAATCCCACTTTCCGACCTTGTGTCACATATTCCTATTGTGGGTAGGGGTTAAATAACGCCTTTTGGCTAAGATCAAAGTGTAGTATCTGTTCCGATGGATACTGCACCCCATACTGGTGTTGTCTTGGTCTTCGGGTCTTGATTTATACCGGTCAATGGGTCTGTCCTCTACAGTTCTAGGAGGTCCACCCTCCCAGGCTTCGCCTCCCCTCTTTGGGGAGGAGTAAGTTCATTGCTTACTACCTGGGGCGCCCCTACCGGGGAATGCCGACGGGGCTGTCCAGGCAATTTTTAAACCCCACTTTCCCGCCCCGACCTTGGGTCACATCTTACTTGTGGGAGTAAGATAAAAACTGGCCTTGTGCCTAACTCCTGGAGAGGAGTAAATCAGTACTTTAAGAAATACACGAATCTAACCCCAACCCTAACCTTAACCCTAACCCCTTGTATCTTCAGATACTCTTGTTTTTAAAATAGTTTATATTGGCTAAGACAATCTGATATGTTACTAGATTCTCAATAGAATTATTTCTACAGAAAAATAACAGGTTTTCTACTGCATCGATTTTCAGCCACCACAGACCTAAATCAATTATGATTTCAGATTTCTTCTATTCTAGACATCTAGGTGTTTATTTCTGAGGAAAAGTTTCCCGCCAAAAGAAAACCACTTCACGAATTATCTCTCTTTTACATAAAAAGCCGAACTTCTGCTTCTGTTAGATTATCTAGAAGATAGTGTTCGTGTTCATTTAAACGGTTTAATGATTTTCTTTTTTACAGTTGATATCAATCAATCGTAGTGTTATATAGTCGACAAGCAAATACACATTAAACAGTTTAATAATTAAATATAGAAATTCTTTATTCGTTCTAAAAATTTCTTTACAGTTTATGATCTTTGTTGTAAGTTGGTTGGAAATGATTCTCTCGGCGCAATATCAAAGAAGTCGGTGATAGTTAGCTAACTAGCAGTTTGATTAACGTCACTAGAAAACTTTTATTATACGTTTGATTAACGTCACTTTTATTATACGTTTGATTAACGTCACTTTTATTATACGTTTGATTAACGTCACTTTTATTATACGTTTGATTAACGTCACTTTTATTATACGTTTGATTAACGTCACTAGAAAACTTTTATTATACGTCCTCTTCTGTCGACATTCTAACGTCACTAGAAAACTTTTATTATACGTCCTCTTCTGTCGACATTCGGATTCCATCAGTGGTCGCGAATCCCAATCAAACTGCTTTTTCTCACACTGCATCTTCTCACACCTGCAAGACTTCGTTAGACGCCGCGCATCGACCCTCCGTAACCTCCAACCTCCAACGGCCATGTATTCTTTGTCTTGTTCTTAAATTCCTCCAATGACATCCAATATATTATAAAAGAGAAAATAAGAATTGGTTTCGACTAATTGACATATATGACGTTCAATATATTACATTTTCATGAAGAAAAAAAAGAAGGTTTATATTATAGCTCGCTATGAGTTTAAACTAGATAAAAAATATTTTTAAACTGCACGGGAGGAGCAACCAATTATGTTTTTTAAACACCTGGGAGACAAATAAACGGTTCTAAATCAAACTGAAACGAAATGAGCTTTTCAGTAGTTCATTTAATCTATGAATACTGATTTTTTTCTACTTTCTTATACGTTGGATTAGCTTGCTATATATCATTTGCGTTTAATTTTTGTTTTAAAATGTTGGTCTTAAAAACGCCATTACTTTCTGGACAACATAATAAATGAGTTTTTATTTTTATCCGTATCTTTTTTATCTTTTTATGTACTTTTTTATTTTTCGCTTTTTTAATCACTCGACCCGTTTGTTAATAATACAATAAATTTGGCTTCTTATTTTATTATTTTTTATTAAGTTTTTTTTTTTTTTAGTTTTTAAGCGAATGTCCCTCCGGATTAACTTGGGTTATTTTTTACACTTAAATCTCGAAAAAAAACACATAAAAATCTGAAATTAAATTTTAAAAAAAAAATACGAAACTATTGCTATTTCTCTTCTGGTTCACAATGTCGTCTATCATTTATCCGCTTTCTTTACAGGTTCTGTCAAATATTTCATGTTGTCCCCCCACCACCATCACTCTAAATAAAGAGCTATTGCACGAGAAAACGGTCTTCAATTCTTTTCTATTTTCTAACGTCTATTACAAGGGTGAGTCAAAGGTGTTGAAATAGCTTGAAATGATAGAAAATGTACAAAGGCGAGCTACTAAACTTGTTCCAGGACTGTACGATCAGAGTTATGAAGAAAGGTTGAAAGCTCTGAAATTGCCAAGTTTGGCCTATAGAAGAATACGTGGGGACATGATTGAGTGCTATAAATTGCTCTCTGGAAAATATAATTTCAATGCAGATAAACTATTGACTAGAAAAAATACAAGAGTGGGAAACAGGGGACACAGTCAGATGCTTTATAAGAAACAGGCACGTTTGAACCTGAAAAAATATTCATTCAGCCATCGCTGTGTTGATTTGTGGAATAGATTGCCACCAAGTGTAATTGAAGCCGAAACTGTAAAGATATTTGAGAAGCGGTTGGATAAGTTCTGGATTGACCAAGAAATCAAATTCAACTATAAGGCTGCTGTCGTCACTGTACGCATACAAAGGTGAAGACAAGGACCTGGTGCCATAGGACGACTCGTGTCCTTCTACCAGAATTCATCTATGTTTATATGTTTTATGTTTCTATGAAATAGCTTGCAGAATTTGAAAAGGAAGCGATGAGCACTGGATGTGCTCTTCTAATAATCCCCAGGTTATATTAGAAGTATTTGCCTTTATGTTGTGTTACTGCTGATCTTAAAAGAATGACTGTTGTATAAAAATATACTGATGGAGGAAGCACGGGAATTCACGGAGGTTGATGGCTGGGACTTGCTAGCCAGCAGACTCTCTTATTCACAATTTGGGTTTGTTTATATAACATTTTTGGACACCTACGCATCCACCTGCAAATGCCCATTTTGGGATTTCGCTTTCGCCGTAAATGGAGCCACATCCTCTAGGGCGTTTATCTAGCGACTAGTCTGCAGATGACCTTCGCAGGTGTCGCCGCATCAAATCACCAGGGGTTTTTTTCCGGCCAGTTGTGTCTTCGTATCAATCAAGCGCGTTTCGTTTCTTCCGGCCAGGTGCGTGTCTGTGTCAAGTGGGCTTTATTTATTCCTGCGATGTGTTATTTTGCTATACGATATAATCGCGTTGACATACCGGTTTCTGTTAGATAGCCGAAGGTGAGCGATGTTGAGCTTGGTCAGTATCAGATGAGAATATATGGCGCTGTATATGGTTTGGTGATGGGTGGGCGCCGCCAGGCTTTGTCAGTTAAAACACACTGCAAGGATATCCACTATGTAGCGCCCCTACGACCCCCGAGAAAAGGGGGCAATGTGACAAACGTATTCGTGTGTGTGTGAGTGAGTGAGTGAAAGAGATAGATCTTTTTTTTTTATCGTTGAGGGTCTTACAGCCCGAGAATCATTTCTTGTCGCGCAGACAAATGTTTTGGTCGCTTCAACGGTTTTGTGACACAGTTCAAAAACGTAAAGCATGATAATCCGAATTAGACTGCGTTACACGTTTATCCGTGCGGTTCTCAATTCGTACAAGGCATGGAGACGAAGCAATACATAACATGCCAGCGCAGTGACTACCATGGTACTACCAACTACAGCGGATATCTTTCGCATCTGAAAACTACACACGGCACAATCACGTTAACACACCGGTTCCCGTAAGATCACCGAAGTTAAGCAACGTTGAGCTTCGCCAGTACTAAATGGGTGATCATTTGTGCATTTGGAGAGAACATGGGCTTCACCAGGTTCTATCATGCCTACTGAAAAGTTAGGGAAGATAGAGTATTTATTTACCTCCTCTCTAGGAGGTTAGGCACAAGGCCAGTTTTATCTTACTCCCACAAGTTAAGATGTGACCCAAGGTCGGGTCGGGAAAGTGAGACTTGAAAAGCCAGCGCCCGAGAAAGTGAGCACTCTGGCCATTAAAAAATGCCTGGGCAGCCCCGTCGGCATTCCCCGGTAGGGGCGCCTCAGGCAGTAAGCAATAAACTTACTTCTCCGCAAAGAGGGCAGGCAAAGCCTGAGAGGGTGGACCTCCTAGAACTGCACAGGACAACCCCATAGACCGGCGGAATCAAGCTCCGAAGGCCAAGACAATACCAGTCTATGGGATGCAGTATCCATCGGAACAGATACTACACTTTGATCTTGGCCAAAAGGCCAAATGGCAGATAGAGTAGTTGCCTGTCTTCCCGGGGACATCCCTTGACGTTATGGGATATGGATGGAATGGATGAGAAGACGAAATATTAGTTATGATCACGTGGAATAATAGATAAAGGCGTTGATTAACAATCAGTTTTAAGTGAGAGTCTTCTGGGGGTTGAAGGTTCAATCCTAACTATAGGCGATAATAATAAAGAATAACATCAATTAACATCTGTTTCGGAATTTTTGAGTTGAGGATTGGTAATTTGTATTACTTCGATTATTCAAACTACTGTTCTCATCTTGGATGTGAGGATAACAACGAAGATGAGAACAGAAGTCCAAATACTCGACATAACACAAATGAACGCTTCTAACAGGCCATGGCTGATGACAACAATTTAGTCACGTGGATCAAATAAAGGTTTCAGTTGGAAATTCCGTACAGATTCCCGAGTTCGACATAAAAATGTCCACGTTCACTCTCTCTCTATCTATATATATCTATATATCTATCTATATAGATATATATATATATAGATATAGATAGTTATATAGATATATATAGATAGATAGATAGTTAGATATATATCTAGATATATAGATAGTTATATAGATATATATAGATAGATAGATAGATAGTTAGATATATATCTAGATATATAGATAGATATATATCTAGATATATAGATAGATATATATCTAGATATATAGATAGATAGATATATAGATAGATAGATAGTTAGATATATAGATACATATATAGATAGATATATATAGATAGATAGTTAGATATATAGATACATATATAGATATATATATAGATAGATAGTTAGATATATAGATACATATATAGATATATATATATAGATAGTTAGATATATAGATACATATATAGATAGATATATATATATAGATACATATATAGATATATATATATAGATACATATATAGATAGATAGATATATATAGATACATATATAGATAGATATATATATATATATAGATACATATATAGATATAGATAGATAGATATATAGATACATATATAGATAGATATATTGATATAGATATATATTGATATAGATATATATTGATATAGATATATATAGATATAGATATATAGATAAATACACACATATATATATATATATATATATATATATATATATATATATATATATATATATATGTCTCTACGGCATAATCACGTTGACACGGCGATTCCTTTTAGATCACCGAAGTTAAACAACGTTGACTCTGGGCAGTATCAGATGGGTGACCATTAAGGAATACCAGGCACTGTATGTGAAAGGACGACGACGACGACGACACCTATCTTCAAATGAAAAACTCAAAGAAAAAAAATAACATCATTAATATCATCTAACCTGGCCGGGATATACTTGCAACTAGGGATCGCGTGCGAATTTGATGAAGCCGGCTCAGTCCGCTCATGGTGAATCGCTGCACTAAGACATGATGGGCGGATAAAAACTGCTTCGGTTACGTGCTGCAAAATATTGCAACACTTCTGACTCACCCTTGCATGTTTTTAATTTTAACTTTCTCTTGATTTCTTTCGAATTGTTTTCTAGTTGTAATCTATTTTCAGCCGATCCGAGAGGAGTCGTTCTCAAGTTGCACTTATTAAATCAACATCCTTTAGACGACATCGACGAGACATTCGACGGCAAATTTAAAGTAAATGTAAACAATCCCATTTTTGGGTCATGAAAAAGTGTCTTATAGGATAAATATGTAATTTCGAATAAAAAGTACGAAATATTTTTCATAAATCCAATTTATTCAAATTATTTTCTTCTTGGCCTTTTGGCTAAGATCAAAGTGTAGTATCTGTACCGATAGATACTGCACCCCATAGACTGGTATTGTCTTGGCCTTCGGGGCTTGATTTACGCCTGTCTCTGGGTCTGTCCTGTGCAGTTCTAGGAGGTCCACCCTCCCAGGCTTCGCCTCCCCTCTTTGGGGAGGAGTAAGTTTATTGTTTACTGCCTGAGGCGCCCCTACCGGGGAATGCCGACGGGGCTGCCCTGGCAATTTTTAAACCCCACTTTCCCGACCCGACCTTGGGTCATATCTTACTTGTGGGAGTAAGATAAAAACTGGCCTTGTGCCTAACTCCTGGAGAGGAGTAAATCAATACTCAGGAATTGTCCAAATTATGAAGCCATAAAAATTGTGGCTGTTCGGTAGTCATTATCTGCCTATCCCGCCCTTAATTAAACGCATTTTAATCCGGTAATAATAATCACTATTTGTTTATAAGTATCACTTCAGCAATCACCAGATTACTCCTATGGATTACCATTCTTAAAATATTTTAATTGAATTTGGGGACAAGCAAAAGCACAGAGAAAGAAATAGAAGGATGGTTTTTTTTTATCAATTTTGGGATAAAAAGAAAAGAAAAAGTATAATTAAAAGCATAAATGTTTTCATCTTTCTTAGATTCTGTTTTTAAATTGTAAATTACCCTACATTTAAGTAGGGTTTCAAAAATAAGTCTATAGACTCATTGATTTGCTCCCGGCCACGGAAATCTTTAGTAAAAGGCGAAAGATTTATCCGCAGTTCCTGACCGGAAACCAGAGTGTTGTTAAATTTTTACAGCAATTCGCTCATTCATATTCCACATACGATAGTGAACCGGTGCGCTCTCACTTTTACATTTTACAATTATTAGAAATTATACATTGCATAGATTTTACAAAACCTTATAAGGATACAATTATATAGGTATTACAATATGTCTCATTCACCAATTTAAATAAATAAACAGTATTATTATTAAAAACAGAAACTTGTTATTCTTTTTAACCCAACGTGGTGACCTTCACCTTTCTACTACAAAAGTACGACCTTCACATTGACGCATAGTCTTCCGGAAGCGACAACTCGAGCATTTTTTAAATAAATAAGATTGTGTTGATTGGACTTATCTGTTTTGGGTCACGAAAAATCTAATTTTGCAAGTCTGCTGTTCAACCTAAGAACACAGTTTCATTTGTAACTTCCAACAAATAAACCTGTTACTGGTTAATAAACTCATGGTTTTAGTTGGGATGAGAATTGTTTGTTGTAACACTGACTAAGTCGGACGATAACTCTTGACCGGCACAACGTGTGGAATGATTACGGCCAGTGTAGTGAACGCATGACAACAGGTTCACAGCAGTTAACTAAATTATTTGGGGGGGGGTCTATTTTTTAAGGGTATTGTTTGTTTTACGATATTGCCACTCAGACTTAGGGTTAGTGATAAAATAATTTGGTTAATATCAAAATTAGAATGGCTCAGAAATGAGGGATCATTTTACATTACATTTATATATGTAACTGATCCCCCACTCTATAGTCATTGCTTTTTTTTTTGCTTTTTTCCACCAAGTATTTTTAGGGTTTCCACATGTAATCGTTAAAAAAAAAAGTAGAATCTCATTTGGAGGCAGGGAGGGAGCAGCAGAGGATGTTAATTTACAAGTTTAACTTATTTTTTTTTAATTTACTTTTAATCGAATATTTATTGAAATCAAAAATGCAATAGCGTAAAATACAAGGAATTATTAAAAAAATCCTGTTTAAAAAAATATATTTATTTATTAAATCAAATCTATAGAATTAACATGTCTTCCAATTGAGAGCAAAACACATAAGTCAGGCCTTAAAAACCAACTCTAAAGAAGCAGATTTTTTGTGCAGACGAAAAATTATCAAAATTTCGGTCACGTGAGCTGCTGTCTACACCATCCATGGCAAAAAAGAAAAATAATCTGATTTTAATCAAGAGAAAATATTCGACCTCTCGAAAATAATAAAAAAACTGAATCTGTGCATGGCATGAAAAAGATTAGGGGGCTCGAGGAAGGGGAGGGGGGTATATATAAAAATGGGTTTAACATTAATAAAGTTGTGTCCAGATAGTAATCTGAATTAAAAATACGATTAAAAGAAAAAAATAATGAAAATATTCAACATGTCCCCCGATAATAACAGTATGAGAATTGAATTTGTTAAAGTGGCGAATCGGATAGGTAGGCTCTATTTGCCTTGATTATTTGACTAATTAATTAGTCTAATTAATTATTAATAATCTGTTTTAGCCGATGATGCGTGGTGTTAAACAATATAGTAGAAAAAAATAAAAGGGGGGGGTAGTGGAGCCGTAAGCCTAAGTCCGAGAGTGGTTGCCAATCGGATTAAGGTAAGCTTTTTTATGATTATCTCTTAAGCCTGAAATTCGCGAACAAGTTCCACAAAATTGACGGACATATTGGAAACTATGCTTGTTTGTCGAATTGAAAGTGACGATAACAAATGCATAGATAATAAATCTTACAATTACAGGTGAAAATTATACAGGTAAGTAAATTTTCTTGCGTTTGGTAACAATTATTTGTCCCTTCTTTCTTGTTAACAATTACATAGAATGTTATTGAAAAATGATGGAGAGTCGGATAAAAAATATAAGAGAAAGAAAATAAACAATGATTAAAAACATGAATGAGTGTCTTTGTTGTTTACAAATATTTTAAAGTGTCTATTTTTAAATTGTAAATTACCCTATCGTAAAGTAGGGTTTCAAAAATAAGTCTATAGACTCATTGATTTGCTCCCGGCCACGGAAATCTTTAGTAAAAGGCGAAAGATTTATCCGCAGTTCCTGACCGGAAACCAGAGTTGTGTTAAGGTATTTACTCCTCCCCAGGAGTTAGGCACAAGGCCAGTTTTATCTTACTCCCACAAGTAAGATGTGACCACAGATTGGGTCGAGAAAGTGGGGTTAAAAGCCAGCGCTCGAGAGGTGAGCACTCTGGCCATTTAAAAATTGCCTGGGCAGCCCCGTCGGCATTCCCCGGTAGGGGCGCCTCAGGCAGTAAGCAATAAACTTACTCCTCCCCAAAGAGGGGAGGCGAAGCCTGGGAGGGTGGACCTCCTAGAACTGCACAGGACAATCCCATAGACCGGCGTACATCAAGCCCCGGAGGCCAAGACAATACCAGTCTATGGGGAACAGATACTACACTTTGAAAAATTTATTTGCAGAAAATACATGTTAATATTCAAAACAAATTAGGCACAAGGCCATCAAAAGTGTGGGGAGGGTGTCGTTGGTCATCCTTTGTCTAAGGTAATAAAATTGTCTATCCTACTCTTAACTAGAATCATCTCAGTCACCACAATACCACATTTACTCTAGGGGCCGTCCTACTTAGGCTATTATAAAATAAGTTGGCAATCTTAAAATTTTCCTTAGGTTTTTTTTTTTTTTTTTTTTTTTTTCCAAAATAAAATAAATAAATAAATAAATAAATATGGTTATATTTACAGAAATTCATTGGAGTATAATGGGGTAGGGGAGAAAAGCAAAACCCAGTTAGTAAGACCCTCCTAAACCTTTCTAAATATTAGACTGCCCACTGTTTTCCGGTTTGTTCCGAACCAAAAACAAGCAGATTCGTCTCTAAATGGGAGTGGGATCTAAGTGGGAGAAAAAAGAGAGTGGGGGATGGAGTTTGGAGAGTGTGTGGTGTCCTTCCAAGATAAATGCAAGTTGGGGTGGGGCTGAGGACAAAAAATTGAAAGTGGAGAGTGGGCATCTTGGAGGGTTTCTATTACCAGGAGGGTGGGATAACTCATTCATTCAACTAGATAAGAGGCTAAACTTACCCAAAGGGCTGGGGTCCGACTGGACAAGGAACCGTGCACGCCATGCTCAGGCCGGGAACACGTACTCATACTTGACTCCTTTTCGTACACACAAGCTCGCTACTTGTATCCACCTTTTTTCAAAAACCGAGGAGTGTAATCTTTTCCTATCACATCTGATCTTGACTTTCAGCTGGTGCTTGAAGAATGCGATTAGATCCTGATCAGCAAAAGATTCAACCCCCTGGTTATTTCTCAGACGCGACGTCCACACCACCATTCGCGCTACAGCCAGGATCACGAGAAACACCATTCGTCTCTCCCCATCCCACGGCGGACAGACGTTGTCTATTACGTAAGCTAGGTGCAGTGGCAGCGGCTGCTCAGGATCGATGCGAGCCGTCACCTCATTGACGTACTCCCAGTACTGCTGGAGCTTATGGCACAAGAAGAAAGCGTGATCAGGCGTTTCCTCAAAGAGCCTGTCGCAACGGGGACACTCGGGTGAGTCCTCAATTCCGGATCTCTGCAGTATTGCATTAAGGGGTAGCGCATTCCGGGCCAATCGCCAGGTCAGAGAGAACTCCGAGTTGTTGATATGACTCGTTCCCGGTGCCCAACTCCATTCGGAGCGGATCTCCTCCTCTGTCCACCCGCAATGCTTAACTAACGGATCGTCAGCTGCCCCCCTCACTAATCCTCTATGGAGTTCTTTTCTAGAAAGCCGCGAAAGGTCACTGGACCTAGGAAGCTTTTTGAGCGCGGCTCGACACTCCCTGAAAAACTGCGATTCACCCCTCGGCCTACGATGGCCCTCAACCGAATGGTCGAGGATAAGGTCGGGGAAAGCACTATCGACCGCGGGGTTCCACGCAGATTCCTCTGTCAATGTTCGACTCAGGAAAGCCAGTCTCTCGGCGTCTCGATGACACGTCAAGTCAGGCATCCCCAAGCCTCCCTCACACGGACGTTGAATGCAGACCTGGCTGCAAACCCAATGCCTCTTCCTGTCCCAGAGAAGTGAGGACAGAAGGCGCCGGAGCACCTTGAGGCGGTTCACAGGCAGGGGAAGCACAGCCAATCGGTAAAGGATGAGAGGGAAGACGTAGGTGGCGCACGCCTCCGCTCTACCCTTTAAGGAGAGTTTCCTTCGAAGCCAAGTGTTAACCGACGCTTCGACCTTTGACTGTACCTCTGACCAATTCCTATCAAGCTGGAGGCCCGGTCCGAACCACACGCCAAGGATTCGAACCGGGCCATCTGTCCAGCAGAACGGAGCTGGAAGGGTTGTGTCACCGCTCCAGGCACCCAACCGCAGGCCAGTTGACTTGTTACAGTTGATTTTGGCCCCTGTGATCATTTCGTAATGTGTGAGCGCCTCTGTCACCCTCTCAATGTCTTGGAAGCACGACACATAGACGGTGATGTCATCGGCGAACGCGGAGACCCTGGCTCGCGCTCCACCAGGCAAAGCGATTCCGCATAGGGCCAAACCTGCCTCCCCACTCCTTAGCTTGCGAAGTAGCGGCTCCAGTGCAATGATGTAGAGCAGGGGCGACAGCGGACAACCCTGGCGTACCGACCGGGAGACAGCGAAAGACTTCGAACGCCTTCCGTTTACCTGTACTACTGCCGTCTGCGAGCTATACAGAACAGAGATCCATTTGCGGAAATCCGGTTTGAAACCGGCGGTCTCTAAAACAGATGCCAAGAAGCGATGGTCGACCCTGTCGAAAGCTTTGGACTGATCCAAGTTGATCAGCGCGGCTTCCGTGTCGTCTTCTATCCCCTCTATGATCGTACGAATCAGGTGCAAGTTGTTCTGAATCGATCTCCCCTTCACAGCGTAGTTCTGCTCAAGTTCGATCAATTCTCCGATGACACCCTGCAACCGGTTCGATAAGATCTTGGCCAAAATCTTTAACTCTGTGTTTAGCAGAGTAATGGGCCTGTAATCGTCTAGTTCCTCCCCACCATGCCTGTCCCGCTTCTTTAGCAATGTGATCACTCCCTTGGTGACTTGACCTGGGATAGAACCCTGGTTAAACCAGTGGTTGAACACACTCGTCAGAATCGGCACAAACATGTGCGACAGCCTCAAATACATCTCGTAGGGCAGACCATCAAGTCCCGGCGATTTGTCACAGCCGACTTGCTTCAATGCAGCTAAGACCTCACGCTCCGCAACCCTGCCTTCACAACCAGCTGCTCTAGCCACATCGAGGCGGGGAGAGTCAGCCAAATAGTTGCCAAACTCCTGGACCGGGAGGTTTGGCAGTTGGGTGTAGCGTTCCTCGAAATGCTCCCGAAATCCCTCGCAGATCTCCCGAGTCGACTCCAAGGCACGTCCATCTGGGTGCTTGACTTTTCCAATGTATCTATCCGAGCCACGCCTCGAAACTTCCCTACGCTCATCTACGTCGCAGTTCACGGCTTCATTGGAAACTTTCCTTAGCCTAGCCCTAACTACTTGGCCTTCATAGCGCTCGCTAGCCTCGCGTCGTAGGTCTTGTTTAGTTAGTTCTATGCTTACAGTATCCCCCTCAGCCACCACCCGGGTTAGTTTCTCTTCTAAGTGCTTTTCCGTCTTGGCCTTATCTAAAGCGAGACGCTGGGCGTATTTGACGGAAAAGGTTCTGATCTTAGTTTTTAAACTAACCTACCACCTACTTCCGGTAACTGCCCCCACTAAAGCCTTCTGGATAAGCTGCATTAGCTTTTCCCGGAAGTCTCGTATCTCCAGCAAGGAGGTATTTAACTTCCAGTACCCGGCTAGTTTAGGCCTGTTCCCTAACTTCAACTGGGCCATAACTAGTTTATGGTCCGATTGACCTAACCATTTGAACGTAGGACACGATATAAAGTCTACATCGCCTCTTCTAACTAACATCCTATCCAAATAAGTATTCGGGTAGGAAGGCACACTATTTGTCCATGTCCAATTCTCCCGCCCCGGATGATCGACACGAAACCTGTCGACCAGATCGCATCTTTCCATCAGGTCAACCAGGCTGGTCTCACATCTCTCCGTCCCTCTCGTTTCCCTCCCGACCTTGTCTATTTTGGGATTAAGGATGGCATTCCAATCTCCCATTAAAACTACGCGTTTCGGACATGCGACAAACACGTCCAGATCCCGAAAAAAGGAGACCCTCTCTCGAGCGGTGCTGGGTGCATGAACCGCAATTACCCGGAACACAAAATCCTTTACGGCCACATCGGCCACGACCAGCCTGCCCCCCAAATCCCTATGAACAACGTCTACCGTCGCGGACAGGGTGCGTTTCACAAGCAAGGAGACACCCTTCCCCCGGGGATTCCCATATGCTGAGAAGACGTCGTAGTCTCTTGTCAGCACCTGACAATCCGCGGATGAAACAAAGTGTGTCT
The DNA here is from genome assembly GCA_963556195.1 of Sepiola atlantica. NCBI lineage: Eukaryota > Metazoa > Mollusca > Cephalopoda > Sepiida > Sepiolidae > Sepiola > Sepiola atlantica. The sequence goes on along the minus strand of OY744521.1, from coordinate 8,871,402 downwards.
CCTGGATCGCAGCTACATCCACTCCCAGGGACAGGAGATCCCTCCGGACGCGAACCGCCCGGTTTGAAGACCTCAAGCCCCTTGCATTCAAACTAGCCAAGCACAGAGTCATGAACTTACCTTAAGCAGTGTCGCACCCGGTTCCAAAGTCTGCCGGCAAGAGGACGCCGACGCTATGCGCCATGCTCAATGTGGCCAATTCTTTGGTGTCCTGGCCGCTACGCGCAATGCCGCCGACGTCCAGGGGAAAGGTAAGTTTTAAGGCCCTATAAAGAGAAGGATGAACCAACATTGGGACCCTTCCCTTGCATTCTGGTAAAAGTTCGTCCAGGGAAGGGTCTTTGTCCTTGGTGAGGTTTATTCCCGGTATGGCTCCCTCCGTGGCCTCCAGCATTTGCCAGACAGAGTTGTTACGACCGGCTGGAAGCCTTACAAAAGTTGTTAAGAAGGGGGCCTCCGGGAAATTGGTGGGGTCTTCTATGTCTTTACCCCCTATCTGGCTGAAGTCCAACAGAGGTTTTAAGTTCCTCTTCTGCCGGAAGGATACGTCCATGCCAAAAGATAGGGGGTCAATTTTACACAGCTCCCTCCCCAATTTAAAGGGGAGGGGTCTTTCTTTGATTTTCCTCCGAGCCGGTGAGGAAGATTGGCTCCTTTTCCTCCCCGGTTTGACTAGTTTGGGCTGAGAGGATTCGGAGCTGGGTGGTGTATGTGCAGGTATCTGTTTTGATAAATGCAGTGTGGGGGCTGGTGTTATTGCTTGTGTTGGTGTGGGGGCCGGTGCTTGCAGAGTGGGGATAGGTTTTTTCTTCGAAATTGTTGTACTGGGGATGGGAGTTGGTTGTGTGGATGTAGGTTTTGGAGGTGTCGGGGATGGTGTCTGCTCCATGGGGGATTGGGCAATCTTTTCTTCCCTTATCCTCTTTTTTCCTTTCATTTGTTCTTTTTCTGAACCGGGGGGGGCAAATTTTTTGGCATCTCCTCCTCACCGACTTCTTCCTCTTCATCGGAGGATTTTTTTTGTTTTCTTTTTACCCCCTGCCGGTTTTGCGGCTTGAGGGCAATCTGTTCATTTTGCTGCTGCTGCTTCTGCTGTTCCTGTTGCTGCTGTTCCTGCGGTTGGACGAGTGGTGAGATCACGGTGGAAGCGGTTACATTCTTCCTCTCTTCCCTCACCACTGTGCTGCATTCTTCTTCTGCTCTTCCCAAGGGTTTTTTTGATCTTGGGGCTGTTGTTGTAGCAGAAATTGGAAGAGTGGTTGGAGCTGTCTTCAGAACCGGCACAGGAGCAGCCGATGGCGTTATTTGGCTGCAAACTGCTTTTTTGGGGCAGTTCTTTGCCATGTGGCCTATTTGCTGACAAAACCAGCAGTGCGGGCGACGGCCTTCTACCACGATCGGCATGTTCCAGCCTTTATGCGTCAGCACCGACGGAATTGCAAGGAAGTCTGCCCGCATCAGCTTCATGGCGATCGTGTAGTCGGCCATGTGTAGTCCACTCCTGGACCTTACCGGGTCCACTTGTTCTACATCCCCAAACTGGCTGAAGTATGCGCCTAGGTAATCCGCGCACAGATCAGGTGGGGCATTATAAATGCGGACCCGGGTCCTCCTTTTGCCCTGGTATTCGGGCTGCAATTTTATACTCCCGCTCCTCATCTCTTTCATGGAGAGACGTTCTGCTTCCTCCCGAGAGGGGAGCAGGATGTCCCACATGGCATGGCTCCTTTGGCAGATATAGGTTGCCGGAATGTTTAGCTTCTTTAGGAGCTCCGCCATATCCTCCTTTTTGAGTCCCAGGAGGTGATTTTCCTTCAAGTCCGAGGGACAAAACCCTGTCCTCAATCGCCTCCCAGGAACCAGGCACAGGCTGCAGTACACTCCCTTCAATGTACTGTTTATATTTTTTTAAATACAATTCTTTGTAGTCCTGTGGGGACAACCTCTTCTCTGGGTTCTTCTTCCCCCAAGCAGACTCCCTCGGTGGTGCTGTTTTGGCCTCCCTCTGGTCCCTGATGGTGGAACCAGAGACGCCTTGGCTCCTGGAAGCGGAGCCCCTTTTCTGGGGAGTCCGGAGGGTATTGGAAGTGGAGGGAATTGCCGCATTGAGTGAAGTTGGCTCTTTTCCCTTTTTTGCTCCCTCGCTGGGGGAAGCCAGACTCCCTGCAATGGAGCCACTCACTGGGGGAGCCATGCTTACTTCAACTGCAGAGGGCACCACCATATTGGGTGAAATACTACACTTTGATCTTAGCCAAAAGGTATTTACTCCACCTCAGGAGTTAGGCACAAGGCCAGTTTTATCCTACTCCCACAAGTAAGATGTGACCACAGATTGGGTCGAGAAAGTGGGGTTAAAAGCCAGCGCTCGAGAGGTGAGCACTCTGGCCATTTAAAAATTGCCTGGGCAGCCCCGTCGGCATTCCCCGGTAGGGGCGCCTCAGACAGTAAGCAATAAACTTACTCCTCCCCAAAGAGGGGAGGCGAAGCCTGGGAGGGTGGACCTCCTAGAACTGCACAGGACAATCCCATAGACCGGCGTAAATCAAGCCCCGGAGGCCAAGACAATACCAGTCTATGGGAACAGATACTACACTTTGATCTTAGCCAAAAGACCAAGTAAGCAATTCGCTCATTCATATTCCAGATACGATAATGAACCGGTGCGCTCTCACTTTTACATTTTACAATTATTAGAAATTATACCTTATATAAACCTTACAACACCTAATACGGATACAATTGTAAAGGTATTACAATATATCTCATTCACCAATTTAAATAAACAAATAAACAGTATTATTATTAAAAAGTGAAACTTGTCATTTTTATACCCAACGTAGTGACCTTCACCTTTCTACTACAAAAGTACGACCTTCACATTGACGCATAGTCTTCCGAAGGCGACAGCTCGAGCATTTTTTAAATGAACAAAAACTAACTTATAAAAAGTTATCCGCAGTTTCGGACCGGAAACCAGTTTATTTATCCTGATATTTTACATAAAACATTGTGATGATTTACATTGAAATATAAAGATGTGGCACAGATGTAGCGATCAGTTGGAGCCATGTGTCTGTCCAGGCAACATAGACGAACTGGGGCTTTTAGCTGAAAGATTGTGTGTCTTGTGGCTAAGATCAAAATGTAGTATCTGTTCCGATAGATACTGCACGCCTGTCCTGTGCAGTTCTAGGAGGTCCACCCTCCCAGGCTTTGCCTCCCCTCTTTGGGGAGGAGTAAGTTTATTGCTTAATGTCTGAGGCGCCCCTACCGGGGAATGCCGACGGGGCTGCCCAGGCAATTTTTAAATGGCCAGAGTGCTCACCTCTCGAGCGCTGGC
>OY744521.1:8813836-8861336 GCA_963556195.1 Sepiola atlantica | reverse complement strand
ATTAATTTTTTTGATTTTTTATAGAAATTGATTTTAATTGAAAAAAAAAAATGGTATAATTAAACAGACGAATTTTGTTATTTTTAACAATGTTTGTGTAATATATATATATATATATATATATCAATCAGATTTCTATAATCAAAATCTCTCAACAATATATTTATGAAAATCAGTCTTTTTTAGCTACGGATGTTTTACAAATAACGTATATTTTTGTCCATTTCTTCTAAAAAATAAACCCAGTCTAATAGTACTAAACAACACTGACAATGGGTGAATTGGCACAGAATACAAATAGATTTAAATAAGTGACGCGAATCCAGACATAAGCGTATACTCGTTAAATAGAGAAAGCAGAAAGGATAGCGAGTGCCAAGACGAAGCCAGCAGTAGAATGAACAAAGATAGAAACTGTGAAGAGGAACGAGTGATAAAGACTAGAATAGTCAATTGAAAGTATACATATATTTAGCATCACATCAATTTAGGATTATTAGACTGCACCACTCTTCAGAAGATGTCATGAATACACTTTTATTAGTTTACTGATTGTATCGTGAGCTTCACAAGACAACGCACGGATGCCATACAGAAAGCCAAAGGTCTCAAACTTCGACGGACAAACAGACTGAGGGCTATACGCTTTTAACTAACGCTGTCTTCAATATAAACCGCCTCAAACAAAACGTGTTATTAAACGGGCATCGAACCAAACTGTAGGTCAGTTGCCGATCTAACTTCGAAAGAGTCAAATTATGCCTGGTTTTAGTGAGCCCAAACAAATCATTTACGCTGTCCCGGTCGTTTGCAATAGCCGATGCCATCCTTTTCACAGCAGACAACACACAAGTCGGCGAAACCTCGGACACGCATGGGTGACCACTATCACCGGGTGCAGTGAGCAGTTCCTTGGTTGTATCAGCTCCAGACCAGCTGGACTAACGTACAAGATTACAATTTATTAAGATCTTCTCGAACTAAACGTAAGACTAGCATGAGACGACCCTTGACTTTATGGAGCAGACGGAGATGAAGTAAACAGAATAGTGATTCATCTCTCTTGACACAGAATATATATATTTTGGTACAGAAAAATTAGAACATTAGTACCGTCGGTTTCAAGCTCAGAAGGAAGAAGAAGAAACCGACAGTACTAATGTTGTACTAATTTTTCTGTACCAAAAACATAAAATATTATGCTCTTAATTTTGATTTTCAATTATTCGAGCACTCTACTGGGATTTCTTCCTACTATATTACAAAAGAATTTATATTATATATATATATATATATATATATATATATATATATAAATTCCCGAAACAGTTTTTCATGGTAAACAACTGATGATCCCCTAAAATAGTGTTAGAAACAAACTAATATAATAACTGTAAAAAATAAATTGACTTACATGAGTGATTTTCCACTGGAAGACTTGGGACTATAAGTTTGTTTTTTTTAAAAATTTTTTTTTAATATAGTTTTAATGGTTGAGAAACTTCCGAGACTATATATATAGGAATGTTATTATTTCAGAATTTAGAACTGATTTAATTTTTGAATATCTCGATCAAAGGTCAAGTTCACAGAAAAAGTGAAAGACACTAATTTTGGCAATAGATTGCTACTTAGCTAATATTTTTAGCCAATCAAATCTCACGTGTTATCTCACCTTGAACTTGACCTTTGATCTTGACATTGAAAAGTTCGTCCAGGGTCGAAATTTCAACTACCGCTTTTTCCAAATCTGATGTATGAATCTAATGCTTTTCGGTAATTGTAACTACCAAATCTGATGTATGAATCTAATGCTTTTCGGTAATTGTAACTACCAAATCTGATGTATGAATCTAATGCTTTTCGGTAATTGTAACTACCAAATCTGATGTATGAATCTAATGCTTTTCGGTAATTGTAACTACCAAATCTGATGTATGAATCTAATGCTTTTCGGTAATTGTAACTACCAAATCTGATGTATGAATCTAATGCTTTTCGGTAATTGTAACTACCAAATCTGATGTATGAATCTAATGCTTTTCGGTAATTGTAACTACCAAATCTGATGTATGAATCTAATGCTTTTCGGTAATTGTAACCACCATGCAAAATTTCAGCCTGATCAGGTAAATTGTTTTTGAGTTATCAACGTTTCTATGGCACAACTTCGGGAATACTTCAAACAATATGAAGAAGTAAGGTCTAGATGAAACTTCTCTAGTCATTCCTTACGTTGTCAGGTGGAAGTATGTTGTCTCACGATTGACTCATGTTCTTATTAGTAATATAATTAGTTTGTTCTTGTGATCTGTATATACATTGAGAATGTGGTAGATTTATATGTACCTCACTGTACTTGCTCTCGTCACGCTAATAATGTATTGCTAATAAAGATCATGTGATCAGAAAATAAGTGCCTAAACATAGTATCAGGTATACAACGATATTTTATACAGCTTGATTAATATTGTATGAAAATAGATTTTTTTGCTTTTCACAGATCAAAACTAATGCTGATGGATCAATTTCATACACATGCCAACACGGACCGTTGGAATGCGAAGGGAATCTTATCGAGGTAGGTCTTCAATTACAGATGATGAATTGCATACGGGAGGTCAATATGTTTACATAGGTAACTCACGTGAGAAGTGACAATATTATGTCACACTTATAGAATTTTGAAAAAGCATTTTCATTACTAAACGTGCAGATTGAATGAATGCATTTTAAGATTATTCGTTCTTGTTTTTATTATCATTTAATCTTGTTTGGTAAAACAGCATTTTCAAGAGAATCAATCGCAAGCTAATTTTTCCTTTGTAAAGTTGTATTTAATGAAAGTGAAAATGAATTGCTCTGATAGAGCTACGTGTTCAGGATGTTACGTTACAGAAGGAAGTCTCCAGTGACAAATAGCAGGTAAGTTGATAAAATCTTTCTCTTATTTCTGGCCGGCAAGGGAGAACGGTCATGTTTGGGACAGCTGCTCTCTACCCTTATGGGGGATTAATTAGGAGAGTGGGGAGAACCCTCACGGCGCTAATGAAAGTGAAAATGTATAGTTCTGACATACAAGACGAAATAATAAAAACGAGCGAATTTTATAAAACTGCATCCATTCAATCTGTGCATTTAGCGATGAAAATGCTGTTTCAAAGTTTGACAGAAGAAATGAAATCGCTTTTTAAAAGATAGTTTTAAAACTCTTGAGTCAATCCAACTTCCATTTCAGGCAGATATTCAGAGTTATTGTCATAATCGACAAACCAATTTTCATAATTCTTGACCTCGTCATTTTTAAAGTTACAAGATTTCTTGATAAAATCTTCAGTGTGACCGACCTCCCCTAACCCTAAAATAGAGACAGAAAACTTGAATAGCTCCCTTTCATCGGCTACTCAACTGAGATTTAGTAGAGGGAACAACTCCTTTTCTTGGATTGCTCCACTTACACTTGACCTTACCTTATAATGCTGAACAATAAGCATGGGGCCACTTAGTACAATTTTTTTGAGTCTTTGGTTTGACTCGATCGAGGATTGAACCCCGTTTTTCCAGCCCATTAGCAAACATTAACCATTATGCCAAATTGGCCAGGGTTAGGGCCAGAGTTAAATTATTAATTGAAAACAAAAAAAATTGAATAATTTTCCTTTTTTAAATATATTTATGTTTAAACATGTTAAAAACTGAATATCTTTAATATCTTTGTTTAAACATGTTAAAAATTGAATAATTTTCATTTTTTATATTTTCATGTTTAAACATGTTTAAAATTAAATAATATTCCTTTTAAACATATTTGTTTAAACATGTTAAAAATTGAATATTTTTCTTTAATATATTCATATTTAAACATGTTAAAAATTGAATGCAAACATTTACTTTGTTGTCGTTTTATTAATAATTGGTTAAAATGGCAAAATTTAAAACGCCTTTGTAGATATATCTAGAACATCCGAAAGTTTGATGGGATATCTTGCTGGCTTGACACGCTCAACGCGTTCCCTCAAATTATTTGAGATGGGGAGGCACTTGGAGAGCCAAGTCAACTTATGATGATAACCAGTGTGGAGTGACATCGATAAACCCAAGTGGTTACGGAAGTCACTGCGATATGTTGGAATACGTATCTGTCGAGAAGTCTGGTGTATTTTGATTGTTTATGTCCCTTCACTGATACCCAAATTTGACGCTGATTCTGTTATTGGACATTCTTAAATCTTATTCATTTAACAGATTATTCTTATTAACTTCAAATAATTTAGTAATGTGTAATAATAACCAAAATGGTCTGTCACGATTAAATTTGAGAGAATCTTATTTAGATTGAATGGACGCATTTGCTGATTCTTGTTATTTCTTACTTTTGAATCTTGATGAAGCCACCAAGTTTAACAAGTTCAACTAATTTGAAAGATGTATAAAGCCTGTGTCGAGAGTTATCTCCCATGGGTAGAAACCAGTTTCAAGGCTAGTGTTATGCCCCTTGGTTTAAAAAGGGTAAAATACTTCATATATAATATAGGTTTGGGCCCCAGTTCTAGACATGGAAATTAGAATGTATTATTGAGAGTGGAAGACATACAAAGAAGAGTGACAAAACCAATAAAAAAGCACAAACGATTACAGTTACAGAAAGAGATTAAAATTAGTATTCACTACTAGAGAGAAGAATGAGAAGCGATTTCATTGAAACTTAAAATCATGGGATTTTGAATTATGGTGAACATTTAAAAACAAAATTCCTCCTCGACCTCGGAGATTATTTGCAAGGCAAGTTTCAAAAACTCGATTTATTATCCAATTGATATTTTTGTTAATAGAGTAATATGTTTTAGAACAATTTGCCAGATCAGATTAAGAATATTGTAACTCTTGTTTCTCTTATTTTGTCCTTTAGTCTTCACAATGAGCGATGTTTCCGATAAAGGGGGGAGAATTGCTGTTTTCTGGGTTGGAATCTATCCAGGTAACACTTATCGTTGGCTAGCTTTTAAGTACTATTTCTTTCTTTTGCTCCTTACATCAAGTGGCTTCATGCCTTGTCTGGTGCGATTTCGATAAAAAAATAGCATACATAATATTCAAATGGAATTAGATGAATTCAGAAATAATGGTTTAAAAGAATTGAGAGGATATTTTTGTGAACTATCGGACGAAATATTTAAAAGCCTTTAATGTTTATATTAATATTTTATTAATACTGTAAATGTTCTGTGTTTTATCGATCAGAAAGTTACAAGATCCACCCAAAGAAAGCTAATAATGTATAATCTTAATCGATTGATGAATCGATTTGTTTTTTCTTTTACTAATGGATTTTTCTTTCTTTTCAGACTTGTGCACTGAATCTCTTACCAAAGTCGCAAGGCTTCGTTTACGTCAGTTGCGTCTCCCAACAAATCAAGGCCAATCATGCCCCGTCTGAGGCTTTTCAAATTGTAAGATTTTCAACTGAAATTCAAGTTATACAAACGATGGCTACTCACCACGGTTCTCTTTTGTTAACTCTCCTTTTCTTCTGTTAACCATCTTGGCAGACCAGAAAGGGGGGGGGGGTGTCATCGCACAGGTGCTACACATGTATGGGTACTAAGGAGAATTTACTATATGTACTATAGAATTTTTTGGTATTACTCCCAACCCCACCTGACCCCATCTAGTACCGTGTCCCAACATGGATTTACGCTAAATGTCTTCTGTGACCTAGCCTCCCAACTAGTACCAGGTACCATCATGGTCTTGTACTGTCTTCTATACCCTCACCCCATCTATATATACCAATGGTACAAAGGTTATATGCAGTGCAGAGTGGAAGGGGGATTTTTTTTTTATTTGTAATATCAGCCATACTGCTCACCAGTTGGAATAACTAGTATAAAATCTAGCAAACAATAAGATTACCTCAAAACATCATCCATTATATCTATTCTTGAACTGTTCTCTCTCTCTCTTGTCCTATTTTTCATTCTTATTGAGTTCTTTCGGATAAAATAATGAAAAACAAAGGAATAACAAGACAGCAATTAACAAAGAAAAATAGCGAAATTGAACTGAGATAAAAACAATCCTAAAGATTTATTTTAAACATAAATAAAAAACAATTGATATTAAATATTGTTTTGAAAAAAATTACATTATGTTAAATGGTCCCCGTTTTAACATTTTATTCTTTATGAAGTATTTTCAAATGAGATCATGCTTATTGTGTATTGTGTTTTAAATGCACAAAATCATCATGGCTTCCGTTCAGTCTCAAGAAACAATGGATACCCCTTGTACGGGTAGCAGCATGTGTAATTGTGAAGCAAGGGGTACACAATCCTCAACCACACCTCTCCTGAATCGGCACTGCCTGATTGAAGTGGTAAGGAGAAGTCCAGGACGACTGAAAACAATGTCGAAATAAGTGGAGAGCATCAGGTGAGAGGAATGTATGGTTACCAATAGCGAACACCAAATACTAAAGAAATATCGAGACATGTTTTCTTGGGAGGGGGGGGAGCATGGATATTTGGGGTACTATAGTAAGGCAATTGATGCCTGCCACCTCAACAGGAGATCCTATGAAAGTTCCATCCCAAAATAAAAAGTCATCAAATTCTTTTACTTGAAGAACCCGGATATTGAACGTTACATGTGGTTGCTCTAATTCCTCTTGTGGCAGGAATTGTATTTTATTTTCGCTGCTATTTATTTTACAAATGTTTTTTCCTACTTTGGGTGCACCATTGTTATTGATAACGATTTGATCACCAACAGAGACACTATTGTCTAAATTCACATAACTATCCTGGTCCTGATATATTGTTAGACCCTGAATCAGTCTAAGTCGATCACGAGATAAAGGATTTAAACCTGTCAACTTAAGTACAGTTTCTTTATAAACCATTCCCCCATCAATCTCGACCATACAATCATATAATGAGGCTCTTAGACTTATTAGTTCAGCTCGTGAATCCACCTCATCTTAAAAATGCACATCAATGTGCATACATTGAACGTATATATGTAGAATTCAACATATTTCCACGTACGTTTCATGTGTTGTCCATTATATTTTTATTTTAAAGAATTCATTATGTTTTTTTCTCTTTTACAGTGTGGAAAAAAAATCAATATTGATGTAAAAAAAATCCTTGAGTGCAGCCGTTCTTCAAAAGGAATGGAGCTCCAAAAAGCTGTAGCTGCGGAGACTAATAATTTGCAGCCTCCAAATACCTACGTACCCTGGGTAGTTGTAAATGGGGTAAGTAAAAATATTGTCTACATAATTTAAGAAAAAAAAAAACTGATATATAAATAGAACAAGAGGATCTTCAAATATTATATTTTTTTTTAAACAAATCCACTTCTATTCTTTTATGTGGAGATTTTAAGTATTTTAAGATGTTGCATATATATCTAAAAAACGATGTAATTAAATAAAAAATATATTTAAGTCACCAAGAAATGTAAAGAAATCGACACTTTTAAACCTGGATAATTGACAAAAATGTTATGATTTTACATGCTTATTTTTTGCGTGTAATTCAATTTTTATCTATGGAGGACTAATTTTGTAAAAATAAATGCAATCATATTCCTTTCATTATAACAAGCAAAAGTATAATATATATATATATATATATATATATATATATATATATATATATTATTCCATGATAAATGTCAGTATACTGAAATCATATGCCCTTAACAGGGTTAAGATGAAAATTCATATACACTAAATGTACAAAAGCAAGGAAATTCCCAAATTTTTACACTTTTATTGTCATTGAGGTTATGCGAACACAACAGGGCTATGTATTTTACTTCTTCAGCGCACCTCACACATTTCATCCACTCATGCATAGAGATTTATACTGTATACCCTTAATGACAATAAAAGTGTAAAAATTTGGGAATTTCCATGCTTTTGTACATTTAGTGTATATAAATTTTCATCTTAACCCTATTAGGGGCATATGATTTCAGTATACTGGCATTTATCATGGAATGTCACTACTTTTGTAAAGGCTATGTCTCAATACAATGCCTTCTCATAACTGATATAGTTGGTCAATTAAAAGTTATTTTTGGAATTTTCTGAAAAACTAAGGTATATGGTAAACTGAAATTAAAGTGCCATCAACTAGACCCTAGAACCTCTATCTCTGCCAAAAATCAGCTGAATCCATCAAATAGTTGATGAGATACAGGGTGGCACATACGTACATATGTACACACAGATAACATGATTTCATGATTGAACTTTCTGGATTGTTGGGTTGCCTTGACTAATGATGCTGAAATTCTACACACTTATAGAACCAATCAAATAAAAATTCTGTGCAAAGTTTTAACTAATTTGGTGTATTGGTTTTTGAGTTATGATTGATCGAAGAAATGAGATTTCCAGCATAGGCAATTCGTGCAGTCTATTAAGAGATAGAACGCCCTCGCGCCACGTGTAATTGTGAAATGTGCTATTATTGGCGTATGTGCTATAGGATATTACATCGCAAGTAGAGGACATGGCATCGCAAGTAGAGGACATGGCATCGTAAGTAGAGGACATGGCATCGCAAGTAGAGGACATGGCATCGCAAGTAGAGGACATGGCATCGCAAGTAGAGGACATGGCATCGCAAGTAGAGGACATGGCATCGCAAGTAGAGGACATGGCATCGCAAGTAGAGGACATGGCATCGCAAGTAGAGGACATGACATCGCAAGTAGAGGACATGACATCGCAAGTAGAGGACATGACATCGCAAGTAAAGGATATAACATCGCAAATATAGGATATAACATCGCAAATATAGGATATAACATCGCAAGTATAGAATATAACATCGCAAATATAGGATATAACATCGCAAGTATAGAATATAACATTGCTGTTTTAGTGTTATTAGACTGGGATGATCTTTACATGAGCTGTATAAACGGATTAATCTCCGGGCCTTTTGAAAATAAAAATGTCCGACTTTTATAAATAATTGTTTGTAGGGCAATTAAAGCTGCTAAAAAAGTAAAGTTTAATTCTTGACATTTTATTCATCTATTTTTTTTGTCCTTTGTTTAAATGCACGAGTTTGATTTCAAACGAGTTATACGTACTCGTGAAGATATTTTTACTTTCATTTTTAAAACTACGCAGTTTTTTTTCTTATCAATTTTATTATTGTTTTTAAAAATAAGGGTTTGAAAGGTAAAATTTATTATTACGGTATCATTTGGTAAAGTAGATCCACAAAGACCTTTCAAATTTGACAATTAAAACGAGTTATTTAGAATAGGAAAAGTAAATTTTTCCATTAACTTTTTAACGTGTATCAAATTGAACGTTTTATGTTAATATCTTTTACGTATTGCAGCCATGTTTTTTGCTTCACAATTTGTTAAATTCTGTTATTCAATAAAGTTTACTATAAAAAATGGTTTAAACGATGCTGTTTTTTTTTGTAGGTACACACTGAAGAATTGCAAAATGAAGCACATGATTTAAACGCTTTGGTGTGCAAGACATATACGGTAAACATTTTACAACGTAACTTTGCGAATGCCGCTTTCTTTCTCCGTTTGATTAAATTTTGTGATTTCAAAAATGGATTCAGTGTATGTAGATGTGTGTGTGTGTGTGTGTGTGTGTTTATGGTGGTGAGTGGGGAGTTTAAACTTTCTCCTCCACAAAAATCAGATGATAAATAGGTTCGTATTATTTAGACATTCACATCCTACCGACAAGATATCCTCTAAATCCCGAAGATGATTTATGCAAGTCGAAAGCTCGAAGAATAAGAAATCAACACACGAATTCTAGAGATTTCCTTTTTCCATTGTCTTAATTGAGAAAATTCCAGTAAACGTTGATGAGAATAAACCATCATTATGAAATATCCGTTTCCGTTAATAACGTTTCTTATATATCTATTAGCAGGAAGACCCGAAGTTGTCCGGGATAGAAGGAGGAACTCCATGTTCTATTGTTCTTAGCCCATAACACCATATTACCATTTTTACATTTCATAAGATTGAATTTTTAGAGTGGGGCTAAATGATGTACCTATTATTGATTGGATAGGAATTGGTGTAAGTAAAGTGACATTAATTGAAATACATTTCGGTGAATGCGGAATATTAAAACCCCTAGAGACATGCACAGCGTTTTCCAAAAATCCATGAGGACCATTGTTCACACCTGCTCCACACCCTGAACCCTTTATATAAATAAAGAATATCGATATTAAATGATTTTCAAATCATAAATAAAATAAAGTAAAACGTTGTATTTCCTTTTCATGTATGTCAAGATTGTAATGTCATGAAAGCAGACTCAACGATAATATTGCACATCGTTTGATCAAAACGAAATGTACTTATCCAAGTACCTTGATTGACGTATTTTCAAAATATATATACTCATAGGGGTCTATCTTCAAAACCCGTGGGGTAGTTAGTAAACAAACAAACAAGCTACAACTAATTATATATATATATATATATATATATATATATATATATATATATATACACTAGACGTATCAGTGATCCGTGGGGTCGCAACCACTACCACTATTTTGATTTCATTCGAAAATTAATAACCTGTGACATTTCTGTCAAGATATTCTTGCATACCTAAAAATAAGTCACTTTACTTCCATATTTTGGCCAAGATCAAAGTGTAGTATCTGTTCCGATGGATACTACACCCTATAGACCGGTATCATCTTGGCCTTCGGGGCTTGATGACGCCGGTCTATAGGTCTGTCCTGTGCAGTTCTAGGAGATCCACCCTCCCGGGCTTTGCCTTCTCACCCTTTGAGAAGGGGTTAGGTTATTGCTAATCGCCTGAGGCGCCCCTACCGGGGAATGCCGACGGTGTTGGCCAGGCATGTTTTGAGGGTCACGAGTACTCTTCCTCTAGGTTGCTGACTTATCCAAATCCCACTTTCCGACCTTGTGTCACATTTTACCTGTGGGAGGCAGATAAATACCTACTTCCATATAATAATAATTTAAAAATATTATATGCTATTCTTATATAGAAGTGAGGAGACTTATTATTTTGCCATCTAATTTGGATACGTGTTTGTGATGTGTACAGACACACATACGCAAATTTGATTGCGACGCTGAAAAAAAAGTGTCACTCTTTAAATACTCACAGATACATTAATAAATAGTAGAGTGTGATAGAAACAACATAGAATAGAGGGAGCGACTGAAGTACTTACATAGCCAATAAAAAGATGGAAAAGTTACTTACTAAACCACTCTTATAAATTACGGCTAATTAAAACAGAATTTATTAAAACATAACTCATTCCCGAAACTAAGGTATATTTTAGTGTGTATTTTATGTTGTTAAAATATACAGGAAGAAAAATCAATCAGAGTTCTCAATTAACGTGGTAAGTGTCTAATATATTTATTAAATAAGATATTTATTAAATTAGATTAAGCTAACTTTTGAAACTAACTTTTCTTTTTGCTAATTACCCCCATCCTCCCCAGTAAAAACGAATTCTCTACCAAGTTTGCACCTAAAGACCTGATGATTACATAGCCCCGGGCACTTGTTCTTCAAGGAACACAGACTAAGTACCGATTATTTTTACACCAGGCAATGAGAAATCAATAATTCCGGAGTAGATTGGAGAGTCATTGAAAAATTGCCATTTTTGATAAAGAAACTATTGATAATGTTACCATCTTATTCGAATAATATATAATATATATACACACATGATTATTTATAAAATATTTTTATAAAAATATTGTGAATACTACAAATATTTTTTTTATATATTATTAATGACGTTAACTATATATGGATTAGAAACTGATAAGGCCGTGTACTTCCGGTAACTCGGAAAAAACGGAAGTAACCCAGTTTACAAATATGGATCCCAAATGTAAAAAAAAATGTAACATAAGGGAACATCGATGACAATTACACGAAAAAAAAAAAATGAAAAATTGGACAAAACAAGAAAGGAAGGTTAGTGGAGAAATATATATCTTAATTTAGGAGATTCTGAATCAAAATATTAAAGGATGAGGAACGATTAAAATATTAACAATGAAAAATACTAATGCCTACATGTTATGACTAGTTCCATTAGAGTAAAAAAAAGAGTTGATAATGAATACTGACTGTAATTTATGGACTTTTTTTGCCTTTGTTTTTCATTGTTTTGTTTTATAGAATTAGCACTGAGGATAGCCACACCAAGAAATAAATCCATAGGAGCATTTACATATATCTTGGTGTATGCCGAAACAATTGTATGCTTAATTAGAAATTGAATTCTGTGACATATGGGAATCTGTCTTTCAAAATATCGGATATGATATAAAATCGAATACAAAATATTATATATAACATAGATCTGGGCTTAAACTATTCAGCTATAATAATTCCTTTATGTTATAAAATTTATATTTGAACATCAAAAATCATAATATATATATATATATATATATATACCAACGGTCAAGTGAGAAAGAAAAGAAATAAACAAATAGTCAAGACATGTGCAAATATCTTATTTATTTTTGTATCTTATTATTCCATGTTAATTAAAAAAATGATTTTAATTTTTGCTTTTATATTTTCACAGGGTTCTGACAAACCGGAAGCGTGTAAACCATCCCACAGTGTCACGTTTGATTCGAAGAACTAAATTAGAATTTAATCTTCCAAATAAATTATTAATCAGATTAATGTGTTGTGTATATATATTTTTTATTTTTATTTTTTTTTTTAATCAGATTTATCCTGATCATCACACACTAATATCCAGTGTTTAGAAAAATCGATGGCATAACGTCGGGATTATGTTCTATATATGTATATAGGTCTGGAAACGTTTCGTTTCTGAGTTGTAGACCACTGCACACATACTGATCAATACTATTTTGAACATCTAACACATACAATGTATGTGATAGTGCAAATAAACAAAGACGATCCCTCTGACAGGATAACAGGTAAAATAAGTCTGGGCTTTTTGTTGCCACATGCACCACCAACACCTGATAAAATGACACCAAAGAAATATAAAAGCCGTGGGGCTCAGAAGAAAGATATGAGAGTCATGATCAGCAAGAGCTCCTTTGATAGCCAACATAGGAGACCCAGTCGGCATCCTACGAATGTTGGCTCTTTTTATTTCAGGTAATAGAATACAAGAGACCAAACACAGGTAAATAAACATGATCAGTACAAATCAAAGACCATGCAGAGGAAGAAATGAATCAAAAAAAAGAAATTAGACAAGTCATCGAGTGCTATTACAAAAGCAACCCCACAAAAATAAGCTCCTTTATACATAGAGAACATAATCCCGGCGTTATGCCATTCAATTTCCCCAAGTTCTAGGTAAAAAAAGCAACTTGGATTCAATTAATCGTATACAGTGAACAGTTTCCAATAGGTATGCTTCCGGAATTAAATAACCTTAAAAGGGGTTATATACCTTTAAAACAGATAAATACAAACAGGAACCGGAAATAAACAAATCTTTATTAGAAAAATAAAAATGGCCGCCATTAATAAAAGTTTTTTTTTTAATATGCCATTTTCTGATTCGGTTTATTGCACATATTTCAAATGTTGGCTTAATATTATAAAACTACTAGCAAGAATACTCGGCGTTGTCCGGGATAGAATAAGGAACCTTATGCCCTTTTTCGGCCGGGATGTACCCCAGCAGCTATTGTTTAGAAGGAGGTGAAAGTAAAGTCACTTTTATGGAAATAAATTTTGGTAATTTTATAGTCTTTAAACCACCCCTCCAAGGCACTAACCGGGAATAAATGAGGACGCCTGTGTACTTCCGGAATTAAATAACCTTAAAAGCGTTGATATACCTTTAAAACAGATAAATCAAACAGGAACCGGAAATAAACAAATCTTTATTTGAAAAATTAAAATGGCCGCCATTAATAAAACAATTTTATTTTGAATACGAGATTTTCTGATTACGTTTATTGCACATATTTCAAATGTTGGCTTAATATTATGAACCTTCTAGCAATAATACTTGGCGTTGCCCTGGATAGAATAAGGACGCCTGTGTACTCCTGCCTTATGCCATGAACTGCATATTATCATTTCTATTCTTACTTTTTAATTTCTATATTGTTCAACTTATAAATATAATAAAGTAACACGTCATTATTCCTTTTTATGGAGATCAAGCGCGAACGCAGACTTCACGATTCAAGCGCGAACGCAGACTTCACGATTCAAGCGCGAACGCAGACTTCACGATAATGTTACGGCTACTGTAATCAAAATGAAATATACTTAACCAAATAACCTGGGGTAATGTCGTTTCAGAATCTATATGTTTATGGGGTCTATCCCCTAAAAACCTAGGAGTTCGTAAACAAATAAACAAGCAACACACAAACAGAAATTAACACTTTATATATAGAGATTGTAAATAGAAAAACGCGTTTCATAATTCACTATTTAGTAATTATATACTTATAGATTATCGAAAGAAATGAAGTTTTTATTGGTCGAAACCAATGAATTCGATTCTATTTAATGGGATTTTATGAGGAATATATTCTTATGTCTAAAGTAAATTCAGTCCTCTCCCCTACATGGGTGATCCATAGCTTCGATAATAGAAATCATATAATAAAGCTTTTTAGTTAGTACTTTCTGCCACGCATGTTTTCTGACATTTTTTTTTTAGTTTGACTCACTTTCTTTGATTTTAATATTTACTCCTGATCGATATTTCTTTAATGCTCATTCATGGAGGAGGAGGAGGATGGGTTGTCATTCTCATACTCAAATGAGTAATTTTCAATTCATATTGTGGAGCCGTAGCGGATATATGCGCTCTGCTGAGTGCCATTTTAATTGGCTTCTTAATCCCGCCAAATTCCCCATTAAATATCGTTTTTATCTCAAAGGTCAAGTTGTCTGTTTCTGATTTCATCGATTTTGTTCGGCTTCGTCAACGAATTCGTCTCTTCAGAAAGAGATCGATTTATTACAGGAGAAAATGTTCCGAGAAAGCCAGTGAAATTGTCGGCCATGTTTTACTTGTATATTCATCTTTTCATTAATCTTGTTGAAACAAAAGCACAACTGACTGGTACTATAATCTTTGGCAGGGATGGAATTATTTGTAAACTAAATAAGTTATAGATTAGAAAGTATAATGAGTAGGGCAAGACATGTGAGGTGACCAACAGAGGGGAACGTTCGGGTATAAAGTCATGTAGATACTTAATGCTCAATGTTATTTAAATACAGAAGAAAATAAAATACGAAAAACAGATATGAACACAAAACAGTTTTATATTCGAATAAACTTAGAAGCAAGTAAGAAAAATATTCAGTGTTGAATTCCGTGTAAGTGCAGTGCATATCAATATCACTGGCAAGTATGTGTGAAAAGCTTAATGACCGTCAGAAATGTTGATTTTAAGGAGTGAAAAACAGAAAACGATCGATTTCTTTTTTGAAAAGCGACGCCTGGATGGCGGTGAAGTTATGTATTGTGTCGTGTTGAGTGAGTGTTTGAAGTCAATAGTGGCATTGACAGGTTGGTGGGCGAGTAGGTTAGGAGGTGAAAATGTTACGCCAAGCGAGGCGTTTGATATTAGGCGGTCAACATTAGCTGGAATAAGTACATAGAAGATGTTAAGTCTGCTGCAAATAAGGTAGGCTCCCTTTACCGGGCTAGAAAATATCCTACATCTGCCAGTATCCTATATTTCTATAAAGCCACCATTCGATCGTGCTATCTGCAAAGCTTCAGTTCTCGTCGCATCGTTGCAGAGTTGTATCCCTTTGTATGTTTTGTAAGTACTTCTATGGAATGTGCTCTGAATGAACTCACTTCACTTGCCCCCCTCCCCACCAACGAAAATACTCTCGACCCACCCAACCAGCAGCAAAATCCCACCCTTTCACTGTACAGGTTCTTCGATGCATTGACATCTTTTACTTTAATTCCTTTTTTTCTTGGGTCGCTTGCCTTTGGAATTCCCTCTATGCTACCCAACCGTACATCCATGCAGGAGTTTAAATGTAATGTGAACACGCATCTTGCTGCCCCTCACCAAGGTTGTCAACCTCAAAACCTGACTCCTAGCACAGTACCCCCGTACACCCTAGTGGCAATATACCTTGTTTGGGGTGAAAAAATAATAAAATAAATAAGAGATTATCCAACAAATCGACTGACCTCTGAAAAAAAAAAAAAAAAAAAAAAATGGCTTCTTGAACACGTGGTTCATGCTAAAAAGCAAACCACTTGAAATTCTACAAATGTTTTGTCCACTCCAGATAACAGACACCATTTGGGATCTTAAGCGAAGGGATAGTTTGTGTTGCGTTGGAAGAGATTTTTTTTTTAAATCGCTCCAGACAAGGCATGAAGCCACTTGATGTAAGGAGCTAACAAGAACCACTATGGTTATCGCATAGACAGGAGATGCCTATTGGCCTTAGTCTTGAAAAGACCAAGATTAAAGGTAGGAGGGAAACAGTCAGCAGGTAGAGAGTTCCACAAGACTGCGGTTCTTGGAAAGAAGCTACTGGAATAGGAAGCTGTATTACAATGAGGTATCAAAACAGCAAATTGATGGAAACCACTAGACCAACGAGTCAAACAAGCTGGAACAAAAGAAGCAGGGAATAGATCACAATTCTGAAGAACAAATTCAATAGTATTTATAGAAAAAGATTGAGATTAGCAATATCAGGTCTGTGAAAGGGGGTGTGCAGAGAAGAAAGGGTCGGGCCAATTAAATTGCAAATACGTTTTTGCACCTTATGAAGAACCCTCAAATGGGACAGAGATTCACCAGCCCAAATATGACAATAGTACTCCATGATGTTTGTTCTGATAGTTTGGTTTGGTTGTTTTGTTTTACGGCATATCAACCATTTTCGGGTTATTTAATGCCGAATCAGGTCATTTTGGTAAAATTTGGTTGTTTTGTTTTATGGCATATCAACCCTTTTCAGGTTATTTAATGCTGAATCCGGTCATTTTGGTGAAGGTTTTTATGCTTCAACTTCTTTATATGTTCAAGTATTTATTCATGGTGTTTGGTTAAGTGAAAGGGGGGAAGGAGAAAGAGGGGGAAAGAAGAGAGAGAGAGGGGGAGAAGAGGGGAGGGAAATTGTTTTTTTGTTTTGGATTTTGCAGAACATGATTGAGTTTTGCAAAGAAAAATAAAGAACAATAAAACATCAATGTTTGGTGCATTTTGAATCAGGAAGTCAATAACTTCAGAGAGCTTGCTTTGGTAGCGCCAGTAGGTTCTATTTGACCTATAGAGGGGGGCCTTACAGGTACTACCACTCCAGAGTGGACCTGGGAGCAATGGCAACTAAGGGGCAACTCCACATTCCCCACAGCTCCCAAATGGAGGCCTCACTACTGGATGTCTTTTAAGGTCATACCCAGGACCGTTTGTTTGTTGTGATTGCAAATATGTCGTTCGGCAGAGAAACTAAGGATCGTCATATTCAAAATAAAACATCGTTAGTTGTTTTAAAGTGGTTTTACACTCGTTTTAAAGTGGTTTTACACTCGTTTTACACTCGAGTTTTGATTTTGTTTGGAATGAAAATCCTTTTGTTACAGCAGTAACCCTAACCACGTGATTGATACGAAGGCCAGTGTCGAAATTAAACCTGAATTAAGATGAAGAAAACGAACGGATGACCACGACGTGTTCAGTGAACGAATGCACGCACAAACATGTTCACACTACAAATCGTGACAGTCCCAAGAAACCGTCCTCCCAGGCATGACCCTCGAACGCGGAAAGGATAGGTTTATTTTCCGTTACCAGAGGCGAGAATGCCCAATGGACTTCCAGGCTAGTTTTGAAAACGGGTCTTCGGTGTCCTTACCCATTACATGTGTTCGACTCCTTTCGTCCTAACTTCCCCTCCGCTGCTTTAATTCGGACAAAATTCTCAAGATGGACAAGTCTGCCTTCACTTCTGTTTCAGGACGCATTTGTCGAGGAATCAAAACTCGAACGTAGTTTAAATTTCAATGAGAAAACAATTTCTATAAAATTGCACTCTGCGTCCCGCCCTAAAACTCTATTGCATCCGTCATATGCCACTCTCTCACTTAAATATGAACTTCAGAGTATATTAAAAACAACATTTTATAGAAATAATTCCAGGAATTAAATATACTGTAAGCGTGACATATCGACGGACGGACAGACATAGCCTCTCTTAGATATGCGCGGACGCAACTTCCACTCAATAATAAAGACCAATGTGTATTTATTTGTATATAAATAAATACATATCCGTCCTATTACACAAAATTTAGCGATTAAAAAACTGCCAGACGAAAGTGTTTTAGTTGAAGCGAGAAAGCAAATAGCAAGTCAGACCAACCCTCTGCTGTCTTAAATGAATTCAGAAAGAAATCCTTCATTATTTCTATAGTGAAATGTTTTTTTCCACGTTTCTTGTTTTTATACTGATTGAGACGTTTTTTTTCTTTATCTTCTTTAAATCTTTCTAATTTGAAAGGTTTTCTTTCTCATTTCGTTTTTAACACTATTGATTCAGACGTTATTTTATATAAAAATGAATATTAGTGCGAACACTAGCAGAGCATAAATTGTTTCGTCATTTTTGACTCGTCTAAGAAAAATACAAACTTAAGCGTGACAACGAACAGAGCATTTTACATGTTTGGTTACATGTAATACATAGCTAGGTTTTGATTATTTTGGCGATTCGGACTACTATTCTCGTCTTCGTTGTTTATATCCACAACGTTTCGGCCGATGTAACCTCCGACCTTATTCGAGTTCATCTTTTCGATATTGGAAACCACCTTCTAGTCAAATTGAAGAATCTGAACGGACTTTCGAACTTCTACATAAAACATGACCAAAAACTGTATTCCATTGCACGTAAATGTGGACATGCCACCAATTAAACTAAGGTTAAAACAACATCGGAAAGCCGTAATACGTGGAGAGATGGCGGGAAAGTTCTGTATGGCTGACCAAATTGAAGGGAAATGGAAAACCATCTGCGCTTGTGGGACGAAGTAGAAATTATAGACAGAAGAACGGTGTAGGGAAAGAGATTTCAAATAATCACATGTTGAGCGACAATGGTCTGTTATGTAGACTTAGTATGAATTGAATACAATACAGAAACCAATGATTATAAAGTGCAGATAAAAATCACAGTAAAAAGAATTGCAATATGAGTAGCGGTAAAAAGAAGGTATTTTTTTTACTATCTTACCCGGCGCAGTTTACCCCCTAAAAAAAGTATAAATTCTACTTTTTTTGTGCAAATACGTTTAAACAGCATAAAATATATCCGTAAAGAAGGAAATAATTTTTTTTAAATATTTAAGATTTTAGAGTGGGGGATCACTTTCCTTTATAAATTTAACGTAAAATTTGCTGGCCACTTAGCGTAAAACGAGACATGTAACTGACTTGAGTTTTTAAATTTTTGGGGAGGGGGGGGACGTAAAAATTTAGCCAACTTAATTATTTTGGGGGTTAGAGTTAGGGTTAGGTTTAGGGTTTAAGGTTTAGGGTTTAGGGTTTATTAAATAAGTAACCCTTTAAATAATAAATTGGCTAAATTTTTACGTATTTTTATTAAGTAAAAAAAATCTCACAAAATCTAAATGGCCTATGGAATAAATACCTTCCCTCAAAAAAATCGAAATTGGCTAAATTTTTACGTGTTTTTATTACCCCCCCCCCCAAAAAAAAAAAATGTCGATTACATGTCTCGTTTTACGCTAAGTGGCCAGGAAACGGGTGCTCATTTTACGTTAAATTTATAAAGGAAAGTGATCCCCCACTCTAAAATTTTAAATATTTATTTATTTTTTTAAATTCCTTCTGTACGGATATTTTTTAGGCTGTTTAAATGTATTTGCACAAAAAAAAGTAGAATTTGAACTTTTTTAGGGGGTAAACTGTGCCGGGTAAGATAATAAAAAAATACCAAAAAGAAAATAATACTCGTAATAATATTACACGTCTGAACAAGATTAGGTTTAAAGCTCCTAAACTGATTAGCACAATTGTCCACACGGAGACGTGGTTAATAATCAGTTCTAGGCGGCAATCTTCTGGAAGTTGAAGGCTTAATCCTTACTACAAGTGACAATCACAAAGAATAATATTAAACCGGTCATGCCTGACAGAATGAGAACAATCTACCCCTGTGACTTAAAGAATTCAATTCGTGATTTCATACAGGTTCCAGAGTTCGAAAAGTTGCACTTGAAGGTCGTACGTTATATCGGCCGAAACCTTGTGAGTATAACATGAAAGATAGTATTGATTTACTCCTCTCCAGGAGTTAGGCACAAGGCCAGTTTTTATCTTACTCCCACAAGTAAGATGTGACCCAAGGTTGGGTCGGGAAAGATAGCATGAAAGATAGTAGTTCGAAGAACTCGATAATCAATCCACATCTCGAAACTTCCGAAACATTTGGTTTTTAACATTTCTTTCATGAAGCAAATAGAATATCCTACACCCCCCTTTTCCCGTAAGTAAGACATGACTAATCTCCGAAGCAAGACCGTCGGCTAATGCGATGCTTACTTTATATAGTTCTCTATTAAAAGGTCCACATACGACAAAAAAGGGGATGTAGTATAGTCTATTACAATAATTTCAATACGTAATTCGTGTTTACGATGCATTGGTAAGTTTTGTTTGTTTTTTTTTCAAGTTAGAAAATCGAGAGATGACGCAGAAAAAATGTTCAATGTTTTATTTTTCTTCTAAACCCTGCAGCGGATGTTGAGGACAAAAGGAACGAGAACTCGTTTCTAACATCTGCAGGGGGAGAAACGAGCTTTATAGAAGTCATTAGTGTTTGCGGAAATAAATGGTTATAAACTATTCAGAATGAGGCTCTGATGCTTATGCACAATAGACATCCAAAAAAATTTCAGCACTTACGGAGACTCCCGAGTCTTGACGTACATAGCTACCAGAACGCTCGGCGAAGAGGATTTTTTTTTTGTTGAAAACTATTGTGGTAGTTTGGTAGTTTTGTTTTACGGCATATCAACCCTTTTTGGGTTATTTAATGCCGAATCTGGTCATTATAGTCAAAGTTTTTATGCTTCAAGTTCTTTATATCTTCAAATGTTTAATCATCGTTTTTGGTTTGGTAGTTTTGTTTTACGGCATATCAACCCTTTTTGGGTTATTTAATGCCGAATCTGGTCATTATAGTAAAAGTTTTTATGCTTCAAGTTCTTTATATCTTCAAATGTTTAATCATGGTTTTTGGTTTGGTAGTTTTGTTTTACGGCATATCAACCCTTTTTGGGTTATTTAATGCCGAATCTGGTCATTATAGTAAAAGTTTTTATGCTTCAAGTTCTTTATATCTTCAAATGTTTAATCATCGTTTTTGGTTTGGTAGTTTTGTTTTACGGCATATCAACCCTTTTTGGGTTATTTAATGCCGAATCTGGTCATTATAGTAAAAGTTTTTATGCTTCAAGTTCTTTATATCTTCAAATGTTTAATCATCGTTTTTGGTTTGGTAGTTTTGTTTTACGGCATATCAACCCTTTTTGGGTTATTTAATGCCGAATCTGGTCATTATAGTAAAAGTTTTTATGCTTCAAGTTCTTTATATCTTCAAATGTTTAATCATGGTTTTTGGTTTGGTAGTTTTGTTTTACGGCATATCAACCCTTTTTGGGTTATTTAATGCCGAATCTGGTCATTATAGTAAAAGTTTTTATGCTTCAAGTTCTTTATATCTTCAAATGTTTAATCATCGTTTTTGGTTTGGTAGTTTTGTTTTACGGCATATCAACCCTTTTTGGGTTATTTAATGCCGAATCTGGTCATTATAGTAAAAGTTTTTATGCTTCAAGTTCTTTATATCTTCAAATGTTTAATCATCGTTTTTGGTTTGGTAGTTTTGTTTTACGGCATATCAACCCTTTTTGGGTTATTTAATGCCGAATCTGGTCATTATAGTAAAAGTTTTTATACTTCAAGTTCTTTATATCTTCAAACGTTTAATCATGGTTTTTGGTTTGGTAGTTTTGTTTTACGGCATATCAACCCTTTTTGGGTTATTTAATGCCGAATCTGGTCATTATAGTAAAAGTTTTTATGCTTCAAGTTCTTTATATCTTCAAATGTTTAATCATCGTTTTTGGTTTGGTAGTTTTGTTTTACGGCATATCAACCCTTTTTGGGTTATTTAATGCCGAATCTGGTCATTATAGTAAAAGTTTTTATGCTTCAAGTTCTTTATATCTTCAAATGTTTAATCATCGTTTTTGGTTTGGTAGTTTTGTTTTACGGCATATCAACCCTTTTTGGGTTATTTAATGCCGAATCTGGTCATTATAGTAAAAGTTTTTATGCTTCAAGTTCTTTATATCTTCAAATGTTTAATCATCGTTTTTGGTTTGGTAGTTTTGTTTTACGGCATATCAACCCCTTTCGGGCCATCTAATGCCGAATCCGGTCATTATAGTAAAAGATTTATGCTTCAAGTTCTAAAAATAAAATAAAAAAGGGGAGGGAGAAAGGGAGAGGGGCTGTTGTTTTTGTTTTTGGTTTTGTAGAACATAATTAAGTTTTACAAAAAAAAAAAAAAAAAAAAAAAAAACGTCAATGTAGGTGAATTTCGTCTCAGGGAGCCACAGGGCAGCCTGATCTGGTATCACCAGGAAAACTATTGTGGATTTTTTCTTGATTTACAACAAGGGGGTAATATTTTTAATTGTTTTTCAATTTTTTTTTTATTCATTATTATTTTCCACATTTTTGTAGGGGAATGAAGACTGCCGACGGAGCAAGGGAGGCTGATAAATAGTTTTGTTTTTTTTGTTTTAAATTAAAAACAAAAAAAATGTTTTCGTTTTTTTTTCTTGGGGGTGGTGGTGGTGCTGGAGGGGCTGTTGCACGGTCGTCGTAATATTACGTTGGCCATGCATTAGGACAGCAGCAGCTGATCAACCTGCATAAAGGAGGGGGTATTTTTGACACTCATTGATTTTGAGGTTTGCACGGACTCGCTGTTAGTCAAGATGGCGATCCATCAGCAGTAGCCCCGCTCCTAAAATACAACTTTCCCTCGCCATCGTGAGGGCAGTGGCAGCGGCAGCATGGTTGTGTTAGAGCTCCCTGGCTAACAGGACTTTGCTGAAAATCCAGAAGTAGTCAGCATCAGGATCCGTCGCTCTCTGGAAATGCTCTGCTGAACTGGCCCCTGTCCTCTCCAAACTCTACAACAAATGCCTAGCTGAATCTTGCTTCCCCGATAGCTGGAAAATTGCCTCTGTGGTACCAGTCTACAAGAATTCTGGGAATAGAACCGATCCTCAGAACTACTGCTCAACCAGTCTACTGCCGATCTTTTCTAAAATCTTTGAATCCTTAATCAATCTAGCGATAGTACGGCACCTAGTTAATGCTAAACTTCTTTCTGACCGCCAGTATGGATTTAGACAAGCACGATCTACTGCGGACATCCTAACGGTCATCTCTGAACGCATGTATCATACACTCGACAAGGCAGGAGAAGCTAGGGCAGTAGCGCTTGATATATCCAAGGCCTTTGACAAGGTATGGCATAAAGGGCTTCTCCTGAAACTACGCTCATACGGTATTACTGTGAAATTACTTAATATAATTAGATCCTTCCTAACCAAAAGAAAAATCCAGGTTGTCCTCGATGGCCGTTCATCTAAGCAACATGACATAAATGCTGGTGTACCCCAGGGATCTATCCTTGGACCTTTATTGTTCCTGATCTATATAAACGATCTCATTGATGACAGAGTCTGAGATTGGTTTATTTGCTGACGACACTACGCTTTACTCTCGCCATGTTGGCAAAACAGACGCGATCATATCCGAGGCAATGGCTGAATTCTTAGAAAATGACCTCAAAGCTGTAGTGGATTGGGGTCATAAATGGTTGGTAACTTTTAATGCCGCAAAGACAAAGCTCCTTTCCTTCAATAACTACAAGTAACCTCTCCAGCCACCGATTGTCATGGCCAATAACACCCTACCTGAGAGTTCAACATTCAAACTCCTCGGCCTAACCTTCACAAGTAACATGAATTGGAACAAATACATTGAAGACATTGCCAAGGCTGCCGCAAAGAAGGTTGGCTCCCTCTACCATGCTAGTAAACTCCTCACACCTGACATTATCCTGTATCTCTACAAAGCCACCATCCGCCCATGAATGGAGTATTCTTGCCACATCTGGGCTGGTGCATCATCCCTCCCTCCTTGACAAGGTCCAAAAAAGAGTCGCCAACCTAATAGGTCCCTCACTGTCAACCAAGCTCCAGTCCCTGTCCCATCGCCGCAATGTAGCATCTTTGTGCTTGTTTTACAAATACTTCAATTGATTATGCTCCGATGAATTGGCTACTCGTCGTAAGTTCACTAGACCAACTCGACAATCAACTAAATCTCATCAATTCACTGTGGAGGTCCCCAGATGCCGGAGAGCTTTCTACTCAAATAACTTCTTTCCTCGTGCTGCTGGCCTCTGGAACTCCCTCCCTGTCCCCTGTTTCCCCGACAGTACTGACATGCAGAAATTTAAAACTAATGTAAACAGACATCTCGATGTGCAGATCCCAATTTAGGTTGACCCCCCCAACCTTCTCCCTTTTCTTTTTTCTCAGTAGCCCCTTACGTCTACAGTGGCGGCCTGCCTTGTTTGGGGTGAACTTTTAAAAAAGAAAAAAAAAAGAAGCTAATAACCTTTGCTAGATTCCAAACACCAATATATGGGTCACCATGATACACTGCGATGAACCGACCCTTAATAATACAATACGACTGACGATCTTCCAAGACTGCCCGCATCTATTAAAACTATCAGCAGCGACCTCTGATCCTGCCTACAACACTACCATTAACATATACCCCCGCTGCCCTTTCCTAGAGATGTATTTAAATCATCTATATTAGTGTTGTCTACTTGTAGCTACGTTCATTACGTCTTTTTTTTTTTTTAATTTACTTGCTAGCGAGACTCATGGTGAACTAGACAAATTATATCTTGTCTATCGTCATCCGTCCGATGGCACCCGTTACACCCCCGTGGAAAAGTAAATAAATAGAGATTACAATGGCGTAAACAAAACAAAACAAAAAACCTGGTGTTAACCTTTGCGTGTTAGAGTGCAAAATAGTGGTCGGCAATGAACCACAAAGACGAGAAAGAAAAGACAAGAATCAATGAGGAAAAATTAATACACGTGCGACTTGCACGAACACTTATTACGAACTAAATATATTTAGTTCGTAATAAGTTGAATTTCTTTTGGCGCCTAATTTTGGCACTATTTACATGTCACGTGGTAGTTCCTGTAGCGTAGTGATTTCATCACGTGATATTAAGCTTAGAGTTACTGACCTCGTCACTACTCGATCAGGTGGGACTATATTCAGTTGATTAAACTCAACAACTGGTCACTATTTTAATGTTTGTCTGTTTCATGAATCTATTTTTGTTTAATTTCCAAAATTTCGTAATTTATTAAAATAAAAATAATTGTTAAATAATTCAATTATTTTTCGTACCATTTTCTCATTTCCAGATGGTTGAAACCCATAGTCCTGCCATGTATTAAGTAGTAAACAATTCAATTGAATTTTCACTCCCGCCCCAGAAGTAATATTCGAATCTTAGACTTGTGTTGACAAATATTATTGCAAGTTTATGCGAAAGCACAAGTAGTTATTTTATTTAAGATTTTCAACTTATCTTACTTTTCGAAACGGGTTGAAGGAAGGACATGTTTTTGTTATCATCATCAAGCCAATTCCAGAGTAATCGTTAACATGATTAGTTGTATCACGAACAGAAAAGCAAAACATGACGACCAACTAAAAGGAGGACACAGTATTGACACGTATACGTATTGGCCACACAAGGCTGACCCACATACACCTACTAGGAGGAGAGGAAGAGCCTCGGTGTAATCATTGTAATGAAGGACAAACAATAAAACACATATTACTTAAATGCAAAAAATATACACATATACGCAATAAATACTACACAGCAACAAATATTAAAAAACTATTTGAAAATATAACCCCATCTCAAATAGGGTTTCTCAAAGAATCCAACTTATAGAATAAAATTTAATAAAAGAAAAAGTTATATATGTATGTATGTGTGTGTATACGTGCATATGTATATATATATATATATATATATATACATATACATATGTATATGTATATGTACATATATATATATATATACATATATATATATACATATACATATGTATATGTATATGTACATATATATATATACATATATATATATATATATATACATATACATATGTATATGTATATGTACATATATATATATATATATATACATATACATATGTATATGTATATGTACATATATATATATATATGTACATATATATATATATGCAGTATTTACAAAATAACATTAGACAAGAAAAACGCACACAACTTGATTAAGAAAATAATTATCAAGCAAACAATTCAAAAATATCTCTTAAAAGAATGACCCAATCACCAAAAAGCATACCAAAAGCAAACAGTGATTATACATTAAGAACAGTCAAGTCCAGCTCGATAAAAACAACTTCCCAAAGAGGAAACATAGTTAAACCATTTGAACTTTAAAAAGGAAAAAAAAGTTTGACCTGAGATGACCTCATAAGGGTTGAAAGGTCGTTAAAACCCAACAAACAAACAAACAAACAAATTGTATCACGAGTTATCTTCTCTTGTCAAATAATCGTCAAAATTGTCTTACCTTTCAAAAACGACTTTCAACATGAAATTACAATTTGATTAATTTTTTTTATAACAAGAGCTAGTTCATGAAATATCTTTAACTTCTAATAAAATAAAACTATTTTTAAAAAGGAAAATTTGTAGATAAGAACCCTTAGCTAAATCACACCCTCCATCCTAAATATAAAATTCTACATTTTTAAGGCGATTACGTGTGAACACATTGAAAAACTTGGGTGGAAGTAATAGAAAAATAAAACAAAAAAACAGTTATTTTAGAATTTAAACTAGGAGATAAGTTTCGCATATAAATTTAGCATAAAATGATCATCTATTTCCGGCCATTTTCTAACCAGATAGCGTTTAAGGGTATATAACTAGATTTCTTTTTGTTAAGGGAGATACCTTGTGCGTGCGTGTGTGTTTTATATTAAAAAGTTAGAAATAAAAATAAAATAATTACTTTTCATCATTTATTAAAAAAATTTTGTTGACAAAAGATTAAAAAAAGAAACTAGAAAAAACTTTAAAAAGAACATTAAAAAAACATTTTGGAAAATATGTTTCTAGTTAGAGTTCTAAGAGAATAGCTTTAGAAACGTAGATCCCCCCTAACCTAAGTCCGAATGGTAAAGCCTTACAACCCTATCCCATAATCCTACCACTACCCTCCACCCCCAAAAACTGACAACATGGTTACATCTGATTTAACTAAAACGGTTACATGTCGTTCGAACGCTATCTGGTAGGAAAGTGGGTGATCATTTTACGTTGGATTTATATGCGAAACTGATCCCCCAATCTAAATAATTGTTTTTTTCCCCCCAAGTTTTTTTTATGATGTTAACACGTACTCGCCTATAAAAGTAGAAATCATTTTTTTCTTGTGGGGTGGGGGGGGGGCGATTTAGCTGAAAGTTCTCATCTACAATAATACCATTTTTATTTTTATTTTTATTGAAATGCATAGAGATTGTAAGGGTTTATTTGATGACCCACACCATAACATAAATTTGACTATTTACAAAAAAAAATGGTTTTGTCATGACTGGGTTATTGTAAGGAAAAGTGAAACATTCAATAAAACGTTAAAACTACAGGTAAAGTACAGAATAGTTAACAGTTGAGAGCTCGTAAAGAGTAAAAAGTGACTAATTTGAGTTTACTTTCGGCAGCCTAGTAACTCTTGCTTCCCTTATTTTGTCTTTTAGTCCTCACATTCCATAAACGATTTTTCTGAAAAAGGGGGAAGAATTGCTGTGTTTTGGGTCGAAATCTATCCATCTAACACTTATTGTTGACTAGTTTTTTTGTTTTTTTTTACCTTAAAGTAGTATTTTTTAGCTCCTTACATCAAGTGGCCTCATGCCCTGCCTGGAGCGATTTCCATAAAAAACCACACACAAAATAAACAAACAAATAATTTATAGCAAATGCAGAAGAATTTAATTCTCTACCGACCTGTATATTTTCAATGTATGGAAAATACGATTTTAAAAAAAAAAAAATCTCAGAGCTTGTTTTTCGTTAAGCTGACTTATCGACACACGGAAATAAAATGGCGGTTTATATTTTGGAAGTCATCGCTTAATTTCGGTTAACGTTGATTTGGGTAACGATAATGGAAACTTAAGGCACCCTTTATATCTTAAAAAATGTTTTTTATTTTTTAAATAACCTCATTATTTAGAAACCCATTCTTAATGAGAGGGCTTTGTAAACTATTCTGTACCTTCACCAAAACTATAGGGATTAAATTTTAAATAATGTGTTAGTGGTCGATTTAGCAAAATAAAGAAATGAATTTTTTTTTTTCAAACTTATTTTCCAACTTCAAATTTGCAATTTTACAAATGGGCTCTGGTTTGTTCGGGACCCCCAAAACATAACACAGAATCGCTGACGTCACCGGTTTCTGCGTTCTTTCAAAAATCCATACATAACCGTTACTTTATTTGCGTTTTTAAGTCTCCCTAAAATAAAATTATACTCATAGGAAGTTGTTTTAAAGTAAAATAGTTTATTTAAAGATTAAATTATAGAAATGGAAAAGAAACGCATTCTTTATTTTGAGATATAAGTATGAAATGTGATTTTTTCTACGTCGGGGCTATTGTTTACAAAAAATGAGATTATTATGTGAAATGTTAAATATGTATGGATGAGCAAAAGAGAAACTAATTACTTACATTATATTGTAGACAAAATTAACGAATAATTTTTTTTTTACCCTTTTTTAAAGATTGTTTGAGTTGCACATTTTAGACAAATTATTACTTTTTTTTTTACTGAAAAAAAAAATTATATCAAAGATGAAATAATTTCAGACAGAAATGACCAGTCATATGTCCATATGATTGCGACAAGGCGATCCATAATACAGGCCTGGCAAACATGCGACTGGGGTACACGACTGGGAGCGGACATGCGAAGACCAAAATTACTAAATAATAATTACCAGAAAAAGTTGTAAAAAATTACTAAATAATGTCCAGTAATTACCAACTATACATATTAGGATACAGCTTACAACAATAGATTTATTTCCATCAGATCAAATTTAGGAGTGCAAAAATATAAAAACTAAATTCACAAAAAAAAAAAAAAAAAAAAAAAAAAAATCAGTTTATTCACCATGAATTAGACACTTTTGATATTAAAAAATTATGAGTCAATTTGTTTATATTGACTACTTGATTGCAGAAAATATGACATAATATAGTCAGAAAACAAAATCAACACTTTACAAAATCAAATACTTTATGAACAAAATAATGTTCGGAGAAACAATTTTGATAATTCTTACAAAATTTGTTGTTTGTTACATATACAATTTGTTTTTACAGAAGAAGAAAATACTTATTTTTTCACGATACGATAATACAGTCTTAATAATAAAATCAACTTACATACAAGAACATGCAACCAATAAAATATGTAAAAAGGGGGAATGTAAAACATATAACTGATTGGAAAATTAAGCATTAAATAAAATGAGATTCTACTTTTTAGGCGATTACGTGCGAACACCCTGAGAAAACTTAACAGAAAGAAAATAAAAACAATTGATCTAGAATTAAGAGTGAGGGATCAGTTTCGCATATGAATTTTATGTGAAATTATCCCATTTCCGGGCCATTCTAGCATTTTAAGGCAGTGACCAATTTTTTTTTCTATGAGAGATAAATCTTATGTTTTTTTCAGGAGTGGGGGCGAGTAGTGGTTCTACTTTTTTAGGCGATTATCAGTGGTTTTACGACCTAGCCATTTGGATTTAGTGTTATTGGTAATTTTGTTAGTTAACTGCTTAAAAAACTAAAATGGTCCGGAAATAGGGGATCATTTTACGTTCATTTTATATACGAAACTAGTCTCCTTACTAAATTCTTAAATAATGTTTTTTTTTCTTCTCTCTCCGCCAGATTTTACAGGGTCTTCAATAACTACAAGAAACCTCTCCAACCACCGATTGTCATGGCAAATAACACCCTACCTGAGAGTTCATCATTCAAACTCCTCGGCCTAACCTTCACAGGTAACATGAATTGGAACAAATACATTGAAGACATTGCCAAGGCTGCAGCAAAGAAGGTGCGCTCCTCTACTGTGCTAGTAAACTCCTCACACCTGACATTATCCTGTATCTCTACAAAGCCACCATCCGCCCATGCATGGAGTATTGTTGTCACATCTGGGCTGGTGCATCATCTACTAGTCTCTCCCTTCTTGACCAGGTCCAAAAAAGAGTCGCCAACCTAATAGGTCCCTCACTGTCAACCAAGCTCCAGTCCCTGTCCCATCGCCGCAATGTAGCATCTTTGTGCTTGTTTTACAAATACTTCAATGGATTGTGCTCCGGTGAATTAGCTGCTCTGGTGCCCCCTCGACGTAAATACACTAGATCAACTCGACAATCAACTAAATCCCATTCATTCACTGTGGAGGTTCCCAGATGTCGGAGAGCCTTCTACTCAAATAGCTTCTTTCGTCGTGCTGCTGGCCTCTGGAACTCCCTCCCTGCCCCCCGTTTCCCCGACAGTACTGATATGCAGAAATTTAAAATTAATGTAAACAGACATTTCGCTGCGCAGATCCCAATTTAGGTTGACCCCCCCAACCTTCTCCCCTTTTCTTTCTTCTCAGTAGCCGCTTACGTCTACAGTGGCGGCCTGCCTTGTTTGGGATGAACTTCGTTAAAAAAAAAAAAAGAAAAAAAAAAGTAGAATCTCGTTTTTTCCGGATTAAGTAACAGAACAGAGCAGAGCACGAATATCTCCCATTATTAAATAATCAAACAAGAGTTATTGTTGCTAAAATATCCGTAACTAAAAGAGTTTGTTAAAAACTATTTTTTTTTATGTCGGGACAAAAGTACCATTTTGACTAAAAATCAATTTTAGCCAACATTTGTGCGAATACAGAGCGAAATAAACAATAAAATTCAACAGCCTTTATAATACAATTGAGGACCCGTATGCATTTTTTAGAACGGCCGTTGCACGGAAGCTTCCATTCCTAATTTTACTAAGTATGGTTCGTTGGACTTTGTTGTCCAATCTCAAAGTTGCCCTATCTACTTAGTCGGCACTGCAACCACATCTATAATAATTATAAATCACATTATTATTATTAATAATTATTATTATTATTAGGGTATCTTTTACAATAGCCCTCAAACGAAAATGCTAAAAAAACAAATATACAACAAATAAAAGTTACCGTAGCCGATAAAAGGGAATTTCGAACATACCTGTGACATTTATTAATGATTATAATCCGTTAAAAGTGCTATTTTTTATAAATCGATAGTTTTATCGCACGGAAATTGGAATAAAAAAAATGGCGGCTTCTTGTCCAAATTTTGCAGCCTCGTTTTGGTTTCATTCTGTCGGGGTTGTTTTTTTACTGGGACTCATATTCAAAGCGCAATTTTTCATTTATCAGCCAAGCAAAAGAACAAAACAAAACTGCATTTTACGCAAAAGGAATAAAATCATTTTCTTTTTATTTACATGTCATTGTGCTTTTATTTACATATTATTTTCATTCGTCACACCGTAATGTTTTTTTTTCCTGTTTTTCTGTAAAAAATTCCTTACCGTAACCCTCTAACCAAAATGATCGTTAAAATGTTCGTTTCATAAAATTAAATTTCAAAAATGCTAACCAAAAAAAGCAAAAACGCCGCTTTGATTGTGAGTCCCGGTAAAAAAAACACTCTCGTGACAACGAGAAGCCGAAACGAGTATAACTGTTGATGCCATTTTTAATAAGTAAAAAAAAAAAAAAAAAAAAAAAAAAAATTTTTTTTTCATGTCTAATAAAAATCCATTTATCCTACGTAAAAATACAAACAAATGGAATAACTAACTAGGAAAATCTCTAGTCTCGACGTACGTCGCATTTATTTGTTGCATATTCATTTTTTTTTTACCACGTTCTACAACTTTTTTTTGAACCCGACTCGCGAGTTTAAGGGCGATTGTAAAAGATACCCTTATTATATTATTATTATTGTGGCGGGGGGGGGGGGGGTAGAACGTCTTTTCAAGAGGACTCTAACAGAGGCTTTGTAGAGAACAAAACACGCACGATCAGAAAAAATAGCACTTTTCAACTGTTGAGCTGACTTACTTGTCGAATTTCTCACTTACTGTTCATAACCAAGGCGAACGTATGTAAATTGGACATTTAGCAACCGTATTTGGTTTTATTTTGAAGAAATTAAATATTTTTATTTTGATGACTCAATCACATCAAGAGGGTAGCCATTGTTGGACAAAGTATTCGTAATGGGGAAATCTTTTACGACGCTCAGCAGAGTAAAAACGCTAAAAAAACAAATATACAATATATAAAAGTAACTGTAGGCTGTAAAAGTTATTTTCTAACTTGCCTGTGGCATTTGTTTGTACTTTTAGACCGTTACAACCGCTATTTATTAGAAATCAATAGTTTTGTCACCGGAACTTGGGGAAAAAAATGTCCGATTTGGGGGGGGGGGGGGGTTACTAACGAATGCATCTGAATCGGCCATATTGAATTTGTGAAAACGAGTGGGAAAAAAAACAAGAAATTTTTTTTTTTACATCTAATGAAAACCCATTTATAATACGTAAAAATGAAAACAAATTACATAGGTAAGTAGAAAAATATCTATTCTCGTCGTAGGTCAACTTCACTTGTTGCAAATTTATGTTTTTAAACCCTTTCTCGTTCTTTTTTTGGACCCCGTTCGCGACTCTGCTGAGCGTCGTAAAAGAAACCCCGTAATGGTTCTTATTTTTTTTCGTCCAATTTTGATTGTGAACAAATCAGAATGGCTTCGTGTGTTAGGGTCCAAATAAGGTTTAAGTTTCGTTTGCTAGGACAATATGACTCCCAGCGGATATGCAATCCCGAAAACGTCGGTTTACGGTAAATTGATGTAATCTAACTCGATGTGGTATCGCGGAAAGCCAAAGTGGAATTGCGTTCTCCTTCATATAAGTATATTTTAATGCGAGGTGCATGTTAGTAAGGAAAAGAATGTATTTGCCTCCGTATGATTATTGAAAAGGCAAAATGTGTCGCATACATATCGAAAGTAGACTGAAGGTTTCATGGGTTCAGATTATAATTCTTTCTCGTAGAAACCCACACAAATATTCGTCATAGTTGGCCCCAGGACTGAGCCCATGGATATACCGTTATTTTCCCATACATGACATCGTTAAAACTGAATTCAACGGACGTAGTGGCAAATTTTATCAACTTAACGAACATGCTTTCAGAGAATGGAAGGGGCGATAACTGGCTACGATAAAAAAACTCAACAACGATGTCTATTGTTTCCCAAAATAAGGACAAGTATATAAGTTGCTAATACAGTAGGAACACATAACTTTATTAGTAACCTTAGACTTTTGAATATAATTTGTAAAATAAAATTAATCTTTGGTGCTTCTGCTGTTTAGTCCCGACATGTTAGACCTTTCTTAAAAAGAAAATGGCTAAAGAAATGTATAAACTTTGTTATGTACTTAGCTTAAAAGACTGTACACCAAAATTACGCAAATTCATCCAGTATTTATTAAATCAAAAATAAAAAACAATTTGATCATTCGGTAGCCATTTTTATTAAACCAGTAAACAAAATCTGAGTTATCTCCCTTGTCTATTTCATAAGTGAAAATGTCTAACGAAACTTAAGATGTTTTTTTTCTTTTAATTTAATAAATACTGGATGAATTTGCGTAATTGTTTCTGTACAATCTTATTTCCAGCTAACACGTAAGTACATAAAGTTTATACATTTCTTTAAATATTTCAATGTCGTTGTTAAACAGCAGAAGCACCGAATCTTTTACTGGCTGTAAGATACTAAAATCCATTTTGCAACATTGTGTTGAGAGAGAATGCGCCTTAATTGGATGTCCGCCTTGTAAGTTTTGGGTAATCCAGATAAACGTGGTCGGATATAGAATATAGATAATGTATTTCCTGTCCATACGAGGTGAAATGGTAAAATTTCAAAACCAATGTTTAAATTGAACGAACGAAATGTAATTTTAACAAATGTTAGATTTTTCTTATCGCGACGTAAATGGGGGGGGGGGCGAGGGGGGGTGATGGGGCGCTTTTAGCAACTTATGGCTTCAAACAGAACTCAATGTGAAGGGGGGGTAAAGACAAAACTCTTACCTTTTGTAGAAGTTTCTTCATGGCTTCCCGATGTTGAAGTAAGTTGCTACGAATTGCCTCGTTGCTTACAAGCAACGTCTTTTGTTTTTGTAAATTTAACAGTCACTTTGACTAACTGCGACCTTCCGTGTTATCAAAAAAAAAAAACCCCGTGGTTCGATGCATTTTATATTAAAAAAGGCTTCACCTATGTAAATTAGTGATCTCTGTCGGCAACATTTGCATAAACTCAGCCGGCAAAGCAGCTACAGATTTCTTATATGTTGCCTTGACCGACCACCACTCAGAATTCCATCCTCCCTCCTCCAATCCACGTAGAGTTCTGAAAATAGAATTACTACAAATATATTAATATAATTTAAACCCTGTTACGTTAAGATAGACTTCCAAATGTTCTCCGTTACTAATCACAGAGACTACGTTTTACCTTGTAAGAGTTACTTCCCTTGATTAAATAAGTAGAGTTATCTCCCTTACACGCGTTTTTATAATAATTTCCGATTTTTCCTTTATTATCGACGAGGTGTATCGACCCGACGTTGCCCAGAAGTCTTTTTAATTTTTTTTTTACTTAAAGAATTTTCTTTTAACTATGCTCTTCTTTTTTTAAAAACCTATATAAGCTATGAAAATATATTCATGGCTCACGCGTTTCATCCCCGGGGGAATCTTGCAGACTAAAATGCCCGTGTAGCTTAATTGCCATAAATATATTTTCATAGCTTACTACCTAGCTCTACTTACGTATCGAGCACTGTTGAAGTAAATACTGAAAATTGATACATAAAAAATTATATCTTATAAAATTTTATGTGGATACATGAAATACTAATATATATATATATATATATATATATATATATATATATATATATATATAAAGCACGACCCGTGTCTCGACGTATCACGGGGGAAATATTGCACACAGCAAGAACAATTCGGCAACGAAAAATTAGTACAGTTCAGGAGGGGGAGCTAAACTTCCTCCCCTTTAGATTTAATAGGGATGAGCTCCCCCCATGTTAAAATTGACATTTAAAAAAAAAAAGTATTTCCTCTGTTGTTTAGAAGCAACTACAATCGACTTTTCTCTTTTATTTCTGGGGTGGGTTTAGGTTCTTTCACCTCTAGTTTTGAATAGGGGTTGAGACCCCCTCCCCATTTTTTAAAATAAGTATTTACGCACTCAGTAAAAGTGCGGAATAGTTAACAGTTGATAAATTGTAAAAGAAAACAACAAAAAAGACAAACAAAAACAACAACAAATGACTTATATCAAAGGTTGTAGAATTTAATTACCACCGATCTGTACACTTATAACGTCTGAAACTGTGTTTATGTTTTGTATGTTTTTTTTTTTACACACAGTAGAAAAACAAATGGCTGCTTTTCGCTAAACTATGGAGGTAGCTTAATATCTGAAAATTTGTAAAAGGAATGACTTATCCTTCCACTAACCCTAAGTCCGAGTTGCAAGACCCCCGAACTTAGGGTTAGTGGTAGTCATTTTTTGTTTTCAACTGTAATTGTAAGCTTATTTTTTAATTCTCGATTCCGCCTTTAGTTTAAAACAGTGGCTAATCTTCCCCTAATAATTTTAAATCGATATTTTTTGAATAAGTAATTAATATGTTGGTTAAAATCAAACGTCGTTGAATTTAATTATCTTCTCACCTGTATACTTATCACGTGATGAAACTGTGTTTAAGTTTTGTATATTTTTTTACACAGTAGCAAAAACAAATGGCTGCTTTTAACAAAACATATCCTAACCCTAAGTACGAGTTGTTAGACAGCAAGAACTTAGAGTAGTGGGAGTGATTCTTTTTTTTACGATTGTAATTTGACATTTTTTATTAGCAATAATTAAATCATTTTTTTTGTAATTGATAATTTTTGTTACAAATAATCTATTCATTTGTTCATACTTATCAGTTGTCATTTTAGTAACTTCAATAGATAATGGGGGAGGGTTTTGGAATTTTAGTTGTAATTTTAGTAACCTCAATAGATAATGGGGAAGGGTTTTGGAATTTTAGTTGGCATTTTAGTAACTTCAATAGAAAGTATGTAATTTGGGTATTTTAGTTGTCATTTTAGTAACTTCGATAGAAAGTATGTAATTTGGGTACTTTAGTTGTCCTTTAGTAACTTCAAAAGAAAGTATGTGATTTCAGTATTTTAGTTGTCATTTTAGTAACTTCAATAGAAAGTATGTAATTTAGGTATTTTAGTTGTAATTTTAGTAACTCAAATAGAAATTATGTAATTTGGGTATTTTAGTTGTCATTAATTTCAATAGAAAGTATGTAATTTGGGTATTTTAGCTGTCATTTTAGTAACTTCAATAGAAAGTATGTAATTTGGGTATTTTAGTTGTCATTTTAGTAACTCCAAGAGAAAGTATGTAATTTGGGTATTTTAGTTGTAATTTTAGTAATTCAAATATAAAGTATGTAATTTTGGTATTTTAGTTGTCATTTTAGTAACTTCAATAGAAAGTATGCAATTTTGGTATTTAAGTTGTCATTTTCGTGATTCGAAAAGAAAGTATGTAGTTTGGGTATTTTAGTTGTCATTTTAGCAACTTAAATAGAAATTATGTAATTTGGGTATTTTAGTTGTCATTTTATTAACTTCAATAGAAAGTATGTAATTTTGGTATTTTAGTTGTCATTTTCGTGATTCGAAAAGAAAGTATGTAATTTAGGTATTTTAGTCATCATATTAGTAACTTAAATAGAAATTATGTAATTTGGGTATTTTAGTTGTCATTTTATTAACTTCAATAGAAAGTATGTAATTTAGGTATTTTAGCTGTCATTTTAGTTACTTCAATAGAAAGTATGTAATTGTGGTATTTTAGTTGTCATTTTAGTAACTTCAATAGAAAGTATGTAATTTTGGTATTTTAGTTGTCATATTAGTAACTTAAATAGAAATTATGTAATTTGGGTATTTTAGTTGTCATTTAAGTAACTTCAATAGAAAGTATGTAATTTGGGTATTTTAGTTGTCATTTTAATAACTCCAAGAGAAAGTATGTAATTGTGGTATTTTAGCTGTCATTTTAGTAACTTAAATAGAAATTATGTAATTTGGGTATTTTAGTTGTCATTTAAGTAACTTCAATAGAAAGTATGTAATTTGGGTATTTTAGTTGTCATTTTAGTAACTCCAAGAGAAAGTATGTAATTTGGGTATTTTGATTGTCATTTTCGTGATTCGAAAAGAAAGTATGTAATTTGGGTATTTTAGTTGTCATTTTAGTTTAAAGGAATGCAGTAATTCAGCAATGGTCAAGTACCAGATCATGGGGTTTCATGATTTATTTTGTCAATTACTTACAGTGTAGTTTACTTATCTTCTGTAACCCAAAGTGTTATTTAAACGTTTTAGTTTTTCTTAGAGTAGTTGGCCTCCCAAAGCTGTAAACATATGATTAATCTGTTTTCCAACCATGGTATTACCGAAATAGTTGGGTAGATTCCTTAAAAACACTTGTCTACCCTACTATTTCACCAATAGCTGCAACTGGGGAAGAAGAAATACCATTCGTCGTCATTCGAACACGACACGTACTGCTTACAGGGCTTGTTGCACTTTGCTATATTTTGCCAATAAATTTTATTTGTTTAGTCGATTCCAGATGCATCGACGGTATCACGTACACCTTTTTGTCATACATTGAATGACAATATCTAACATTGGTGAGTCCTAGATCATATTCAATTTAAGCAGTCTTAAGTTGAAAATAAAATGTTTATTAATAAATATCGTGGCAATTTATGGAATCAGCTATGCCGGGTTCAAATCCCATCAAATAGTATGACCATTTCTATACTAACACTGCGGCGAAATATATCAAATTATACACCGCAAACATGGGTAAAATAGCTGATTGTATTCAACTACGTGTATACATTGAATCGTTTAGAATAGGATTTTGATATATTTTCTGCTCCTTCATGTGTTTTTCATGATTCAAAGTTCATGCTGTACAATGAACTTCACCTCATTACTTGGACTTTCATTCTCAACAGACTTATCCCCCTTTTCATCAAAGCTAACAGTTATGTGTATGCGTGTGTGCGTACATGTGGGTGTGTTTACGAATGTATGTAGTATGCTACCTCACATACTCTATAAATGAAGTTTAAACCGTTACACACACTCGTGAATTTCCATTATTTTAGTCTTAAGTGAGAGAAATGCCATTCTTTAAAGAGATACAAAGATGAGCTGAAAACAGAAATAATCAAAATTTGTCCCCGTTAAAGATGATCTAACGAAGCCCCTTTCCCCTGTTATCGGGAGTATATTGAAAGCCATGAATAGCTTCAAAAAGATCGACCATCTATTCATTCGTTTCGTAACTGCAACACTTACCTGGTGCGCCATGATTGTGTCATTTCTGCAACGCTTTATAAATAACGCCAGAGACGGTTCAATTTGTTTGTGTGTTCGGATCGTTGGAAATCGATAAAACCCGTGGATGTGTCCAATGATAGTTATTGTGACCATAAAGCCATCAGCGGACATTGCGGAACGAAAGGAACGTGCTTGTTTGACACAGCCGCAGGACATGAACAAGACATGTGGAAACTTTAAATCGATGGATAAAACTGGTTTAACTTTGAGGAAGATAACAGACAGATATTCTTCAAATGCGCACGTCTAATTGTTATATGTGGAATGTCGGGTATGTGAACTAGTTTAAAATTATTTGTTAGTTTACGTGTGAAGTTACATGGATAAGCTGTCTGGTGGGGTTGAAAAGGTTGGATCAGCTAAACGCGGACAATGGAAGAATGAAATGAGTAACCGGTTGCAGAATACCGTCAGTAGGAAAGGGAGAAAGGAATTGCTAAGTTATCAGTGAACGTTGAGGTAGCAGTTATAAAGACCTATGAAAATGTGCTCTTTAATAATATGAACAGGTACCCCACACGCTTCTTGGTGACGGCATCAAATATAACATATAGGTCGCAGTGCCATGTAAAACAGATACCTCACTCTGATCCGGCGTTACTGAACAACTTCTAACATAGGTGGTCCACTCGTGTTTCTATCTCGGTACTCACACGTCTGGTCCTCGGCGCAGGAATCCTTCTAGACTGTGAACACCCTCTTCGGCTCGTGATGTCGTAGCGGCAGAAAAAGAAAGATGGGTCGAAACTCCTCTCGGTCGGATGATGATGATAGCTTGATTCTGTGAAGGCAAAGTTACACAAGCAGAGCAAACAGACAACAGGAATAATTCAACAAACTCAGCGGTTTCCTTTTGTATCCAATTAATTATTAAAAACAATCAAAAGGAAGGATTAATTTTACACTTGAATTTTTAGAGTCTCTTATTTTGATAAATTGTCTTGGTTTACTAAACTAGTCGTCGTTTCTGTGCGTGAATCTCTATTTACGATTTCCAAGTTGTTAATTAAGTTGTA
The DNA here is from genome assembly GCA_963556195.1 of Sepiola atlantica. Taxonomy (NCBI): domain Eukaryota; kingdom Metazoa; phylum Mollusca; class Cephalopoda; order Sepiida; family Sepiolidae; genus Sepiola; species Sepiola atlantica. The sequence goes on along the minus strand of OY744521.1, from coordinate 8,821,398 downwards.
ACTTGTCTACTGAACGGTGGGGGGGGATTACTCGCCACTGGCCGGCGAACGTCGACACGTCTCACCCGGCCAAGAGCGTGGGTCTAACTGACTCGTGACTGATCTCGTTCACCCAACAAAAACGAAAAACGTACAACTCATACCCTTTCTTTCTCAGCCCCCCTCTTCTCTAATCCCTCTCCCTCTCCCACCCATTTCTCCATTTGGGCTGTTTTCTTTCCTGTTATCGTAAAAGACTTATTCTCCTTCTCTCTCTACCATGGGGGGGGGGGAGGGGGAGTGACCAAAAGACTCTTGACCAAAATTGTACAGCCATTATCAATATTCCAGCTCTCTGGCCAATGTTCTCCCATTGTGCATGGATAATTATAATTGACAGCTTACACGCTTGTTCCAGCCAGCCCGGCGCCACTTCCAGAGGATCGCCCAGCGCTGATAATATGTACTAGTTCTTAGATCTCCACTTGTTTCTACGTAGGGCCCTCACCAAGATGCACTCTAGTGCACCCTAAAGTGCAGACTGCGTCGGCTACAATCACTGTTTCACAATAAGAATAAATAATGACTAAAGATGCGAGAGTTTCGGGCTGAAATTGAAACTTGGTCCTTTTTTTCCGACGGTATGCAGCACAGGGACGAAATTACGACGACTTATTGAACCTAGTCTGATTCTACGAGGCAAAAAATTACGACGACTTATTGAACCTAGTCTGATTCTGCGAGACAAAAATTACAACGACTTATTGAACCTAGTCTGATTCTACGAGGCAAAAAATTACGACGACCTATTGAATCTAGTCTGATTCTACGAGGCAAAAAATTACGACGACTTATTGAATCTAGTCTGATTCTGCGACATCTCTGATATCATAGCTAAAACTATAATTCGGCTCAGGGAAGAAATTACGCTGTAAGGAAAGTGGGCTCCCTCTACTGAGCTCTACTGAACTAGTATTTACTTCCCTCCCACTTCCGGAAGATGTGACACAAAGTCGGAAGGTGGGTTGAAGGAAAAGCCAGTGCCGAAGAAGCGGAGCACTCTTGCTCTAAAAAAATGCCTGGACAGTCTCGTCGGCATTCCGCGGTAGGAGCGCCTCAGGCGATTAGTAATAAACTAATCTCTTCTCCAAGAAACAAGGTAAAGCCTGGGAGGGATGCCTTCCTAGAGCTGAACAGAACCATACCCCAGTTCGACAAAAAAAGGCCACCTAGCTCAAATGGACTAAAATCTGTCGGTCTGATTGTCAATGACGTATCCTCGACGCGGTATGAAAGATAACACAACCTTAAGATCAAAGAACCCCGGCTGAGACCTCTCAAACCTGACAGTATTCTATATCTCTACAAAGCCACCATCCGCCCATGCATGAAGTATTGTTGTCACATCTGGGCTGGTGCACTATCCACTAGTCTCCCTCTCTTAGACAAAGTCCCTAAACGAGTCGCTAATCTGATAGGTCCCTCACTATCCACCAAGCTCCACCCTGTCTCCTCACCGCAATGTTGCATCCCTGTGCTTGTCTTATAAGTAGTTCAATGGAAAGTGCACCGATGAACTGGCTGCTCTGGTGCTCCCCCCCCCCTCGACGTAAATATACTCGACCAATCCAACAATCAGCTAAATCACATCCATTCACTGTGGAGGTCCTCAGATGCCGGAGGGCTTTATCCTCTAATCGCTTCTTTCCTCGAGTTGCTAGCCTTTGGAACTTCCTCCCTACTCCATTTTTCTCTGACTCTACCATGCATAAATTTAAATGTAATGTGAACAAATATCTAGCTTCACAATTTATTACTTAGGATGCTCCCCATAATTTCTGGCCCCTAATTAACAGTAACCCCTTACGTCCTTGTGGCAATGTTGTCTTGAGTTATATATATATATATATATATATATATATATATATATATATATATATATACACACACAAATACATGCCATTAAAAAACACCCCAAAGAATTATATATGAATTAAACATGTACACTTAAATATCAAATAAACATAAAAACAAAATAAAATAAAAAAAACAGCCACCAATCAATTAAAAATAACCCTAACCCCACGTTTCACGCTTTAGTATGTGTTACCGTACTATGTGTTACCGTACTATGTGTTACCGTAGTATGTGTTACCGTACTATGTGTTACCGTACTATGTGTTACCGTAGTATGTGTTACCGTAGTATGCGTTACCGTACTATGTGTTACCGTAGTATCTGTTACTGTACTATGTGTTACCGTAGTATGTGTTACCGTAGTATGTGCGAAAAAAGCTTAGTAGCAATCTCTATTTACTTGCCTCCTCACGAAGGTAGAGTTAGACGTACGGTCGGTTTTTAAAGTCGGGAAAATCCAGTATCCCCAAAAGGGGCATTCTGGATTAAAACACAAATAAAAATTGCCTCATTCTACAAGAATTGCGCATTTAAGGACCAAACACATGAAGTGTAGCGTCAGAACAGATATTACACTTTGATCTTAGCCAAAATCCCAAATTATATTATTGTGAGAAGGTGTGACCAAAAGGCAGAAAGGATACTTAAGTGTTGTTTGAAGAGAGGCGCGTGGGTCGATGACGTTTGGAATTGAAGGGAAGTTCGTGCCGAGCGAGGTGTTTGAAGTCCGGTGTTGTCGAAATCGTATTGGTTGAATTTTAGAATTTTTCTCGCATTTTATAATCGTGACGAATCTCAGAGCTCGTCATACACACTATTGTATTTAAGCTGAAACACTTGATTGGATTAAAATGAAGCATTTTTGTATTTATTGATTTTACTGGAAATGCTGCGTCGAGCAACCTGCGTACGAACCATTTTAAAGCACTTTTTATTTGGATGTTGCACCTGGTTTTTGTACATCAATACGGACTCCAAGGGAAAGGGAACAAAATACATATTGCTACCGCTTGACTAGCGTGCAAGCAAATGATTGTTGAACGTAGCTACTCACAGTTATACAAGCGCCGAGGATCAACAAGATACGATCTAATGGCATTTCTAAACGTTTTCCTATTCGTGCATCCAATTTTCATTTCAATTCAGCGGTTGTGCTGAAAAGACGGCCAATAGAAAGAGAGAGAGAGAAAAAGAGAGGGAGAGAGAGAAAGAGAGGGAGAGAGAGAAAGAGAGGGAGAGAGAGAAAGAGAGAGGGAGAGAGAGAATGAGAGAGGGAGAGAAAGAGAGAGAGAGAGGGAGGGGGATAATTTCAGGTCAATAAGTCATTTATGAAATTCGGCTGATTTCGTCGATTGAAGAGTCGCAACAGATAAGCAGCCTGCCATTTCAAGAGGCCAACCAAAATAGTGCCACGGGGTAGAGTTAGGGTTAGGGCTATTATTGTAAGTTAAGTAAATAAGCTACTCCAGGACACGATCGTAAGTTTATTAAACTAGAATTATGGGCCCTATGGGGACAAATCTTAGCATATATTAAATAATAAATTGTTTTGAACGCCAATACGTAGTTAAAGCAAAATAAGTTGTTTTCGACTATTCAAATATTTTCTAATGCTATTGATAATGTTTACCCATTCATTTATTTTTTATTATCAATTAAGTTTAATTCGTGTTTTGAAACATGACGTAAGTCATACATCTCTGACATACGCGAAAGCTATAATTATTTTGTCATGGCAATGTTTTAAGCACAATTCATATGAAAGTCTAAATAGCTCAGTTGGTAGAATGTCAGACTTAAATCTCAAGGTTTCCGTTTCGATCCCTGGTCATGGCATCCGCTTTATTTGTTGGGATTTTAATATTTATTATTAATGCAATATTTTCTATTTCTAAAATCTCTTATGTAAGAGACATGTTTGTTGGGGAGATAAACACGAGGCAATAAATACTAAAACTTATTTATCAAATACTTCGTATAATATACATATATATAAAATATGTATTTAACTTGTCCGATTTTCTACTTAGACCCATATAGTAATACATCTGACAGACCGATGATTGATTCTAATTAGCCAATGTTTGTGTTTCAATGCTGTACTTTGTTATTTGACATAAAAATTGGCTTCGTTTCGGTTTCTTTAGAAAATTATTTATTCCAGCCCGGAACATTTATAAAATGGTACATCCTTCAGTAAGGCTTGAAAAACAAAATTCAGTTTACGTCATTCGTAACAAAAACACATTTTCACCATTTCAGCTTACGTCATTAATAAAAACACATTTCACCATTTTTCTTATCTATTCTCACTATCAAATAAACAATTACATTTCTTCTTACATAACAATCAGTATATACATTTCTTAAAATTACTCGATTCTCGAACAGGTAGGTACACATTACGTATGTTCTATGAAGAACAACGCATAACTTTGATTTTAAGAAATTCTTCTTTAAAACATTTCAGGTCGCCAATAATAATACTTTGCTTATTACGTTTCTGAGAGAGAAAACGCACACAAGACAATTTTACATGAATGCTTGAACCTAGATTCCAAGTGACGTATTATTATTATTATTATTATTATTATTATTATTATTATTATTATTATTTGTACTCACTAGGAGTCCTCACCGACAACAGCCAGCAGTATTTACTGGAATCTGAGTGACAACAAGCCTCTCCAGATTTCCAGTATTCTTCATCTCTTTTCGATAACGATGCGGTATCGTAACAGCTTCTTACCATTGATTTATCGCTGGTAAGGACCATTGGTCGTCTCTGGGATTTGGGTGGCAATAAGTCTCCCCAAGGTTCCAGCATTATCCGCACTTTTCCAGTGGAGGTCTGGTTTGTGCTGTCCCTCCTCGGTCTTCTCATCCTCCTCGACCATCTATAAATATTTTGTCTGGTTTCAGCCTAGGCCGACACCATTTAAAATTTTTTTGAAATTCATTTCTTTCTTTTTAAATTTTTAATTAATTAAAAAAAAAATTTTTTTAATTAAAATTTTTTTTTTGTGGGGTGGGGAGAGAAGAGTTATTATTATTATTATTATTATTATTATTATTATTATTATTATTATTATTATTATTATTATTATTATTATAATATCTGCATTGCTCGATTTCTTATCTATTTCCATTTTTGGAATCGAGTGATTTAGTTGTAACCTGAACGATTGTAAGCAGTTAGATTTTCCGACTAAATATTTTAGATTAAAAAAATAAACAAAATGATTAGGAAAGAAAGTAACTCTGTTTTTCGATCAAAGAATTACTTCCCCTGTATCTATATTCATACAATTGTGTGACCACTTTTCATGTATGTGTGTTTCTAGCCTACATGTGACTAACAATTTATTTATATTTTATTTATTTTTCTTCAATTATTTATTAAAATAAAGACGGAAACAGCGCAAAATAAAACGACATTTTATGAATCCTATTTTTAAAATGAAATAATTTACGATAAAAGATTTTATAGCCGCCAATTAAAAAAAATCGACATGAAAACAACATTAACTGATAATTATATAAAATTCGGTTCTATTAATAAATTAGCGAACAAACTATACAATAATAAGTAAATTACATTTTCAAATTCCTATTAAAAAATAATTATTTGGTAAAAAGACCCCAAGTACACGCAAAGTAAATATTTGTTTTGTTTATTATCTATGTACGTTTACGTTTCCTCCTTTATAATCGGGACTCATCAGCATAGAGATATGACAATTCACTACCGGTCATGCGATTCGAAACCCCGGATTCCTAGTATTTTTGCAACTTAAATCCCGACGCCCTGCCCCACTCGGCCAATGCTAAACAGCGAATAAACAGTGATAATTTTAACACTTTATCTGGCGGTTTGACATTATAAGAGCGTTCTACTTAATGAAATGGATGATGCAAGGAAGGGAAACCTATATATATATATATATATATACCGTATGTACAACAAAAAGTTGTTTGAGCATAATTTTAAAGATAAAACCATATATGCTCAACTGCAGCATTCGGAAGGAGAATATAGTCTTGCTGTCGAAGTCACAGTGGTTGGTGCTACACAGCTAACAATATACTCCGAAGTAAACAGTTACACGCTACATATGCATATACGACAGTGTTTATTTCTGTCTGAAATAATTTCATCTTTGATCAAGTAAATGTTCGCTATTTAAATGGTAAGGAACAAAGGATTAATTAAGATTAACATTAAAGAATTGAAGCCCAAATCTGTCTTGGTAAGTTAATCTTAAATAAAAAACAAACACTTTCTTTCTTTCTTGTGTTTAATGAAAAAGTAAAATATGTTTGGGGTTAGCCAAAAGACCATGATAAACACGTTGAATACAAGTCACATTCTGAATACTTTTAAAAAGAAAAGAAATACATACATACATAGGTATATATATATACATACATACATACATAGGTATATATATATACATACATACATACATAGGTATATATATATACATACATACATACATAGGTATATATATATATATACATACATACATACATAGGTATATATATATATATACATACATACATACATAGGTATATATATATATATACATACATACATACATAGGTATATATATATATATACATACATACATACATAGGTATATATATATATATACATACATACATACATAGGTATATATATATATATACATACATACATACATAGGTATATATATATATATACATACATACATACATAGGTATATATATATATATACATACATACATACATAGGTATATATATATATATACATACATACATACATAGGTATATATATATATATACATACATACATACATAGGTATATATATATATATACATACATACATACATAGGTATATATATATATATACATACATACATACATAGGTATATATATATATATACATACATACATACATAGGTATATATATATATATACATACATACATAGGTATATATATATATATACATACATACATAGGTATATATATATATATACATACATACATACATAGGTATATATATATATATACATACATACATACATAGGTATATATATATATATACATACATACATACATAGGTATATATATATATATACATACATACATACATAGGTATATATATATATATACATACATACATACATAGGTATATATATATATATACATACATACATACATAGGTATATATATATATATACATACATACATACATAGGTATATATATATATATACATACATACATACATAGGTATATATATATATATACATACATACATACATAGGTATATATATATATATACATACATACATACATAGGTATATATATATATATACATACATACATACATAGGTATATATATATATATACATACATACATACATAGGTATATATATATATATACATACATACATACATAGGTATATATATATATATACATACATACATACATAGGTATATATATATATATACATACATACATACATAGGTATATATATATACTATACATACATAGTTACATACAACATAGGTATATATATATATACATACATACATAACATACATAGGTATATATATATACATACATACATACATACATAGGTATATATATATACATACATACATACATACATAGGTATAT
>OY744521.1:8719630-8812130 GCA_963556195.1 Sepiola atlantica | reverse complement strand
TCAGATAGTAAAACTATAACTGATAAACTCAAGATTAGTGATAGAGTAGGTAAACTAAAAACAAAAGAAGCATATATACTATTAAAAGACCACAAAACTAATTTCCACACTAAACCTCAAACCAGGCTTATTAATCCTACCCGACAAGAGATAGGCAAAATCAGTAAAAACATCTTAGAAAAAATAAATAAGCCAATTAAAAACACCTACAACTTAAACCAGTGGATCAATACCGCAGAAACCATAAGCTGGTTCAATAGAATTAGAAATAAAGATAAATGCTCTTTCATACAATTCGATATAGCTAATTACTACCCCTCAATAACCAAAGCACTCTTCGAAAATGTCATAGAATTCGCCACTCTCCTCTCTAATATCTCGGAAGACGAAATAAACATAATCAAAAAATGTCGAACCACAGTACTAATAAATAACAAAGAACAATGGACAAAGAAAGACCATTTCTCTTCATTCGATGTATCTATGGGCTCTCTTGACTCTGCCGAGGTAACAGACTTGGTTGGCCTGTACTTACTATACAACCTAACAAAAGATCTTGAAGTCGATTCAATCGGCCTCTACAGAGATGATGGCCTAATGTACGTGGAAAACACAAACGGACAAAAATGTGAACAAACCAAAAAAATAATATCCAAAGAAATGAAACGAATAGGCCTAAAGGCTGAAATAACATCAAATGTTAAACAGGTCAATTTCCTCGATATTACCTTCAACCTCAATAGAGATACTTATGAGCCCTATGCTAAAGATAATTCCTACCCCCTTTATGTCAACCCACTATCTAACCACCCTAGATCTGTAAGTAAACAGATCCCAGAATCAATTAGTAGAAGGATTAGCAACAACTCCTCCAATATAGATATCTTCAATAAACATAAGAACTTTTATAATAAAGCACTAAAGGAGAGTGGATACAAAAATACCAAAATAGAGTATATTCCAACTACACAAAATAACCCTAATAGGAACAAAAATAGAAATAGGAAAATTATCTGGTATACACCTCCATTTAACAACTCAACTAAAACCAAAATAGGGAATAAATTCCTGAACTTAACACTCATTTCCCCAATAACAGCATACTCCATAAAATTTTCAATAAGAATACACTAAAACTCAGCTATTGTTGTGGTGACAACTTAGAAAAAATCATAAAAAAGCACAACATGAAAATACTAAACACCCCAGTAACCTCAAATTCTAAAAGAACATGCAACTGTAATAACAAATCAAACTGCCCCCTAAATCAAATGTGCCTATCAACCCAAGTGGTCTATGAGGCATCTATCTCCTCAACTGAAAACCCATCCCAGACTAACTATTATATTGGTCTGGCAGGCAACAACTTCAAGGAAAGATTCTACAACCATAAACTCTCCTTCAACAACCCAGACCATCCTGGCCAAACCGGACTTTCACTACACTACCACAAAATAAAAACCAAAAAAGAAACTCCCATAATAAAGTGGAAAATCTTGAAAAAATCCAGCACCTGCAAATCAATAAACTCTCCATGTAGATTATGCTTAAATGAAAAACTGGAAATTATCCGCTTTAAGGACAAAAACAAACTCTTAAATAGAAAACAAGAGACATCTATCAACTGTAAACATAGTAGACTCTACCTCCTTAGCAACCCACATACCCCACCTTAATTCCACACCAACCCTACTTAACTTCAACATAAAATTAACAGTTTTTGTTTTTGTTTTTTACAAAAATGAATGATAACATTAAACCCCCACTATACACTACCCCAAAACACACTATAACCCCCTACTCACCCACCCAAATTTACAACCCAATCCCACCAAGTCATGATGAATCTATAAATATATAACCACCCCTCCGAACTACCAATAATATCAAATCTCTACCTATAATGCACAGCCTCAATAACCTCTCAGCCATACTACCAATTCTAACATAAACCCATAACTAGGACAGCTATCAACACTGATATCACTTAGACTAATCTCAATTACTTAACCCCTCGATCACTACCTTGAACACTTAATTATTAACTGATACTTAGTCCTTGTCATTGGTAGTGGAATTAAAAAAGCCTACCATCACTTGTCGACTTATTTCGCCCAATGACTTCACAAGTAGCAAGATGGTAATTGATGGCGGTATTTATCAGTATTACTATTATTATTATTATTATTACTATTTTTTTTATTATTATTATTATTATTATTGTTATTATCATTAATATTCTTACAAACTTGTTATTTCTATTGCTATTTTTATTCTAATTTTATTTATATTTATCTTTATTTATTTTTTATTTCATTTTTATTAAGGCTTTTACATAAGGCGGTTATCACTGCGACTACCGTAGGCATGATTGGCAGGCGTTACCATTGGCATAATCGGTTTTGTTATTGATAAGACTGGTAACACCAGAAAACCTCTCTTATAAAATGATTCCACTAGTATTGATCTCGGTATAATATAATCACAATTTAAAAAAATAAAAAATAAAAAAAAAATATAAAAAAAGTAGAGGGAATAAATAAAAAAAATATAATCACAACAAAATTCACTACAAATAGTAAACAAAACATTAAAATAAAATAAATAAAATGCAAAAGTAGCAATTAATACCCTAAATTAAAATTATCAAACATTTTTATCCACATGATAATTATTAATTACTTATTAGAATTAAAATAAAATGAGAATGACGGTTATAACCATAATTCTCATTTTAAATTTAACTCACTCCGGCCGTCGCCCCATCCCCCTCCTCCCACCCGGCCGAGATTGAGATTGACACAGCACTGACACGTGCAACACCTCCCACGTAATAATTTGAAACACGACTTGTTGGAGTCCCCCCCCCTCCCCTCTCATGTCCCATGTCGCCGTTATAGACAAAGCCCCAACTCTATCCCCCTCCCCCTCCAATATATTTTCAATTTTCAATCTCCCGTTAGAGTGAACTTAAAATGTTATGCCATTTGAATTCCTTTCGCCCGATGAGTTGGTAGCTACTCGCACCAATGAAACAAAACCTGTTTTGTCGCAATTAATGGAATAAAATCAAAAAATATATATTTTGCTCTGAATTTTCATTGAGCACTCTCATAAACCCGGTTTCAACTTCCTTCGGATTCATACCCCTGGATATTTGTAACAAGTTAATTATATATATATATATATATATATATACACACACATATATATATATATATATATACACACATATATATATATATATATACATATATACACACATATATATACATATATACACACATATATATATATATATACACACATATATATATACATATATACACACATATATATATATATATATACACACATATATATATATATATACACACACATATATATATATATACACACATACATATATACACATATATGTGGCTATACATGCATATAGTTATATATATATATACAGGGAGTTATGGACCCCTCCAAAAAGGAGCACGCTTCTTTTTGCTGGAGCGAAGGAGAGGAGAGCTCATTTTATATTCCGTTGGAGTGGAGCTGGAGCAACTCTATTTGGGACTAAAGAGCGGTGGTTTTATCGCTCCGCGCTCCTCGCTCCAAAATTATTTGTATTTTTTTTTCTTTTAAACATTTGTTTTTTATTCAGCAATAAAAAACAAAAAAGAAACTCTCGGAGTTATTTTTAAAAATCATATCTGGTAAATGTATAAGGGGATAGGGAGAGGGAGAGAGAGGGGGAAAGAAGGAGAACATTTGAAGTTCTCAGATTTTTACATCTATGTGTTAAATTTTTGCTGGGACAGTTTTCTTAAGGCAGAAAACAGACAATTTGGCATCAAATGTCTTTAAATGCACCAATGAGTCTATAAATGTCTTTGAAGTTATTTTCTTATAGATTTGAAGGATGTCTATTGCTGATTGAATAAATAAGCCAATTTTTCTTTATAATTCGTGTTTTTAAATAAAGATATTTAGGTTTAATTATACTATAGGGGCCGTTGGATTTTCTCGCCCATTTCGCTCGTTATTCACCCAAATATTCAATAAAATCGATTTTTGGGGTAAAATGGTACATTTATTTTTTAGCATATATTAAATTGAACTTTTATGCCACATTTTTACATGTCGTCTTTCGGCGACATTTTTAGTGATTAAATTCACGACTTGTTTGCTTCCGTTAAAACTTGCTTTTGTAAATAGAATGTTCAAAGTTTTTTTTATGTGTGTAATAAAATATTAAAGCAGTTAAAATATCTTTAGTCCAAAGAAAAAACAATAAAAACCAACATGGCCGCCAGTGATTTAAACCTGAAATTAAAGTTAGATTCTCAACTCTTTAAAAAGTAAATGAGAATTTTATTTCGGGAGCAAAAATACAATTAAGACCAACAATCAGTTTCATCCAAAATTTGGGTGAAATGAGCGAAAGAAAACAGCGGTCCCTATTCTACAATTAAACCAATATTTAAACTTAATTAAATTAAAGAAAATATCTTAAATTTTAATTTAAAAAAGCAAATAATTAGACTTTCTGACCAATTTGTTGTTTTTTTAGAACCGAAAGTAGATTGAATATCTTTCTTTATAGTGTAGTATCTGTTCCGATGGATACTACACTCCATAAACTGGTATTGTCATGGCCTTCAGTCTTGATTTACGCCGGTCTGTGGGTTTGTCCTGTGCAGTTCTAGGAGGTCCACCCTCCCAGGTTTTTGTCTCCCCTCTTTGGGGAGGAGTAAGTTTATTGCTTACTGCCTGAGGCGCCCCTACCGGGGAATGCCGACGGGGCTGCCCAGGCATTTTTTGTAGGCCAGAGTGCTCAAATTCTCGGGCGCTGGCTTTTCAAATGTCACATCTTACCTTGTGGGAGGCGGATAAATAAAATAGTTACGTTCGTAAAACAAACAAATATTAAACAACAACACGACGATTAATGTTACTCTGGCTGTCTCTCCTCTTCCAGAGAAATGTTTTCTTTAAAAAGAAAATAATCACTAATAATGTTTAAAAGTAAAACTTTATTTACTTAAAACAACTCTAAATTCCCTTCCAAAATAAATAGAAAAAATATCGGGTCAAATTTTCCTTTCCTGAAAAAATAGGTTGTTAATGTAATGAAAATTAAAATTGTTTTAAAATACTTCAGGGATTTTCTATTTCTATTTTATACCTCAGGAAACGAAAATTTACGTATAATCCTATGCTTCATCCGACATGTTCTCCTATAACTCTCAAAATATTAACGAGATTTTGTCAAATATTATCTTACGGTCTTACACTTAAAGTGCCATCCCAACCCATATTGACGAGATCCTTTGACGCCCACCCCTATCCTTCGGCCATTCATTGGCAGAATAAAACGTTAATGAAAGAAGGTACATTTTCATTATGGAGCGCTGAAAAAGAGCCGCTGTTTTTTTACAGGAGTTGGAGCAGGAGTGGCTCCATTTTTAAAAGGGGGAGCGTGAGAGGAGCCAGCTCCAATTCTGGGCGTTGGAGCAGGAGTGGAAGCAGCTCCAAAAGTAGTGGAGCACGTAAAGCCCTGTATATATACATATGTATTGTTATATATCTATATACATATATTTAGTCGGTCTTGTCTGCGTTCTTTTACAAATAAGGAGCGCCTCAGGCGACATGCAATAACCCTATATTCTACTGAAATGGAGAAAGAAAAAGTAATAGACCTTCTGCCACCTTTGAAAAAAAAAGAGCTATAAGGCAATAAACTTTTCGCTGCCCCTGAAAGAGGAAGTAATGTCTCAGCTGTCGGCCTCATGTGAAAAAATAGGCCTTTAAGTATGTGGATCCAAATATCCGGCTATCACACTGAGGTTTTGATAAAGTTACCAGATAATAATTATAGATAACAAGGTCGTTGATATAAACTCATTCGTCCCCCGGCAGAGTTGTCATTTCTTTCCTGTCGCCATGATCACTTCGTTAATCCTTGCTGTGTTTGTCAGCTTCGTGGCCAGCAGAGAATGTAACCTGCCTCCTTCAGCTTGGTGTAGTTCACATGAAACCGCACAACTTTGCCAGGTAACGTGACTCGTTTTCATATTTAGCCATTTTGGTACGACATTAATAAGAGATCAAATGTATCCAACCAGAATATCAGAATGTGTGCATAAAATTTCTGCTTGTTTTCGGTTATAAACAAACCGGAAAACTGTGGGAGGTTTATTTTTTTTAGAAAAGGTTGGAAGAGTCTTACTAACCTTTTTTTATTTTATTTTATTTCCTTTTTGTTCTGGGGAATGGGTTCAATTCTCCCATTCTTTATTCCCTAATGAAATTGTATTTATGAATAACTAAAATTCAATTCAAACTTGGGGGAGTGAATGAGATATTGTGGTGACTGCTCAAGTGAAAGTGATTTACAAATGGTGAACATTGCTTGGACGAATGGGTCAAACTACGTCTCGTTAAGAGAAGGACAGACTAAAGATGACCACCAAACACACCACTGCTCACATTTTCATGTCCTTGTGTTTAATTTCTTAATGAATTACATTAAAAAAAAAAACATTATTTGCAAACAAATGATTTAAAATATGCGTATAAAAATATTTATTAAACGGATTGATTTTTATGATCGAATTTATGACAGCAGAATTCTAACTTCAGGGGAAAAAGGGGTCATTTGCCTCCCAGAAGAATGATCTAAATTCTAAAAAGGAGTATTAAGCAAGACAAGAATTTGAAAGGAATTTTAGTCATATGTGGCAAAAAAATATTTAATACTAGCAGGACTTGTGACTGGCGTTGCCCGGGGAAATTGTGGAACCTAAGAAACTCTTGCTCCCACCCCTGAACCTCTTATTATTATTACGAAAAATCTCAATGTAAACCGCATAAATACTGTAGAATTTGTTTTGTCTCGGTCATAAATTTCTAAATAATAAGAGTCTATGAGATGGATTCTGTTAACGTAATTTCGTAATAGACAATATCATCGTCATCATCATTATTATTATTAGTAGTAGTAGTACATCTGTTGATGTAATTTTGTAATAGAATAGGCAATAATAAGTAGTAGTAGTAGCAGTATAACTCTTAAAATAAATGTATGTATAAAAAATTAAAGTAATCGATAAGGTGATTATAAATGTGCATGTACTTATTTATAAATTTTGAAGGACAGCTGCTAAGTATAAGTTGTCCAAATGTGGGCTATATTTAGTTTAATTTATTTTATGCAAAGGGGGTAAAAAGACGGTTAACGCTCTTTGTGAAAATTCAGATCCCTCAGATTTTTGTGAAATTTTAGCAATAGGTATCAGACATCAATTAATAAGTATTCCCAAAATCAAAACCTAATAAATTTTGATCAAAATTAGAATAAGGATTCTAGACATAAGGTTTAGTATCATTATATCTTGATTTTAATCTTGGTAAAGGGACATAAAATTTGGGCAAACTGCTCTGTTCTGGGAATTCATTTTACTCGTCCTAAGACGAGTATTCTTCT
Source organism: Sepiola atlantica (assembly GCA_963556195.1). Taxonomy (NCBI): domain Eukaryota; kingdom Metazoa; phylum Mollusca; class Cephalopoda; order Sepiida; family Sepiolidae; genus Sepiola; species Sepiola atlantica. Next base: position 8,804,647 of record OY744521.1, on the reverse strand, counting down.
AATTTATATATATATTTATTTATTTATGTACAGAAAAATTAGTACAACATTCGTACCGTCGGTTTCAAGCACAGAAGGACTTAGCCATCCGGCTCTCTTCAGCCTCTGTTGTCATCTGAGATGGCTAAGTCATTCTGTGCTTGAAGCCGACACTACGAATGTTGTACTAATTTTTCTGTACCAAATAAATAAATATTACGCTCTTAATTTTTAACTTTAATTCTTAATTAATCGAGCACTCTGCTGGGATTTTTCCTGCTATATTACAAAGAAGTTATATATATATATATATATATATATAAGTTAAGTATGTGTATATATTTATATATTTGTATGTACAGGATTCACTCCTAAGCTAATTAATCGATTGTTATAGATTTTTTAACAGAGCTGGTAGGCTATATTTAGTTTTATGCAAAAGGGAGGGTAGAACTCTTTCGTTAAAATTTCGATATACATACACACATATATATATATATACACACACACCCATATATATATATACACACACACACACACACATATATATATCACCGATTTTTGTGAAATTTCAACAATAGGTTGTACCATGGGTCCTGGCTTCGATAGGGTTATTTAGATGACGATCAAGTCTTTGAAAATTTACCAAGAACCATGCTGACAATTACTTTATGGTTATAAAATGACGAAGGAAGAAAATGGATAAAATCATGAATGCATATTTTATTTTATTTTTTTAAAAACTTTTATTCACCCCAAAACAAGGGGGCACATTGCCACCGAGACGTAAGGGGCTACTGTGAATTAGGGCCATACCTACAAGAGCGTCCTAAGTGGGGAGTTCTGCAGCGAGATGTTTGTTCACATTATATTTAAATTTCTGCATGTTGGTACAGTCATGGAAACGGGGAGCAGGGTGGGAATTCCAAAGGCCAGCAGTTTGAGGAAATAAGCTATTAGAGTAGAAAGCTCTAGGGATCTCTTCAGTGAATGCGTAGGATTTAGCTGATTGTCAGGTTGGTCGGATGTATTTATGTTGAGGGGGCACCAGAGCAGCAAGTTCGTCAGAGTGCATTCCATTGAAGTACTTGTAAAACAATCACAGGGATATCAAAATGGAGGAATGTGGACGAATGATTGAGAATAAAAGAATTAAAGAATTAAAGACACTATAATTTTTTAACAATATGGAAGTTATTTTCAGTGAATAATTGTTCATTTAGGAAAGTTTATGTTCGCGATTTTTGGTACAGACAGTTCCAGTGAGTAAGTAGACACGAAAGTTAGGGATGTGTATGTCTATATATTTGTTAGTGTGAATATATGTGTGTGAGTAATAGGCTGTCTGTCATTGTTTGTATGGGTCTACATTTGTTCTCTCAGTGTGTGTGTGTGAGTGAGAGAGTGTAGTAGTCATTTTCTTATGCGGACGTTCTCAGTGTGTGTATGTGGATGTGTGTGTGTGAGTGAGAGAGTGTAGTAGTCATTTTCTTATGCGGACGTTCTCAGTGTGTGTGTGTGGATGTATGTGTAAGTTCATTTTGCCTTCAGTATCTGCAGTGGAGACAAGAAAGGCTGTGTTCTTGCTCCAACACTCTTTGGGATCTTATTTGCCGCCGTCCTCCTGAAACACACCTTTGACACTGCAACTGGGGGAATCTATCTACGTGCCAGATCAGACGGTGGGCTGTTAAACCTTGCCTGCCTCAAAACCAGGACAAAGATATGCGAAGTTCTTATCAGAGACATGTTTGCTGACAATGTAGCAATTGCGACACACATCCAGCAGGAACTGCAGCCACTGATGGACCGCTTCTCACAGGTCTGCAAAGATTTTGAGCTTACCATTAACCTGATAAGACAACCGTCTTGGGACAAAACATCAAGGCACCACCTGCCATTACTATACTTAATGTTGTTCACCAGTTCAAGTATCTTGGCTCGACAATCTCTCCCTTGACATTGAAATCAACGAGAGGATCGGGAAAGCAGCTACGACGCTTGCTCACCTCACATCCAGAGTATGGAGGAACCCAAAGCCTACAGTGAAGACTAAGCTGCGTCATCAGCGCACTGCTGTATGGTAGTGAGACATGGACCACTTACACCAGTCAGGAGCGGCGACTCATCACTTTCCATCTACAAAGCCTCCACCGCATCCTTGACAGATCTTGGCAGGATCGGGTGTCCAACACAGAGGTCCTATCCTATCATATCCAACGCAAGCGTCCCAACTATGTTCATCCTCCTCAGGCAGTGCGGACTGTGTTAGTTGGGCCATGTTCCCCCTCATGGAGGATGGGCGAATTCCGAAGGACATCCTGTATGGAGAGATGTCATCTGAGAAGAGGTGCACCGGCTACCTGCAACTCTGATGAAAGGATGTTGTGAAGGTGCGACATGAAGGCAATCGACATCGACATTGGGTCTTGGGAGGGCATTGCAGATGACTGCTCAAGATGGAGGAACCCTGAACCAACATCTGAAAGCAAGGGAGGAGAAGCTGATGAACACTGCTGCAGAGAAGCGTGCATACAAAAAATGTCAACAGTCCAGGGGTCACACATGTTTGTGACCTTTGTGACCGTTGCGACAGAGACTGCTATTCCAGCATTGCTCTCTTCAGCCACAAGCAGCATTGCTTCAGCCGAGCAGACAGGACAATTGGACTAAGGATGCATCACCCATGGTCGACCCTAACAAGGGAGGCTGGGTGGGGGTGAAGTTAGCATACGGTCTTCTTCAATGTTTGCCAGACTGGAACTCACTTTTTCGGACTTTCACACTCTTATTTTGATTTCAATGTTCGCACCAGCTCGCTAACTTTCTAGTTTCAAATGAGCAGTAATCATTTTCATTGGGCAAAAATGATGAGTTTGACAAGTGTATGTGAAATTCTTACTTTCTTTGGATGTGAATAAGGTAGCTAAATGAATGGAGAAAGAGTGGCTATACAAGCCAGTAACTTTTTGTGTTCGTTCGTTCGCCTCGCTACTTCACCGCAAATTATAAATATTCCCAAAATTTCAGTTTCTCTGGTGTATTTTAAAGGGTTTTTAGGGATCATAATATGGGTGCAAACTCCCATTTGAATATTCAAATATATCAGATTTGCATTGAATTTGATCGCTAGTCAATAGACACCAATTAAGCAAGATTCCCTGAATTTTACTTTCTTCTCAAGACCCCTAAAGCTCACGACTTATATTTTAGACATTTTCCAGAATAAAATCATGTAACTGATTTTGATCAAAATTGGAATAAGGATTCTACGCATAAGGTTTAGTATGATTATATGTTGATTTTAATCAGCATATGGGGACATAAGAGTGGTGCAAAACTGTTCTGTTCAGGGAATAATTTTATCCGTCTTGGGAGGAGTATTTTTTCTAATATATATATATATATATATATATATATATATACATACATACACACACATACATACACACATAGACATAGATATGGAATGGTAGAACGAGTAAATAAGCATCCAAAGACTTTCTATTATGAATAATGTGCGACTCAGAGGCCGAACTATCGATGTTCTAAACATGTGTCCATGTCATTATTTGAACTATTTTTTTTTTACATGCTTATCTACTTATTCCAGATAGCGACCATTCCTTCTTGTCTGAAATTTTAATTTTATGATCCAAAGTTCCTTATACAGGGTGGGCCAAAATAAGGGTCCTATCTTTAAATTTGAATAACTTGAATTTGAATAACTTCCACAAAATAAAAGTTAAACTCACCAAACTGTATGTGTGTGTAGACTGACCCTTCCGAGATTTTTTGAAATAAACAAAACAAATTTTAGCCGAAAAACACTTCTTAAAACTTACAAAAACTAAAGTATTGTTTTTTACACTGTTTTGAGTTTTTTAAGCAAAAATAATGTTTTCTAAATGAGAGTACGTTCCTTAGGGCTAATACGGCTCATGCTTGCTTCGGAAGGGGTTCTTTTACTTATTCTAAAAAAAAATTTTTTTTTAAATCAATAAATAAAAAAGTTATGAATTTTAAAAAATAGGACCCTTATTTTTGCCCACCCTATATATATATATATATATATATATATAAATGATAGAAAGGAAGGATGAGAGTAATCCGTCGTAATGGGAAATGAAAAAGGAAAAACCAAGAGATACTTTTTTTTATATATTCATCAACGTTTCGTCTTTATTATAAGACTTCCTCAGGATGATAATTTGAAAGGGGAAAGAGGAGGGAGGGGGAAACACTATGTTTAGCATGTAGGTGGTATCATAGTTGAGAAAAAGATTTGAAGAAATTAAAATAACTTGAAAATAGGGGATAAGGGTGTGAATGAAATGGTCAAAAAGGTGGGAGAGGCGGACAGGGGAGGGGGGAGATGAAATTTTTGTTGTGATTAAGTGTGAAATCTTTTCTCAGCCTCTCAAGATCAATGCCACACTTCACTGCGACAAAAATCTCAGCCTCGTTTCACCTCTCCTACCCTAAGGCAAGTTCAATTATATTCTCACCCCTTCTCATTTCACAGCTGCCTCGATGGTAACCACTGAAAGCTTTCCATATTCATTTCATTCCTTGCCACTACTGACTTCTCACAGCCTGGACTCTCCTCCAGCGCTCATAGTAGTGGCTACTATGAGCTACGTTCCTTCATCTCTTCATCATACCAACCCCAAATGTCGATGTACCTGCATGACATTTTTCTTCAAAATTATCCTGAGGAAGTCTTACAATAAAGACAAAACGTTGATGAATATATAAAAAATATCTCTTGGTTTTTCCTTATATATATATATATATATATTATATTATATACTATCGTTGAAATAGTAAGACGATTAATGTTACTATTAAAAAATATATCAATTCAAACAGTTCTCAATGACGAAGCAACAATTAAAGATTGTGGTGTCTATTCGTTAATTAGTTGAATGGTTTCTCATGTTGCAATAGAAAGAAAACACCAAATTGTTTTCTTTTTTTCATCTTTTGAAGTCTGATGAACCCTTCGGAGTTTAACTCAAGTAGCACAACGTTTTACAATTTATAATTATTGCTTTTTATTTATTGGTATTGTTCACTCTCAGAAGAACATGAAGTTGCTCTCCAGAATGCAAATCCTAGGCCAGTAAATATGGAAGGAAAGTGTTTACCCATGCAGTAGATCCCTTATGCATGTCGTTAAAATGGTCAAATGGAAAGGCAAGCACCAATATACATGGTTCTTGTGCTGTTGAAGAAGTTGACAGAACGCTGTTGTATAGTCTCGGACTGCTTTGGAAAGTCCGGATTTCTCTTCAATGTTGAATTCCGAAACCTTTTCTTATAGTGAATGTGGTTGTAAGACAGGGGAGGTTTGAGATCAAAGTTTTCTTCTCTTAGATGAGCTGTCTTCCCAGACTGATGTGTCATATCGATCCAGACATTTTCTGGTTTCAGGTTCCAAGTTACCTGCCTTCATTACTTCTTTCAGTAGTAGCAGTTTCATCGGGCTTATATTTAAGCCACACAAGCAGGCTAGGAGGTGGACAGTGGACAGTGGCAATGGGAGACGCACACCAGAATGTTAAAAAGAAATTGTTGGAAGAGTCATTTCAAAGATTGGTGAATGCGAACAAAACTTTTTTTTTTTATGGAATCATGTTCTGATAAGCGGCTAAAATGCATAGAAAGCAGAATTTTATTTGTAGTTTTGTTTACAGAGCTATACCGGTCATTGAAATAGGGGAAATCTGACTTTGTTCTATGTATAAGATTAATCTAATAATTAGATCCCGTCTTCTAAAAGATTTTGCTTTACGTATAAGATTAATCTAATAATTAGATCTCATCTTCTAAAAGATTTTGCTTTATGTATAAGATTAATCTAATAATTAGATCTCGTCTTCTAAAAGATTTTGCTTTATGTATAAGATTAATCTAATAATTAGATCCCGTCTTCTAAATAACTTTGCTTTATGTATAAGATTAATCTAATAATTAGATCTCGTCTTCTAAAAGATTTTGCTTTATGTATAAGATTAATCTAATAATTAGATCCCGTCTTCTAAATAATTTTGCTTTATGTATAAGATTAATCTAATAATTAGATCTCATCTTCTAAAAGATTTTGCTTTATGTATAAGATTAATCTAATAATTAGATCCCGTCTTCTAAAAGATTTTGCTTTATGTATAAGATTAATCTAATGATTAGATCTCGTCTTCTAAAAGATTTTGCTTTATGTATAAGATTAATCTAATAATTAGATCTCGTCTTCTAAAAGATTTTGCTTTATGTATAAGATTAATCTAATAATTAGATCCCGTCTTCTAAAAGATTTTGCTTTACGTATAAGATTAATCTAATAATTAGATCCCGTCTTCTAAAAGATTTTGCTTTATGTATAAGATTAATCTAATAATTAGATCCCGTCTTCTAAAAGATTTTGCTTTATGTATAAGATTAATCTAATAATTAGATCTCGTCTTCTAAAAGATTTTGATTTATGTATAAGATTAATCTAATAATTAGATCCCGTCTTCTAAAAGATTTTGCTTTACGTATAAGATTAATCTAATAATTAGATCTCATCTTCTAAAAGATTTTGCTTTATGTATAAGATTAATCTAATAATTAGATCTCGTCTTCTAAAAGATTTTGCTTTATGTATAAGATTAATCTAATAATTAGATCCCGTCTTCTAAATAACTTTGCTTTATGTATAAGATTAATCTAATAATTAGATCTCGTCTTCTAAAAGATTTTGCTTTATGTATAAGATTAATCTAATAATTAGATCCCGTCTTCTAAAAGATTTTGCTTTATATATAAGATTAATCTAATAATTAGATCCCGTCTTCTAAAAGATTTTGCTTTATGTATAAGATTAATCTAATAATTAGATCTCGTCTTCTAAAAGATTTTGCTTTATGTATAAGATTAATCTAATAATTAGATCCCCTCTTCTAAAAGATTTTTCTTTATGTATAAGATTAATCTAATAATTAGATCTCGTCTTCTAAAAGATTTTGCTTTACGTATAAAATTAATCTAATAATTAGATCTCGTCTTCTAAAAGATTTTGTTCTATGTATAAGATTAATCTAATAATTAGATCTCGTCTTCTAAAAGATTTTGCTTTATGTATAAGATTAATCTAATAATTAGATCCCGTCTTCTAAAAGATACCATAACAGACATAGCAGTGAAAACAAATCGGAAATATAAAATGGGAGGAAATTATGTACTGAAAAAATTCCATGTTTGAGGTTTTTAAATGTATGATGTTTCATCTCACTTTTTTATTCTTTTTTTGATCCGTCCAGGTAAAAGATGCATGCAAAAAGTACCTGTATCCAGCTGCCAGTGCCCCGAAAGTTAACATCAGCCTCCACTATGAGTCATTGTGCCCTTACAGCATCAATTTCATCATTGGACCAGCATTAAAAGCCTACAATGATGTTGGCTCTATCATGAACCTGAACTTATATCCGTTTGGAAATGCTAAAGTAAGTTACAAGCGAACATTCTTTTGACATCTTTCTCTTTCTCTCTCTCTCTACACACACACACACTTGTCTAATCAAAATCTCTTCCAACAATATATTTATGAAAATCAGTCTTTTCCAGCTACGGATGTTTCACAAATAACGTATATTTTTTGTCCATTTCTCCTGAAAGTAATCCCAGTCTAATAGTACTAAACAACACTGACAATGCATGCATATGCACAGAATACAAATAGATTTAAGTAAGTGACGCTAACCAGGCGTAAGCGTATATTTGTTAGATAGAAAAAGCAGAAAGGATAGCAAGTGCTAAAGATACAGCCATATGATGACTTGTGGGACGCAGGCACGATAAATGATGAAAACAAAATTTGAAGCAGTCTTTTCTCTGGCGACAGACAGAACAGAACAAAAACAAATGGTTTTGCCTAAACTTGAGCCAAATTAATGAAAATAAACCGAATTTTCGAATAGAGTTCGAGTGATTAGTCACTCTATTAGACATCCATAGTTACATCTGAACATGTAGAGTGGACTAGATTCTAAAATATTGGTAGGCACTAGTCTACAAAAATGAAAATTTTGAAGTAACAACATTCTTATATATATATATATATATATACAGGGTGACTAAAAAAAACGGGCCCCGTGTACACTTTATGTGATATCTCCTTTATTTATTCACCGATTGCCCTTATTTTACAGGACATGGCAGAATCAACGACCGTGAGTACACCAAGACCTCAGTGGGAGCTGGGACAAAGAATACACTGTGTTAAATTTTACTACAAGACAGGCTCGTTTAAGAAAACCCAGGACAGTTTCATGCATCAGTTCGGATGTGAAAAGGCTCCACCCAAAAGCAGAATTCAGAACTGGGTGGACCACTTCGAGAAGTATGGGACCGTGGAGAACTTCAACGCTGCCAGTGAGAACCGTCCAAGCCACTCGGGACGTCCCAAGAAGCGGACAGCCGAGCTGGTCGAAAGTGTGAGAGAGTCTCTCCAGGAGAGTCCGAAACGCTCTGTGCGTAAGTGAAGTCAGTCCCTCGGTATCTCCCGTGAGACTTGTAGGAGAGTGCTGGTGAACAATATCAGGGCTTACCCATACAGAATACAGACGCTGCAGACCCTTACAGCCTCAGACAAGAAGCAGAGGAGCGCTATGGCAGTCAAGATGCTCGATAAGATCGAGGAGACACCAGGTTTCCATAACCTCCTTTGGACCTCAGATGAAGCCAACTTCCATCTTGACGGAAAGGCGAACTCCAAGACAAATGTCTTCTAGGGGTCCTCCAGATCCAATGAAGTAGCCACCAAGCTCCTGCACTCTCCTAATTGCATGGTGTGGGCTGCAATCTCGGTCAGAGGCATCATCGGACCAATCTTCAAGAATCTGGCACAGCAGTGACAGTCACCGTGGAGCTGTATGTGGAGGTCCTCAAAACGTTCAAGAGTGAGCTCCAGACCCTCTCCCCGTCGCTCATGAGCAAGTTCTGGTTCCAGCAAGACGGAGCAAGTTCTCACACCTCAAACCTGTCCCGAGATTGGCTGAAAGAGAACTTCGGAGGCCGAGTAATCAGTCTCAAGACTAATTTTGAGTGGCCACCCCATAGCCCGGACCTATACCCCCCAGATTATTTCCTTTGGGGCTATCTTAAGGACAGAATGTATGCAAGGAAACCCAGAACCATCACGGAACTCAAGGAAGCCATCAGGGAGGAGATGAGAGCCATTCCCAATTCAGTCTGTAAGAACGTCATGGACAACTTCGTTCTGCGCCTCAAGAAATGCATGGAGCTAAAAGGAGTCCATCTAGAATACATGCTGTAGAATGGAGAAAAAAAGGCCAAATACCCTAGTGTTTTGATATGATGTTATGAATATAATAAACTAGTTATGCCCCAAAATTCATTTCATTTGACGGAACACTAAGAAACGGGGCCTAATTAGATTTAGAGCCCGTTTTTTTTTGGTCACCCTGTATATATATATATTTGTAGGTACAAAGTTTTAATAAATAATGAAATAATGTTAGACGCACTGCCATTATTATCTATAGTGAGGATGTTTTTTTTGAATGATTTATATTATAAAAGAGGAATAAAGAAGAGGAACAAAGATGAATCACTTTTTTTTTCTTTTCAAAACGAGTATTTTACCTTTTTTTCTCAATACTCGTTTGGAAAAGAAAAAACCCAAAAACATCCTCATAGAGAAAGAAAAAAAGTTACGAAGTGATTCATCTTTGTTCCCCTTCTCATGGTTCTTTATTCCTCTTTTATAATATGAATCATAAGAAAAAAAGAAACCATTACTATAGATAATAATGGCAGTGCGTCTAACATTATTTCACTGTATATATATATATATATATATATATATATATATATATATATGCGTATATATTTGTGTTAGTTTTATTCCTTATATATGCATATATATGTATGTCTATGTGTGTACTTGTGGATCTAAAGATTTGTGCACACATGTGTATTTTATATGAAGATCAGACATTTATGCTTGAAAATGTGTGTAGATTAAAACTTTCAAGTTTTAAATGGAGAAGAAAGAAATCCAAGCTAAGTGGGTAATGAAAAAAATAAGATAAGAAAGAAATGTAAGGTAATAAAAATGATGAAATAAAAAAGATAGAAAAAGATAGAAACTAATTGAAAGAGTTAACAAGTAAAGAATGTAAACCGATACTGAGCTTGACCGGTGAAAATTATAAACATATCACATCCCCCAAAAAGATTTACTTAATGGTAAAGTTTTCCAAATTTATCTCACTTCCTTGTCTTCTTTGGTCTGAAGAGGTTGGCTCTCTGTGAAGAGTACAACCGAAACATGTATGCACATATGTAACCAATAATGTTTGTATAAATAATAATATATATATATATATATATATATTACACATTTTTATTTATAATATGTATATATATATACATTTTTATTTATAATATATATATATATTATACATTTTTATTTATAATATATATATATATATTATACATTTTTATTTATAATATATATATATATATATATATATTATACATTTTTATTTATAATATATATATATATATATATATATTATACATTTTTATTTATAATATATATATATATATTATACATTTTTATTTATAATATATATATATATATATTATACATTTTTATTTATAATATATATATATATATATTATACATTTTTATTTATAATATATATATATATATATATTATACATTTTTATTTATAATATATATATATATATTATACATTTTTATTTATAATATATATATATATATATATATTATACATTTTTATTTATAATATATATATATATATATATAATACATTTTTATTTATAATATATATATATATATATATTATACATTTTTATTTATAATATATATATATATATATATATATTATACATTTTTATTTATAATATATATATATATATTATACATTTTTATTTATAATATATATATATATATATATATATATTATACATTTTTATTTATAATATATATATATATATATATATATATATTATACATTTTTATTTATAATATATATATATATATTATACATTTTTATTTATAATATATATATATATATTATACATTTTTATTTATAATATATATATATATATATATTATACATTTTTATTTATAATATATATATATATATATATATATTATACATTTTTATTTATAATATATATATATATATATATATATATATTATACATTTTTATTTATAATATATATATATATATATATATTATACATTTTTATTTATAATATATATATATATATATATATATATATATATATATTATACATTTTTATTTATAATATATATATATATATTATACATTTTTATTTATAATATATATATATATATATATATATATATATATTATACATTTTTATTTATAATATATATATATATATATTATACATTTTTATTTATAATATATATATATATATTATACATTTTTATTTATAATATATATATATATTATACATTTTTATTTATAATATATATATATATATATTATACATTTTTATTTATAATATATATATATATATTATACATTTTTATTTATAATATATATATATATATATATATATATATTATACATTTTTATTTATAATATATATATATATATATTATACATTTTTATTTATAATATATATATACAGGGTGTCTCAAAAAAATGTACTCACTCGTAGAATGACGAGAAAACTTTGCTTCATCGCTCCACACAATTTTGTGTGCAATCTCGACATCTTCTGCACATTTTACCATTCTAAGAGTGAGTACATGGCAAAATGTGCAGAAGATGTCGAGTTTGCACACACAATTGTGTGGAGCGATGAAGCAAAGTTTTCTCGTCATTCTACGAGTGAGTACATTTTTTTAAGACACTCTGTATATATATATTATACATTTTTATTTATAATATATATATATATATATATATATATTATACATTTTTATTTATAATATATATATACATATATATATTATACATTTTTATTTATAATATATATATACATATTATACATTTTTATTTATAATATATATATACATATTATACATTTTTATTTATAATATATATATATATATATATTATACATTTTTATTTATAATATATATATATATTATACATTTTTATTTATAATATATATATATATATATATATTATACATTTTTATTTATAATATATATATATATATTATACATTTTTATTTATAATATATATATATATATTATACATTTTTATTTATAATATATATATATATATTATACATTTTTATTTATAATATATATATATATTATACATTTTTATTTATAATATATATATATATTATACATTTTTATTTATAATATATATATATATATATATATATTATACATTTTTATTTATAATATATATATATATATTATACATTTTTATTTATAATATATATATATATATATATTATACATTTTTATTTATAATATATATATATATATATAATACATTTTTATTTATAATATATATATATATATTATACATTTTTATTTATAATATATATATATATATATATATATTATACATTTTTATTTATAATATATATATATATATATATATTATACATTTTTATTTATAATATATATATATATATATATATTATACATTTTTATTTATAATATATATATATATATATATATTATACATTTTTATTTATAATATATATATTATACATTTTTATTTATAATATATATATATATATATATTATACATTTTTATTTATAATATATATATATATATATATATATATATATATTATACATTTTTATTTATAATATATATATATATATTATACATTTTTATTTATAATATATATATATATATTATACATTTTTATTTATAATATATATATATATTATACATTTTTATTTATAATATATATATATATATATATATATATTATACATTTTTATTTATAATATATATATATATATATTATACATTTTTATTTATAATATATATATACAGGGTGTCTCAAAAAAATGTACTCACTCGTAGAATGACGAGAAAACTTTGCTTCATCGCTCCACACAATTTTGTGTGCAATCTCGACATCTTCTGCACATTTTACCATTCTAAGAGTGAGTACATGGCAAAATGTGCAGAAGATGTCGAGTTTGCACACACAATTGTGTGGAGCGATGAAGCAAAGTTTTCTCGTCATTCTACGAGTGAGTACATTTTTTTAAGACACTCTGTATATATATATTATACATTTTTATTTATAATATATATATATATATATATATATTATACATTTTTATTTATAATATATATATACATATATATATTATACATTTTTATTTATAATATATATATACATATTATACATTTTTATTTATAATATATATATACATATTATACATTTTTATTTATAATATATATATATATATATATTATACATTTTTATTTATAATATATATATATATATATATATATTATACATTTTTATTTATAATATATATATATATATTATACATTTTTATTTATAATATATATATATATATTATACATTTTTATTTATAATATATATATATATATTATACATTTTTATTTATAATATATATATATATATTATACATTTTTATTTATAATATATATATATATATTATACATTTTTATTTATAATATATATATATATTATACATTTTTATTTATAATATATATATATATTATACATTTTTATTTATAATATATATATATATATATATTATACATTTTTATTTATAATATATATATATATATTATACATTTTTATTTATAATATATATATATATATTATACATTTTTATTTATAATATATATATATATATATATTATACATTTTTATTTATAATATATATATATATATATAATACATTTTTATTTATAATATATATATATATATATTATACATTTTTATTTATAATATATATATATATATATTATACATTTTTATTTATAATATATATATATATATTATACATTTTTATTTATAATATATATATATATATATATTATACATTTTTATTTATAATATATATATATATATATATTATACATTTTTATTTATAATATATATATATATATATTATACATTTTTATTTATAATATATATATATATATTATACATTTTTATTTATAATATATATATATATATTATACATTTTTATTTATAATATATATATATATTATACATTTTTATTTATAATATATATATTATACATTTTTATTTATAATATATATATATATTATACATTTTTATTTATAATATATATATATATTATACATTTTTATTTATAATATATATATATATTATACATTTTTATTTATAATATATATATATATATATTATACATTTTTATTTATAATATATATATATATATTATACATTTTTATTTATAATATATATATATATATATATATATATATATAGTGCATTAGGGTAGTTCGAAAAGAAATCAATAAAGTCTCGATCGTCCGAATGCAAGAGCTAAAATACAAATTATTTATTAAAAACTATGCGTTATATATTCATTGACATGGATAGACCTTTACTGTTTAGAAAACGCCCTTATAATCCATCCCAATTCTTCAGTGGCTCACAAAATGAAGACAATTTGCAAAAATGGAATTTTACAATCGTCGAATTCCATTTGTGAACAATCTAACTCCCACATCCTTTGACCAATCATTAAACTTGGTCTGAATATCGATCATGGTCTAACTTTGAACTGATTTAATTTGTGAACATTTAGATTAAAGGCCAAGGTGAGGAAAAAGATGAAAATCACACTTTTGGTGATAACTTTGGTTCTGTTCATATAGAGACTCGCCCCTTGGTCCATATTGTAGCGAATGAAGTCTCACATCTTTGATTTTTTACATGGAAATGTTCAGTCATGGTCGAAATTTTGACGAGATTTCAACTTTCGATTTTTTCGAACTTGATGTATGGATCTGATGTTCTTTGATAAGAGTGACCACTGTGTAAAATTGCAGCCTGGTCAGATAAATAGTTATCAACGTTTCTATGGCATAACTTTGGGAATACTTCGTACAATATGAAGATTAATATACAGCTAAAACATTGGGCCATCCTTACGTTGTCAGGTAGAGGTATGATGCCTTACTATTTACTTATATTTAGTAATATACTCATTTTTTTTTTGTGATCTGTATATACATTGAAAATATGAGAGATTTATATGCACCTCACTGTACTTGCTCTCGTCATGCTATTAATGTATTGCTAATAAAGATCATGTGATCAGAAAATTATCAGATGTACATTTTATACAACGATATTTAGGTAAAGATTTTATGAAAAAAAATTTTATTTTTATTTTTCACAGATCAAAACTAATCCTGATGGATCAACTATATACAAATGTCAACACGGACCGTTGGAATGCCAAGGGAATCTTGTCGAGGTAGGTGTTCAATTACAAATAAGGGGGTCAATATATCTACATAGGTAACTCACGTGGGTAGTGACAATATTATGTCACACTTATAGAACTTTGAAAAAGCATTTTCATTACTAAACATGCAGATTGAATGAATGCATTTTAAGATTATTCATTCTTGTTTTTATAAAGTTGTATTTAATGAAAGTGAAAATGAATTGCTCTGATAGAGCTACGTGTTCAGGATGTTACGTTACAGAAGGAAGTCTCCAGTGAGAAATAGCAGGTAAGCTGATAAAATCTTTCTCTTATTTCTGGCCGGCAAGGGAGAACGGTCATGTTTGGGACAGCTGCTCCCTACCCTTATGGGGGATGAATTGGGAGGGTGGGGGTGAACCCTCACGGCGCTAATGAAAGTGAAAATGTATAGTTCTGACATACAAGACGAAATAATAAAAACGAGCGAATTTTATTAAACTGCATCCATTCAATCTGTGTATTTAGCGATGAAAATGCTTTTTCAAAGTTTTACAGAACAAATGAAATCGCTTTTTAAAAGATAGTTTTAAAACTCTTGAGTCAATCCAACCTCGATTTTAGGCAGATATTCAGGGTTATTTTCATAATCGACAAACCAATTTTCATAATACTTGACAATGTTATTTTTAAAGTTACAAGATATATTGATAAAATCTTTAGTGTGACCCCCCCTCCCTCCGCAAAGCGTCTCTAGATACGTGTAGTTTAATCTAAAATAGAGACAGAAAAATAGCTAAACTCTCGTCGCGTATTAGAGTGTTCGATTATTTATTTCGCTATTGTGTTTTTATTTGATTTGCCCCAAACAAAGCACATTGCCAATGAGACGTAAAGGGCTACTGTGAATTAGGATGCCCCTGTAGGTATGGACCCTTAGTGAAGAGTTGTGCAGCAAGGTGTTTGTTCACATTACATTTACATTTTTGCATGTTGGTACAGTCTGAGAAACAGTGTGCTGGGAGGGAATTTCAAATCGAGCAGTGCAAGGTAGAAAGCCTTTCAGCATCTGGGGACCTCTACAGTGAAGTGGTGGGATTTTGCTGAATATCGGATCGGCAGGTGGTATTTACATCGAGGGGGCACCAGTGCAGCAAGTTCGTCGGAGCACATTAAAGTACTTGTAAAACAAGCACAGGAATGCAACATTGCGACGATGGGGCAGGGGCTGGAGCTTGGTAGATAGTGTGGGACATTAGATTAGAGACTCTTTTTTTGGACCCTGAGAGAGAGAGAGAGAGAGAGAGAGAGAGAGAGAGACTAGTGGTTGGTGCACCAGCCCAATTTGACAACAATAGTCCATGCAGGGGCGAATGGTGGCTTTGTAGAGATATAAGATACTGTCATGTGTGAGAAGTTTTCTAGCACGGTAGAGGGAGCCCACTTTCTTTGAAGCAGCCTTGGCAATGTCTATGTATTTGGTCCAATTCATGTTACCTGTTAATCTTAGCCGAGGAGTTTAAATGAAGGACTCTCAGGTAGGGTGCTATTAGCAATGGAAATCGGTGATTTCTTATAGTTGTTACAGGAAAGGAGCTTTGTTTTGATAGCATTAAATGGTACTTTTCATTTATTTATGCATTCCACTACAGATTGGAAGTCATTTTCTAAGGATTCAGCCATTACCCTGGATATGTGTATGTTCGTTTTGCCTGCATGGCGAGAATAAGAGTGTCGTGTCATCAATAAATATACAGATCTCAGACTCAATTGCATCATGGGAGGTAGTTTATGAAAATCACGAACAATAATAGTTCAAGCGTCGACCCCTGGGGTACACCCATATTAATGTAAAATTGTTTAGAAGTACGACCATCAAGGACAACATCGATCTTTATTTTTGCTAAGAAGGATCTGATTATATTTTCGTCCAGGAATACCATACAAATTAATTTTTATAAAAAGACCATCAAGCCAGTCATTGTCAAAGGCTATAGATATATCAAGCGCTACCGCCCTAGCTTCACCAGCCTTGTTCAGTGTATGGTATATGCGTCCAGATATGACCGTTTGGATATCCACAGTAGAACGGGCTTACCTTAATCCATACTTTTGGCCAGAAAGAAGTTTGGCATTCATGGGGTGGTGGACTATCGCTAGATTGATTAACGATTCAAAGATTTTACCGAATAGCGGGAAGAGACTTATGAGGCGATAATTTTGCAGGTCAGT
Organism: Sepiola atlantica; assembly: GCA_963556195.1. Lineage (NCBI taxonomy): Eukaryota > Metazoa > Mollusca > Cephalopoda > Sepiida > Sepiolidae > Sepiola > Sepiola atlantica. Next base: position 8,786,996 of record OY744521.1, on the reverse strand, counting down.
TATTTCACCAGAGTTCTTGAACCACAGAGGCAATTTTTCAGCTTTTAGGGAAGCAGGATTCTGCACAGCATTTGTTGCAGAGTTTGGAAAGGACAGGGGCCAGCTCAGCAAAGCATTTCTTCAGCAGGGATAAGATCAGGCACACATGCTTTGGAGGTATTAAATTTTTTTTCATGATATCCCGGCCTTGAGTAGGTGTGATGATCAGATCATCAACTGCATTGAGAAATTTCAGTGGTTTGTGAAGTCAAGGGTGAAGTTCAGTGAAAACATCTGGGCAAGCAGTTCATCCTCATCAGTTGCCGTGCAGATGACTTCATGGTGGCTGGATAGTGGGAGAATTGATGATTGTCCTTTATTCATCACACTATTATAGATTTTCCAGAAATCGCGAACTTCTAATTTCTGCAACTCAACGCGTTTTCTGGTCATCGTGTTATACCTTCTCTTGTCTACGGCTATTGCACTCTTACAATGATTTCTTGATGCCACACATTTTTTGTCTATTTGTATTTGACTTGTAGCGGTTGAATCTGCAGGATGCTTCCTGTCTATGAGCAATAGCAGCTGCACAGGTTGAAGTGAACCATTGGGGAGTGTGGGACTTGCTATAGAATTTCCGCGTAAGAACATGTGCTTCTATGCCCAATTTGACCCATTCAGTTACATCACTTGCACACTGATCAGCAAGGATAGAAAAGTATTACCCCATTGGGCCTCTTCGATGTGATCTCTGATGGATTCCCGATCAGCATGTGTGTAATACCTCGTCGTTTTGAGCAACAGCTCTTCAGTTTGGGGTTGAGAGTGTAGAGTGATATCCACCATTTTCACAAGGTGATCTGTATTCCCGAGTAGGCATTTGTCGCACAAGTCAAGAATAGATCGAGAAGCGCGACTAGCTGATCCTCACGATCTGGGAGGAAAAAAATAAAAAAATAAGTGGATCCATCATAGTCAAGGGCGACCCGAAAACTCTTTTTCATTTGATACTACACTGAGATTCAAGGGAGGGCACAACTCCTTTTCCTGGATTGCTCCACTTACCCTTGTCCTTACCTTATGCTGAACAATTAGCATGGGGGCTCTTAGTGCCATTTTTTGAGTCTTTGGTTTGACTCGATTGAGGATTGAATCCTGATTTTTCAGCTCATTGTGAAACCATTATGCCAAATGAGCCGAGATTAGATTAGGAATTGAAGAAAAAATTGAATAATTTTCATTTTCAATATATTTATGTTCAAACATGTTTAAAATTTAATAATTTTCTTTTTTAATATATTTATGTTTAAACATGTTTAAAATTTAATAATTTTCTTTTTAACATGTTTAAAATTGAATAATTTTCTTTTTTAAAATATTTATGTTTAAACATGTTAAAAATTGAATGCAAACATTTACTTTGTTGTCGTCTTATTTTTAATAATCGGTTAGAATGGCAAAATTTAAAACGCCTTTATAGATATATCTTGAACATCCGAAAGTTTGATGCGATATCCTGCTGGCTTGACACGCTCAATCCGTTCCCTCAAATTATTTGAGATGGGGAGGCACCTGGAGAGCCAAGTCAACTTATGATGATAACCAGTGTGGAGTGACATCGATACACCCAAGTGGTTACGGAAGTCACTGCGATATGTTGGAATACGTATCTGTCGAGAAGACTGGTGTATTTTGATTGTTTATGTCCCTTCACTGATACCCAAATTTGACGCTGATTCTGTTATTGGACATTCTTTAATCTTATTCATTTAACAGATTATTCTTATTAACTTTAAATAATTTAGTAATGTGTAATAATAACCAAAATGGTCTGTCACGATTAAATTTGAGAGAATCTTATTTGGATTGAATGGATGAATTTTAAGGATGCTGATTCTTGTTATTTCTTACTTTTGAATCTTGATGAAGCCACCAAGTTTAACAAGTTCAACTAATTTGAAAGATGTATAAAGCCCGTGTCGAGAGTGATCTCCCATGGGTAGAAACTAGTTTCCAGGCTAGTGTTATGCCCCTTGGTTTAAAAAAGGTAAAATACTTCATTATCAAGGCCTGTCTAAAAAGTATTTTTCCATGCATATTTTTCGGCGCCACTCTACACAGTGAAGGAAGACACCTTCATGCGCATGTGTGAATTTTATCACCGCCTTCCTGCGCGTTAGTTGCTGCCTGTCGGTCGCTGAGTGAAGTGCTACACAATGTGTTCGTCAGATTACCAATTCTCTCAAGATGACTGAATGTGTTGAGCAAAGGTACTGCATCAAATTTTGTCAAAAGCTTGGTGATTCTCAAAGCAGTTCGTAAAATTCAGCAGGTGTTTGGAGAAGATGTGATGGGTGTAACACAAATTAAGGAGTGGTTCAGCTGACTCAAAAATGTCCGCACATCAGCGGAGAGTGACCAGCATTCTGGTAAGCCCCAAACTACTCGGAGTGCAGCTGTTGTTGAGAGGGTGCGATATTTGGTGATGGAAGATCGTTATTCAACCGTGCAGGAGATCGCCCAAGAGGTCGGAGTGAGAAAAGATTCCGCATATACAATTTTGCATGATGATTTGAACATGCACAGAGTGGCTGCAAAATTTGTGCCCAAGTTGTTGTCGCATGAAAAAAAGGACCTTCGTTTTCAAGTTGCACAGGATCTTCTGGAAACTGCCAACACTGATCCTGGGGTTCTGAACACTGATATCTGGAGACATGTCATGGGTGTACGGATACGACCCAAAAACAGAAAGACAGTCGTCGCAACGGAAGCATCCATAGTCTCCAAGGCCAAAAAAAAGCGACAGGTGCGAAGCAAAATAAAGGTGATGCTGACTGTCTTCTTTGATATCCGTGGAATTGTGCATCACGAATACGCACCGGAAGGACACACACTGACAAAGGAGTACTATCAAGATGTTCTCCGGCGTCTCCGTGACACAGTTCGGCACAAAAGACCAGACATGTGGACGGCGAAAAACTGGCAACTGCATCACGACAACGCCCCCGCGCATTCATCCCAATTGATCACACATTTCTTGACCAAACATGGAATTCCAGTCGTTCGTCAACCTCTCTACTTTCCAGACATGGCTCCTTGCGACTTCTGGTTGTTTCGAAAATTGAAGACGCCACTGAAAGGTTCCCGTTTTGAGACTAGAGAAGAGATAATGCGGAACGCGACGGCGGAGATGAACATGATTCCAAAGGAAGACTTCCAGAGGTGTTTCCGGCAGTGGATGGATCGGTGGGATAAGTGTGTGCAAGCACAAGAGGCTTACTTTGAAGGGGATTAAGGTCCCAACCCCGTCAGGTATTTGAAATATATTTTCTGGCATAAAGTTGGATACTTTTTAGACAGGCTTCGTATAGTATAGGCCTGGTCCCCAGTGTCTAGACATGGAAATTGGAATGTATTATTGAGAGTGGAAGACATACAAAGAAGAGTGACAAAACCAATAAAAAAGCACAAACGATTACAGTTACAGAAAGGGATTAAAATTAGTATTCACTACTAGAGAGAAGAATGAGAAGCGATTTCATTGAAACTTTGAATTATGGGATTTCGAATTATGGTGAACATTTAAAAACAAAATTCCTACTCGACCTCGGAGATTATTTGCAAGGCAAGTTTCAAAAACTCGATCTATTATCCAATTGATATTTTTTGTTAATAGAGTAATATGTTTTAAAACAAATTGCCAGATTAAGAATATTGTAACTCTTGTTTCTCTTATTTTGTCCTTTAGTCCTCACAATGAGCGTGTTTCTGATAAAGGGGGGAGAATTGCTGTTTTCTGGGTCGGAATTAATCTAACACGTATCGTTGGCTAGTTTTTGACCTTGAAGTGGTATTTTTTTAGCTCCTTACATCAAGTGGCTTCATGCCTTGTCTGGTGCGATTCTCATAAAAAAATAGCATTAAAAATGTTCAGATAGAATTAGATGAATTCAGAAATAATGGTTAGAAAAGAATTGAGAGGATATTTTTGTGAACTATCGGATGAAATATTTAACAAACTTTAATGTTTATATTAATATTTGGTACTGTTTTATATATTGACCCTAATTTCCGTGACTGCCCGGCAGCAGCGAGCCGACAACTAACGGAAGCGTCCGAGACCTGCCGAGTCGGCAGACGACAATAATGTAAGACGATGACTATACGTAAAGAAAAAGAAATGCATATATTTTTATACAAAAAATGAAATAAATGAACAAACCCATAGCTGAAATTTTTTTATTATTATTATTTTTGAACCATTTTTGTAAGAACTTTGTTTTAGAAACGCTAACTTTTTAAACCAATTTTTTTTGTAACTGAAATAAACTGTTTTTATAAACTTTAGAACGCGAAAATAATAACTTTTTTAAACCATTTTTTTTTTTTCAATTACGCATTGTTTTTTTGTTTTTTTTTTCCATTATTTTAGCTGGAGGGGTAAGGGCTTGTTTATCGTTTTTGGAGGGGGGGCTTAGCGAAATACAGGCAGAAGAGGAGGAACACAGGTAGATCATTTTTAAAATTGTTGATATGGCGAGTTTCGACCGCGAAAAAAACGTCCTCGATCGCAACAAAATCCAAGCCCGGCATTCCTGGGTGGGGCGTCTCCAGGCATATTTTTCAGTAACTGTCTTTCGTGGTACTAGCCGGCAAAGTCGGCCGCCGCCGCATCGCATACATCGCATATCTTTTGCCAGCAGAGCTTTCTGCTGGCAAAAGTTAATGCACTGCTCCGGAGAGGCAATCGAACTACACAACACTTCAAAATTCATTGTCAACAAGTGCCAAGCGTCTCTCCTTCAAATCAATATCGTTTGCCAGCCTCGTTTTCGATTTCGGCAGGTCTCGGACGCTTCCGTTAGCTGTCGGCTTGCTGCTGCCGGGCAGTCACGGAAATTAGGGTCAATATCTAAAACAGTACCTAATATTTTATTAATGCTGTAAATGTTCTGTGCACTTTTTTAAAGAGTTTTATTGATAAAAAAGTTATAAAAGTAAGATCAACCCAAAGAAACAAACAAACAAAAAAAATACTAATAAATTGGTAAATCGATTTTTTTTCTTTTACTAATCTATTTTTTTTCTTTTATTAATCGATTTTTTTAATTTCTTTTCAGACTTGTGCATTGAATCTCCTACCAAAGTCACAAAGCTTCCTTTACGTCAGTTGCATCTCCCGGCTAATCAAGTCCGGATATACACTGCACGTGACTTATCTAATTGTAAGATTTTCCATTGAAATTTATGTTATACAAACATTGACTATTTCTAACTCACGTTCTTATGTTGATCATCGTGGCATACCAGTAACAACATTTATTTCACAAAACACAGAAAAATAACTGAAAAATAATGAGATTTAAAAAAAAAAATTTTTTTCAAACGATTGTAAAAAAAAAGAATCGCTTGACTCGTTTATGTGTTGTGTTGTTAATTAACTTTACAGAAAACATCCATTTTTGAATTACGTTCAATCTGTCATGTTCACAGACGAATATCAAGGGTCTATTTTTCTAACTCACGTTCTTATGTTGATCATCGTGGCATACAAATAACAACATTTATTTCACAAAATACAGAGCGATCAGATCATCATCATCCGATTTATTTTTGAACAGGCCTTTGAATAGTCCTCTATAATCCACCAAAATGCATGTTTGTTCATAAACAAGTCAGTCATTTTAATCTTTTGTAAAAAAAAAAAAAGAAAAAAAAAAAAAAACTTACTTTGTGACTATTCAAAATTTCAAAAGAATTTTAAAGTATTTAAACTATCGAATAGAAGTCATTTACACTGGCTTTAAAATTCTTAGCAAATCCTCATTTAATTAAAAGATTTAAAGTTTTGGAAATTATTTACATCCGATAATTTTATAAAGAGAGAGTAAAACAACATTGCCATAACAATTATTTAGAGTTTTATCACAATTTGATTCAACCAATAATTTAATGACAAAAATAATACCATAATAATTAAATGTAACTTTCAAATACTATTAAAAAATGAATAATTTGGAAAAAAAATAATTTGGTTAAAAATCCTAAAACATTTTTTTGAATACAGGCATCTTCTTCATCTGATTTATTTTTGAACAGGCCTTTTATTAGTCCTCTATAAGAGGGTGGCGCCTCCCTGTCAGTCTTGATCGAAGTCTTCCATTCCAGGCTCGGCAGTCGCGAGGATCTATGTTTGTAATCCTCAGGGTTGCACGGTCACATTTATACAGCTCGTTCAGCCTGCCGACTTGATGCGATGGACATGTTTCTGACCTGGGAGATCCAGCTGGAGCTTCGTTTGACATGGCCAAGCCATCTCATCCTGCCCAGTTTAAGGACATCAGTTATTGCCCATATACCAAGCCTAGAGATGAGAGTCTCGAAGAGAGTCTCATCTTCCGGCCTGACATGACAGATCCATCTAATCATGGCTCTTTCGTTATGCTGCAGTCTCTTGATAGTGCTCGCCGATGCAGCCCATATTTCAGAGCCATAAAACATAACAGTCTACACATATAATAAAGAAAATAAATCGCAGATCCATAATTTTGCTATGATATGAGTGCAAAATTATAATTTCTTCAGATTAAATACATACATACATATATATATATATATATATATATATATATATATATATATGTATGTAAGTTTGTAATCCGAGGCAGGAGCAATGTGATATAGGTACCGGAAGGTGGAACAGATGAACAAAAATAAATGAGAAGAGAAAATAAGAATGGGATCTAAAATCAATGTATTAATATTTCACGTAAAACAGATTAAATTTGATAATGAGAGGTCCCGCTCTCGAAAATTAAAGTTTACCTTTTCCGGAACTTTTTAATTGCTTGACAGTAAACTTTTTTTCTATTTACTGTTCTGATATTTAATCTGTTTTACGTGAAATATTAATAAATTGATTTGAGATTCCATTCTTATTTTCTCTTCATTTATTTTTGTTCATCTGCTCCACCTTACAGGATTACAAACTTACATTTATATTTACCAGCAATGCAAGCAAACTACAATTTCCTTTTTTATATATATATATATATATATATATATATAATAAAGTAAAGTCGGGTTTCCCCATTTTTTTCATCAGTTATTATAGGCCTGTAAACACAAGCAATATTTAAAATTCCGATATGATCACGCTTTCTGCCAAGAATTTATGCTTGTTTTCAGAAAATATGCGTACGTTTCGTTCACTTTTAGTAACTTCTACATTTTTTTCTGCCTTGTCAGATGTTCCTAAAATAGCCATACATAAAGTGCGTCGGAGTAATTTTAACTCACATGCTCAAATCTACTTCCACTACCACCAGCTTACACAGAGACATATTCTTCATAGAATAAATTGACTGCAATTATTTCATTTTTTCATTTCTTGCAATTGTGTTTTACTTATTATACTTTTACTAACTAAATATGGGTCGCTCCCTACAACCTACGCTTTCTTTTTTATGCCTATTCTGGAATAATCGAATAGGATTGACGAACACTAAAGAGAGAATCATTGAAATTTAAACATGGCTTCTCATATTAATCCATTCAGTAATAGTAATTATTGCAATTTCGTTTTTACTTTCCTTCTTTAATTTGCTTGCATCGTTTTCTTTTTTCAGTCGCCATCTTCTTCCTTCTTTCTTTTGGTGGGGATGTAAAATAATTTACAGTTTACTTGTCTGAAATCGCATTCGGTTATTCCAGAATATAACAGAAACAAAATAAAACGTTATAATTCACATATGGCGATGAAGACTTTTTCTTTCTTTTCTTAAGAGTAGGGCTATATTCACGTTTGTGCGACTTGGTGAATCATTTCCTCGACTCTGGAGGTGGGGGGGGCAGTCCATAGTATCACGTTTTGATAGTCAACAAAATGTTTACGATGGACGAAAACTGGTACATAAACGCTAAAAGCTTATGTTCATCTACCCTTGGATTTAGATTCAATCCTTTGGCGTAATTTTTCTTTAAGTCGCCAGTTCCAATTTTAGTACATAAGAAATATCAATGTACATTAATAATCAACATATATTTAAATATGGGAAAAGCATCATCATGCATAAATGATAAATACACTTGAAAAGGAGAACACAGCAGCCGAAACGTTGTATAAATATCAATGTTGATGTGGACAATAGTCAGAAAGCAAACTGTGTAAAGAAAAACTCTTCATTAGAAAAAGAAGCAACATTTAATCGAAACGATCAGTGTTCGAATCACTGATTAGAAATTATATAGATTTTATTTTTATGGAAATCGCTCCAGACAAGGCATGAAGCCACTTGATGTTAGGAGCTGATAAAAACGAAAGATGGTTATCGCAAAGATAGGAGATGCCTATTGGCCTTAGTCTTGAAAAGACCAAGGCTATAGGTAGGAGGGAAACAGTCAGCAGGCAGAGAGTTCCACAAGCCTTCAGTTCTTGGAAAGAAGCTACTGGAATAGGAAGCTGTATTACAATGAGGCATCAAAACAGCGAATTGATGGAGACTGCTAGACCTACGAGTCAAACGACCAGAGGACGACACATTCTGATGCTTACTCCACCTGGATTCTTACAAGAGTCCTGTTAGCCGGGTATTGATTTACTCCTCTCCAGGAGTTAGGCACAAGGCCAGTTTTTATCTTACTCCCACAAGTAAGATGTGACCCAAGGTCGGGTCGGGAAAGTGGGGTTTAAAAATTACCTGGGCAGCCCCGTCGGCATTCCCCGGTAAGGGCGCCTCAGGCAGTAAGCAATAAACTTACTCCTCACCAAAGAGGGGAGGCGAAGCCTGGGAGGGTGGACCTCCTAGAACTGCACAGGACAGACCCATAGACAGGCGTAAATCAAGCCCCGAAGGCCAAGACAATATCAGTCTATGGGGTGCAGTATCCATCGGAACAGATACTACACTTTGATCTTAGCCAAAAGGCCCACCTGTTAGCCGGGTAGCTCTCACACTACACCGTTGCCACTCTTCCTAACATGGCGAGGAGGGGTTGGACTTTAGAGGCTGCTGTTGTTGATTCCTTTTACACACACATACAACATCAATGCATGCACATTGAATGTATATATGTAGAATTCAACATATTTCCACGTACGTTTCATATGTTGTCCATTATATTTTTATTTTAAAGAATCCATTATGTTTTTTTCTTACAGTGTGGAAGAAAACTCATAATAGATGTCGATAAAATCATTGAGTGCAGCCGTTCTTCAAAAGGAATGGAGCTCCAAAAAGCTGTAGCCGCGAAGACTAATAATTTGCAGCCTCCAAAAACCTACGTACCATGGGTAGTCGTAAATGGGGTAAGTAAAAATATTGTCTGCATAATTTAAGGAAAAGAAAACTGATATATAAATAGAACAAGAGGATCTTCGAATATTATTTATTTTTTTAAACAAATTCACTTCGAATTTTTTATGGGGAGATTTTAAATAGTTTGTGATGTTGGATATACTTAAAAAAATGTTATTGAATAAAAAGATATATTTAAATCATCAAGAAATGTAAAGAAATCGCCATTTTTAAAACCGGGATAATTTAAAAGAATTTTATTGTGATGTTACATGTTGATTTTTTGTGTGTAATTCAATTTTTATCTATGGGGGACTAATTTTGTAAAAATAAATGCAATCATATTCCTTTAATTATAACATTAAGTCATCAAGAAATGTAAAGAAATCGCCATTTTTAGAAGAATTTTATTGTCATGTTACATGTTTATTTTTTTACATGCAGTTCAATTTTATCTATGGAAGACCAATTTTGTAAAATAAATGCAATTATCTTCCTTTAATTGTAACAAGCGATATATTTATAAATATATAGAGATACATGTTTTTTTTTCAAATTTCAGTTGTCTAAAAATTTAAATGTTAAGAAATTGAAATATTCCCACTTCGACAGTAAATAAAATAAAAAAACATCCTTAAATCTTTCATCGAGGCAACTATATAAAAAGTAATATCCTTATACTCCGGGTTAAAATAATTTAAAAATAAACAAAAAAAAGCAACTATATAAGAAAGAATATCCTTATACTCCGGGTTAAAATAATTTAAAAAACAAAACAAAAAAAAAGCAACTATATAAGAAAGAATATCCTTATACTCCGGGTTAAAATAATTAAAAAAACAAAACAAAAAAAAAGCAACTATATAAGAAAGAATATCCTTATACTCCGGGTTAAAATAATTTAAAAAACAAAAACAACAAAAAAGCAACTATATAAAAAATAATATCCTTATACTCCGGGTTAAAATAATTAAAAAAACAAAAACAAAAAAAAAGCAAAGAAAAAGAAGTTTCTATTGTTTCTTCGATTTTCTTTTCTTCTCGCTGCATTTTCTTAAATAAAAGTATGGTCGTCTGTAAAAGAGCTATTTTCCAGCGAGAAACATGGTCCGCGGGAAAAGTTATACATTTTTTGTTTATTTTCATCATATTTAATCGATTTTGGGAAGAAAAATACTGAATAAAGTCACATTATATATAAAAAAAAAAAAAAATTGTAAAGTTAGGGCAGGGATGACCTACATTTTGTACTCCAATTTTTAATTTTAACTCATATAACTTAGATACGCCACACACATTAATAATAATAATATATATATATATATATATATATATATTATTAATAGTCAAACTTTCAAGGTTAAAGTTTGATGAATGTTAATTTCTTAACAACAGAGAATATATAAATAAACATTCCAATGACCACTTTATTCATGTATCAAAAAATACATATAACTTTACCAAACCATTTCATCAACACATAAATAAACAGATATATATATATATATATATATATCTTGGATATTTCATACGTTTAACTCTTCAGAATTCCAAAAATTGTGTCCAGGAACACAAATAAACACTCAAATTTTTGTGTATTTTTTTATGTTCCTGGCCACGATTTTTGGACTTCTGAAGAGTCACGCGTATAAAAATTGCAATATATATCTTGTTGTTTATGTCTAGACGAAACGGTTCCGTAAAGTTATATGGATTTTTTGATAAATGAATAAAGAAGCAGTCATTGGAATGTAACCGTCTATTGTTATATATATATATATATCTAGTAGTTGAATGGAAAAACTTAAGGTGGGCATATGTAGATATTTAGACGATTCGTGGATAATGCCTGGGCTAGAAACTAGACATTTTAAAGTTTAGAGATACAAAAAATCTACTGAACCGAACAAACTGAATTGCTACAAACTGCAGACATAGAATAATCTTTTCTTAAGGATAGCTACTAAACAAAACCATCATCATACAATAATGTTTTGAGCAAATATGAACCCCAAAGTAGCCGCTGTGGCTGATGTCACCAGAGCCTGATTTACTTACTTGTGAATGAGAAGGCAAAGTATCAGTATCAATTTTCGACTAACTTTTACAAACGTTTGTGGTGAACCAAGACGCTTACCAAAAACAAGGGAGTTCTCAAAGACACGTGTTAACTGAGGATCCTAACCAATCAAAAACTAACTGAGGCGATAAGCCGACCTGAACGTGATACCCTCTATAAAATAATGAAGAGAGTTTGTAGAGCCATGGACCCGAGAGACGGACGTTGACGGAACACACAAGAAGACGTTCTACTCTACCCCCGGCCCTGTTGGCCGGGGCGACAAGAAGAAACGAACACTTCAAAACTCAACAAGCTTTCCTTGCCTCACGCGCACAGCTACTTACGCACAGACAAGAAGTCAGGCGAATAGAAGAAAACCGCTATGACACACACACACACAGTAGCAGAATAAGATAACCTACTAACACACACAATATCACATTGCCACTTACATACATACACACTATTACTCATGCACCAACAAATAGAGACATACACATCTTTAGTCCCTCATGTCTGCCTAATTAATGAACAATTTCTAACAAAGAACACTAGTTGAATTCCATGATAAAAGATGAAAATTCATATTTGAATGTACAAAAGCAAGGAAATTCCCAAATTTGTACACTTTTATTGTCATTAAGGGTATGTGAGCACAACAGGGCTATGTATTTTACTGGTAGGAATTTTTCACAGCGCACCTCACACACTTCATCCACTTATGCATAGATATTTATACTGTAGTGATGTGATAATGAAATGGTTTGGTTGATATGTAGTCATACCCTTAATGACAATAAAAGTGTAAAAATTTGTGAATTTCCTTGCTTTTGTACATTTAGTGTATATGAATTTTCATCTTAATCCTATTAAGGGCATATGATTTCAGTATACTGGCATTTATCATGGAATGTCACTACTTTTGTAAAGGCTATGCCTCAAGACAATGGTAATTTTTAAGGTTTTTTTTTAATTTTCTGGAAAACTAAGGTATATGGTAAACTGAAATTAAAATGCCATCAACTAGACCCTAGAACCTCTATCTCTGCCAAAAATCAGCTGAATTCATCAAATAGTTGATGAGATACAGGGTGGCACACACGTACGTACGTACGTACACACGGATAACACAAAATCACTCCTGACCTTTCTGGATCTCTGGGTTGCCTTGACTAATGATGCTGAAATTCTACACACTTATAGAACCTATCAAATGAAAATTTTGTGCAAAGTTTTAACTAATTTGGTTTATTGGTTTTTGAGTTATGACTTATCAAAGAAATGAGATTTCTAGCATAGGTCGTTTTTGAGTCTATTAAGGGATAGAGCGCTATCGCGCCTCCCTTGATTAACTTTACAAAGAACATTTCTTCATTAAAACTAACCTTTATATTTCTCTAAAATTGTGGTTTTATAAATTGTTTATTAATTAATAATGCCTTATCTTCATTTTTACATACACAAAAATCCTTTGCATGTTATAGTCTAGCAATTTTGCCATATTGGTACACCCGACGTCCGGTAAGCACCTCGCCATATGTTTTACTTCAAATTCTACGGAAGGATATTGGTATATAAACCGACTGGAATTGCACGTGACGTCACTACTTATTTTTAGAGATGTAGTCATCGAATTTAATTTACTTCCTCACACCTAGAATGCGTTTTTAGTTTTAACTTAAAGAGAATTAATTATCGCTAAGTTTAAGAATAGCAATCACATTATTGGAATCAAAGTCTTTAATCAATTCTTTTTATTGCTTAAATATTTCATTTTCAGTAAACGAATTACAGACCGGACAGAAAATTCGAAAAATGCAGACAATCGGAAAGCAAAGAAAAACAAAGTGAAGGCAGCAGGCGATATAAAAAACAAAACATGTGACATTAAGTTAACTGAGCCGATCTATTAAAAAACGTATCTTCTATATAAAATTAAAAATAATAAAATTAAATATTATTGCGGTTATAGTCTCCCATACTTGGCTAAATCTCAGTGTCCATTTTATTAAATCTCTTAACATGACTGAATTGTAATGTCAATGTTACTTTTTGGGATAATTATGCAATTTTTAGTAAAAAGTAAATGATTTTATTTTATAAATTTAGTATATGAAGACTTTAATTTATTAATTATCTTTGAAGTTGTTCCAGAAAACTGATATTTATCTTTCAAGAGATTTAAAAAATTCTTTCTTCAAATTTTAAATTTCACTGAATTTATGTGTTTTAACACGCCGTTAGTTTTCATTTTAATATTTATTTTCAGACATAAATTTTTTTTTAGAGATTTACTTTAGGCTAATATCTTTTAAACACAATCAAATTTAAACTGAAACGAATAATCGGATATTATGATAAATCCGTTTAAATATATATATAGTCCGTATAAGCCAATCCCACTTTTGCACATTGCTATCTTTTATGCATTGCTATTTGATAATTTGTTATTCTTTAATTATTGACTAGTATGTTTTAATGTATTCATTTTTTTTTGTATTTGTTAAATTCTGTTATGAAATAAAGTTTACTTCATAGAAAAAAAAGAAGATTCAAACGATCTTGTCTTTTTTTTGTAGGCACACACTGAAGATTTGCAAAGTAAAGCACAGATTGATTTAAACGCTTTGGTGTGCCAGACATATACGGTAAACATTTTACAACCTAACTTTGCGAATGCCGCTTTCTTTCTCCGTTTGATTAAATTTTGTGATTTCAAAAATGGATTCAGTGTATGTAGATGTGTGTGTGTGTGTGTGTTTATGATGGTGAGTTGGGAGTTTAAACTTTCTCCTCCACAAAAATCAGATGATGAATACGTTCGTATTATTTAGACATTCAAATCCTACCGACAAGATATCCTCTAAATCCCGAAGATGATTTATGCAAGTCGAAAGCTCGAAGAATAAGAAATCAACACACGAATTCTAGAGATTTCCTTTTTCCATTGTCTTAATTGAGAAAATTCCAGTAAACGTTGATGAGAATAAACCATCATTATGAAGTATCCGTTTCCGTTAATAACGTTTCTTATATATCTATTAGCAGGAAGACCCGAAGTTGTCCGGGATAGAATGAGGAACCCCATGTTCTATTGTTCTAAGCCCATAACATCATATTACCTTTTTTTACATTTCATAAGATTCAATTTTTAGAGTGGGGCTAAATGATGTACCCATTATTCATTGGATGGGAATTTGTGTAAGTGAAGTGACATTCATTGAAATACATTTCGGTGAATGCGGAATATTTAAATCCCTAGAGGCATTCACAGCGTTTTCCAGGAATCCATGAGGACCATTGTGTATTCCTGCTCCACACCCTGAACCCCTTATTAATATTCCTTATTTATATGATTTTCAAGTTATAAATAAAATAAAGTAAAACGTATTTCCTTTTCATGAATGCAGATCCAACGATAATATTGCACATTTCCCATCCAACTAGGACTGATGTGGTTTCCATTTGAGCATGCACCAATGCCACACATTACCTGTGAGTTGCCGCATACACTACTGCCACCCAGGTTGTGACAGGCCATCCAAAAATAGCATTTGCCACATGCCCTGTGGCCAGAGATTGGATTGGTGAGTGTCGGAAAGTGTCCACATACCAGTGGCCTCTGCGCTCCGCACCTCTAGGGTTCGAATCTACTCCGAGATCCCTAACGAATTAGTCTAGAGCCACAAAGAGCCCAATATCCATGGTGACCACCAGGAAGTTCGGCCAGAGTCTTGGTGATGGAGAGTTTTATACACCAGCAGGGAATACTTACCCACTCAATATATGCTTCCTTCATTCACATATTTTTGCTAGGCTGAGGATGATATGATGAACAAACTACATCTACTAACCTCAAAGGAGGAGGTAATGACTGAGACGATGCTATCATGACGAACGACCCCCCCCCCCCCCCAAAAAAAATGTAAAAGTTAATGCCTGGGAGCATTATCATGACAACAGAATAGATAGCATACTACCCCCTACACACACACACACACACACACAAAATGAGAAGGTATATATCATGCCGAATGAAAATATACTTCACAGAATTAAATAAGTATAAACCTTTTAATTTTAATATAGTGAGGATATGTGGAAAAAACTGTCACATTTATTCATTTAGTTAGCATTAAAAACACCAAGCTACGGCAAAAAACACTAAAATTAAAAAGGGCATAAATATATAGTCGCCATCTTTATAAACAAAGAACTTTGCGAGCTAAGAAAGAACAATAACTCCGTTTTATAACTTTCTAGTTAAAAAAGACATGTTTATAAACTTGACTTATTATTCTTAGTTAGATAGCCTCTTCTTTCTCGACTTGTTTAGATGGCGACTATATTTTTCCGACCTGATTTTTATTTCGCCGTTTCACGTGTACGATAAATCTTAGCATAAAAAAAAAATCATTAAAAACCCTAAGTTTTTTTTTTTTTTTACTAAAACATGGTTTAGGTAAAAAAAATGTATAAGTTGTTTATGAGTAATGCCGAAACCTATTTTACTTTAGATAATTTACGTGACGTGACTTAAACAGGAATTAACCCCAAATAAAAGAAGTATTTTCAGACTATTGTTGATTGAATGATCTGAAAAAAAAAAAAAAAACCCAACTCCTTTTCCTATTTCAGTCACGTATCTGTTCTTCACATCAACATTTTACGTTTTACTAATGCTGGAAGTTATGTAAATTATGTCCCTTGAAAATAAAATTCTAAAAAAGTTTTAAAACGATATCCTTTTTTATTAAATGTCTTTACTTAATTTTATTAATAATTATAATAATAGTACTCGATAATCGACAAAACGATTGTGTATATAGAATAAAATTTAGCAATACAAATTAGAAATGTATATTACAAAATATTAATTTATTAGAAACTTAAAAAAATAAATATGCAAATGAGGAATACTGAGGTTTGTTTGAGGGAGTTTGGAGATTACTATATATACACTATTTGAAAATATTCTTGTATCATTAGAATTAAATAAGCTTAACCAGTTTTAATGTTTATGTAGTAAGGATAGATGGAAAATAAATTTGCATGCGGCAATAAACCAACAGTGATGTGAAAAAGAAATAGTCAAACGGCAGACACGTGTAAATATGTTATCTTTATTTCTTTAAGTCTTATTATTCTATGTTTATTTTTGAAAAATGATTTTAATTTTCGCTTTTATATTTTCACAGGGTTCTGACAAACCGAAAGCGTGTAAACTATCCTACAGTGTCACGTTTGAATCGAAGAACTAAGTTGAAATTCAATCTTGCAAATAAATGATTAACCAGATTAATATGTGTTGTGTATTTTTTTTTTCATCGGATTTATCATGATCATCACACACTAATATCCAGTGTTTAGAAAATCTATGGCATAACCGCAGGATTATGTTCTATATATGTATATATATATATATATATATATAAAATAATCTTTGAAAAGCCTTGGCTTAAGGAAATAATGTTCTATATATGTATATAGGTCTGGAAATGCTTCGTTTCTAAGTTGTAGACCACTGCACACATACTGATCAATACTATTTTGAACATCTAACATGTACAATGTATGTGATAGTGCAAATAAACAAAGACGATCCCTCTGACCGAATATCACGTAAAATAAGTCTGGGCTTTTTGTTGCCACATGCACCACCAAAACCTGATAAAATGACACCAAACAAATATAAAAGCCGTGGGGCTCAGAAGAAAGATATGAGAGTCATGATCAACAAGAGCTCCTTTGATAGCCAACATAGGAGACTCAGTCGGCATCCTACGAATGTTGGCTCTTTTTATTTGGGGTAACAGAATACAAGAGACCAAACACAGGTAAATAAACATGATCAGTACAAATCAAAGACCATGCAGAGGAAGAAATGAGTCACAAAATAAATTAGACAAGTCATATTTATATATAAAGATAAAAAATTCCGACATATTGGATCGAATATCCAATACAATGACCGTTGCACATATTATACACAACAACATTCTGTGTGACTAAACTGATTCAATCATCCACATTTCGATATTCCAAATTACATTCTCAAAAAACATCAATCACAGCAGATCCACTATGTCAAAATTACGTCGCTTAAAGTAAATTTATTTTTTCACTTTATTATTACGTTCTGAGAGGTTTAATTCTTATCCAAAATACTTCAATAAAAAAAACAAAAAAACGACATTAATATAAATTAGCACATTATCCATAATAAAACATTATTTAATATTACTTTATCCGTTTTACGACATTATTTAATATTACTGAGCACTTTATCCGTTTTACAACATTTTTTAAATATTATTTAGCACTTTATCCGTTGTACGACATTATTTAATGTTACTTACCACGTTATCCGTAATAAAACATTTAATATTACTTTATCCGTTGTGCAACATTGTTTAATATAACTTAGCACTTTATCCGTTGTGCAATATTATTCAAGTTCAAAGTTTAAACAATTTTTTTCAATTAATGTAATGACCAATGTCGAAAAAGTCTTTTTTTAAATTAAATAACTAAAAAGGACCAGCATGCAACAGCAATTTCAATATATATTGTAGCAGTTACCTCCTCCTTTCAAAACATAACTACACCGGTTTGCCGGTAGGTGTCGCTTTTTCACCGACAGGTGGCACTGTAAAGCGACACCAGAGTTATCTGCCCTTCTGACTATAAAAACCGTTGCAAACGGAAAATCCATCTCTCTTCTTCACCGGCCTCGACAGGAGTACGCTGACACTAGCGTTCCGTTTCACTCTTCTCTTCTGGTCAATTGGCCTCGACAGAACGACGCTAATACACTAGCGCTTCGTCTCACGCTTTTTTTCTTTTCAACTAGCATCGGCATAACAACTACCAACACACGTGGTCAAACAACGGTAAGAGTTCTCAACTCATTTTCTTTGTGTACGGCTTTCAAAGACTTTCCTCTCGCCGGATTCATTTCTTCTTATACCTTTTTCAAGAACTGTTTTTCCATCGACACACATGCATACATCACCCACTTCATCATTCCACGTACACACACGTTCAATAAACCTTATTTAGACTACTTCATTTTTGTTTATTAATTATTACTCTGTCTTTGCATGCAACATTGCTTGATTTACTGAACACGTCCATAATCGGGGGACACGACCCTCGATCCGAACAATATTATTTCATATCTCGATTTTGTCGTTAAAAGGAAAAAAAAACACCTAACGTATTCATAGACTTTAATTTGCAAATTTCGAAAGCCGTCTCATCGATTTTACTGCAAAATCGATTTTTAATGACATATTCCATCATTGAATAATCTGTCGAAAAATATAAATATTTATTCACACGAAATTAAGATGAAAATATAAAATGTAAGTAGATGTGCCAATGAGTGAAACATAATGAAAGTAAACAGAATCCCGGGCAACATCGGGTCCAACCAATTTGTAAATCATAAGGATGTATAATTATATTGAATTTTTGCTAGCATTTTTTAGCGATGGACTCAACTTTCATATATTTAGAACCTCAGCAGTTGAAAGTCCCACCTTGATTCTAGGTCTACAATAACCAAATGTTGACCAATGATCCTATGATAAACCGATTAAATGTGACACTAAACGTATTTTTAATGGCTCGACATTGTCAACACCTATGATAATTTATGGAAATCAGACTTTTATAGTTAGCAATAGTCCACATAAATTATCTCCGAAATTCTAGTCTGATTTAATAATACTGAATCAGCTGTGACAATATGGGTATAGGCATAGAATATACAATGTATACATATTTTTATATCCGAAAGAAAATTTACTGCTCGAATTAACAATATATCGCCAAAGAAAATTCAGTTCTCGCATATGACAACGTAGAAATAATCTTCGAAGCTAAACGCAAAAATTTGATTTGGTAGCGACAGCTTTTTGGAGTGAATGAAAAAAACAATAGTATATATTAATTCAACAATTATAATTGAGCAAGTATTAAAGAATGATATAAATAGAAAATTGTGAAATTACAGAATAGGATGGGGGAGGGGGTGCGAATACGTGCCTTCTTTTCATTAGAACTGAATTAAATGCTGCAAGTGTCAGCATTTCCTGGATAGGGATTGTGAGGGATGTAAACATGCACAATGTGCATAGATGCATGTTACAAACAGCAGGCCTGCAATGGGAAAATACTTAGCCAAGATACTTTTGCCGTTTCAATCGGCATAGCTGAAAATAGGCAAAATATTTTAACATTAAAAAACCAGTCTAAGAGTGAAATAGCCGTAGCTAAGAAGAGATGATTAGAAACCACATCACTTCACAGAAACTAAGAAACCTGCGATTTCTGAAAAATCTATACTAGCATGATAAACAATGGGCACTCAACAATTCCCCTTCTATTCAACCACCATGAAGTCGCTTCCATGGCAATAGATAAAGCTGAACTGCTTGCCTAGCGGTTTGCCCAAAACTCCACCTTGCACTCTATAAACTGCTCCATCCTCAATTTCCCACTGATGGCAAAAACCACACTAGATGATCCCATCTTGTGTCCTGGTTATTATAAAAAAACCTTCACTCCTCCAAAACATGTGGACCAGATCTTATTCCTGCTATAGTTATAAAAAAATGCTCCGCTGAGCTGGCCCCTATCCATCTCCAAACTTTATAATAAATGCCTTGATGAACCTTGCTTCCCTGATAGCTGGAAAATTGCCCCTGTGGTACCAGTTTTTATAAACTCTGGAGAAAGAAGTAACCTGCAAAATTATCATCCCATAAGTCTCCTCCTGCTGTTGGCTATCTTTGAATCATTAATCAATCTAGCGATAGTCCAGCACCTCGAAAATATTTAACTTCTATCTGACCAACAGTATGGATTTAGGCCATCTTGTTTACTGCAGATATCTTCAGTCATCTTTAAACGTATATACCACACACTGGATAAGGCAAGTAAAGCTAGGGCGGTAACACTAGTTATCTCCAAATCATTTGACAAAGTTTTAGTACCCCCCACCCCTAGCTAAACTCCAACACTTCCTTATTGTGGTAGAGGCGGTGGCCATGTGGTTGTGTCGGAGCTATCCGGCTAATAGAATTTTACTGAAAATCCAGGAAAAATCTGCATCAGGATCCATAACCCTCTGGTCTTCTCAAGCAAGTAAAGACATGTCAGGTGCAGAACCGCAAATCAATGGAGTGAAGCGGCAACGTTGCGCCGTTTCTTTGTGTGTTCTGGGTCAAACCGTCTTCGACTTCTGAGCCTTGCTGTTCTCGGCATGTCATGGGTAAAAATCTGGAATCTTGTAGGTTAGCGAATAGCTACGACATAGGGGAGGACTTCATGCACATCAGACAATCCCGAGGCGTAATCTTTGTGAGCTCTATGCAGAAGTCTGACAAGCTTAATGAACAAACACACAAACAAAGCAGCAGCACCTTTGCTACATTCGAAACACAACTATATGTTTCATCATCATAAAGGAGAGCAACTCTCACTTCCCTTTATTTTGTCCTTTAGTCCTCACATCACATGAGCGATGTTTCTGACAAACGGGGAAAGAATTGCTGTTTTCTAGGTCAGAATCTATCCATTTAACACTTTACAGCAAGCAAATTAAATAAGGACACGATCGTAAGTTGATTAAATAAATGTTGATTGGGGAAAGTGGCATAAGGAAATAAATACTGAAAATTATTTATCAAATATTTCGTATCACACTCACACAATTTATTTGAAAACTATGTTTCAGAAACGTACCGCGGTTTCATCCAGATGGGCTGACATTTTACATTAAAAAAAAAACTATGCGCAGTGGAATCGTTAGCGTTCTGAATGAGGTCAAATCACGATAAGAAATGGCGTTATATCAATAAAAAAGCGGTGCATTCCTGGAAAGTTTCTGTGTGGAAAAAAATATTGGTTGGGAATTAATTGAGTTTTATTTTATTTATAGTTTTTTGTTTTAAGAATTTTTTTTTTAATTCTAAATGTTTTATTTATTTATTCTCTTGTAGCTTGTTATTTTTATTTAAGATGTTGTTTGTAGTTCGTAGGAGATTATCGGTGTCATGAAAAGTGAAAATACAAAGGAGGTGGGACGCGTTTGAATACGTCGTTTAAAAGTTGTAATATTGATATCTATTTTTGATGGTTATACCGGGTTTAAATTTATGTTTCGGATTTATTATTTATTTTTAATTTTGTGTTGTAAATGTTTTATTTTGTTTGGTGTTTTATTTACATGTTTATGTATTGGTTTATTAGTAGTTTCGTATTTCAAAGGATCCTCTAAAAAAAAAAAACGAAAATAAAGGGAATTAGGGTCTGAATATACCGTTAAAAACGGTGCGTTGTTGACGTGTCCATTTTAAAATAAGTACTGGGGCAGGGTTGAAATAATATATGGGTCTTAATCGTAATTAGGTTATATTAAATTGATTTAATTATTTATGATGGGTGTTGTCTGTTTTACTGCTTCAAAAATGTGTTTATATTTAGGGAAAACTGAGTGGCATAATTAATTGATTGGTTCTGGGTGGGATTCGTTAAAATCTTTTATTTATTTATTATTTTTTATAGCATATATTTTTGTCTTGTCTCATTTGTTCACTTAGACTCATATAGCAATATATCTGACTGATCGATAATTGATTCTAATTAGCCAATTTTTTTTTTCAATGTTGTACTTTGTTATTAGACAAAAAAGGGACTTTGTTTCAGTTTCTTTAGAAAGTTATTTATTCCAGTCCGGAAAATTGATAAAATTGGCACATCTTTCAGTAAGGCCTTAAAAACAAAATTCAGCTTACGTCATTAATAAAAACACATTTCACCATTTTCACTATCAGATAAACAATTACATTTCTTCCTACATAGCAATTAGCATATACTTTTTGTCAAAATGACTTGATTCTCGTACAGGTAGGTAAACACTATATAAGTTTTTTGAAGAACAATGCATAACTTTGATTTTAAGAAACTAGCAAAAATATGCCCCCTTCGGTCGCATATGTTTGCTAGTTTAATTGTTTTAGACTATTAAAATAATTTTCAGCGCTATTGATAATGTTTACCCATTCATTAATTTATTTTTATTATCGTTTCTGTTTGAATTCATGTTTTGAAACATGATGTAAATCATAAATCTATCATGTCACGCCAGAGCTTTAACTATTTTGATAAGCTAATGTTTTAAGCTCTATTTTATAAGAAAGTCCAAATAGGTCAGTTGGTAGAAGATCTCAAGATTTGTTTCTTGGCACAAGGCTGAGTAGGTGAGTTCTTATGTCGAGGATGTATCACCGACTGATAACTCCGACAGTGACTTTGTTGGTGTCGGGCTGAAGCATGGTTCTGTTCAGTCTCAGTAGGTCCACCATCCCAGGCTTTACCTTCTCTTTGAGAAAAGGTTAGTTTATTGCTAATCGCCTGAGGCGCCCCTACCGGGGAATGCCGACGGAGCAGCTCATGCATTTTTTGTAGGCGGGAGCGTGCTAATCCTAGCGTGCTGGCTTTCCACACCTGACCTTGTGTCTAGCCTTCCGAAGAGGAAGTAAATAAAAATATTTTTACCTTATGTCTAATCTCCTGGAGGAGGAAGTAACTAAACTCAAGGTTTCGATTTCCGCTCATGGCATCCGCTTTATTTGTTGGGAATTTATTATCTATATATTAATACGATAGCGTGTGTGTTCGTGTGTCACGCTTCCGGCAAAAGCTCTGCGCATGCGTGCCGCACCTAGATTTTAAAAAACAGTCAACTCCCTTATTTTCATACTATTTTCAAGTATTTCCCTCTGGCGTAACGGTTAGCGACGTAGTATTTTTGACTTCGGCCCGACTGGTTTATAGTTCGATCCCAACCAACCTCTAAGATTTTTTTTTCTACAGTTTAAGGGGAAGGGGAACAGAGGTGGGGAAGGGAAACAGAGGTAGGGAGGGAAGACATATTAATACAATAGCGTGTGTGATTTTGTGTGTCATGCTTACATCGAAAGCAACGACCTTCCGAATCTTTGTATGCTACTCACCTGGTTAAAAAGTACTTTTTTGTGTTGCTTTAAACTTAAAACTATTTTTTGTTTTTTATTTTGGCGTTTTTAAGGGTATTGTCTATTTAATTACGTTTTCTTTTGGTTGTAGAGAGGGCCAGTATTGTTATTTTTATTTATTTATTATTTTTTTTTGAACGGATGGCATATCAACCTTTTTTAGTAGATATGCGCAGTGTCCATCGTACACGAGTTACCATTTTAAAAATTATTTCACTCTTATCTAGAAGGGGGGGGGGCTCATAATAAAGCAAGTGTAACTAACAAATAGAGGGTGCTTTGTTACATTAGGACCCGCGCTAACTTTGACACCGTCGTTAGAGTTAGGGTCAGTGTGGCAGACGATAACTTCGTCAACTTTTTCAGTTTTATTTTCAAGAAATAATAAAAAAAACAAAAAAAACGAACACAACACGGTGTAAGTAAAAATAAAAAAATAAAAATTTTAAAATTCCGTGTAATTTACACGGGTCCCGCTAGTTTACTATTAATGCAATATTCTCAATTTCTAAAAGTGGTCAAGATCTCTGATATTTGAAAATGAGACAAATTTCGCAATGTATTATTACGTGTAAAAAAAAAAATTGTGACTGACGGACATCTCTATTTATATAAGATTCTTCGGTGCAATTTTAGTTATAGGGCGATGCAGTTAATTATTTTCATGTAAAAGCATTATGTTGTACTTACTCAGTCATATTTTATCTCTCACGGCACGAAAAAGAATTTAAAAATATCAAGCAGAACTTTAATTAGAACGATTTTTCCATTTCCATAAGGGAGATATGAAATGTCGAGTCGATGCCATTTTCGGAGTGGCCGGTTAGCTAACTAAGGGCAGATAAGTGTCGCGAAATTGGGTCCCCTAGGTAGGCACGTGTGACCTAATTAGTACTTTTGAAGATTATTTAATTTTCTATTTTTTTATTTAATACATATATATTTTATTATCCATATTTGGTCGCTGTTACCATGTAAATATGAAAAAAAAAACAAGAAAATTATACCGTGGAAAGTATCCCGGTGAACAAAGTATTTAATTTTCTATTTTTTTTATTTAATAAATATATATTTTATTATTATTGCTTATGTGTTTCTTTCTTTTTATAATCCTAACAATAAAAACGGAGTTAAGCCCTTGTCTATTCTATCGACCGCTCACAGCCAAAATGTCGGCTCGGGCGCCAATTTCGCGACACTTATCTGCCCTTAGTTAGCTAACCGGCCACTCCGAAAATGGCATCGACTCGACATTTCATATCTCCCTTATGGAAATGGAAAAATCGTTCTAATTAAAGTTCTGCTTGATATTTTTAAATTCTTTTTCGTGCCGTGAGAGATAAAATATGACTGAGTAAGTACAACATAATGCTTTTACATGAAAATAATTAACTGCATCGCCCTATAACTAAAATTGCACCGATTCTTCTTAAAAATCTTTTCAAATAAAAAATAACGCACACTAGACAACTTCATGTAAATGTTTGAACCTCGATTATTATTGACGTACATATCATTAATTATTATTACATATTAAGTATTACTATTAATTATTATTATTATTATTAATTATTATTGTTACCATTATTGTCTGCATTGCTCCTCTCCTGTTAGTTTCGTATCAATTTCCATTCTTAGAATCGAAGGATGTTGTTGCAACCTCAACGATTATAGACAGTTTAATTTTCCGACTAAATCTTATAGATTAAAAAAACCCATTGAAAAGAGAAGTAACTCTGATTTTCGTTTAAAGAATTACTTCCCCTGATCAGTTGAAATCTTTGATTTTTACATCTATACTAGCGTAGCTACCCGGCGTTGCTCGGGGTCACAAAAACATCTAATTGAAGAAAAATCGCGTGTGTAACATCTTTATATTAAAACTTCTATTTCTCTCCCTCTTTCAATAGCCGTCTCTTTATCTTTCTACCTTTCTCTTCCCTGGTCGCCCCATTTCACCGCCACTTTCTAATTTTGCCTTTTGCGAAAGCTGTTTCTTCCCCATCATTTCATCCTACTTTTCCCAGGGAAATAGTATGGCTTATTTCTATAAAAAGTACCACCTCTGTCTGCGCCTTCTATATAGGTACTTATCTCCGCCCCGGTGTTCATACTATATACGTATCTATCACCACACTGGTGCGCATACTATATACGTACCTATCGCCGCCCCAGTGCACATAATATATACATACCTATCGCCGCCTTTGGTGCAGATACAATATAAGTACCTATCGCCGCCCTGGGTGCAGATACAATATGAGTACCTATCGCCACCCTGGGTGCAGATACAATATAAGTACCTATCGCCGCCCTGGGTGCAGATACAATATAAATACCTATCGCCGCCCTGGGTGCAGATACAATATAAGTACCTATCGCCGCCCTGGGTGCAGATACAATATAAGTACCTATCGCCGCCCCGGTGCAAATGCTAAATACGTACCTATCGCCTCCCCAGTGCAAATGCTAAATACGTACCTATCGTCGCCCAGGTGTGCATACTGCATAAGTACCTATCGCTGCACCAATGCAAATGCTAAATACGTACCTATCGCCACCCCAGTGCGAATACTAAATACGTACCTATCGCCACCCCGGTGCGAATGCTAAATACGTACCTATCACCGCCTCGGTGCGAATGCTAAATACGTACCTATCACCGCCCCGGTGCGAATGCTAAATACATACCTTTTGCCGCCCCGGTGCCCGTTATATATAAGTACCTATTGCCGTCCCGGAGCGCATGCTAAATACATACCTATCACCGACCCTGAATGCTAAATACGTACCTATCGCTGCCCCGGTGCGAATGCTAAATGCATACATATCGCTGACCCGATTTGAATGCTATATACGTACCTATCGCTGCCCCACTGTGCATGATATATACGTACCGATTGCCGCCCCGCTGTGCATGATATATACGTACCGATTGCCGCCCCGGAGCGCATGCTAAATACATACCTATCACCGGCCGGGTTCACATGCTGTATACGTACTTATTGCCGCCCATGTGCACATGCTATATACGTATCTATCGACGACTCAGTGTGCATACTACATATGTACATATCACTGCCCCAATGCGAATACTAAATATGTACATATCGCCGCCCCGGTGCGAATGCTAAATACGTACCTATCGCCATCCCTATGCAGTACTATATACGTACCTATTGCCACCCCAGTGCATATACTATTTATACCTATCGCCGGCCCGGTGCGCATACTATATTTGTACCTATCGCCACCCTGGTGCGCATACTATATACTTACCTCTCTCTTTGCAAGGGTGCACATACTGTATATGTACCTATCTCCAGCCCAGTTCGCATACCTAAGAACTCATATTAATGCGGTCTTATCGTGTCAGAAAAACAAAATAGTGTTCATTCATGTATTGTCACTATCATAAATATAAATATTTTTAGTTAAAAGAAAAAATAAATTTTTTTTGCACCCACCAAGAAAAATTTTTTTTCATCCTCCCCTATACTTAGAAATATTTTTAATTTAAAAAAAAAAAAAAATTTTTGACCCTCACCCCTAAAATTTTTTTTTTACCCTCCCCCATACATAGAAATATTTTTGATGAAAAAAAAAAAGGAGAAATCCCCCCCTCCTCGAAAGAAAATTATTTTTTTTACACATCCCCATACAGAAATATTTTCAGTTACAGAAAGAAAAAAAAAATTTCCGAAGTGCCTCGGTCATATCAAAGACCCATACTGCAGAAGCCTCCGGGTCCTATATTGTAGAAGCACCCCTGGCCCCTATATTGCAGAAACCCCCATGGTCCCTATTCTTCATAAGCCTCCGGGTCCTATAATGTAGAAGCACCACTGGTCCCTATACTGGAGAAGCACCCCTGGTCCCTATACTGGAGAAGCACCCATGGTTCCTATTCTGCAGAAGCCTCTATGTTCTATATTGTAGAATCACCCCCGGTGCTGGGTCCTTTACTGGAGAAGCACACCTGGTCCTTATACTGGAGAAGCACCCGTTGTCCCTATTCTGCAGAAGCCTCCGGGTTGTATATGGTAGAAGCACCCCTGGTTCTGGGTCCTATACTGTAGAAGCACCCCTGGTCCTTATACTGGAGAAGCACCTATATTTCTAGGAACCGTTATACTGTAAAAGCACCAATATTCCTGGGGGAAGGTCATAATTTAGAAGCACCTATATTTCTAGGGACTGTTATACTTTAGAAGCACCAACATTCTTGTGCCGTTATACTTTAGAAGCATCAACATTTGTGGGGACTGTTATACTGTAGAAGCACTAATATTTCTAGGGACCGTTATACTTTAGAAGCACCAACGTTCCTGGGAAGAGACCGTTATACTTTAGAAGTAACTATATTTATAGGGACCGTTATACTTTAGAAGCACCAACATTCCTGTGGAGATTATACTTTAGAAGCATCAACATTTGTGGGGACCGTTATACTGTAAAAGCACCAATATTTCTAGGGACCGTTATACTTTAAAAGCAGTAACGTTCCTGGGGAGGGACCTTATACTTTAGAAGCACCAACATTCCTGGGGTGGGACCGTCATACTTTAGAAGCATCTATATTTCTAGGGACTGTTATACTTTAGAAGCACCAACATTCCTGTGGACCATTATACTTTAGAAGCATCAACATTTGTGGGGACCATTATAATTTAGAAGCACCAACATTCATGGGAGACCATTATACTTTATAAGCAACAACATTTCTAGGGACCGTTATACTTTAGAAGAACCATCATTCATGGGAGACCATCATACTTCAGAAGCACCAACATTTCTGTTGACCGTTATACTTTAGAAGCACCAACATTCCTAGGGACCTTTATACTTCAGAAGCACCTACATTCCTTTGAAAATCAAGTGGGCCTCCTGAGCACAACTGACATCACTCTTACCGGTTGTCAGGTAACGTAGCCTTCCTATGATGTTATTGATGCATCAGGACAGAAGTTATGGGATGACCTGATACAACCGGACACAATTTAGGGCAAGACCGGGTACATCCGGCAAAGGATTATGAGACATGTTCAGTGAGTCAGCATTTTTATAAAGTTATTACATTGGATAATTTCCAAATTACTACTGATTAACGTTGAAAAAAAATGGATATGTATCATGGATACGTATCATGTATCATGTATATGTATCATGTATCATGTATCATGTATCGTGGATATGTATCGGATATGTATCATGGATATGTATCATGGATATGTATCATGGATATGTATCATGTATCATCTATGTTCAAATGAGTGCCGTTATGAATTAAGCAACCCTTGCTTCACTATGGACACATGTTAAAATAAGTGCCATTATGGATTAAATCAACCCTTGCTTCACTATAAACACATGTTAAAAAAGTGCCGTTACGATGTATCATATATATGTATCATGGATATTTATATGTATCATGGATATGTATCGTGTATCATGGATATGTATCGTGTATCATGGATATCTATCATGTATCATGGATATCTATCATGGATATGTATCATGTATCATGGATATGTATCATCGATATGTATCATGTATACGTATCATAGATATGTATCATGGATATGTATCATAGATCATGGATATGTATATGTATCATGCATATGTATCATGTACCATGGATGTGTATCATGAATATGAATCATGTATCATGGATATGTATCAGATGTGTATATGTATCATTGATATGTATAATGGATATGTATCATTGATATGTATCATGGATATGTATCATTGATATGTATCATTGATATGTATCATGGGTATTTATCATGGATATGCATCATGGATATGTATCATGTATCATGGATATGTATCATAGATATGTATATGTATCATGCATATGTATCATGTACTATGGATGTGTATCATGGATATGTATCATGGATATGTATCATGAATATGTATCATGGGTATTTATCATCAGAACGGGCGTAGGGAGGTGGGAAGGAATATTAATTAAGAAAGAAAGGCAGAAAGTGTGGGAGTGAGAGGGAAAGAAGAAAAGGAAAAAAGGGTTTTAGTGTGAGTGAATTTCTTCCCGGCACTCCCTTCCTATGACGTCATTTCCTGTGTATCATGAGTTGCATATTTTCTTATACATAATTTCATTGGGTTTTGAAATTAGTAGATAATTACGTTGAAAAATGCAGGAAAGCGCCACCCCCATTGGAGAAAAGTGCTCCGTTGACCCCGAAACGGTCAATTTTTCCCCCCAATTCTCAGACAAAACACGTCTGGAGGCTGGCTGGTTGGAATGATGTCAACTGTGTGAGTGTTTGTTGGGTAGTATCGGAGGAAAAGACCAACATACATACATACATACATACATACATACATACAGCCAGGTGGGATTTTTATAATAGATTCGTACAATTGTGTGACCACTTCGTATTTGTGAATGTGTGTTTCTCGCCTATTACAATTTATTAAAAATTTATTTATCCTTCCTCAATTATTTGTTAAAATCAAGAAGGCAATAATGTAAAATTAAACGAAAGTTTATTAATCCTAATTTAAAAATAAAATAATTTACAAAAGATTTCAAGTTTTTGAAGCCGGTACCCAGTAATTAAAAAAAAAATCGAGATAAAAACAACATTAACTGATAATTATATCAAATTTGATTCTATTAATAAATTAGCGAACAAACTATACAATAATAAGTACATGACATTTTCAAATTCCTATTCGCAAGTGTATCCACCTCAACATGCCAGAAGCAAAGAGACACCCCATCCTGGACGAGACACGTAAGAGCTTGTTTTTGCATCTTGTGTCAACCCTAACGCAAACTCCTACGTCATCCATCGTTCTGACAAGATCTCCCAACCAGTCAAGCGACATAATTCGACCTAAAATTCGTCCACTGTTTCATCAAGGTGAAGTTGCCGCGTTACGAATTGGTCATGTGCATTGAATGCATCTGCCGCATATGTGTTCATGAGGGTTCGTTTGATCTGTTCCACGTCTGCCTTCTTCGTACTGAGCTGCCTGTAAACAGCAATAGCAGAGTTGGCAGACCAATTCAAATTTTTCTATCTACCCTACAATTGGCATGTTCGTCATAGTGTTGTGGTGGACGAGACGCGATCCGAACGAATACCAAAAAAAGCAGATGGCTTGAATTGCTACCCTCTTTCTTTCTCTGCTTTGTTGGGATACGCTTTCATTTTCACTCCCTAAAAGCACAGTTTGTAACAGAAATGTTTTGACTGAGGAATTCCAACCAATCAAAAACTAACACGTCTGTGTTAAATTGGTAAGCGACGCGAATGCGATAACCCCTATAAAAGAATGAGGAGACAGACAACCACAAGAGACGGACCTTGAAGGAACACACCAGTGACGTTCCACTCTAGCCCGGCCTTTTTGTCCCAGGCGACAAAAAGGAAACGAACACTTCAAAACTCAACAAGCTCTCCTTGCCTTGCGCACACCCACTTACACACACATTAGCAGAACAAGGTAACACACACACACACACAGAGTATCACGTTGCCACTTACGCACATACACGCTCTATAACTCACGCACTATGCATATAGATACGAATCTTTAGCCCCTCGTGTTACGCTTATTAAATGAACATTTCTAACAAAGAACACGAGTTGAATAAACTTTACAACGAACATTTCTTCACTAAAACTAATATTTATAAAGTTGTAAAATTGTGGTTTTATAAATTGTTTGTTAATAATGTTTTCCTTCCTTCATTTTTAATTAACTAAATTCTATTCCTGTTTGTAGTCTTTTCTATTCATTTCATGCACATGTTAAGTCAAACTTCCTTCGCCATAATTTCTTAGCAGCATGTCGCCATATTGGTACCCCGAGCGTTCGGTAGCCTCGACACAGCGTCGCTGAATTCTAGAATCAGACGGACACCAAAGACCTTACCGTCCATGATGAAAAACATGGTATTGGCCGAAATAGCTTGTAACATGTAAAGAAAGAAAACAAACTTTTGTAAACTGAAATATACCATTGCCGGTGGCCAATGTGTATATTGGAACCAAGAACTCTCTTTATCTCCCTCTTTTTCGTCTCTTTCTTCCCCCCTTTCTCTTTCTTTCTCTGAACCACTGGTCCAATCTGCAACAGTGCCAGAAACGACACTGCCGCTCAACCAAAAAACACTTCTTTTTATCCCTCCTCGGTGCCTAATTAACGATGGCGAAAATAATACTTTTACCAAATTAGATGCTATTTAAAAAGTACAAAATGTGGCACAAGGCCAATTTTAATGGTGAGAATTCTATTATTCTTTATAGGTAAACAAGAATTAAAAACTAAGGTCGGACAAAGTAAAAAGAAAAGTAAATTCTTATTTCAGTCACGTAAATTATTTAGAGTGAAATGGGTTTCGGCATTTATTCTTAAACAAATTATTTTTTTTTACTGCAAAAAAAAAAGTAATAAAACACAAAGCAAAAGACAAAAAGTTAAAAGACAAGTTTCATTGTACACGTGAAATGCCGAAATGAAAACTCACCAAAAAAAATATACTCATGTTTATAAACATCTACCAAGTCGAGAAAGAGGTTTGATAAGGAAGAACGATTAATCAAATTCATACTTTTCTATCTGAATGACAAGGTTATGAACTAGAGTTATTGTCCTTCCGTAGCTAGCCTCTTTCTTGACTTGCTTATAATGATAGCGACTATATTTTCCTGTGGAAGTTTTCATTTCAGTGTTTCCATAATACAACGCTATTTACTACTTGGGTGATTTAATGTTTTTTCTAAATACTAAAACAGGTTTTAAGTAAAATGAAATAAGTCGTTTGTTATTCTCAGTAAATGCCGAAACTCATTTCATTCTAAATAATTTAGTGACTACAATAGGAATTTACCCCTAACCCTACCCCCCCACCCCAACAAACAAACATTTTTTTTCCAGTTACACTAAGGTGGAAAGTAGTTACAATACATGGTACGTGTCTCTAATCAAAAATATGAACTAGCTGCCTTCGCCAGTTCGTTATCGCTTCGCAAATTTCGCTACTAGAAATACTGTAAACAAAAATGTTGAATAATAAACATTTCATTCATAACATTGTTGTAAACACGAAACCAGAACTTTCGCATATAGATAAGCATTAACATTCGATACACATTTATTTCATCTTTTAAATATGACCTTGAAGAAAAAAGTCCAGAAGAAAACATTTGAAACACCTGACTTCACTCTTTATCATTGTTAACATAGGTGATCCCGTGTCTTAAAGTTTAAGTAATCATGTAATTTAGTAGCTTTTCAATTATATTAATATTAAGTTCTGTGGTTTAGTAGTCTTAGGTGTGTGGATTTTAACATTTTTTTTACTGCTTGGGCATATATCCATTATGTTTGTGACACTAAGTTTATAAGTAGTTCGGTCGTCTGATAACTAAAATCCGAACGTTTTTTTTCTTAGTGTAGCAATGGAGATTGCATGTGAACTGACATCTTTCCAGTATTTCACTTTTATAGAAGTCTCTTGAATTCACTGGAATATGATGCGGGATTTAAACATTCGTAATGTGTAAAACTCAATTGGCGGCAGGTATTCGTAGGGGAGAGACGAGGATACCTGCATCACTGTCTCATGCAAATTGTGATTGGGACACTGCGACCGTTTACTCTTTCTGAGGCACTCATTGTGTTCTTTTTTTTTTCTGACTTTTTTTTTGTTTTGGTTGGGAGTATGTGAAAAAGAAGAGGGGGGTGGTACTTAGGGGTTGTGTGCTCAGCGTTTGGGGGATATGTGGCCAACATGAGTGACTATGAAAGAATTACTTTTATAGTCAGGAATGAGTGGGGGAATAGTGGGAGTAATTGCACCTATAAATACGGGTACAATTCTCCTGTTGTTACGGTGACCATTTCAGTTCTGGTTTCGATAGAGACCAGATCGACTGTAATTTACTCCCCACATTTGTTTCTTGATTGATACCAGACCCTGTTGGCGTGGGTCGCTTAAAGAGTACTCTTTTTGCAACCCCAACCGCTGCAGACTCCATCCTGTTCGTAGCGCCATAAATATATTTTCAACACATATTCACGCACCGACAAACGGCAACACATTCACGCACCGACAAACGGCAACATATTCACGCACCGTCAAACGGCAACACATTCACGCACCGACAAACGGCAACATATTCACGCACCGAAAAACGGCAACATATTCACGCACCGACAAACGGCAACATATTCACGCACCGACAAACGGTAACATATTCACGCAACGACAAACGGCAACATATTCACGCACCGACAAACGGTAACATATTATCGCACCGACAAACGGCAACATATTCACGCACCGACAAACGGCAACACATTCACGCACCGACAAACGGCAACACATTCACGCAACGACAAACGGCAACATATTCACGCACCGACAAACGGTAACATATTATCGCACCGACAAACGGCAACATATTCACGCACCGACAAACGGCAACACATTCACGCACCGACAAACGGCAACACATTCACGCACCGACAAACGGCAACACATTCACGCACCGACAAACGGCAACATATTCACGCACCGACAAACGGCAACATATTCACGCACCGACAAACGGTAACATATTATCGCACCGACAAACGGCAACATATTCACGCACCGACAAACGGCAACACATTCACGCACCGACAAACGGCAACACAATCACGCAACGACAAACGGCAACATATTCACGCACCGACAAACGGTAACATATTATCGCACCGACAAACGGTAACATATTATCGCACCGACAAACGGTAACATATTATCGCACCGACAAACGGCAACATATTCACGCACCGACAAACGGCAACACATTCACGCACCGACAAACGGCAACACATTCACGCAACGACAAACGGCAACATATTCACGCACCGACAAACGGCAACATATTCACGCACCGACAAACGGCAACATATTCACGCACCGACAAACGGCAACACATTCACGCACCGACAAACGGCAACACATTCACGCACCGACAAACGGCAACACATTCACGCACCGACAAACGGCAACATATTCACGCACCGACAAACGGTAACATATTCACGCACCGACAAACGGCAACACATTCACGCACCGACAAACGGCAACACATTCACGCACCGACAAACGGTAACATATTCACGCACCGACAAACGGCAACATATTCACGCACCGACAAACGGTAACATATTATCGCACCGACAAACGGCAACATATTCACGCACCGACAAACGGCAACATATTCACGCACCGACAAACGGCAACACATTCACGCAACGACAAACGGCAACATATTCACGCAACGACAAACGGCAACATATTCACGCAACGACAAACGGCAACATATTCACGCACCGACAAACGGCAACATATTCACGCACCGACAAACGGTAACACATTCACGCACCGACAAACGGCAACATATTCACGCACCGACAAAGGCTGCATACGTACAATATCTCGTGAATTCACACACGCATATTCACACTGACCGAAAACAAACATAGAAATACACGATTCTAACACCCGTGTCTTCTATAAATAGCAAACATTCCACAAACAAGAACTTTGAATTTTTTCTTAATGAACAATTTACTCACTCAAATTATCTCATCGTCCATTCGTTTGGCATGGCCAAGACACCGGAGTCGTCATTGGGTGAGCAGAGCGACCATGCTAAGTATGTCCGCCTGATCAAAGACGCTTTTGTTTGTGACATGATCCTGCTAGGTGATTCCTAGGATTCTACTGAGATTGCGCAGGTTGAAGGTGTTGAGTCTGTTCTCTTTACCGGGGGTAGAGTGCCCATGACTATCTAGGACATTGAGCACTTTTCTCCCAGACTACGCCGAGTACTTTGAAAATCAAGGAGGCCTCCTGAGCACTACTGAAATAAGTTAGGTATCCACCCTCCTTTTCATCTGCAAAATAGTCCAAAGGGGAACGAAGATAGCGTTAAAATATTTTCCAAACCTATCACTACAGTAGCTCTATCTAGGATATTGAGCACTTTTCTCCCGGACAACGCCAAGTACTTTAAAAATCACGGAGGCCTCCTGAGCACTACTGAAACCACTTAGGTATCCTCTCTCATTCTGATCTGCCAAATAGTCCAAAGGGGAACGAAAATGGCGTTAAAATATTATCCAAACCTATCACTACAGTAGCTCTATCTAGGATATTGAGAATTTTCTCCCGGACAATGCCGAGTACTTTGAAAATCAAGGAGGCCTCCTGAGCACTAGTTAAATCACTCTTATCGATTCCCCCATCCTTTTCAGCGTAGATGCTGTTAAAATATTATCCAAAACTATCACTACAGTAGCTCTATCTAGGACATTGAGCACTTTTCTCACGGACAACGCCGAGTACTTTGAAAATCAAGGAGGCCTCCTGAGCACTACTGAAATCACTTAGGTACCCTCCCTCCTTTTCATCTGCAAAATAGTCTCAAGGGGAACGAAGATGGCGTTAAAATATTTTCAAAACCTATCACTACAGTAGCTCTATCTAGGATATTGAGCATTTTTCTCCCGGACAACGCCGAGTACTTAGGAATATTAGCGTCTATTTATAATTAAGAAAGAAAGGTAGAAAGGGTGGGAGTGAGAGGGAAAGAAGAAAGGAAGAAAGAAAGGGTTGTAGTGTCAGTGAATGTCTTCCTGCCACTCTCTGACGTCATTTCTGGTTCACCGTAACTTTCTATTATTTTTCAAATTATACATGATAGCATTGATTTATTCTTAAATTAGTACTAAACAACGTTGAAAAATGGAGTTAAAAGCCACCCCCCATTGGAGTAAAGTGCTCAGTCGACCCCGGAATAGTCAATTTTTTTTTCCGGTTCTGAGATATTACACGCACCTGGGCTGGCCGGTCGGAATGATGTCACCCGTGTGACCGTTTGTTGGGTACTTTCGGAGGAGAAGCATTACATACATACATACATACATACATACAGACAAGTGGGATTTATATAATAGACTAGCGGGGCTAACCGGCGTTGCTCGGGGTCATAATGACATATAATTGAAGAAAAATCGCGTGTGTAACATCTTTATATTCAAACTTCTATTTCTCCCCCTCTTCTATAGCCGTCTCTTTATCTTTCTACCTTTCTCTTCCCTGGTCGCCCCATTTCACCGCTACTTTCTAATTTTGCCTTTTGCGAAAGCTGCTTCTTCCCCACCATTTCTCCTACGTTGCCCATGGCAATAGTATGACATATTTCTATAAAAAGTACCACATCTATCTGCGCCTTCTATATAGGTACTTATCTCCGCCCCAGTGTTCATTCTATATACATATCTATCGCCACCTCGGTGCACATACAATATACGTACCTATCGCCGCCCCGGGGCAGATACTATATAAGTACCTATTGCCGCCCCGGTATGCATACTACATAAGTACCTATCGCTGCCCTGGTGCAAATGCTACATACGTACATACGTACCTATCGCTGCCCTGGTGCAAATGCTACATACGTACCTATCGCCGCCCCAGTGCGAATGCTGCATACGTACCTATCGCCGCCCCGTTGCGAATGCTGCATACGTACCTATCGCCGCCCCGTTGCGAATGCTACAACGTACCTATTGCCGGCCCGGTGCAAATGCTAAATACGTCTTTATCGCCGGCCTGATGTGAATGCTAAATATGTTCCTATCATGCCCCGGTGCGCGTGCTAAATACGTACCTATCGCTTCCCTGGTGTGCATGCTATATACGTACTGATCGCCACCCTAGAGCGCATGCTAAATAGATACCTATCCCCGCCCTGGTGCGCATTCTATATACATACTTACTGCCATCTCTGTGCACATGCTATATAGTACCATTCGCTACCTCTATGCACTACTATACACGTACCTATTGCCACCCCGGTGCACATACTATATATATACCTATCGCCGCCCCGCTGCGCATACTATATTCGTATGTATCGCCGCCCCGGTGTGCATACTATATACTTACCTACGAAATATTTTAAGTTCAAAAGAACAAAAAAATTTCGCCCGACCCCCTAAAAAGTTTGGCCCGACCCCTAATATCTCAAGCCACACCCCCCAATTTTGTTTTACTCTCCCCCAACCCTGAGAAATATTTTGAGTTAAAAAAAAAAAAAAAATTGGCCTGACCCCTAAAAAGTTCGGCCTTACTCCTAAAATTTTCCCGGACCCCTCAATCTCTCCAGCCTTCATCCTAACTTGTTTTTCACTCTCCCCCAACCATGAGAAATATTTTGAGTTCAAAACATACAAAAAGAAAAAAATTTGGCCTGACTTCTAAAAAGTTCGGCCTGACCCCTAAAATTTTCCCCGACCCCTCAATCTCTCCAGCTTTCCATCCCAACTAATTTTTCACTCTCCCCAACCCTGAGAAATATTTTGAGTTCAAAACAAAAAACAAAGAAAAAAATTTGGCCTGACCCCTAAAATGTTCGGCCTGACCCCTAAAATTTTCCCTTACCCCAACTAATTTTTCACTCTCCCACAACCCTGAGAAATATTTTAAGTTCAAAAAAAGAAAACAAATTTGGCCCGAAACACCAATATTTCTAGGGACCGTTATACTTAAGAAGCACCAACATTCCTGGGGACCCTTATACTTTAGAAGCACCAATATTTCTAGGGACCGTTATACTTCAGAATCACTTTACTTATTGAGACGTTATTAAACATGTATACAAATATTAGTGAAAACAATGGCGGAGCATAATTATTTCTCTTCTTACTATTCTTATTGAGACGTTAATTAATATGTATAAAAAAATTAGTGAAAACAGTGGGGAAGCATAATTATTTCTCTTCTTACTTTACTTATTGAGACGTTATTTAACATGTATACAATATTAGTGAAAACAATGGCGGAGCATAATTATTTCTGTACTTACTTTACTTATTGAGACATTATTTAACATGTATACAAATATTAGTCAAAACAATGGCGGAGCATAATTATTTCTCTTCTTACTTTACTTATTGACATGTTCTTTAACATGTATACAACTATAAGTGAAAAAAATGACAGAGCATAATTATTTCTCTTTTTTGTTTACTTATGTCGACGTTATTTAATATGTATGCAAATGTTAATGAAAACATTGGTGGAGCATAATTATTTCTTTTCTTACTTTACTTATGTCGACGTTATTTGATATGATTAAACCATAAAAAGTGGTGACCCAACAATAAAACGTAGTGACTTAACCATAAAACGTAGTGACCCAACCATAAAATGTGGTGACCCAACCATAAAACGTAGTGACCTAACAATAAAACGTAGTGACCCAACCATAAAACGTAGTGGCCCACCCATAAAAAGAGGTGACCAACCATAAAACGTAGTGACCTAACCATAAAACGTAGTGACCTAACCATAAAACGTAGTGACCCCAAAATAAAACGTAGTGACCCAACAATAAAAAGTGGTGACCCGACCATAAAACGTAGTTACCCAGCAATAAAACGTGGTGACCCAATATTAAAACGTAGTGACCCAACAATAAAAAGTGGTCACCCTACGATAAAGTTGTGACCCAACAATAAAACGTGGTGAGCCAACAATAAAACTTAGTGACCCAACAATAAAACGTAGTGACCCAGCAATAAGAAGTGGTGACTCAACGATAAAAGTTGTGACCCAGAAATAAGTGGTGACCCAACAATAAAACGTAGTGACCAACAATAAAAAGTGGTGACTCAACAATAAAAGTGATGACCCAACAATAAAATAATAAAACGTTGTGACCAAACCATAGAAAGTGGTGACCCAACAATAAAACGTAGTGACCTTACTATAAAACGTAGTGACCCAACCATAAAACGTAGTGACCAACCATAAAACGTAGAGACCCAACCATAAAAAGTGATGACCGAACAATAAAGTGGTGACCACACAATAAAACGTAGTGACCTAACCATGAATCGTAGTGACCCAACAATAAAACGTAGTGACCCAACCATAAATGTGGTGACCCAACAATAAAAAGTGGTGACCCAACAATAAAAAGTGGTGACCCAACAATAAAACATAGTGACCTAACAATAAAACATAGTGACCTAACAATAAAACATAGTGACTTAATCATAAAACGTAGTGACCCAGCAATAAAACATAGTGACCCAACAATAAAACCTAGTAACTTAATCATAAAACGTAGTGACCCAGCAATAAAACGTAGTGACTCAACGATAAAAGTTGTGACCCAGCAATAAGAAGTGGTGACCCAACAATAAAAAGTGGTGACGCAGCAATAAAACGTGGTGACCCAACTAAAAAAGTGGTGACCCAACAATAAAAGTGGTGACCCAGCAATAAAAAGTGGAAACCCAACAATAAAACGTAGTGACCTAACCATAAATCGTAGTGACCCAACCATAAAAAGTGGTGAGCCAACCATAAAACGTAGTGACCCAGCAATAAAACGTGGTGACTCAACGATAAAAGTTGTGACCCAGCAATAAGAAGTGGTGACCCAACAATAAAACGTAGTGACCAACATTTAAAAGTGTTGACCCAACAATAAAAGTGGTGACCTAGCAATAAAAAGTGGTGACTTAACAATAAAAAGTGGTGACCCAACAATAAAACGTAGTGACCTAACCATAAATCGTAGTGACCAAACAATAAAACGTAGTGACCCAACAATAAACCGTAGTGACCCAACAATAAAAACTAGTGACTTAACCATAAAACGTAGTGACCCAACAGTAAAAAGTGGTTACCCAACAATAAAACGTAGTGACCCAACCATAAAAAGTGGTTACCCAACAATAAAACGTGGTGATCCAACCATAAAAAGTGGTTACCCAACCATAAAACGTAATGTCCCAACCATAAAAAGTAGTGACCCAACAATAAAACGTTGTGACCCGACAATAAAACGTTGTGACCCAACAATAAAACGTTGTGACCCAACATTAAAACGTAGTGACCCAACAATAAAAAGTGGTGACCCAACAATAAAGTAGTGACTATACAATAAAACTTAATGACTCAACATTAAAACGTAGTGACCCAGCAATAAAACGTGGTGACCCAACATTAAGACGTGGTGACCCAGCAACAAAACGTGGTGACCCAACAATAAAAAGTGGTTACCAAACATTAAAAGTGGTGACCCAACAATAAAAAGAGGTGACCCAGCAATAAAACGTAGTGACTTAACCATAAACGTAGTGACCCAACAATCAAAAAGTGGTGACCCAACTATAAAACGTAGTGACCCAACAATAAAACGTAGTGACCCAGCAATAAAAAGTGGTGACCCCACAATAAAGTGGTGACCCAACAATAAAACGTAGTGCTCAGCAATAAACAGCTGTAACCCAGCAATAAAACGTGGTTAGCCAACCAAAAAAGTGGTAACCTAACAATAAAACGTAGTGACCAAACAATAAAACGTAGTGACCAACCATAAAAAGTGGTTACCTAACAATAAAACGTAGTGACCCAGCAATAAAACGTGGTGACCCAACCATAAAACGTAGTTACCATACCATAAAACGTAGTGACCCAACAATAAAACGTAGTGACCAACAATAAAAAGTGGTGACCCAACAGTAAATGTGGTGACCCAACAATAAAAAGTGGTGACCTAACCATAAATCGTAGTGACCCAACCATAAAACGTAGTGACCCAACCATAAAACGTAGTGACCCAACCATAAACGTAGTGACCCAACCATAAAACGGTGTGACCCAGCAATAAAAAGTGGTGACCCAGTAATAAAACGTGGTGACCAGAAATAAAAAGTGGTGACCTAGCAATAAAACGTGGTGACCGAACCAAAAACGTGGTGACCCAACAATGAAACGTAGTGACTTAACCATAAAACGTACTGACCCAACAATAAAAAGTGGTGACTCATCAATAAAACGTATTGACCAAATAATAAAACGTAGTGACCCAACCATAAAAAGTGGTTACCCAACAATAAAACGTAGTGACCCAACCATAAAAAGTGGTGACCTAACAATAAAACGTTGTGACCAAGCAATAAAACGTGGTGACCCAACAATAAAAACGTTGTGCCCAGCTAAAAAGTGGTGACCCAACAATGAAAAGTAGTGACTTAACCATAAAACGTAGTGACCAACAATAAAAAAAGTTGTGACCCAACTATAAACCGTAGTGACCCAGCAATAAAACGTGGTGATCCAACATTAAAACGTAGTGACCCAACAATAAAAAGTGGTGACCCAACAATAAAGTGGTGACCCAGCAATAAAACGTGGTGACCCAGCAATAAAACGTGGTGACCCAACAATTAAAAATGTTGTGCCCAGCAAAAAAAGTGGTGATCCAACAATGAAAAGTAGTGACTTAACCATTAAACGTAGTGACCAACAATAAAAAGTGGTGACCCAACTATAAAACGTAATGACCAGCAATAAAACGTGGTGACCCAACAATAAAAAGTGGTGACCCAACCATAAAACGTAGTGATCCAACAATAAAACGTGGTGACCCAACCAAAAAGTGGTGACAACAATAAAAAGTGGTGACTCAACAATAAAACGTAGTAGCCCAACAAAAAAAGTGGTGAACCAGCAATAAAAAGTGGTGACCCAACAATAAAACGTAGTGATTAAACCATAAAAAGTAGTGACCCAACAATAAAACGTAGTGACTTAACCATAAAATGTAGTGACCCAACCATAGAAAGTGGTGACCACACAATAAAACGTAGTGACCTAACCATAAATCGTAGTGACCCAACAATAAAACGTAGTGACCCAACCATAAAAAGTAGTGACCAAACCATAAAAAGTAGTGACCAAACCATAAAAAGTGGTGACCCAACAATAAAAAGTGGTGACCTAACAATGAAACATAGTGACCTAACA
Organism: Sepiola atlantica; assembly: GCA_963556195.1. NCBI lineage: Eukaryota > Metazoa > Mollusca > Cephalopoda > Sepiida > Sepiolidae > Sepiola > Sepiola atlantica. Next base: position 8,744,738 of record OY744521.1, on the reverse strand, counting down.
ATAAATCGTAGTGACCCAACAATAAAACGTAGTTACCCAGCAAAAAAACGTGGTGACCCAACTATAAAACGTAGTGACCAACATGAAAAAGTGGTGACCCAACAATAAAAGTGGTGACCCAGCAATAAAAAGTGGAAACCCAACAATAAAACGTAGTGACCTAACCATAAATCGTAGTGACCCAACCATAAAAAGTGGTGAGCCAACCATAAAACGTAGTGACCCAGCAATAAAACGTGGTGACTCAACGATAAAAGTTGTGACCCAGCAATAAGAAGTGGTGACCCAACAATAAAACGTAGTGACCAACATTTAAAAGTGTTGACCCAACAATAAAAGTGGTGACCTAGCAATAAAAAGTGGTCACTTAACAATAAAAAGTGGTGACCCAACAATAAAACGTAGTGACCTAACCATAAATCGTAGTGACCAAACAATAAAACGTAGTGACCCAACAATAAACCGTAGTGACCCAACAATAAAAACTAGTGACTTAACCATAAAACGTAGTGACCCAACAGTAAAAAGTGGTTACCCAACAATAAAACGTAGTGACCCAACCATAAAAAGTGGTTACCCAACAATAAAACGTGGTGATCCAACCATAAAAAGTGGTTACCCAACCATAAAACGTAATGTCCCAACCATAAAAAGTGGTGACCCAACAATAAAACGTTGTGACCCGACAATAAAACGTTGTGACCCAACAATAAAACGTTGTGACCCAACAATAAAACGTTGTGACCCAACAATAAAAAGTGGTGACCCAACAATAAAGTAGTGACTATACAATAAAACTTAGTGACTCAACATTAAAACGTAGTGACCCAGCAATAAAACGTGGTGACCCAACATTAAGACGTGGTGACCCAGCAACAAAACGTGGTGACCCAACAATAAAAAGTGGTTACCAAACATTAAAAGTGGTGACCCAACAATAAAAAGAGGTGACCCAGCAATAAAACGTAGTGACTTAACCATAAACGTAGTGACCCAACCATAAAACGTAATGACCTAACCATAAAAAGTGGTGACTTAACAATGAACTGTAGTGACCTAACCATAAAACGTACTGACCAAACAATAAAACGTAGTGACCCAACCAAAAAAAGCGGTGACTCAACAATAAAACGTAGTGACTTAACCATAAAACGTAGTGATCCAACCATAAAAAGTGGTGACCCAGCAATAAAAAGTGGTGACCCAACAATAAAACGTAATGATTGAACCATAAAAAGTGGTGACCCAACAATAAAAAGTGGTACTCAGCAATAAAACGTAGTGACTTAACCATAAACGTAGTGACCCAACCATAAAACGTAGTGACCAAACCATAAAAAGTGGTGACCCAACAATAAAACGTAGTGAATACACTTTTATATGTTATGTATATTGTTTTAAAAACCTAAATTGTGTTTTTAAACGTGGGTTATCGTACTTCCTTAGCTATCCTCTAACGAATAAATTTCATTAAAAATGATGAATTGTTTTATGAACTTGAGGTATTACGTAATTAAATTACAATATGACTCAGCAATTTCAAATTACTATAAAATATGATGAAAAATAACTGAAAAGCGCCCCCCCCCCCCAGATGAAATATGTCCCATGGACCCCTAAGGGGTGGCTTCATAGATTCGGGAATACTCTCATCATCTTACTCTGTGAATTTTACATAAGAATACACTTTTATATGTTATGTATATTCTCTAACCTTGTTTTAAAAAACTAAATGTGTTTTTAAACGTGAGTTATCGCTCTTCCTTAGCTATCCTCTAACAAATAAATTCAAGTGAGACTTGAAAAGCCAGCGACCGAGAAGGTGAGCACTCTGGCCATTAAAAATTGCCTGGGCAGCCCCGTCGGGATTCCCGGGTAGGGGCGCCTCAGGCGCCTCAGGCAGTAAGCAATAAACTTACTCCTCCCCAAAGAGGGGAGGAAAAGCCTGGGAGTGAGGAATTCCTAGAACTGCACAGGACAAACCCATAGACCGGTGGAATGAAGCCCCGAAGGCCGAGACGATACAGTCTATGGGGTGCAGTATCCATCGTAAATCAAAGCAGATACTACACTAATACTAAACAGATACTACATTAATGTCATTTTTCGGTTTAAAAAATGGCGTATAAAAGCTATGTTGAATTAGAGAAAAACAGTCTAGGGAGTCTAAAATTTTTTGTTTATCATCAAAACTCATGTAAGAATTTGTTAAATAGTATTATACAATGTTTGTTCAAAGAAAATCATAGTTATTATTACTTGTGAATTTATTAATGTAATTTGAACAGTGTCTAGTGGATAGACCGCTGTACTGTCGTAGATTCGTTATAAATACTCCATTAAATCACATAAAAATTACGCGTCGTTGGCCTTTGGCTAATGATCAAAGTGTAGTATCTGTTCCGATGGATACTGCACCCCATAGACTGGTATTGTCTTGGCCTCCGGGGCTTGATTTTCGCCGGTCTATGGGATTGTCCTGTGCAGTTCTAGGAGGTGCACCCTCCCAGGCTTCGCCTCCCCTCTTTGGGGAGGAGTAAGTTTATTGCTTACTGTCTGAGGCGCCCCTACCGGGGAATGCCGACGGGGCTGCCCAGGCAATTTTTAATGGCCAGAGCGCTCACCTTCTCGGGCGCTGGCTTTTCAAATCCCAATTTCCGACCTTGTGTCACATACTCCCATTGTGGGTGGGTGTTAAATAACGCCTTTGGCTAATGATCAAAAAGACGAGGGAAAGACGGGCCATACTACCCCCCCCCTTTTTTTTTATTTTATTTGGTTTTTTATTTTTCTTTCTTTTTGGGTGTTTTTAATATTTGTTCCCACTCCCACGATAATTATCATTTACAACGTAAATTTTTGGGGATATGTTAAGTAGGGATCCATCCACAGAGTGAATGCGGTATTGTGGTGCAAGAATCTGGTTAAGAGTAAGAAAAAGTTTTTATTTTCTGTTTATTGTTGTATTTTTTGAAAATAAAAAATGTTAAAAGCTTGTCTCACTTATCCCCGACCCCCCCTCCCCCTACATCCCGGGCGCTATGCCTAAGGTCTGGTGAGTTCCCAAGGTTTGTAAAATCTCCATCTGTAGATAAAGATGGAGGTTGTCCGAGGGAATTCACCGGCCTAAATAACTAATGATCAAAGTGTAGTATCTGTTCTCAGTTGCGACATTTTCATCTTACCCAAAGTCCAGTGATCAGCTACCGGGCCTATTGGCAAGGTTTAAAGCTTTTTACTATTGACTAAGCCCCCCTTTTGGGGAGTTTTTTCACTTTTTTCTCCCCCTTTTGGGGATTTTTTCTCTTTTTTTTTAATTTATTTTCTCCTTTTTCTCTCTTTAATGTTATTTCTATCTAACTCCTCCCCCGTTGGGGAGGCAGCTCCCCGTTGGTAGAGCTAGGTCTTCTATATTGTAGTTCCTCCCCCTCTTGGGGAGGCAGCTCCCCGTTGGTAGAGCTAGGCTTTCTTGTATTTAATTTTTTAAATTCTTTTTCAGAGTCTGACTGCTTGTCCCAACTTAAGCAGCCGGCAGGTTCGGGGAAGACTCACGTGCCTTTTGGCGACGGTCTCCCTGATTCCGAATCGGCGGGTTGTGGACAGCAGACAGATCCAGTTGCGATGGAAGCCACCTGGGTCTCAAAAGCCAGAGCTGTCTTGGCTAAAGACAGCGAGAGGGGTGTGGCCGCGAAGGGCACCCCTGTGAAAGTGGGTGGCACACCCGAGTGCCCCCTAGGAGGTGTAGCCACGCAGGGCACCTCCGGATCCTTGTTGGGGAGTGTCGTGCCGTGCGACACTCCAGTCCGGTCGGGGGGTGGCACACCCGAGTGCCCCCCAGGAGGTGTAGCCCCGCAGGGCACCTCCGGATCCTTGTTGGGGAGTGTCGTGCCGTGCGACGCTTCAGTCCGGTCGGGGGGTGGCACACCCGAGTGCCCCCCAGGAGGTGTAGCCCCGCAGGGCACCTCCGGATCCTTGTTGGGGAGTGTCGTGTCGTGCGACACTTCAGTCCGGTCGGGGGGTGGCACACCCGAGTGCCCCCCAGGAGGTGTAGCCCCGCAGGGCACCTCCGGATCCTTGTTGGGGAGTGTCGTGTCGTGCGACGCTCCAGTCCGGTCGGGGGGTGGCACACCCGAGTGCCCCCCAGGAGGTGTAGCCCCGCAGGGCACCTCCGGATCCTTGTTGGGGAGTGTCGTGTCGTGCGACACTTCAGTCCGGTCGAGGGGTGGCACACCCGAGTGCCCCTCAGGAGGTGTAGCCCCGCAGGGCACCTCCGGATCCTTGTTGGGGAGTGTCGTGCCGTGCGACGCTCCAGTCCGGTCGGGGGGTGGCACACCCGAGTGCCCCCCAGGAGGTGTAGCCCCGCAGGGCACCTCCGGATCCTTGTTGGGGAGTGTCGTGTCGTGCGACACTTCAGTCCGGTCGAGGGGTGGCACACCCGAGTGCCCCCCAGGAGGTGTAGCCCCGCAGGGCACCTCCGGATCCTTGTTGGGGAGTGTCGTGCCGTGCGACGCTCCAGGGTCTGATGACGGCCCAGATTTGGTGTTTGGGGATTTCGAGAAAATCCCAGGGCTTATCCTCTCTCATGAGGAGTTTTTTGCCGGGTTCGACAATACTCCTTTTGAATCCGTTGTAGGAAATAAAAAAGCCCCTTTACTCAGAAAGTCCCAATCACTGGATTTGGGGGTGGCACAGGGCCGGTACGACCCTAAATTGTTTTTCGGGTGCTCCTCGGGGGGTTCTTCATCGGCGGAGTCGGAGGGGGAGAGCCCTGGCAGGAAGAAGGAGAGGAAGGGAGTGCCAAAAGTCCGGAGCAGGCCGCCCGCCACAAAGCTCCCAGCAAAAACCAAGCCGGAGGCCGCTGCATGGGGTCCCCAGTCCAAAAAGACCCCGGAAGACTATAGGGAACTCTTCAGGGGAAAGTACAAGGAGTACACGGATGGCAGTACCATTCGACTTGTCCCGGGTACTCTGGAGAACCTGAAGAGGAGAATAGTCTCCCTGGTGACAACAGACGCGAAGCTTAAGGGACTCACTGGAGTCACCAGGGACAAAATGTTCCGGATGCTGGTGGACCTCAAGATACCGGCGACCTACATCACAAAGAGGTCCTATGCGATGTGGGACATCCTGCTCCCAACCCAGCAGGAGGCGGAAAAGGTGGCAAGAGGAGACTTTGGCTGGAAAGACCTCCAATTCAAGCCGGAGTACCTCGAAAAGAGAAGGACGAACGTCACCATTCTCGGCGTCCCATGCTGTGTCAGCGCTGACCATTTAGGCGCAATAATGTCACAGTATGGAGATGTCGAAGAGGTTATTCCGGTCCGTGGCCCCCGCAACATCCAAACGGGGGAATTCAAATTCCGGATGAGGTTGGAGCGTGCGGGTTTTCAAAAAATTCCTGCCCAACTCAAGTGCGAGAGCTGGACGATGTCCATCATCGTGGAGGGACGGAGGCCACATTGTTGGCATTGCCAGACGCCAGGGCATATGTCCAAGGACTGCCCCAGGAGAAAGACCCCGGCACCCGTCCCAGCCAAAGCTCCAGCTCCAGTGGCAACGGGAAAACCCAGAGCACCCGTTCCAGCCAAAGCTCCAGCTCCAGTGGCGGCAGAGAAACCCGTGGCACCCGCCACAGCCAAAGCTCCAGCTCCAGTGGCGGCGGAGAAGCCTGAGGAGGAGGGATTCAGCCCGGTAACCTCCAGGAGGGGAAAGAAAGCCCTCCCTAACAAAAGGAAGCTCCAACAGTCATCGGAGTCAGAGGAGGAGCCAGCGGCCAACGAAGAGAGGATGGCAGTGGAGGGGCCGGCAGAGCCCAAAGAAAAGGACCCGAGGGCCAAAAAGATCAGGGAGGCCGAAGACTGTGGGGCTACTCCGACTGTCCAGGCACCAACACCCCCGGGGGTACAGGACTCCACTCCTCTCTCCAAAACACCCATAACGGCCGTTGCGGAAGCAGCAGGGACCAAAGAGTCCGCCCCAGCAAAGACGCCCCCTCCTCCACCAGCTGGAAGGCAGGTAAGGACAAAGAGGTCCCCTTTCCTGCCGGGGGAGAGGATTTGTGCAGCCAACGCCTCCCAGGTTCACCCAGATCTGAGTGCGAGGCAAAGACAGTACCTGAAACAAATGCAGGCTTTCACCCATGTGAAGGGAAAGCGGGTGGAGAGCCCCCAGAAGTTCCGGGAGGCCCCCATGATGACCACCTTCCTGAGAGAGAACAAGGGGAGCAGGACAAATGCTCTCTGGAGGATGGTTGAGGAAGGGAAAACAGCTTTCCCGGGCTTCAAGCTAATAGACGAGGAGCACCCTTCCCTTAAAAAATTATCTTTTCAATGTCCGGGGAGGGTCCCTGTTTATGTTCACCCCTCTTTCTTTCGGGCCCTTAAACTAACCTTCCCCTTGGACGTGGGAGGTTTGGCACGAGACGGACGGATTTCGTCCGAACTGCTGACCGGCAGTCTCGGTCAGGCCTTCGGCGTCCTCACTCCCGAGGACTTTAGCCCCGTTTGCGACACTAACTGATGGGGATCACAAATTTGAACTTGGTTTGTTGGAATGTGAGGGGCATGAGATCCCGAGGCAAAGCTGCTCGCGTGCTAAGGGATCTCGTGGCCCGTAAGGTAGATGTAGCTGCGATTGAAGAGACCCACTTCTGTTCGTACGGGGATTGTGATGTGCTGACTGACGACTTTGACGTCTACTCAGCATATGGCGATGTTCGTAGGAGTGGCATCTCGGTGATGGTTAGACGCAGCCTGTCGGCGAACGTTAGCGTTGTTCATACGGATGCGGCGGGACGGCTGGTCGTGGTCGATGTTGCCGTCGAAAACAGCAAGTTTCGGATCGTTGCGGTTTATGCGCCTAACATTGCTGGCGAGAGGGTTTCCTTTTTTCGACGATTGGAGGCGTTCCTCGGGGGTCCGGAGCGAGTAGTTTTAGTGGGGGACTGGAATGCCATCCTAGACCCCAAGATAGATAAGGTCGGTGGGAATAGAGGGTCGGCGTGGTGTGAGAGCAGTCTGTCTGACCTGATGGCCTCGTGCGATCTTGTCGACAGATTTCGTGTCGATCACCCAGGGCGGGAGATGTGGACGTGGTATACTAGCGCGGCCTTCTGTCCGAGTACCTACTTGGACAGAATGTTAGTTAGAAGAGGCGACATAGATTTCTTATCTTGTCCCACGTTCACTATGTTAGGACATTCGGACCATAAATTAGTTATGGCCCGTCTGAACTTAAGCGATAGGCCTAGGTTGGCTGGGTACTGGAAGTTTAATACCTCCTTGCTGGAGATACGAGACTTCCGGGAACAGCTGACGTTACTACTTCAGCAGGGATTAGTGGGGGTGGTTATCGGGAGTAGATACTGGGTCAAAACTAAGGCTCGTGTTAGAAGCTTTTGTGTCCGCTACAGCCAGCGCCTCGCTCAAGATAGGGCTAGGACACAAAAGCAGGCAGAGGATAAGATGACCCGGGCGGTGGCGGGGGGGGGGGGGATCCCCTAGAGATAGCCTTAATTACGGGGGACCTCAATCGCTTGGCCAGCGAGCGATATGAGGGACAAGTAGTTAGAGCTAGGTTAAAGAAAGTCTCTAACGAAGCCGTGAATGTTGACGCTGTTGAGCGTAAGGCTGCTTTACGTCGTGGCTCGGACGGGTACATTCGGAAGGTGAAAAACCTGGAAGGACATACCCTGGTATCGACTCGTGAGATTTGTGAGGGGTTCCGTGAGCATTTGGAGGAACGCTTCACCCAACTGCCCAGACTCCGCGGCCAGGAGTTTGACAGCTATTTGGCTGACTCGCCCCGCCTCGAGGCGGCTCGAGCAGCTGGCTGTGATGGCAGGATTACGGAGGGCGAGATCGTTACTGCGTTGAAGCAGGTCGGCTTGAACAAATCTCCAGGACTCGATGGTCTGCCGTACGAAATGTATTTGAGGCTGTCGCCCATGTTTGTCCCAATTCTGAAGGATGTGTTTAACCACTGGTTTGCTCAGGAGTCAATCCCTGGACAGGTAACCAAAGGAGTGGTCACATTACTGAAGAAGAGGGACCAACCTGGTGGGGGTAATTTAGACGATTACAGGCCCATAACTCTGCTAAACACAGAGTTAAAGATTTTGGCCCGCGTTCTTGCGAACCGCCTGCAGGTTGTTATCGGTGATTTGATCAAGCCTGAGCAGAACTTTGCTGTGAAGGGGAGGTCGATTCAGAACAACTTGCATTTGATTCGCATGATCATAGAGGGGACAGAAGACGACGCTGAAGCCGCGCTGATCAATTTAGATCAGTCCAAGGCTTTCGATAGGGTCGACCATGGTTTCCTGAAAGCTGTTTTAGCGGCTGCCGGTTTTGGTCCGGACTTCCGCAGGTGGATCTCCATTCTGTATGACTCGCCGACGGCAGTGGTGCAAGTCAACGGAAATAGGTCGGAATCGTTCGTTGTTTCTCGGTCGGTACGTCAGGGTTGTCCGCTGTCGCCCCTGCTCTACATCCTGGCGTTGGAACCCTTCCTTCGCAAATTAAGGGATCAGGCGACAACACCAGTCCTGCGCGGAATCGCTATCCCTCCTCGCAAAGCGCGAGTCAGGGTTTCCGCGTTTGCCGATGATGTCACCGTTTTCGTGTCGAGCCGTACTGACATTCGAACGGTGATTAAGGCGCTCGCTCGGTACGAAGAAGTGACAGGGGCCATAGTCAACCGCAGCAAGTCGAACGGCCTGCGGTTGGGTGCCTGGAGCGGAGAGACCGCTCTTCCAGGTGACTTCAGCTGGTCGGATGGCCCGGTTCGAATCCTCGGCGTATGGTTCGGGCCGGGCCTCCAGCTGGAAAAGAACTGGTCGGAAGTACAGACAAAGGTCGAATCGTCGGTCCAGGCTTGGATTCGAAGGAAGCTTTCCTTAAAGGGCAGAGCGGAGGCGTGCGCCACTTACGTCTTCCCTCTCATCCTTTACCGGCTGTCTGTACTACCACTGCCTGCGGCCCGCCTTCACGCTTTCACGCGCTTGCTCTTCTCGCTTCTTTGGAAGGGCCGGAAGGCGTACGTCCGCAGACAGGTCTGTACTCAAGTTCCGAGTGTGGGAGGCTTGGGGATGCCTGACTTGGCAAGTCATCGACATGCCGAGAGACTGGCTTTCCTGAGTCGGACTTTGATGGAAGACACTCCGTGGGTCCCTGCGGTCGGGAGCGCCTTTCCCAACCTCATACCCGACCTCTCGGTCGAAGGTCGACGTAGGCCGAGAGGGGAGCCCTTGTTCTTCGCCGAATGCCGGGCCGCGCTTAGAGCGTTGCCGGGGTCCAGTAACCTTGCCCGGTCTAGGAAGAGACTATATCGGGATCTAGTGGAGGGTACCGCTTCGTACCCACTTGAGGAGCGGCTTGGATGGTCGAGGGAGGAGTCCCGCTCCAAGTGGAGTTGGGCGCCGGGCCAGAGTTATCTCAACAATTCTGAGTATTCTCTGACCTGGCGACTGGTTCGGAACGCACTGCCCCTCTATGGCAGACTACGCAGAGATGGCTTAAGGGACGTCCCCTTATGCCCGCGCTGTGAAGACGACGAAGAAGAAACGGCCGAGCACGCCTTTTTCACCTGCAGCAAAGTTCGACGTCTCTGGGAGTATGTCGGAGAGGTGACGGCTCGCATCGACGCCGAGCAGCCGATGGTCCTGGATGTCGCATCTGTCATCAACAACGCAGCTCCGCAATGGACGGGGGAAAAACGAATGGTGTTTCTGACCATCCTAGCCGTAGCGAGACTAGTGACGTGGGTTACACGTCTTGATGAGGTTCATGGGGTTGGATCGGTTTCAGATCGCGATCTGGTAGTTTACTTTAAACATCAACTTAAAGTAAAAATCAGATGCGATTGGAAGCGATTACATCGCATGGATTTCAATAGGAGATGGGTGCATGACACTAGTTTGTGCATCCGACGAGGCGCCAAGTTTGAGTTCGTGTTCCCTCCATAGTTATGGCACACGCGGTACTAGGTTCTACGGAACCCACCCCAGTAGACTTTTTTAATTAAAAGAGCAACTCTTAACTAGTAGGAATGAGAGATATCCTGTCCTTATATTATTTTTGCCGGCACCAGAGAGCTTCCAAAGATTCCCACTTCCATTTTTTACTTTGTCCCCGGTCGCTTGAAACCTTTGGCATTACCATCTTGGAAGCCGCCATCCACCCCAGATCCCATTCCCGATGAAGTTATTTTTGAATACCCCTCTTTTAAATTCCCACTCCCATTTAGGGACTGACCCGCTTGTTTTCGGTCTTGGGCCAGAAAACAGCGGGTGGTCCAACACTTAGCAACGAGGGAAAGACGGGCCATACTAACCCCCCTTTTTTATCATTTTATTTGGTTCTTTATTTTTCTTTCTTTTTGGGTGTTTTTAATATTTTTTCCCATTCCCACGATAATTGTCATTTACAACGTAAATTTTTTGGGATATGTTAAGTAGGGATCCATCCACAGAGTGAATGCGGTATTTTGGTGCAAGAATCTGGTTAAGAGTAAGCAAAAGTTTTTATTTTCTGTTTTTGTTGTATTTTTTGTTGAAAATAAAAAATGTTAAATGCTTGTGTCACTTATCCCCGACCCCCCCTCCCCCCCCTCCCCCTACATCCCGGGCGCTATGCCTAAGGTCTGGTGAGTTCCCTAAGGTTTGTAAAATCTCCATCTGTAGATAAAGATGGAGGTTGTCCGAGGGAATTCACCGGCCTAAATAACTAATGATCAAAGTGTAGTATCTGTTCTCAGTTGCGACATTTTCATCTTACCCAAAGTCCAGTGATCAGCTACCGGGCCTATTGGCAAGGTTTAAAGCTTTTTACTATTGACTAAGCCCCCCTTTGGGGCTTTTGTCGACTCCCCCTTTTGGGGAGTTTTTTCACTTTTTTCTCCCCCTTTTGGGGATTTTTTTTCTTTTTTTTTATTTTATTTATTTTCTCCTTTTTCTCTCTTTTATGTTATTTCTATCTAACTCCTCCCCCGTTGGGGAGGCAGCTCCCCGTTGGTAGAGCTAGGTCTTCTATATTGTAGTTCCTCCCCCTCTTGGGGAGGCAGCTCCCCGTTGGTAGAGCTAGGCTTTCTTGTATTTAATTTTTTAAATTCTTTTTCAGAGTCTGACTGCTTGTCCCAACTTAAGCAGCCGGCAGGTTCGGGGAAGACTCACGTGCCTTTTGGCGACGGTCTCCCTGATTCCGAATCGGCGGGTTGTGGACAGCAGACAGATCCAGTTGCGATGGAGGCCACCTGGGTCTCAAAAGCCAGAGCTGTCTTGGCTAAAGACAGCGAGAGGGGTGTGGCCGCGAAGGGCACCCCTGTGAAAGTGGGTGGCACACCCGAGTGCCCCCTAGGAGGTGTAGCCACGCAGGGCACCTCCGGATCCTTGTTGGGGAGTGTCGTGCCGTGCGACACTCCAGTCCGGTCGGGGGGTGGCACACCCGAGTGCCCCCAGGAGGTGTAGCCCCGCAGGGCACCTCCGGATCCTTGTTGGGGAGTGTCGTGCCGTGCGACGCTTCAGTCCGGTCGGGGGGTGGCACACCCGAGTGCCCCCCAGGAGGTGTAGCCCCGCAGGGCACCTCCGGATCCTTGTTGGGGAGTGTCGTGCCGTGCGACGCTCCAGTCCGGTCGGGGGGTGGCACACCCGAGTGCCCCCCAGGAGGTGTAGCCCCGCAGGGCACCTCCGGATCCTTGTTGGGGAGTGTCGTGTCGTGCGACACTTCAGTCCGGTCGAGGGGTGGCACACCCGAGTGCCCCCAGGAGGTGTAGCCCCGCAGGGCACCTCCGGATCCTTGTTGGGGAGTGTCGTGCCGTGCGACGCTTCAGTCCGGTCGAGGGGTGGCACACCCGAGTGCCCCCAGGAGGTGTAGCCCCGCAGGGCACCTCCGGATCCTTGTTGGGGAGTGTCGTGCCGTGCGACGCTCCAGGGTCTGATGACGGCCCAGATTTGGTGTTTGGGGATTTCGAGAAAATCCCAGGGCTTATCCTCTCTCATGAGGAGTTTTTTGCCGGGTTCGACAATACTCCTTTTGAATCCGTTGTAGGAAATAAAAAAGCCCCTTTACTCAGAAAGTCCCAATCACTGGATTTGGGGGTGGCACAGGGCCGGTACGACCCTAAATTGTTTTTCGGGTGCTCCTCGGGGGGTTCTTCATCGGCGGAGTCGGAGGGGGAGAGCCCTGGCAGGAAGAAGGAGAGGAAGGGAGTGCCAAAAGTCCGGAGCAGGCCGCCCGCCACAAAGCTCCCAGCAAAAACCAAGCCGGAGGCCGCTGCATGGGGTCCCCAGTCCAAAAAGACCCCGGAAGACTATAGGGAACTCTTCAGGGGAAAGTACAAGGAGTACACGGATGGCAGTACCATTCGACTTGTCCCGGGTACTCTGGAGAACCTGAAGAGGAGAATAGTCTCCCTGGTGACAACAGACGCGAAGCTTAAGGGACTCACTGGAGTCACCAGGGACAAAATGTTCCGGATGCTGGTGGACCTCAAGATACCGGCGACCTACATCACAAAGAGGTCCTATGCGATGTGGGACATCCTGCTCCCAACCCAGCAGGAGGCGGAAAAGGTGGCAAGAGGAGACTTTGGCTGGAAAGACCTCCAATTCAAGCCGGAGTACCTCGAAAAGAGAAGGACGAACGTCACCATTCTCGGCGTCCCATGCTGTGTCAGCGCTGACCATTTAGGCGCAATAATGTCACAGTATGGAGATGTCGAAGAGGTTATTCCGGTCCGTGGCCCCCGCAACATCCAAACGGGGGAATTCAAATTCCGGATGAGGTTGGAGCGTGCGGGTTTTCAAAAAATTCCTGCCCAACTCAAGTGCGAGAGCTGGACGATGTCCATCATCGTGGAGGGACGGAGGCCACATTGTTGGCATTGCCAGACGCCAGGGCATATGTCCAAGGACTGCCCCAGGAGAAAGACCCCGGCACCCGTCCCAGCCAAAGCTCCAGCTCCAGTGGCAACGGGAAAACCCAGAGCACCCGTTCCAGCCAAAGCTCCAGCTCCAGTGGCGGCAGAGAAACCCGTGGCACCCGCCACAGCCAAAGCTCCAGCTCCAGTGGCGGCGGAGAAGCCTGAGGAGGAGGGATTCAGCCCGGTAACCTCCAGGAGGGGAAAGAAAGCCCTCCCTAACAAAAGGAAGCTCCAACAGTCATCGGAGTCAGAGGAGGAGCCAGCGGCCAACGAAGAGAGGATGGCAGTGGAGGGGCCGGCAGAGCCCAAAGAAAAGGACCCGAGGGCCAAAAAGATCAGGGAGGCCGAAGACTGTGGGGCTACTCCGACTGTCCAGGCACCAACACCCCCGGGGGTACAGGACTCCACTCCTCTCTCCAAAACACCCATAACGGCCGTTGCGGAAGCAGCAGGGACCAAAGAGTCCGCCCCAGCAAAGACGCCCCCTCCTCCACCAGCTGGAAGGCAGGTAAGGACAAAGAGGTCCCCTTTCCTGCCGGGGGAGAGGATTTGTGCAGCCAACGCCTCCCAGGTTCACCCAGATCTGAGTGCGAGGCAAAGACAGTACCTGAAACAAATGCAGGCTTTCACCCATGTGAAGGGAAAGCGGGTGGAGAGCCCCCAGAAGTTCCGGGAGGCCCCCATGATGACCACCTTCCTGAGAGAGAACAAGGGGAGCAGGACAAATGCTCTCTGGAGGATGGTTGAGGAAGGGAAAACAGCTTTCCCGGGCTTCAAGCTAATAGACGAGGAGCACCCTTCCCTTAAAAAATTATCTTTTCAATGTCCGGGGAGGGTCCCTGTTTATGTTCACCCCTCTTTCTTTCGGGCCCTTAAACTAACCTTCCCCTTGGACGTGGGAGGTTTGGCACGAGACGGACGGATTTCGTCCGAACTGCTGACCGGCAGTCTCGGTCAGGCCTTCGGCGTCCTCACTCCCGAGGACTTTAGCCCCGTTTGCGACACTAACTGATGGGGATCACAAATTTGAACTTGGCTTGTTGGAATGTGAGGGGCATGAGATCCCGAGGCAAAGCTGCTCGCGTGCTAAGGGATCTCGTGGCCCGTAAGGTAGATGTAGCTGCGATTGAAGAGACCCACTTCTGTTCGTACGGGGATTGTGATGTGCTGACTGACGACTTTGACGTCTACTCAGCATATGGCGATGTTCGTAGGAGTGGCATCTCGGTGATGGTTAGACGCAGCCTGTCGGCGAACGTTAGCGTTGTTCATACGGATGCGGCGGGACGGCTGGTCGTGGTCGATGTTGCCGTCGAAAACAGCAAGTTTCGGATCGTTGCGGTTTATGCGCCTAACATTGCTGGCGAGAGGGTTTCCTTTTTTCGGCGATTGGAGGCGTTCCTCGGGGGTCCGGAGCGAGTAGTTTTAGTGGGGGACTGGAATGCCATCCTAGACCCCAAGATAGATAAGGTCGGTGGGAATAGAGGGTCGGCGTGGTGTGAGAGCAGTCTGTCTGACCTGATGGCCTCGTGCGATCTTGTCGACAGATTTCGTGTCGATCACCCAGGGCGGGAGATGTGGACGTGGTATACTAGCGCGGCCTTCTGTCCGAGTACCTACTTGGACAGAATGTTAGTTAGAAGAGGCGACATAGATTTCTTATCTTGTCCCACGTTCACTATGTTAGGACATTCGGACCATAAATTAGTTATGGCCCGTCTGAACTTAAGCGATAGGCCTAGGTTGGCTGGGTAAAGGAAGTTTAATACCTCCTTGCTGGAGATACGAGACTTCCGGGAACAGCTGACGTTACTACTTCAGCAGGGATTAGTGGGGGTGGTTATCGGGAGTAGATACTGGGTCAAAACTAAGGCTCGTGTTAGAAGCTTTTGTGTCCGCTACAGCCAGCGCCTCGCTCAAGATAGGGCTAGGACACAAAAGCAGGCAGAGGATAAGATGACCCGGGCGGTGGCGGGGGGGGGGGGATCCCCTAGAGATAGCCTTAATTACGGGGGACCTCAATCGCTTGGCCAGCGAGCGATATGAGGGACAAGTAGTTAGAGCTAGGTTAAAGAAAGTCTCTAACGAAGCCGTGAATGTTGACGCTGTTGAGCGTAAGGCTGCTTTACGTCGTGGCTCGGACGGGTACATTCGGAAGGTGAAAAACCTGGAAGGACATACCCTGGTATCGACTCGTGAGATTTGTGAGGGGTTCTGTGAGCATTTGGAGGAACGCTTCACCCAACTGCCCAGACTCCGCGGCCAGGAGTTTGACAGCTATTTGGCTGACTCGCCCCGCCTCGAGGCGGCTCGAGCAGCTGGCTGTGATGGCAGGATTACGGAGGGCGAGATCGTTACTGCGTTGAAGCAGGTCGGCTTGAACAAATCTCCAGGACTCGATGGTCTGCCGTACGAAATGTATTTGAGGCTGTCGCCCATGTTTGTCCCAATTCTGAAGGATGTGTTTAACCACTGGTTTGCTCAGGAGTCAATCCCTGGACAGGTAACCAAAGGAGTGGTCACATTACTGAAGAAGAGGGACCAACCTGGTGGGGGTAATTTAGACGATTACAGGCCCATAACTCTGCTAAACACAGAGTTAAAGATTTTGGCCCGCGTTCTTGCGAACCGCCTGCAGGTTGTTATCGGTGATTTGATCAAGCCTGAGCAGAACTTTGCTGTGAAGGGGAGGTCGATTCAGAACAACTTGCATTTGATTCGCATGATCATAGAGGGGACAGAAGACGACGCTGAAGCCGCGCTGATCAATTTAGATCAGTCCAAGGCTTTCGATAGGGTCGACCATGGTTTCCTGAAAGCTGTTTTAGCGGCTGCCGGTTTTGGTCCGGACTTCCGCAGGTGGATCTCCATTCTGTATGACTCGCCGACGGCAGTGGTGCAAGTCAACGGAAAGAGGTCGGAATCGTTCGTTGTTTCTCGGTCGGTACGTCAGGGTTGTCCGCTGTCGCCCCTGCTCTACATCCTGGCGTTGGAACCCTTCCTTCGCAAATTAAGGGATCAGGCGACAACACCAGTCCTGCGCGGAATCGCTATCCCTCCTCGCAAAGCGCGAGTCAGGGTTTCCGCGTTTGCCGATGATGTCACCGTTTTCGTGTCGAGCCGTACTGACATTCGAACGGTGATTAAGGCGCTCGCTCGGTACGAAGAAGTGACAGGGGCCATAGTCAACCGCAGCAAGTCGAACGGCCTGCGGTTGGGTGCCTGGAGCGGAGAGACCGCTCTTCCAGGTGACTTCAGCTGGTCGGATGGCCCGGTTCGAATCCTCGGCGTATGGTTCGGGCCGGGCCTCCAGCTGGAAAAGAACTGGTCGGAAGTACAGACAAAGGTCGAATCGTCGGTCCAGGCTTGGATTCGAAGGAAGCTTTCCTTAAAGGGCAGAGCGGAGGCGTGCGCCACTTACGTCTTCCCTCTCATCCTTTACCGGCTGTCTGTACTACCACTGCCTGCGGCCCGCCTTCACGCTTTCACGCGCTTGCTCTTCTCGCTTCTTTGGAAGGGCCGGAAGGCGTACGTCCGCAGACAGGTCTGTACTCAAGTTCCGAGTGTGGGAGGCTTGGGGATGCCTGACTTGGCAAGTCATCGACATGCCGAGAGACTGGCTTTCCTGAGTCGGACTTTGATGGAAGACACTCCGTGGGTCCCTGCGGTCGGGAGCGCCTTTCCCAACCTCATACCCGACCTCTCGGTCGAAGGTCGACGTAGGCCGAGAGGGGAGCCCTTGTTCTTCGCCGAATGCCGGGCCGCGCTTAGAGCGTTGCCGGGGTCCAGTAACCTTGCCCGGTCTAGGAAGAGATTATATCGGGATCTAGTGGAGGGTACCGCTTCGGACCCACTTGAGGAGCGGCTTGGATGGTCGAGGGAGGAGTCCCGCTCCCAGTGGAGTTGGGCGCCGGGCCAGAGTTATCTTAACAATTCTGAGTATTCTCTGACCTGGCGACTGGTTCGGAACGCACTGCCCCTCTATGGCAGACTACGCAGAGATGGCTTAAGGGACGTCCCCTTATGCCCGCGCTGTGAAGACGACGAAGAAGAAACGGCCGAGCACGCCTTTTTCACCTGCAGCAAAGTTCGACGTCTCTGGGAGTATGTCGGAGAGGTGACGGCTCGCATCGACGCCGAGCAGCCGATGGTCCTGGATGTCGCATCTGTCATCAACAACGCAGCTCCGCAATGGACGGGGGAAAAACGAATGGTGTTTCTGACCATCCTAGCCGTAGCGAGACTAGTGACGTGGGTTACACGTCTTGATGAGGTTCATGGGGTTGGATCGGTTTCAGATCGCGATCTGGTAGTTTACTTTAAACATCAACTTAAAGTAAAAATCAGATGCGATTGGAAGCGATTACATCGCATGGATTTCAATAGGAGATGGGTGCATGACACTAGTTTGTGCATCCGACGAGGCGCCAAGTTTGAGTTCGTGTTCCCTCCATAGTTATGGCACACGCGGTACTAGGTTCTACGGAACCCACCCCAGTAGACTTTTTTAATTAAAAGAGCAACTCTTAACTAGTAGGAATGAGAGATATCCTGTCCTTATATTATTTTTGCCGGCACTAGAGAGCTTCCAAAGATTCCCACTTCCATTTTTTACTTTGTCCCCGGTCGCTTGAAACCTTTGGCATTACCATCTTGGAAGCCGCCATCCACCCCAGATCCCATTCCCGATGAAGTTATTTTTGAATACCCCTCTTTTAAATTCCCACTCCCATTTAGGGACTGACCCGCTTGTTTTCGGTCTTGGGCCGGAAAACAGCGGGTGGTCCAACACTTAGCAACGAGGGAAAGACGGGCCATACTAACCCCCCTTTTTTATCATTTTATTTGGTTCTTTATTTTTCTTTCTTTTTGGGTGTTTTTAATATTTTTTCCCACTCCCACGATAATTGTCATTTACAACGTAAAGTTTTTGGGATATGTTAAGTAGGGATCCATCCACAGAGTGAATGCGGTATTTTGGTGCAAGAATCTGGTTAAGAGTAAGCAAAAGTTTTTATTTTCTGTTTTTGTTGTATTTTTTGTTGAAAATAAAAAATGTTAAATGCTTGTGTCACTTATCCCCGACCCCCCCTCCCCCTACATCCCGGGCGCTATGCCTAAGGTCTGGTGAGTTCCCTAAGGTTTGTAAAATCTCCATCTGTAGATAAAGATGGAGGTTGTCCGAGGGAATTCACCGGCCTAAATAACTAATGATCAAAGTGTAGTATCTGTTCCGATGGATACTGCACTTCATAGATCGGTATTGTCTTGCCCTTCGGGGCTTGATTTACGCCGGTCTGTGGGTCTGTCCTGTGCAGTTCTAGGAGGTCCACCCTCCCAGGCTTCGCCTCCCCTCTTTGGGGAGGAGTAAGTTTATTGCTTACTGTCTGAGGCGCCCCTACCGGGGAATGCCGACGAGGCTGCCCAGGCAATTTTTAATGGCCAGAGCGCTCACCTTCTCGGTCGCTGCGTTCCTCGGGGGTCCGGAGCGAGTAGTTTTAATGGGGGACTGGAATGCCATCCTAGACCCCAAGATAGACAAGGTCGGTGGGAATAGAGGGTCGGCGTGGTGTGAGAGCAGTCTGTCTGACCTGATGGCCTCGTGCGATCTTGTCGACAGATTTCGTGTCGATCACCCAGGGCGGGAGATGTGGACGTGGTATACTAGCGCGGCCTTCTGTCCGAGTACCTACTTGGACAGAATGTTAGTTAGAAGAGGCGACATAGATTTCTTATCTTGTCCCACGTTCACTATGTTAGGACATTCGGACCATAAATTAGTTATGGCCCGTCTGAACTTAAGCGATAGGCCTAGGTTAGCTGGGTACTGGAAGTTTAATACCTCCTTGCTGGAGATACGAGACTTCCGGGAACACCTGACGTTACTACTTCAGCAGGGATTAGTGGGGGTGGTTATCGGGAGTAGATACTGGGTCAAAACTAAGGCTCGTGTTAGAAGCTTTTGTGTCCGCTACAGCCAGCGCCTCGCTCAAGATAGGGCTAGGACACAAAAGCAGGCAGAGGATAAGATGACCCGGGCGGTGGCGGGGGGGGGGGGATCCCCTAGAGATAGCCTTAATTACGGGGGACCTCAATCGCTTGGCCAGCGAGCGATATGAGGGACAAGTAGTTAGAGCTAGGTTAAAGAAAGTCTCTAACGAAGCCGTGAATGTTGACGCTGTTGAGCGTAAGGCTGCTTTACGTCGTGGCTCGGACGGGTACATTCGGAAGGTGAAAAACCTGGAAGGACATACCCTGGTATCGACTCGTGAGATTTGTGAGGGGTTCCGTGAGCATTTGGAGGAACGCTTCACCCAACTGCCCAGACTCCGCGGCCAGGAGTTTGACAGCTATTTGGCTGACTCGCCCCGCCTCGCGGCGGCTCGAGCAGCTGGCTGTGATGGCAGGATTACGGAGGGCGAGATCGTTACTGCGTTGAAGCAGGTCGGCTTGAACAAATCTCCAGGACTCGATGGTCTGCCGTACGAAATGTATTTGAGGCTGTCGCCCATGTTTGTCCCAATTCTGAAGGATGTGTTTAACCACTGGTTTGCTCAGGAGTCAATCCCTGGACAGGTAACCAAAGGAGTGGTCACATTACTGAAGAAGGGGGACCAACCTGGTGGGGGTAATTTAGACGATTACAGGCCCATAACTCTGCTAAACACAGAGTTAAAGATTTTGGCCCGCGTTCTTGCGAACCGCCTGCAGGTTGTTATCGGTGATTTGATCAAGCCTGAGCAGAACTTTGCTGTGAAGGGGAGGTCGATTCAGAACAACTTGCATTTGATTCGCATGATCATAGAGGGGACAGAAGACGACGCTGAAGCCGCGCTGATCAATTTAGATCAGTCCAAGGCTTTCGATAGGGTCGACCATGGTTTCCTGAAAGCTGTTTTAGCGGCTGCCGGTTTTGGTCCGGACTTCCGCAGGTGGATCTCCATTCTGTATGACTCGCCGACGGCAGTGGTGCAAGTCAATGGAAAGAGGTCGGAATCGTTCATTGTTTCTCGGTCGGTACGTCAGGGTTGTCCGCTGTCGCCCCTGCTCTACATCCTGGCGTTGGAACCCTTCCTTCGCAAATTAAGGGATCAGGCGACAACACCAGTCCTGCGCGGAATCGCTATCCCTCCTCGCAAAGCGCGAGTCAGGGTTTCCGCGTTTGCCGATGATGTCACCGTTTTCGTGTCGAGCCGTACTGACATTCGAACGGTGATTAAGGCGCTCGCTCGGTACGAAGAAGTGACAGGGGCCATAGTCAACCGCAGCAAGTCGAACGGCCTGCGGTTGGGTGCCTGGAGCGGAGAGACCGCTCTTCCAGGTGACTTCAGCTGGTCGGATGGCCCGGTTCGAATCCTCGGCGTATGGTTCGGGCCGGGCCTCCAGCTGGAAAAGAACTGGTCGGAAGTACAGACAAAGGTCGAATCGTCGGTCCAGGCTTGGATTCGAAGGAAGCTTTCCTTGAAGGGCAGAGCGGAGGCGTGCGCCACTTACGTCTTCCCTCTCATCCTTTACCGGCTGTCTGTACTACCACTGCCTGCGGCCCGCCTTCACGCTTTCACGCGCTTGCTCTTCTCGCTTCTTTGGAAGGGCCGGAAAGCGTACGTCCGCAGACAGGTCTGTACTCAAGTTCCGAGTGTGGGAGGCTTGGGGATGCCTGACTTGGCAAGTCATCGACATGCCGAGAGACTGGCTTTCCTGAGTCGGACTTTGATGGAAGACACTCCGTGGGTCCCTGCGGTCGGGAGCGCCTTTCCCAACCTCATACCCGACCTCTCGGTCGAAGGTCGACGTAGGCCGAGAGGGGAGCCCTTGTTCTTCACCGAATGCCGGGCCGCGCTTAGAGCGTTGCCGGGGTCCAGTAACCTTGCCCGGTCTAGGAAGAGACTGTATCGGGATCTAGTGGAGGGTACCGCTTCGGACCCACTTGAGGAGCGGCTTGGATGGTCGAGGGAGGAGTCCCGCTCCCAGTGGAGTTGGGCGCCGGGCCAGAGTTATCTCAACAATTCTGAGTATTCTCTGACCTGGCGACTGGTTCGGAACGCACTGCCCCTCTATGGCAGACTACGCAGAGATGGCTTAAGGGACGTCCCCTTATGCCCGCGCTGTGAAGACGACGAAGAAGAAACGGCCGAGCACGCCTTTTTCACCTGCAGCAAAGTTCGACGTCTCTGGGAGTATGTCGGAGAGGTGACGGCTCGCATCGACGCCGAGCAGCCGATGGTCCTGGATGTCGCATCTGTCATCAACAACGCAGCTCCGCAATGGACGGGGGAAAAACGAATGGTGTTTCTGACCATCCTAGCCGTAGCGAGACTAGTGACGTGGGTTACACGTCTTGATGAGGTTCATGGGGTTGGATCGGTTTCAGATCGCGATCTGGTAGTTTACTTTAAACATCAACTTAAAGTGAAAATCAGATGCGATTGGAAGCGATTACATCGCATGGATTTCAATAGGAGATGGGTGCATGACACTAGTTTGTGCATCCGACGAGGCGCCAAGTTTGAGTTCGTGTTCCCTCCATAGTTATGGCACACGCGGTACTAGGTTCTACGGAACCCACCCCTGTAGACTTTTTTAATTAAAAGAGCAACTCTTAACTAGTAGGAATGAGAGATATCCTGTCCCTATATTATTTTTGCCGGCACTAGAGAGCTTCCAAAGATTCCCACTTCCATTTTTTACTTTGTCCCCGGTCGCTTGAAACCTTTGGCATTACCATCTTGGAAGCCGCCATCCACCCCAGATCCCATTCCCGATGAAGTTATTTTTGAATACCCCTCTTTTAAGTTCCCACTCCCATTTAGGGACTGACCCGCTTGTTTTCGGTCTTGGGCCGGAAAACAGCGGGTGGTCCAACACTTAGCAACGAGGGAAAGACGGGCCATACTAACCCCCCTTTTTTATCATTTTATTTGGTTCTTTATTTTTCTTTCTTTTTGGGTGTTTTTAATATTTTTTCCCACTCCCACGATAATTATCATTTACAACGTAAATCTTTTGGGATATGTTAAGTAGGGATCCATCCACAGAGTGAATGCGGTATTTTGGTGCAAGAATCTGGTTAAGAGTAAGAAAAAGTTTTTATTTTCTGTTTATTGTTGTATTTTTTGAAAATAAAAAATGTTAAATGCTTGTGTCACTTATCCCCGACCCCCCTCCCCCTACATCCCGGGCGCTATGCCTAAGGTCTGGTGAGTTCCCAAGGTTTGTAAAATCTCCATCTGTAGATAAAGATGGAGGTTGTCCGAGGGAATTCACCGGCCTAAATAACTTCTCGGTCGCTGGCTTTTCAAATCCCACTTTCCGACCTTGTGTCACATACTCCCATTGTGGGTGGGCGTTAAATAAACGCTTTGTTGGCCTTTTGGCTAAGATGTGCTGACTGATGACTATGACGTCTACTCAGCATATGGCGATGCTCATAGTTGTGGCATCTCTTTGTTAGTGAGACGCACCCTGCCTGCGACGGTGAGCGTTGTTCATGCGGATGCGATGGGACGACTGGTCGTGGTCGATGTTGCCGTTGAAAACAGCAAGTTTCGGATCGTTGCGGTTTATGCGCCCAACATTGCTGGCGAGAGGGTTTCCTTTTTTCGACGGTTGGAGGCGTTCCTCAAGGGTCCGGAGCGAGTAGTTTTAATGGGGGACTGGAATGCCATCCTAAACCCCAAGATAGAAAAGGTCGGTGGGAATAGAGGGTCGGCGAGGTGTGAAAGCAGTCTGTCTGACCTGATGGCCTCATCCGATCTTGTCGACAGATTTCGCGTTGATCACCCAAGGCGGGAGATGTGGACGTGGCATACTAGCGCGGCCTTCTGTCCGAGTACTTACTTGGACAGAATGTTAGTTAGAAGAGGCGACGTAGATTTCATATCTTGTCCCACGTTCACTTGGTTAGGACATTCGGACCATAAATTGGTTATGGCCCGGTTGAGCTTAAGTGATAGGCCTAGGTTGGCTGGGTACTGGAAGTTTAATACCTCCTTACTGGAGATACGCGACTTCCGGGAACAGCTAACGTTACTACTCCAGCGGGGATTAGTGGGGGTGGTTATCGGGAGTAAGTACTGGGTTAAAACTAAGGCTCAGGTTAGAAACTTTTGTGTCCGCTACAGCCAGCGCCTCGCTCAAGATAGGGCTAGGACGCAAAAGCGAGTAGAGGATAAGATGACCCGGGCGGTGGCTGGGGGAGGGGGATCCTCTAGAGATAGCATTAATTATGGGGGACCTCAATCGCTTGGGCAGCGAGCGATATGAGGGACAAGTAGTTAGAGCTAGGTTAAAGAAAGTCTTTAACGAAGCCGTGAACGTTGACACTGTTGAGTGTAAAGCTGCTTTACGTCGTGGTTTGGATAGGTACATTCGGAAGGTGAAAAACCTGGAAGGACATACCCTGGTATCGTCTCGTGAGATCTGTGAGGGGTTCCGTGAGCATTTGGAGGAACGCTTCACCCAACTGCCCAGACTCCGCGGCCAGGAGTTTGACAGCTATTTGGCTGACTCGCCTCGAGGCGGCTGGAGCAGCTGGCTGTGATGGCAGGATTACGGAGGGTGAGATCGTTACTGCGTTGAAGCAGGTCGGCTTGAACAAATCTCCAGGACTCGATGGTCTGCCGAACGAAATGTATTTTAGGCTGTCGCCCATGTTTGTCCCAATTCTGAAGGATGTGTTTAACCACTGGTTTGTTCAGGAGTCAATCCCTGGACAGGTAACCAAAGGAGTGGTCACATTACTGAAGAAGAGGGACCAACCTGGTGGGGGAAATTTAGACGACTACAGGCCCATAACTCTGCAAAACACAGAGTTAAAGATTTTGGCCCACGTTCTTGCGAACCGCCTGCAGGTTGTTATCGGTGATTTGATCAAGCCTGAGCAGAACTTTGCTGTGAAGGGGAGGTCGATTCAGGACAACTTGCATTTGATTCGCATGATCATAGAGGGGACAGAAGACGACGCTGAAGCCACGCTGATCAATTTAGATCAGTCCAAGGCTTTCGATAGGGTCGACCATGGTTTGCTGAAAGCTGTTTTAGCGGCTGCCGGTTTTGGTCCGGACTTCCGCAGGTGGATCTCTATTCTGTATGACTCGCCGACGGCAGTGGTGCAAGTCAATGGAAAGAGGTCGGAATCGTTTGTTGTTTCTCGGTCGGTACGTCAGGGTTATCCGCTGTCGCCCCTGCTCTACATCCTGGCGTTGGAACCCTTCCTTTGCAAATTAAGGGATCAGGCGACAACACCAGTCCTGCGCGGGATCGCTATCCCTCCTCAAAAAGCGCGAGTCAGGGTTTCCGCGTTTGCCGATGATGTCAGCGTTTTCGTGTCGAGATGTACTGACATTCGAACGGTGATTAAGGCGCTCGCTCGGTACGAAGAAGTGACAGGGGCCATAGTCAACCGCAGCAAGTCGAACGGCCTGCGGTTGGGTGCCTGGAGCGGAGAGACCGCTCTTCCAGGTGACTTCAGCTGGTCGGATGGCCCGGTTCGAATCCTCGGCGTGTGGTTCGGGCCGGGCCTCCAGCTGGAAAAGAACTGGTCGGAAGTACAGACAAAGGTCGAATCGTCGGTCCGGGCTTTGATTCAAAGGAAGCTTTCCTTAAAGGGCAGAGCGGAGGCGTGCGCCACTTACGTCTTTCCTCTCATCCTTTACCGGCTGTCTCTACTACCACTGCCTGCGGCCCGCCTTCACACTTTCACGCGTTTACTCTTCTCGCTTCTTTGGAAGGGCCGGAAAGCGTACGTCCGCAGACAGGTCTGTACTCAAGTTCCGAGTGTGGGAGGCTTGGGGATGCCTGACTTGGCAAGTCATCGACATGCCGAGAGACTGGCTTTCCTGAGTCGGACTTTGATGGAAGACACTCCGTGGGTCCCTGCGGTCGGGAGCGCCTTTCCCAACCTCATACCCGACCTCTCGGTCGAAGGTCGACATAGGCCGAGAGGAGAGCCCTTGTTCTTCACCGAATGCCGGGCTGCGCTTAGAGCGTTGCCGGGGTCCAGTAACCTTGCCCGGTCTAGGAAGAGACTATATCGGGATCTAGTGGAGGGTACCGCTTCGGACCCACTTGAGGAGCGGCTTGGATTGTCGAGGGAGGAGGCCCGCTCCCAGTGGAATTGGGCGCCGGGCCAGAGTCATCTCAACAATTCTGAGTATTCTCTGACCTGGCGACTGGTTCGGAACGCACTGCC
>OY744521.1:8647130-8707130 GCA_963556195.1 Sepiola atlantica | reverse complement strand
AATAATTTTACTATTCACTAATTAGATAGCGAGCAATATATCATCAAATCTTTTTAAAATTAAAATTTAAAAACATACAATCATAGATAGATATAAATATAAAATACGCACACACACAATGATTATAAATATTCGATTTTAATCACGACGATTGTATTCCCTATTTAATTGTTTCTTCAGGAAAACAAAGTTAAATCCATGCTTTGCTTCTAATTTGGGGAAATCATGCTCCCCAAATCTGGGAGCTTTAAATTGATTCGAAAATAAAAATTTTCTGAGTCTTGCAGGAATTTTCCTTCCCGTGCTCAAGAACAGATACTACACGGTGATCCCAGTCTTAAGGCTAGATTTGTTTTTCTGTCTTCCACAGCGGCAAGGTCTGCTCATAGCCAGAACTCATCTTCCCCCAACAAGATGGCATTGCTACGTCTGCAATATAGCCTAGTCGGTTCTGTCGGCATTCTCTTACGAACAAGGGTTGCTTCAGGCGACATGCAATAACCACTTCTCCTCGGAAATGGAGAACATAAAGGCAATAGACTCTTCGCCACCTCTGAAAGGAGGAGGAGTTAAACGCCAATAAACTCTTCACCGCCTCCAAAACAGGAAGTACAGTCTGAGAGGTCGGCCTCACGTGACTAAATATAGATATTTGGTTCCACGTACTTAAGTGGCTGATGTCTTGATATAGATAATTATAGATGACAAGATCGAAATAAATTCATTCGTTGACCAGTTGTCATTTCTTTCCTGCCGCCATGATCACTTCGTTAATCCTAGCTGTGTTTGTCAGCTTCGTGGCCAGCAGAGAATGTAACCTGCCTCCTTCAGCTTGGTGTAGTTCACATGAAACCGCACAACTTTGCCAGGTAACGTGACTCGTTTTCATATTTAGCCATTTTGGTACGACATTAATAAGAGATCAAATGTATCCAACCAGGATATCAGAATGTGTGCATAAAAGCTCTGCTTGTTTTCGGTTCTAAACAAACCGGAAAACTGTGGGCGGTTTATTTTTTTTAGAAAAGGTTGGAAGAGTCTTACTAACCTTTTTTTTATTTTATTCTATTTCCTTTTTGTTCTGGGGAATGGGTTCAATTGTCCCATTCTTTATCCCCTAATGAAATTGTATTTATGAATAAATAAAATTCAATTCAAACTTGGGGGAGTGGATGAGATATTGTGGTGACTGCTCAAGTGAAAGTGATTTACAAATGGTGAACATTGCTTGGACGAATGGGTCAAACTACGTCTCGTTAAGTGAAGGACAGACTAAGGATGACCACCAAACACACCACTGCTCACATTTTCATGTCCTTGTGTTTAATTTCTTAATGAATTACATTAAAACAAACACCATTATTTGCAAACAAATGATTTAAAATATGCGTATAAAAGTATTTATTAAACGGATTGATTTTTATGATCGAATTTATGACAGTAGAATTCTAAATTCAGGGGGAAAAAAGGGGTCATTTGCCTCCCAGAAGAGTGATCTAAATTCTAAAAAGGAGTATTAAGCAAGACAAGAATTTGAAAGGAATTTTAGTCATATGTGCCAAAAAAATATTTAATACTAGCAGGACCCGTGTCCCGGCATTGCCCGGGAAAATTGTGGAACCTAAGAAACACTTGCTCCCACCCCTGAACCTCTTATTATTATTATGAAAAATCTCAATGTAAACTGCATAAATACTGTAGAATTTGTTTTGTCTCGGTCATAAATTTCTAAATAATAAGAGTCTATGAGACGGACTTCTGTTAACGTAATTTCGTAATAGACAATATCATCGTCATCATCATCATTAGTAGTAACATCAGTATAACTTAAAATAAATGTATGTATTAAAACAAAAGTAATCGATAAGGTGATTATAAATGTGCATGTACTTATTTATGAATTTTGAAAGACAGCTGCTAAGTATAAGTTGTCCAAATGTGGGCTATATTTAATTTAATACATATATAGATATATATACATACATATATACACACACATGTATATAGTTATATATATATATACACATGTATATAGTTATATATATATACATATATATTGTTATATATACATATATATTGTTATCTATATACATATATTTAGTTGGTCTTGTCTGCGTTCTTTTACAAATAAGGAGCGCCTCAGGCGACATGCAATAACCCCATCTTCTACTGAAATGGAAAAAGAAAAAGTAATAGACCTTCTGCCACCTTTGAAAAAAAAGAGCTATAAGGCAATAAACTTTTCGCTGCCCTGAAAGAGGAAGTAATGTCTCAGATGTCGGCCTCATGTGAAAAAATAGGCCTTTAAGTATGTGGATCCAAATATCCGGCTATCACACTGAGGTTTTGATAAAGTTACCAGATAATAATTATAGATAACAAGGTCGTTGATATAAACTCATTCGTCCCCCGGCAGAGTTGTCATTTCTTTCCTGTCGCCATGATCACTTCGTTAATCCTTGCTGTGTTTGTCAGCTTCGTGGCCAGCAAAGAATGTAACCTGCCCCCTTCAGTTTGGTGTAGTTCACATGAAACCGCACAACTTTGCCAGGTAACGTGACTCATTTTCATATTTAGCCATTTTGGTACGACATTAATAAGAGATCAAATGTATTCAACCAGAATGTGTGCATAAAAAATGTGTACATAAAAAAATGTGTACACAAAAAAATGTGTACATAAAAAATGTGTGCATAAAAAATGTGCATAAAATGTGTGCATAAAAAATTTGTGCATTAAATTTCTGCTTGTTTTCGGTTCTAAACAAACCGGAAAACTGGGCATTTTGTTTTTTTTTTAGAAAAGTTTGGAAGAGTCTTACTAACTTTTTTATTTTATTCTATTTCCTTTTTGTTCTGGGGAATGAGTTCAATTGTCCCATTCCTTATCCCCCTAATGAAATTGTATGTATTTATGAATAAATAAATAAATTCAATTCAAACTATTGGAGGAGTGAATGTTGGCCTTCCTTTGGTGGCCTTTTTGGCTAAGATCAAAGTGTAGTATCTGTTCTCTTACATTTTGAATTTTAGTCAAAAGTTAATTCTCAGTTACTGATTCTTCGCCCTACTCTCTTTGGTTGGGAATGCAGTAGCAACTCTCTTCTGTTTTGTTGTCAGCAGCACCCCCACTGCCTGACCCACTGTTCTATCTTTTCCTTCTCCCTTCGGATTGAGATGTAACCTTGACCTTCCCGTAAGACACGAGCGACAAGGGGGGTCAAACCCACTCTCTTCCAATAACGCTCTTCCCATCCCTCTTTCCAGTTCTATCCCCCCTCTAGCCGTTTTTGGCGCCCTGAGAGCGCGCCAAAAACAGGCTCCCCACTAGCAGGAGACTCCACACGGTGTTTTTGCCCCCCTCCCCATACAGGAATGGAACACACACATCCAAAAAAGAGTGCAGAAGTTTCCAGCAGCTCCCCCTCCACAAGGGGTGATCCCACGAAGACTGCGGTTTCCCTAGAGAGTGACTCCCTAAATAGGGGAGCCAAAAGTCAAATAGAAGCGAGCAGTGCATACCGCCCGGATGTGAATACACCAGGGGCATCCCCCTTTAACAATGGCTCCCCTGATGGGAGACCAAACATTGAAAGAGATACTCCCCAAGAAGGGCGCTCCACCAGCCGGGGAGCCATCTCAAAGGACACAGCTTGCCGGCAGCATAAAAGCGCGCTTGGTTCGCCTACTCATAACAACATTGGGGACCAAGAACCAAGCAGAAGCGGGGCTGCTCCCCGAAAAGACAGCTCCCCCAAAAGGGAAGAAAGCGACAGGGCATACCGCCCGGATTCCCCTAAGAACAGCGACTTCCCCAATGTGGATGCATTGCAGCTTCTCACGCAGGATCTCATCCCTGAATGGGAGCCAGCTCCTCCCCTAAAGGGTAACTCCCCTACCCGGAGTTCACTTAACCATGGAGGAAAACAAGATTTGAACAGGACTTACGGCCCAGATGCACTAACAGCAGAAGGGGCTGCTTGCTTGAAGAGCAGAAAACTGTCCGACAGCTCGTCGGACAGAGAAGCCTTCACAGGGAAGGTCCACAATGATCGCTCCAGACCCAGGGGAAAAAGGGGAGGAGTAAACGCAAAAACCCCAACATCTGGGTGTGCCAGCTCTCCCTTGACCACGCCTGGAGACTGGCCCACTCTGTCGAGAACTGTGGGAACACTCAACTCACAGCCAGAGTGGACGTTGAATGGAGGCACTGTCGTCTCCACCACATCTACCCAACAAACAGCAGTTGAAGTCGATGGTGGTGACCTGGATGCCTCCATATCTCCAGCGCAACCACAGCCAATTGGGGACCCCAGTCACAGCTGTCACCCGAAGGCTACAGGGAGTTCTTCCGCACCAGATATGCAAAATACACAGAGGGCAACATTCTGAAGCCCGTGCCTGGTGTTTGGGAGAGCATCCAAAAAAGAACAGTTTCCTTCATCACCACGGACGCTAAGCAGAAAGGACTGACTGGGGTTAAAAAGGAAACCATGGTGGAGCTCCTTGCGGATCTGCAAATCCCCATGCAATATTTATGTCGCAAGAGCTACGCCATGTTCCCCACCTCAGAATAAGTCGAAAAAGCAGCTAGGACTGACCGCAGGTGGAAAAATATAAAACTCAAGCCTGAATACCTGAGCAAGAGAAGGACGACGGTGACCATACTTGGCGTCCCGCCATACGTCCAGGCGAAACAGCTCGGAGCCTTCATGAGTCAGTATGGGGACGTAATGGTAGTCGCTCCTGTCAGAGGTCTCAAAGGAGTAATGCTGGGTGACTACATCCTACGTATGAAGCTGGACATGAATGGCTTCCGCAATATACCAGCACTGCTCAGGTATGAAACTTGGACCCCGTCGGTTATAGTGGAGGGCAGACGACCACATTGCTGGCACTGCCAAGAGAGGGGCCACATGTCCAAATTCTGCCCTAAAAGAACAAGGGTCCACACTGCAGTCACGGCACCAACAACCAAAACAGTGACGAGTGAGGAAAGTAAACCCCCAGATGAAGAGGGCTGGAACACGGTAGTACGGAAAAATACCAAAAAGACTGTAGCCCTAGCCTCTACCCTTGTCCCCAAAGTTAACAGAAAATGGCCCCCGAGCAGGAGGCTCAACAAGCTGAACAATCAAACAGAGCACCTGCGACAAAGCGGAAACTGCAGGTTCCCTCCTCAGAATCGGAAAGGGATGAAGCAGAGACAGGTATAACAGCCCCCGGTCTGGTCACAGAGGCTAGTACAGACCAACCTAAACTCCCCAAGAAAAAAAGCCGGAAAAAGAAAGAGGCTGCGCTCCAACTCCCTCCAGAGGAAGAAATAGAGCAAAGCACCCCTCAGGCCACAGTCCCGATCCCAACTGAACTCTCTAACACATCCACTACCACCTGAACTCTCATTACCCAATACCCCAGCTGAACTCCCACTTCCAACCACCACCACCACCCCCACCACAGCCCAAGTAGAACTCTCATTACCCACAACCACTACGTCCACACCAGCCCAAGCTGAAGTATCATTACCCATCACCTCACCCCAGACTGAACTTTCAACGCCTACGCCTACTCCCATCACAGCTGAACTCACAACGTCCACCAACACCCCCACCCCCACCGCACCCCCCTCAGCTGCACCCCAGTCTGGAGCGGCATGGCAGCGTTGCCGAGCCTTTTCAACTGGTCGGATGGCCCGGTTCGGATCCTCAGCGTGTGGTTCGGGCCGGGCCTCCAGCCTGAAAAGAACTGGTTGGAAGTGGAGTCAAAGGTTGAAGCGTCAGTAAGGATTTGGCTTCGGAGGGGACTTTCCCTTAAAGGTAGAGCTGAGGCGTGCGCCACGTATGTCTTTCCTCTCATCCTTTACCGATTGGCTGTACTACCCAAGTGGACCGCAGGGTCCACTTGGCGGCACTCACGCGCCAGCTCTTCACACTTTTGTGGCAGGGCAAACAGTCGTTGGTCTGCAGACAGGTCTGTACTCAACGTCTCAACGAGGGGGGTTTGGGAATGCCTGACTTGGCAAGTCATCAACATGCCGAGAGACTGGCATTCTTGAGCCGTACTTTGTTAGAAGAGTCTGCGTGGGGCCCTGAGGTTGAGAAGGCTTTTCCCAACCTCATCCCTGACCACCAGGTTGAAGGAAGACGCAAACCAAGGGGGCAATCCCAGTTCTTCAACGAATACCGAGCTATGCTCAAACTACTGCCAGGGTCCAGCGACCTCGCACGGTCTAGAAAGACACTTTATCGGGAGTTAGTGGCGGGGACCGCTTCGGATCTGCTGGTGGAGCGTCTTGGACGGTCGGAGGGGGAGATCCGATCTCAGTGGCGTTGGGAGCCGGGTTGGTAAGGTAAGATGTTGCTTTACGGCACATCAACCCTAAGGGTCATTTCGTGCCATGAGTGTGGAAGGAAGTGCCCTTCATTTGAATCTTAAGTAAGTGATATTTTAAATTGTTTACGATTAAATGCATCTTATTGCCCCTGTTTTAGGGCCTAAAATTCAATTTTAGCTATTTCGTTTGTTTTGTATTAAATCTTTAGATGAGTTCCAAAAGGTTTATTTTCTTTAGAAAATGCAATATTTTGTAAGGTGTTACTTTCTCAAATAATGTTTTTAGGGTTTGTTCATTAAAGAATTTTCTACGGGTATTTTCATATTTTTTGCAATCCATTAATATATGTTTTATGGTTAGTTGATGATCACATGTTCTGCATTGAGGTGCATTTTCTGCTTTTAAAAGATATTCATGAGTTAGTTTTGTATGACCAACTCGGATTTTGGTGAATTTAGTATCTAAATTTCGTTTTGATAATATTTTTTTATCTTGCCCAACATTTGGGTGAATGTCTCTAAGTTTGTTGTTTTGTTGTTCATCCCATAGCTTTTGCCATTTGGTTTTAATATACAAGTTGATTTTGTTTTTCCTATCTGTATATGGGATTCTTATATTTATTGGCATCAGATTTGTTGCATCCTTAGCCAGTTTGTCAGCTTCTGTATTTTCTCTTATGTCAACGTGACTGGGGATCCATGCCAATACTATTGTTTTATTATTTTTGGTTTGTGATGATATGTTTCCATGATTTCCTGAATGAATGGGTGGTTTATGTTTCTTTCTCTTAGTGCAATTAGGCTGGACATGGAGTCACTTAAGATAATGAATTTGTTTTCATTAGATTCTTGGACTAGTTCTAGTGCCATCTTAATGGCTTGTAATTCTGTGGTGTATATTGATGCACCAACCGGTAATCTAGTTTGTTTGTGGGAGTTTTGTGTTTTTGCTGCTGCTCCCATTCTTTCCGTTATTTTTGAGCCGTCTGTATAGATGGTTTTATGAGAGGGATATTTGTCCCTAATTTCTAAAAATTGGCTCTTATATATTTGGTTGTTTGCGTGTTTCTTAACTGTCCCTAGTGACATGTCTATAATTGGTTCCGGAATTGCCCAAGGGGGAATGTCCCCCCACCTTATAGGGGAGTATATTTTGGGTTTTTTCGTATCCTTCATTGAAGGCTTTTTGGGAGCGGTATCTTAAAGGTTTAATTTTTGAAGGTTTGCTAGTATAGAAGTGTTGGTATTTTGGAAAGAAGACTTTTTCATAAGCAGGATTGTCTGGGGTACTTTTAAGTTTTAGTGTATATAGGAGGGAGAGTTTTTCCCATCTCAGGTGGAAGGGGAGTTCATTTGCCTCAATGTGTAAGCTAGGAATGGGAGATGTTTGGAAAGCCCCCAAATAAAGTCTGAGGGCCTGATTTTGTATAGTTTTTAACTTGTTTAAATATGAATCTCTGGCTGAGCCATAGATAATGCAGCCATAATCTAACTTCGGTCTTATTAGTGCTCTATATAATAGGAGCATGGTTTTTTTGTCTGCTCCCCAATTTGTGTGGGATATTATTTTAATAATATTCGGTGCTTTTTAGCATTTTTTTTTAATGTATTAATGTATTTATGTATTTATGTGTTTTGAAGTTGAGTTTGTTATCAAGGATTATACCTAGATATTGTGCCATTGTTATTGGATTGTTATTGATTTTGAGTTGTGGATTAAGGTGGTATTCTTTTTTATTGCAGAAGTGCAGGCATACTGTTTTAGTTTTAGAAAAAATGAACCCATTTTCATTAGTCCATTTTTCGATTTTATTGAGGCATTCTTGCATTTTGGGGGGGAGGAGTGTTGGCATGTTAGGGGATGAGCAGCTTATTGAAAGATCATCAACAAAGAGAGCTTTGTCGATATTTGGAGTTATCGCTTTGCTGATGCGGTTTATTTTTAGGAGGAAGAGTGTGACTGATAAAATGCTGCCCTGGGGTACACCCATTTCTTGTTTATATAAACATGAGTTTTCCCCTCCAAGGTGCACTCTAAAAGTTCGATTCTTAAGGAAATTTTGTATAAATATAGGCATTCTGCCTCTGATACCTAAGGTATGTAGGTCTTTTAAGATGCCATATTTCCATGTTGTGTCGTATGCTTTTTCTAGATCGAAAAAGACCGACACCACATGATGCCCTCTGATGAAGGTTTCCATTTTGACGAGTTGGTCGATAGTGTTTCTCTTTTTCTATATCCACATTGGTGCTTGTCCAGAATCTTATTTTTCTCCAGCATCCACACGAGTCGGTTGTTTACTAGCCTCTCCATAGTTTTACAAATGCAGCTGGTTAATGAGATGGGACGGTAGTTTGATGGATTTGAAGGGTCTCTATTTGCTTTTGGTATAAGTAGGATAATGGACTCTCGCCAGGAGTTGGGGAAGTTTCCCTTGAGCCATATATTGTTCAACATGTTAAGTAGAGAATTTAGCGAAGTTTCTGGGAGCTGTTTAAGGAATTGGTAGTGTATTTCATCAGGACCGGTGGCCGTGTCCTTACTTTTATTTAGGGCTCTTTTGAGTTCAGATATAGTAAATTGTGTGTTATATTTCTCTGAATTATTAGAGGTGAAGTTAAGTTTTTCTTTTTCTGTTTCTGTTTCTTTTAAAACGTTTTGGAAAGTAGAGCTATGATGTTGAGGTGAGGAGTTTTACTGAATTTTACTGAATTCTTCAGCAAATATATTTGTAATGTCTTTTTTTGTTGTACATTTTTCGCCATTTATTTTTTCCAGGTGGGTGATAGGGTGTTGTGTTTGTTTACCATTAATTTTCCTAACCATGTCCCAGACTTTTTTGGTGGGTGTTTTGTTATTTAGTTTGGATACATAGTTTTGCCATGTTTCTTGTTGGCTCTTTTAGTAGTTTGTCGTGCTTTTACACGAGTTTGGCGGTAGATTTGTAGATTTGTCGAAGTTGGGTTTAGTCTGAATTTTTTTAATGCCTTTTTTCCGTCTTTTGACAGCTTCTTTACATTCCTTGGTAAACCATGGTTTGTATTTACTGTTCTTTTTGGTAGTTTTGGGAATAGTTTTTTCCGCTATTTGTATTAATCTTTGAGTGAAGGTTGTTATTGGCTCTGGTTCATTTAGAATTTCGTCATTTATATGGATTTTGCAGAGAGTTTGGAATGTTGGCCAGTCGGCTCTTTTCAACTGCCATTTTTTAATACCGTTTTCAGATATGGGTTGGTTTGTTTTGATAAAGATTGGGTAGTGATCACTGCCACATTGGTCATCATGTACTGTCCAATCAAAGTCCATAAAGATTGTGGGGGTGCTGAGTGTTAGATTGAGGACAGAGGTTGTTCCAGTGGAAGGGTGTAGATAGGTGTGATCGCCATTATTCAGCATACATAGGTCTGTTGTATTTATGATGGAGTCTATAATTTTTCCATTATTGTTTGTTTGTTTTCCCATAGATTGCTATTATAATGTTCTCGCTTGTCAATTGTTATGTGAATCCATTAATATTCGGCTGGCGACTAATAGATACTTATACATACAATGCGAAGCGAGAACGTAGAATGAATAAGAAAGAGAGACATGGTTTGATGTTTACGCTTCCGAGACCTTCTTCTAAAGAGGGAGATACACGTCAGCTTTCGTTTATATACAGAAGAGAAATATACAAAGGGAGACAATTATACAATGTAAGTGAGGTAATTATGAAACACGTTGTTGTCTCCAAATGCAAGACACTACACCTCTCTCCACCTTAATTAAGTGTACGCGTGCGTGCGTATGATAAGTGGGGGGAGTACAGTCCATTATTGTCCATGGTGATTCTCTGATTTCAAGGGGGATCACCGATTATACAATTGTCTCAGTCAAGGAGGAAATCGTTTTTCTTTTTCTTTGCAAGATACGTAATTGAAGACCAACTTACGTCGTCTGCAGGATGAGGGGGGGGGGAAATCGACTTTCGACTCTTTTGAATCAATCTGTTTTTGATTCCTATTCTCTCTTCTTCAGGGGAGCTGTCTGAATTTGTCCGCGTGAAGAGTTGTCTTGGGTTGGACGTCGAAACTCTCTCCTTCTTTCTCTGTCTGCATATGTCACTGCTTCTCTTTTCCTTTTTTCTTCCTTTCTTCGTGCATTGCTGCCACGTGGGAATCAAAGGTGTTAGATTCCGGGTTTTTTTTTTTTTAACTGTGCGCTACACCGATAAATCTGGTTGTTTACGTTATTCGTTGTTTTTTTTTTGTTTTTTTTTCCTTTAAGGAGTTTTTATCCCAGTTACGTTGTTTTTGGGTTTTTTTTTTTTCCTTCAGTGTTCTTGGTTTATTTTGTTTCATTCGAAGTGTTGATAGCATTCCCTGCTAAATCAACTAGTCGTTGTTTGCACGTGGGCACTGTATAGAGACTATCTGTCCTTTCTGCCAAGGTACGTGGCACTTTTGGGGACTTTGCCAGCTCTCTTCTTATGTAGTAGAATTATGTCTGGGCTTGAATAACTTCTGTTCTTTGTCTCTGATACGGACTCTTTGAATGATTTTGGGCAATATCAGAGTTTGGCCGCATTTGTCTGTTTTCCTCTTTCGTTTCGGCCAGGGACCTGTTTCTTTCTTGCCTTTTCAGTATCTGAAGGTTTCCGTGCAAAACTTCACCGTTTTTGTTTTGGCACGGGCTCTTCGAAAAGTTCCGGAGCAACATCAAAGTTTGGTCAAAATTGTCTCTTTATTCATTCCGTGTGTTATGTTCTTTCGTTTCGTTCTTCGTATCGTTTAGTTTTCGTTTTGTTTTTTAAACGTGAGTTGTTTAAAATGCTCGTGGCCTTGTAACGACTTTCATTCGAAGTGTTTTTTCTCTTTTTTTTTTTTAAACGTGAGTTGTTTAAAATTCTCGTGGCCTTGTAACGACTTCATTCGAAGTGTTTTTTCTCTTTTTTTTTTTTAAACGTGAGTTGTTTAAAATTCTCGTGGCCTTGTAACGACTTTCATTCGAAGTGTTTTTTCTCTTTTTTTTTTTTAAACGTGAGTTGTTTAAAATTCTCGTGGCCTTGTAACGACTTCATTCGAAGTGTTTTTTCTCTTTTTTTTTTTTAAACGTGAGTTGTTTAAAATTCTCGTGGCCTTGTAACGACTTCATTCGAAGTGTTTCTCTTTTTTTTTTTTAAACGTGAGTTGTTTAAAATTCTCGTGGCCTTGTAACGACTTTCATTCGAAGTGTTTTTTCTCTTTTTTTTTTTTAAACGTGAGTTGTTTAAAATTCTCGTGGCCTTGTAACGACTTTCATTCGAAGTGTTTTTTCTCTTTTTTTTTTTTTAAACGTGAGTTGTTTAAAATTCTCGTGGCCTTGTAACGACTTTCATTCGAAGTGTTTTTTCTCTTTTTTTTTTTAAACGTGAGTTGTTTAAAATTCTCGTGGCCTTGTAACGACTTTCATTCGAAGTGTTTTTTCTCTTTTTTTTTTTTAAACGTGAGTTGTTTAAAATTCTCGTCGCCATTTATAATGTTCTCGCTTGTCAATTGTTATGTGAATCTATTAATATTCGGCTGGCGACTAATAGATACTTATACATACAATGCGAAGCGAGAACGTAGAATGAATAAGAAAGAGAGACATGGTTTGATGTTTACGCTTCCGAGACCTTCTTCTAAAGAGGGAGATACACGTCAGCTTTCGTTTATATACAGAAGAGAAATATACAAAGGGAGACAATTATACAATGTAAGTGAGGTAATTATGAAACACGTTGTTGTCTCCAAATGCAAGACACTACAGCTATGAGCATTGAAATCTCCTAGGATGAGGAATGGTGTTGGAAGTTGCTGGATTATTTGTTCCAATTCTACCTTTTTCAATTTATACTTTGGTGGTATGTAAATGGAACAGATTGATATGGTTTGATGTAGGGTGGCTCTTATTGCGATGGCTTGGAGTTCTGTGTTTAAATTAAGTTTTTCATGTGGTATTGTTTTTTGGATTAGTATGGTTGTGCCACCTATGGGTCTGTGGTCAGTTTGAGATAAGTTGATTTTGTTATACATGTCATAAGTTTTGAAGGATAAGTTATCATTATATTTTAATAGTGTTTCTTGTAGCCATATGATATTCAGATTGTAGTCTATAATAAGCCGTTTAAGTTCTTCAAGGCTTGGTTTTATTCGTCTGATATTCCATTGTAGAGTGGCTAAATTGGTCATGTTTGTGATTTGTTGTTTTTTTTCTGATTCTTTTTCCTCCACCTCCATTCTAGAGGGGGATGTAGCTTTGTTTTTCGCCTGGCTTTGTGTTTCTGACTGAGAGTTAGATGATTTTCTTCTTTCTTTTGATCCAGGTCCAGATCTGGATCTGGATTTTGTTGGTGTTTTTGGTTCAGCTGTAGGTTTTGACCTTGTTTGTGATGTTTGTTTGGGTTCATCATTTATTGTTTTTGGTTTAATATTGGTTTCTTTATTTATTTCGGAAATGATATTTTCAACTTCCATCATGTCAAGAGATTGGAATCTGTTACTTGTTATCACTGTTGTTCGTTGTGATTTATGTTTAGTAGAAGATTCAGCTTCATCTGGGATAATTTTTCCTTTTGTAGATTTCGTTAGCTCAGGGGTGATTTGGGAGGTAACTTTGTCTATATTATTATTTTGTTGGTTCGATTTTGATTTACTTTTAGTGATTTGTTCCTGATTTGTGTTACTTGTTTTGATTTTAGTTATTGTTTGGTCTTTGTTATTTTCTTTTTGTATTGTTATTAAAGTTTGTATTAAGTCTTTAAGTTCAGTAATTAGTTTGTATAAGTCTTGGTTATTTGTTTGGTTAGTTTGATTTGATTTTGAGTGATTTTTTTGCTTTTTGATGGGATTCTACAATTTTCCTTGCCTCTGGGAAGGATATGATTTTGTTATATTTTATTTCTGTAATTTCTCTTTGAAATTTAAAGATTTAAATTTAAAGATTTTACATTTTTTTGAGTATGCAGGATGATTTTCATGGCAATTTGAACATTTGGTTTCATTTGAGCATTCTTCCTCTGTGTGATTGGGTTCGTTTTCCCCACATTTCCCACAAACTTTGTGCCCTCTGCAGGATTCCCTGTGGTGACCAAATTTTTGCCACTTGAAGCATCTAAGGGGGTTGGTATATATTGCTCTACTTTCTCAATCAAATATCCAATCTTGATGTCTTTAGGTATGATAGGGGTGTCGAAAGTAAGTATATAGGTGTTGGTGGGTATGGATTGCTCGTTTTTTTTATGATAATTTGGACATGATCTTTTATTTCTTTGTTTTTTAAAAGCAGTTTTGATTTCTTCAGTAGTTGCCAAGGTTAGCTCATGACTCCTTATGACTCCTTTAGAAGTGTTGAGTTTATCATGCGCGTATACTTTGCATTTATAGTTATGAAAGTTTCTCATTCCCAAAAGATTTTGAGCATTTTTAAAGTTCTCTACTTCTACAAGTAGGTTTCCATTTTTCATTTTTAAAAATTGATTTTGGATTATTTGGTGACAGAATTTTTTCGATTAGAAAAGGAGATAATTCACTTATTGTTTTTCCCTCGAGGGTTTTTATTACTAGAAATTTTGGAAAGTTTATTCTATTATTTAATTCAATTCTGTTTTTTTCTAGATTAGCTTCCCACTCGCTATCTGAGCTAAAGTAGTCGGCTATTTAAGAATAGTTTCTTTTAGTGTTTCTGTTTTTTTTTATTGTGTTATCCATGGAATATGTGGGTTTTTATTCATCTCTTTTGTTCCTCACCCTCCTCGGAGCCCTAAAGTGGGAGATGTTAGAGGGGAAACCCATTCGCCCTTTCATCCCAAGGGTACAAAAGAGGTATACTCAATCCTTTTTTTGTTTTTATCATCATTTACAGATTTTTCGTTGTTTTGTTTCCCAGTTTTTTCAAAACATTAGAAGAGTAACTGAAATGTGATATTACTTGAAAAAGAAATTGATTGACCCTTGCCATCGCTTTCTAACTCTTACGCGTTTACTTGTATTTAAGAAAAAGTAATGTAGTGTAACGTTTCTACATCTTGATCCTTGATGGTATGGATGATATTTACGGGTGTAAGAGTTAGGGCTTGACATGACTAGCCGATTGATCGGATCGGGCCTCTCCGACTTCCCGTCTAGCCGAAGTAAGGGCCAAAGCAGAGTGTTGCAAGGCGCATGATCATTTGTGTTACCAGGTCATGGCTTGCTCAGCTACCAGGATCCCGTCCTAAGACGACACGGGTCGCCACCCACGGCCAACAGGTAGCCCCATTTTGGGGAGGGGGGGGGGGCTGTAGTTTTTGATTTATGCTTTGCAGAACATGATTAAGTTTTGCAAAGAAAAAGGAAAAACAAAAAACATCAATGTTTGGTATGTTTTGAATCAGAAAAGTCAGTAATAGACAGCCTGAACTCGTAGTACCAGCAGGTTCTATTTAACCCATAGATGGGGCCCTTACAGGTACTACCACTCCGGGCTATTGTGGACCTGGGAGCAATGGCAATTAAGGGGCAGCTCCACATTCCCCAAAGCTCCAAAAAGGAGTCTCACCACTGGATGTCTTTTAAGGTCATACCCAGGACCGCCGGGTTGGAGTCATCTCAATAACGCTGAGTTTTCTCTGACCTGGCGATTGGTTTGGAACGTGCTACCCCTCGAGTACAGACGTTTCAAAACTAACTGTGGAGAACACCCCTTCTGTCTGCGTTGCATAAATGCAGACGTCGAAGAAGAAACGGCAGAGCACGCCTTCTTTGAATGCATCAAATTGTGTGAGTTTTGGAAGTATGTGAACGAGGTGACGGCTCGCATCACTCCCGAGCAGTCAGTACCCTTGGACGTAGCATCTGTAGTGTACAATGTGATGCCTCCGTGGTGCAGGGAGAAACAAATGGTGTTTCTCACGATCCTAGCCGTAGCTAGACTTGTAGTGTGTACCTCACGCATAGATATAGGGAAAGGGGTGAATCACCTTCTGATTACGAACTAGTTTCGCACTTTAAACATCAGCTTAAGGTCAAAATCAAATGTGATAGGAAGAGATTGCACTCAGCTTTATTTAAAAGAAGATGGATACACACCGCTAGTTTGTGTGTGTTTGGACGTGCCAAGTTTGAGTACGTGTCCCCTGCCTAGGCATGGTGCACGCCGACCTAAGGTCTTATCAGACCCCACCCCAGATAGCAAAGTCTCTTAGCTAGTAGCACGAATGAGCTCTGCTCCGTCGGAACTGACTCGCTTGTTTTCGGCTCTTGAAACAAACCGGAAAACAGTGAGCAGCTCACACTTAGTAAGGCCCTCCCAAATCTATCTAACAAAAAAAATTTTTTTTTTTTCCTACCCCTCACACCCAGCCAAAGAATTTTGTACACCCACTTATTTGTAAATAAAAAACGTCATACCAAATTGGGGTTAATATTAGGTAGCCTGCCCAAAGAGTGAATGAGGTATTTTGGTGACTGGAACTAGTTTAGAGAATAGACCAAGAGAATGACACACGACCACCACCCAACCCTGATCTTGCGCCACATTTTTGTAATTTTCGATTTTTTACTTCGAAGGAATGAATCATCCAAAAGATAAATAAAATGGGGGAGTGAATGAGATATTGTGGTGACTGCTCAAGTGAAAGTGATTTACAAATGGTGAACATTGCTTGGACGAATGGGTCAAACTACGTCTCGTTAAGAGAAGGACAGACTAAAGATGACCACCAAACACACCACTGCTCACATTTTCATGTCCTTCTGTTTAATTTCTAAATGAATTACATTTTAAAAAAAACATTATTTGTAAACAAATGATTTAAAATATGCGTATAAAAGTATTTATTAAACGGATTTATTTTTATGATCGAATTTATGACAGTAGAATTCTAAATTCAGGGGGAAAACGGGGTCATTTGCCTCCCAGAAGAGTGATCTAAATTCTAAAAAGGAGTATTAAGCAAGACAAGAATTTGAAAGGAATTTTAGTCATATGTGCCAAAAAAATATTTAATACTAGCAGGACCTGTGTCCCGGCATTGCCCGGGAAAATTGTGGAACCTAAGAAACCCTTGCTCCCACCCCTGAACCCTTTATTATTATTATGAAAAATCTCAATGTAAACCGAATACTGTAGAATTTGTTTTGTCTCGGTCATAAATTTCTAAATAATAAGAGTCTATGAGATGGATTCTGTTAACGTAATTTCGTAATAGAATAGGCAATAATAATAATAATAATAATCATAATAATAATCATAATAATAATAATAATCATAATAATAATCATAATAATAATAATAATAATCATAATAATAATAATAATGTAGTAGTAGTAATAATAAAATAAATTTATGCTCGTAATAGCAAATAAGAAATAAATAAAAATAATCGATAAGGTGATTATAAATGTGCATGTACTAATTTATGAATTTTGAAACACAGCTGCTAGGCGTAAGTAGTCCAAATGTGGGCTATATTTAGTTGAATTTAGTTTTATGCAAACGGGGGCATAAATGTGGTTAATGGCCTTTGTGAATACTTTTATTATTTTTAAAACTAAATTTGTTGTTATTATTTACTTACCCCCCTCCCCACGAGAGCTGAGTTAAACACAAGGTCAGTATTTAACATGGGGGGAAATCCAGCTCCCCAAAAGGGCCCACTCTAGATTAGAACAAAAATTTCAATTCGATCGGTCTAGAAGGATTTCTCCTTCACTGACCGAGCACAAAAAACTAATGGCAGCATCAGAACAGATACTACATTTTGCTCCTAGTCAAAAGGCGTAGGAGTCAACATGTTGATAGTGATGATGATGATGATGATGAAAACTTCAACAGTTGTCATGAAAAAGAAATAAATCTAATCTCTCTAAAGTACAAAAAATATTGTTTTTTAATATTCATTAAGTCGTTTTCTTTCTTTCTTTAATAATAAAGGCGAAAATTATAAACCAATTTCGAATTACTCAGTAATATGAAATTGTTTTATTTGACCAATCGACGTTCCACTTTTTCATTTATTCATTTCATTATATAACCAGTGGGAATATAATGGGGAATTCTTTTTCATTTTTATGCTTAAACAAAATAAAATTCCTCGACTTTGAATATCTTAAACACCATATTGATTACCCGTTGTTTTTGTTCTAAATAAAATTTGACTGTTCATGCACAGTAAATTTCCTCAACATTGGAATATATAAAATAACGCTACGAAAGACATCTTTTTGTAGTTTTTCTCCAAATTTACAAAATGTCAAATGAAAATTATTTCTTTTTTCTATAAAATAGACTACTGCCCGAAGTATGAGTAGTTTTTGCTAGTATATTATATATATATATATATATATATATATATATAATCATCCACTTACAGACCGTTTCACTGTATCCCAACTCTTCAGTGCGGCTAGACTAGCTAGTGCCTCTACCCCAATGAGCTATGCCTTAAAGCTAATGACAGTTGGTGATATCGTTACAAATAAGCTCTACCCAAAGAAAGGGAGCTTTATATATTCATCCACATACTGTTTGCTTTATCACAACTTTTCAGTGCCTCAAGCCGCCATTGAAACTCAACAGTCGGCGCCTCTACACCTGCGCTATCATACGACACTGACTGCTTGTAGATGATATCTCAATGTAAACATTAAGTCAAATTAGTTTAACCAATGAGCTATGCCTATATTATGATATAATATATATATTATGTTATATTATATTCCATGATAAATGCCAGTATACTGAAATCATATGCCCTTTATAGGGTTAAGATGAAAATTCATATACACTAAATGTACAAAAGCAAGGAAATTCCCAACTTTTTACACTTTTATTGTCATTAATTAAGGGTATGACTACATATCAACCAAACCATTTCATTATCACATCACTACAGTATAAATCTCTATGCATGAGTGGATGAAGTGTGTGAGGTGCGCTGAAGAAAAATTCCTACCAGTAAAATACATAGCCCTGTTGTGCTCGCATACCCTTAATGACAATAAAAGTGTAAAAATTTGGGAATTTCCTTGCTTTTGTACATTTAGTGTATATGAATTTTCATCTTGATCCTATTAAGGGCATATGATTTCAGTATACTGGCATTTTTCATGGAATGTCACTACTTTTGTAAAGGCTATGCCTCAATACAATGGTCATTTTAAAGGTTTTTTGGAATTTTCTGGAAAACTAAGGTATATGGTAAACTAAAATTAAAATGCCATCAACTAGACTCTAGAACCTCTATCTCTGCCAAAAATCAGCTGAATCCATCAAATAGTTGATGAGATAGAGGGTGGCACATACGTATGTACGTACACAGGAATAACACAAAATCATGCCTGACCTTTCTGGATCTCTGGGTTGCCTTGACTAATGATGCTGAAATTCTACACACTTATAGAACCTATCAAAAAGAAATTTTGTGCAAAGTTTTAACTAATTTGGTTTATTAGTTTTTGAGTTATGATTGATCAAAGAAATGAGATTTCTAGCATAGGCCGTTTTTGAAGTCTATTAAGGGATAGAGCGCTCTCGCGCCTCCCTTGATTATACTAGCAGGGCTATCCGTCGTTGCCCGGGGCGATAAAAAAACAAAATAAACAAAAACAAGTAGTAGACATTAAATAGTGTGTGTAACATCTTCATATAAACACTTCCATCTCTCTTCCTTTCTCTAACCGTCTCTTTTCTTCGTCCCTGTTATTTCCCTCTCATTCCCCTTTTCCCCATCTGATTCTTCTCTAAAAGTTTAGAGACGCGCCCCTGTTGTACCAAAGAACTAAATACAATAATATATTAAATAACTTTTTTTATTTAAAAATGCCTCACTGTAAAAACATTTTTATGGTTCCTTGGCTATTTAGCTAAGATCAAAGTGTAGTATCTGTATGAAAATATATTTATAAAAAAATAAAATTTCCAACAAATTTTGTGTTATCTTAAGTAGGACAGCCCGCTAGTGTAAATGTGGTATTGTTGTGACTGAGATGATTCTAGTTAAGAGTAGGATAGACATTGTTATTACTTGAGACCAAGGATGACCAACGGCATCCATATACCCCACACTTTTGATGGCCTTGTGCCTAATTTGTTTTAAATGTAACTTAAAAAGGATTTTCTGCAAATAAATAATTCAAAGTGTAGTATATGTTCTCAGCATTCCAGTGCCATCAGGTGTTTTACTACCAACGAAAATATTGCGTATATATAAAAAAATATGACAATGAAAAATTACAAATTTATATTACAGAATATTAATTTATTTTAAAATGTTTATAAAATAAATATGCGAATGAAGCCCTGAAGTGTTTGTAGGTTTTTAAAGTTTACTATATATACGATATTATTAAATATTACGTTGTATCAAACTTAAATAACCATAACCTGGTTTGATGTTAATATAGGTATGATAGATGGAAACACTTTGCATTCATT
This sequence comes from Sepiola atlantica, assembly GCA_963556195.1. Classification (NCBI taxonomy): domain Eukaryota; kingdom Metazoa; phylum Mollusca; class Cephalopoda; order Sepiida; family Sepiolidae; genus Sepiola; species Sepiola atlantica. The sequence goes on along the minus strand of OY744521.1, from coordinate 8,687,381 downwards.
CATTTAGATATATATATATATATATATATATATATATATATATATAATAAAATCGAAAATATAAGCCATTAACAATGCAAGAATAATTTTTTTTTTACATTAATCCTATTAATTTCGGAATAAAATTCCATCTTCAGAGGTGACCAGTATTGAGTCATTTTTTTTTTTCATCAAAAAAACAAGAATAACCAAACTTATTTCTTTGTTACTTGATAAACGTCTCTCCACGCTGGGGGTTTGGCGGTTATGATTCAAATTCCGGTTTCAAGCGAAGAGCGTGGCTCGCTCGTGTAGGTAAAGTAATATGGGTTGGTCGTTCATTTAAAACATTGCTGGATTTGTTAATAAAATTGAAAATATAAGCCATATTACTTTAACTACACGAGCGAGCAACCCCCTCTGTTCGATATTATATATATATATATATATATATATAAGCTAGGTATGTGTATATATGTAAAGGATTCACTCCTAAACTGATTACCAATCTTTATGAATTTTGGAATAGAGCTGCTAAGCTTAAGGGGGTCGTAATTTTGATTATATTTAGTTTAATTTAGTTTTATGCATAATGGTGGGGGGCAAGAGGATAGAAGCCTTTCGGTAAAATTCCGATATCGCGGATTTTCGTGAAATTTCAACAATAGGTTGTACCATGGTTCCTGGCTTCGATAGGGTTATTTAGATGAAGATCGAGTCTTTGGAAATTTACCAAAACCATGCTGACAATTAATTTATGGTTATAAAATGGCGAAGGAAGAAATTGGATAAATGCATGCATATTAAAAATGGAGGAGTTGTATTATTTGAATTATTTGGACTACTTTTCTTATATTGGATGTTATTCTCAACGTTTCAGCCGATCTAATCTCCGACCTAAGATCGGAGGTTACATCGGTCGAAACGTTTTGAGAATAACATCCAAAGAAAGTTTATGTTTGCGATTTTATGTAGAGAAAATTCTATATGTTTGTTAATATGAATAGGCGTGTGTGAGTAATAGACAGTGTGGCATTATGTGTGTATGGTGTGATACAATGGAGGTCGCGAGAATAGGAAGTGACTCATCGACAAAGACAAAAGTGTGGCATTATGTGTGGCATTATGTGTGTATGGTCTTACCTTTGTTCTATCAGTGTGTGTGTGTGTGTGTAAGTGTAGTAGCCATTTGCTTATGCGGCCGTTATCAACGTGTGTGAATGTGTATGTGAGTTCACAAAACGTTATACGGGAGTCGGTCGCTTATTATGTCGGCAGTTGAATATTTTTTTCATATCCCATGACCGAAGGGCCGATTGAGGGGTGGTGGTGAAGTTAGTATACGTTCTGATCTTTTTATATGTTCGCCATACTGGATCTCACCTCTTGGGCCTTGGTCTCTTATTTTGATTTCAATTTTCACGTCGGCTTACTAACTAGTTTCAAACGAGCAGTAATCATTTTCATTGGCTAAAAATGATGAGTCTGGCAATTGTATGCCTTCACTTCACGGTTGACTTCCATGTTTGAGGTTTTAAATGTATGTTTCATCTCACTTTTTCATTCTTTTTTTGATTCATCCAGGTAAAAGATGCATGCAAAAAGTACCTGTATCCGGCTGCCAGTGCCCCGAAAGTTAACATCAGCCTCCACTATGAGTCATTGTGCCCTTACAGCATCAATTTCATCATTGGACAAGCATTAAAAGCCTACAATGATGTTGGCTCAATCATGAACCTGAACTTATATCCGTTTGGAAATGCTGACGTAAGTTACAAGCGAACATTCTTTTGATATCTCTATATGTTTTTTTTTTCTTACACATGCATATATATGTGTGTGTGTGTGTGTGTGTGTGTGTGTGTGTGTGTGTGTGTGTGTGTGTGTGTGTCGTTCATTCAAAAGCATTGCTTGGTCAGTATTATAAAATTTAAAATAGAAGCCTTTAGCAATGCAAGATTAATTAATTTTTTTTTTACTTTAATCTTATAAATTTCGGAATAAAATTCCATCATCAGAGTTGACCAGTATTGCGTCATTTTTTTTCAAAAACACAAAATAAACAAACTTTTTTGTTTTTTGATATAATGTCCTTGTTATGAGTGTTATCCGGTCATGAATTCAAATTCTGGTTGTAGAACGAAGAAAGCATTGGCATGTCCGAAGTTTAAGAATATGGGTCGTTCATTGAAAAGCATTGGTGGGTCAGTATCATAAAATTAAAAATAGAAGCCTTTATCAATGCATTATTAATTTATTTAGGCAGCATTTTCTCATGTATGCAAACATTGTTAAAAATAACAGAATTCGTCTGTTTAATTATACCTTTTTTATTTTTTCAATTTTTCTATTAAAATAAAAAAAACTATAAGACATTTATTAATTTTTTTTTATTTTAATACTTTTTGGAAAAAAAATGGTATAATTAAACAGACGAATTTTGTTATTTTTTAACAATGTTTGTATAATCAAAATCTCTCAACAATATATTTATGAAAATCAGTCTTTTTTAGCTACGGATGTTTTACAAATACGTATATTTTTTTCCATTTCTCCTGAAATTAACCCAGTCTGATAGTACTAAAGAACAGCATTGGCACAGAATACAAATAAATAAGTGACGCGAATCCAGACATAAGTGTAAGGATAGCGAGTGCCAAAGACGAAGCCAGCAGTAGAATGAACGAAGATAAAAATTGTGAAGAAGAACGAGTGATAAAGACTAGAATAGTCAATTGACAGTATACACATATGCTATTTAGCATCACATAAATTTAGGATTATTAGACTGCGCCACTCTTCAGAAGATATCATGAATAAACTTTGATCAATTTACTGATTGTACCGTGAGCTTTACAGGACAACGCACGGGTGCCATACAGAAAGCCAAAGGTCTCAAACTTCGACGGACGAACAGACTGAGGGCTATACGCTTTTAACTAACACTGTGTTCAATATAAACCGCCTCAAACAAAACATGTGTTATTAAACGGGCATCGAACCAAACTGTAGGTCAGTTGCCGATCTAAATTCGAAAGAGTCAAATTATGCCTGGTTTTAGTGAGCCCAAAACAAATCATTTACGCTGTCCCGGTCGTTTGCAATAGCCAATGCCATCCTTTTCACAGCAGACAACACACAAGTCGGCGAAACCTCGGACACGCATGGGTGACCACTATCACCGGGTGCAGTGACCAATTCCTTGGTTGTATCAGCTCCAGACCAGCTAGACTAACGTACAAGATTACAATTTATTAAGATCTTCTCGAACTAAACGTAAGGCTAGCATGAGACGACCCATGACTTTATGGAGCAGACAGAGATTAAAGTAAATAGAATATTGATCATCTCTCTTGACACAGAATATATATATATATATATAGATATATATATTTTTTTTGTACAGAAAAATTAGTACAACATTAGTACCGTCGGTTTCAAGCTCAGAAGGTAGAAGAAACCGACGGTACTAATGTTCTACTAATTTTTTTGTACCAAAAAAATAAAATATTATGCTCTTAATTTTGATTTTCAATTATTCGAGCACTCTACTGGGATTTCTTCCTACTATATTACAAAAGAATTTATATAATATATATATATATAGGTAGAAGGATAAAAAGCGACGGAGGCAGATCTTTTTTCAATTCAGTTGTTCAATGCAAGGTATATTCCGCAAAAAAGCAATTTATCCAATTAATTTTTTCCTTAAGCCAGGCTTTTCAAAGATCAAAATCTTATCATTAGAGGAAATTGCTGGGATAGATAAGTTGGCAAAGGCCAAAATTTAAAATTTGAAAAAGTAAAATAAAGATTGTGGGGGAAAAAACAAGGCAAAAAGCTGTCCGAATGCAAGCTTTTCTAATTCCTTTTCATCCTTCTATCTATCTATCTGCTCTATCCGGTATATTGAGCTGTATACTTTTCACAATAGGTTTTACCTTTCCTAAAAGTTCGCTTTTAGTTCTCCACTTATATATATATATATATATATAAACTAAATATATGTAGGAATGTTGTTTCAGAATTTAGAACTGATTTAATTTTGGAATATCTCGATCAAAGGTCAAGTTCACAGAAAAAGTGAAAGGCACACTGTTTTTGGCAATAACTCGCTACTTAGCTAATATTTTTAGCCAATCAAATCTCACGTGTTATCTCACCTTGAACTTGACCGTTGATCTTGACATTGAAAAGTTCGTCCAGGGTCGAAATTTTGACGAAATTTCAACTACCGCTTTTTCCAAATTTGATGTATGAATCTAATGCTTTTCGGTAATTGTAACTACCATGCAAAATTTCAGCCTGATCAGGTAAATTGTTTTTGAGTTATCAACGTTTCTATGGCACAACTTCGGGAATACTTCAAACAATATGAAGAAGTAAGGTCTAGATGAAACTTCTCTGGTCATTCCTTACGTTGTCAGGTGGAAGTATGCTGTCTCACGATTGACTCATGTTCTTATTAGTAATATAATTAGTTTGTTCTTGTGATCTGTATATACATTGAGAATATGAGAGATTTATATGCACCTCACTGTACTTGCTCTCGTCACGCTATTAATGTATTGCTAATTAACATCATGTGATCCGAAAATTAGTGCCTAAACAAAATATAAGATATAGATTTTATACAACGATATTTTATACAGCTTAGATAAAGATTTTATGAAAAAAATTTGTTTTTGTTTTTCACAGATCGAAACTAATGCTGATGGATCAATTTCATACACATGCCAACACGGACCGTTGGAATGCGAAGGGAATATTTTCGAGGTAGGTCTTCAATTACAGATGATGAATTGCATACGGGAGGTCAATATGTTTACATAGGTAACTCACGTGAGAAGTGACAATATTATGTCACACTTATAGAATTTTGAAAAAGCATTTTCATTACTAAACGTACAGATTGAATGAATGCATTTTAAGATTATTCGTTCTTGTTTTTATTATCATTTAATCTTGTATGGTAAAACAGCATTTTCAAGAGAATCCATTGCAAGCTAATTTTTCCTTTGTAAAGTTGTATTTAATGATAGTGAAAATGAATTGTTCCGATAGAGCTACGTGTTCAGGATGTTACGTTACAGAAGGAAGTCTCCAGTGACAAATAGCAGGTAAGCTGATAAAATCTTTCTCTTATTTCTGGCCGGCAAGAGAGAGGGGTCATGTTTGGGACAGCTGCTCCCTACCCTTATGGGGGATGAATTTGGAGGGAGGGTGGGGGCACCCTCACGGCGCTAATGAAAGTGAAAATGTATAGTTCTGACATACAAGACGAAATAATAAAAACAAGCGAATTTTATTAAAATGCATTCATTCAATCTGTGTATTGATTTACTCCTCTCCAGGAGTTAGGCACAAGGCCAGTTTTATCTTACTCCCACAAGTAAGATGTGACCCAAGGTCGGGTCGGGAAAGTGGGGTTTAAAAATTGCCTGAGCAGCCCTGTCGGCATTCCCCGGTAGGGGCGCCGCTGGCAGTAAGTAATAAACTTACTCCTCCCCAAAGAGGGGAGGCGAAGCCTAGGAGGGTGGACCTCCTAGAACTGCACAGGACAGACCCATAGACCGGCGTAAATCAAGCCCCGAAGGCCAAGACAATACCAGTCTATGGGGTGCAGTATCCATCGGAACAGATACTACACTTTGATCTTAGCCAAAAGACCAAAGGTCATTCAATCTGTATTTAGCGATGAAAATGCTGTTTCAAAGTTTGATAGAAGAAATGAAATCGCTTTTTAAAAGATAGTTTTAAAACTCTTGAGTCAATCCAACTCCCATTTTAGGCAGATATTCAGGGTCATTTTCATAATCGACAAACGAATTTTCATAAACTTGACAATATTATTTTTAAAGTTAGGAGATTTATTGATAAAATCTTCAGTGTGACCGCCCCCCCCCCACAAAGCGCCTCTGATACGTGAGGATGTATCTAAAATAGAGACAGAAAACTTAAATAACTCCCTACACTGAGATTTAGTAGAGGGCACCACTCCTTTTCTTGGATTGCTCCAATTACTCTTGACCTTACCTTATAATGCTTGGGAGCAGTAAGTACCATTTTTTGAGTCTTTGGTTTGACTCGTTCGGGGATTGAACCCCGTTTTTCAAGCCCATTAGCAAACACTAACCATTATTCCAAATTCACCAGGGTTAGGGCCAGGGTTAGATTATGAATTGAAAAAAAAATTGAATATTTTTTTTTTTCTAATATATTTATGTTTAAACATGTTTACTTTGTTGGACTATCGCTAGATTGATTAACGAGTCAAAGATTTTAGCAAAGAGCGGAAGGAGACTGATAGGGCGATAATTTTGCAGGAAAGAGACTTATGAGGTAAGGATTGAACCCCGGTTTTCCAGCTCATTAGCGAAACCATTATGGGCTGAGATTAGATTATTAATTGAAGAAAAAATTGAATAATTTTCATTTCTAATATATTTATGTTTAAACATGTTAAAAATTGAATATTTTTCTTTTTTTTTTAACATATTTATGTTTAAACATGTTAAAAATTGAATATTTTTCTTTTTTTTTAACATATTTATGTTTAAACATGTTAAAAATTGAGTATTTAAAAAAATATATTTATGTTTAAACATGTTAAAAATTGAATACTTTTCTTTTCTTTAATATATTTATGTTTAAACATGTTAAAAATTGAATATTTAAAAAAAATATATTTATGTTTAAACATGTTAAAAATTGAATACTTTTCTTTAATATATTTATGTTTAAACATGTTAACAATTGAATAATTTTCTTTTTTAAAATATATTTATGTTTAAACATGTTAAAAATTGAATGTAAACATTTACTTTGTTGTCGTCTTATTTTTAATAATCGGTTAAAACGGTAGAATTTAATATAATAGAGTAATATGTTTTAAAACAAATTGCCACTACTAGAGAGAAGAATGAGAAGCGATTTCATTGAAACTTAAAATTATGGGATTTCGAATTATGGTGAACATTTAAAAACAAAATTACTCCTCGACCTCGGAGATTATTTGCAAGGCAAGTTTCAAAAACTCGATCTATTATCCAATTGATATTTTTGTTAATAGAGTAATATGTTTTAAAACAATTTGCCAGATCAGATTAAGAATATTGTAACTCTTGTTTCTCTTATTTTGTCCTTTAGTCTTCACAATGAGCGATGTTTCTGATAAAGGGGGGAGAATTGCTGTTTTCTGGGTCGGAATCTATCCAGGTAACACTTATCGTTGGCTAGCTTTTAAGTAGTATTTCTTTCTTTTGCTCCTTACATCAAGTGGCTTCATGCCTTGTCTGGTGCGATTTCGATAAAAAAATAGCATACATAATATTCAAATGGAATTAGATGAATTCAGAAATAATGGTTTAAAAGAATTGAGAGGATATTTTTGTGAACTATCGGACGAAATATTTAAAAGCCTTTAATGTTTATATTAATATTTTATTAATACTGTAAATGTTCTGTGTTTTATCGATCAGAAAGTTACAAGATCCACCCAAAGAAAGCTAATAATGTATAATCTTAATCGATTGATGAATCGATTTTGTTTTTTCTTTTACTAATGGATTTTTCTTTCTTTTCAGACTTGTGCACTGAATCTCTTACCAAAGTCGCAAGGCTTCGTTTACGTCAGTTGCGTCTCCCAACAAATCAAGGCCAATCATGCCCTGTCTGAGGCTTTTCAAATTGTAAGATTTTCAACTGAAATTCAAGTCATACTGTTGTAAACCATGTAATTTAGGTTATAATAATTAATAACTCGTAAAACAAAATGGATGACTTTTCAACAGAAAGGTTCAACAGATCTATTAAAAGTGAAATTAGAATGAAATGAGTTATTTAGCCGCTGTAACGCGAGATGAAATATGAGACAGTCTGATCCGTGGTCAATGTTTATTTTTCACTGCGGCAAGCCACTCGACAAAAGGGCGATAACTCTTAACCTTACCGAATGATGCAAGGGAGATAAGTCATTTCGTTAGCTATTCCTAACATCTCCCCGTTTTAGTCTTTAACTGTATCGAGCGCACCTGGGGTCAACTTGGAGGTGCTTGACTCTAGTGCGACTGCGCTTTGGCCAAGTCCTGGGAGGTCTTTGATAATTCTCATCTGAATTTGTCTGCATGAAAGGTGGTGGAGATGGCAGTTCAAATATGTCCATTAACAAATCAAATGGAATGGTTGTTCTGTTGTCCACTAAGTTGCCTACAGAGTATCTGAGACGCAACTGGTTTTTGTGCTGTGCCCAGAATTGATTTCCGACTTGAACATCATACAGAAATTGTCCATTTATTTTGCGGATGATGACTGGTACCCAGTTTGGTCGGCCAGGTCTGCAACTCCGAGCAAACACTGGTGTGCCAACCGAAAATGCTTTTGTTTTGTTAGGGCTTGGTTGTTGCCTTTGTGACTGGGGATGTAAAGCGTCCAGTGTGGCACGGAGTTTTCGTCCCATGAAGAATGGTCTATCACCAGCAGAGGGCTGGTGATAGACCATTCTTCACAGCTCCATTTGGTGTGATTCTATATGAAAGGAGGAAAGCATGTAGTATCTCCTCTGTTGTTCCCTCCCCTCTTGCTTTCAGTAGTGCCCTTTTGAATGTGTCCACAAATCTTTCGGCTTGTCCGTTGGATTGAGGATGATACGGTGGCGACCAAACCTGTGTTATGCAACACGATTTGCAGAATAGTTGAAATGACTCAGACGTAAATTGTGCCCCATTGTCCCAGACTAAAGTCCCGGGTAAGCCGTGTTGACTAAATAGCCGCCTAAGTACTGTTATTGTAGCCTGAGTGTCAGTCTGTTTCATTTGAAAAACTTCTGGCCATTTGGAATGGGCATCAACAACCACCAGAAAACTAAGGCCATTGCTAGGGCTAGCAAAGTCTAGGTGTATTCTGGACCATGGTCGCTCTGGGTATGTCCAGTGAGAATCAACAATCTTAGGTGGATTCTTCTGCGCTTCCATACACTGGATACAATGTTTAACAGTATGCTCAATGTCTGTGTCTATGTTAGGCCAATAGACCACGCTGCGGGCTAGTGATTTCATTCGGTTAATGCCTGGATGGCCCGAATGTAGTTGCTTAAGGACTGCTTGTCTGAGTTTAGTGGGAATAGCAACCCGATCTGCAAACATCAAACAACCATCAATGACAGAAAGAGAGCACCTACGCTGTTTGAACTGTTGGAGGTCTCCCGTGAGGTTAGGAGGCCATGTATGTTGAGGAAATCTGCACACTTTTTGTATCGTTGGATCTTGTTGTGATTCTTGCTTTATATCATTCCTTGTCACTTGAATTGTTCGGATACAATCTGTGAGCATGCGTTGAAAATCGTCCTCGATGTTGATGGCAGCGATGATAGTGTCGTCATCTGTAACTGATTGTGCACTAATGAGTGGTGACAAGGCATCAGCTTGGCCGAATTCTGTTGTCCGGCGGTACTGTATAGCGAAATCGTACCCCAGTAGAATGATTGCCCACCGTTGTAATCGGCTGGCTGAGTATACCGGAATACCCTTTTTTGAGCCAAATATTGACAGTAGTGGCTCATGGTTTGTCAGAAGTGTAAAGTGACGCTCGAACAACATCTTATGGAATTTCTTCACTGCAAAAATCAGTGCCAGTGCTTCTTTTTCCACTTGACTGTAATTGCGTTCAGCAGGTGTCAGGGATCTGGCTGCATGCATGATTGCTTTCTCAGCTCCATCTGTGAATATATGCGAGATTACAGCTCCAACGCCATGATTTGATTTTAAAAAAAATTGTAAGTTAATCTCATCCTCGTTGCCACTGTTGTGAACCATGTAATTTAGGTTATAATAATTAATAACTCGTAAAACAAAATGGATGACTTTTCAACAGAAAGGTTCAACAGATCTATTAAAAGTGAAATTAGAATGAAATGAGTTATTTAGCTGCTGTAACGCGAGATGAAATATGAGACAGTCTGATCCGTGGTCAATGTTTACTTTTGTACTCGTGGCAACACACTATCGACAAAAGGGCGATAACTCTTAACCTTACCGAGTGATGCAAGGGAGATAAGTCGTTTCGTAAGTTATTCCTAACACATACAAACGATGGCTATTCACCACGGTTCTCTTTTGTTAACACTCCCTTTCTTCTGTTGATCATCTTGGCCTTGGCATACCAGGGGGGGGGTGTCATCGGACAGGTGCTACACATGTATGGGTACCAAGGAGAATTTCTGCAGTTTAGTTTTTGGTATTACTCCCGACCCCACCTGACCCCATCTAGTATCGAGTACCAACATGGTTTTACACTAAATGTTTTCTGCAACCTCCCCTCCCAACTAGTACCAGGTACCATCATGGTCTTGGACTGTCTTCTATTGTTGTATACCTTAGATTTCTCCCTCGCTTGTAGAGGGCGGTCGGGTCGTCTAGTGGATGAATTCTTTCTTCTCTGCCGTGAACCACGCCGTCCGTTATCTGCAACAAAAGTCATGATGCACTCCGAAGACAAACTCTTCTTTTAGATTTAATTCATTTTATTACAAGAGTTGTTATTTCAACTGGGAGTCATTCATCGCGTCGAGAGAGAGGAAGAGAGCAAATCCTACTTTATTGTAGTTAGTTAACAATGTTTCTTAACCATTCATAGAGAGGGGAGGAAAGGATTTCTCGCGCTTGTCTTCCCTTAAGGGAAATATTTCCCTTAGTTTTACATCGTGAATCGCACGTCCTCTCGGTTCGCCTTCCGAATCAGACTGACTAAAAACTCGCTTCTCACGAGAACGAGTGACGTCACGGATCCTCTCTTTCCCACGCAAGGCCCGTGACGTCACAGAGACTCTCGCAGGTGCAGACTGACCCTTGATCTGGGGTCTCGTCACACGGTAACCTTGTCACGTCTGTTAGCTCTGACTGTGAGAACAGGCCCCAATCTGCACTCGACTGCATCCGCATTAACTCACGCAAGTAAAATCAACGATTCCCAACAGATACGTCCATTCCCACAGGGCCATTATCCAACATTATGGGATGAAGTATTACTCCCTACCCCACCCGACCCCATCTAGTACCGGGTACCAACATGGATTTACACTAAATGTCTTCTGTGACCTCCCCTCCCAACTAGTACCAGGTACCATCATGGTCTTGGACTGTCTTCTGTGCCCTCACCCCATCTATATATACCAATGGTACAAAAGTTATATGCAGTCCAGAGTGGAAGGGGGATTTTTTTTTATTTGTAAAATCACCTCGCCATACTGCTCACCAGTTAGAATAAGTAACATAAAAACTAGCATACAATAAGATTACCTCAAAACATCAATCATTATATCTATTGTTGAACTATTCTCTCTCTCTCTCTTGTCCTATTTTTCATTCTTATTGAGTTCTTTCGGATAAAATAATGAAAAACAAAGGAATAACAAGACAGCAATTAACAAAGACAAATAGCAAAATTGAACTAAGACAAAAACAATCCTAAAGATTTATTTTAAACATAAATAAAAAAACAATTGATATTAAATATTTGTTTTGAAAAAAATTACACTATGTTAAATTGTCGCCGTTTTAACATTTTATTCTTTATGAAGTATTTTCAAATGAGATCATGCTTATTGTGTATTGTGTTTTAAATGCACAGAATCATCATGGCCTCCGTTCAGTCTCAAGAAACAATGGATACTCCCTGTACGGGTAGCAGCATGTGTAATTGTGAAGCAAGGGGTACACAATCCTCAACCACACCTCTCCTGAATCGGCACTGCCTGATTGAAGTGGTAAGGAGAAGTCCAGGACGACTGGAAACAATGTTGAAATAAGTGGAGAGCACATACAGCACTTGGTATTCCTAAATGGTCACCCATTTTAGTACTCCCCAGGCTCAACGTCGCTTAACTTCAGTGACCCAACGGGAACTAATGTGTCAATGTGATAATGCCTTACATATGCACAGAATAAGCATTTCCCTATGCACACTGTAGGGAAATGCTTAAATATAATTAATTTGTACATAAACCTTTAGTGAGACAACAATGATTTTGAATAAAATGATAGTTATAACCAACAAACGCATTCCCTGAAAAATTTACACAAAATAATTAAAATATCAAAATCTATCTCTTCCATAACTCAGTGCAAATGTGAATTACAATTTCCCATGAATGTAAATAAGTACTATTACATTTCTTGGCACAACTTTATTACATTTGGAAGCTTTGTCAAAATTTAGAGGACAAAAATAATTTTGCAAAGTTTTAAACTATTGCTTTGTAAATATTCACTTGTATGCTAATTAATCTTAATTATTAATCAACAGACAAGTGAATACTGCCACAGTAATAGTTTTGCTAAATAGAAATAAAAAAAAAGTAAACGCTTCACCACTTTTCTTAATGACATCATACATATATATTTGTTTTTCTTGCAAAAATATGAAAAATGCTAAAATTATTTGGGAAATACACAAAATTAAAATTCTAACAATGACTTAGTTATAACGTTCATTTGCCCCCAAAATTATATACCTATTTCTGCTATTCCAACTTTGCTTAAAATGGAAAATTACTAAAGAAAAAACAATAATACACTTAGGAATTAAATGTCATCATAATCACTGTTACTTGAAGGTCATTGTTTTAATTAAGTTCATTTCATTAGAATATGGAGCTGGTGCCACTTCATTTTTATGACTGATGTTATGACCTTCAAAATTATAGTTCCATGCATACAAATTGTATATAGGACACACAATTTACTTGATTAGTACATGCATTCTTTTTTATTGCCTTGGTAGGAATACATTTGTATGGATAAAAGTATCGGTATTGCTTTTGGGGTGAATAATATTTTTTACTACTTTTGTGGGATGTTTGTTTTAAGGATATTCTACACCTTTGTGGGATGTTTGTTTTAAGGATATTCTACACCTTTGTGGGATGTTTGTTTTAAGGATATTCTACACCTTTGTGGGATGTTTGTTTTAAGGATATTCTACACCTTTGTGGGATGTTTGTTTTAAGGATATTCTACACCTTTGTGGGATGTTTGTTTTAAGGATATTCTACACCTTTGTGGGATGTTTGTTTTAAGGATATTCTACACCTTTGTGGGATGTTTGTTTTAAGGATATTCTACACCTTTGTGGGATGTTTGTTTTAAGGATATTCTACACCTTTGTGGGATGTTTGTTTTAAGGATATTCTACACCTTTGTGGGATGTTTGTTTTAAGGATATTCTACACCTTTGTGGGATGTTTGTTTTAAGGATATTCTACACCTTTGTGGGATGTTTGTTTTAAGGATATTCTACACCTTTGTGGGATGTTTGTTTTAAGGATATTCTACACCTTTGTGGGATGTTTGTTTTAAGGATATTCTACACCTTTGTGGGATGTTTGTTTTAAGGATATTCTACACCTTTGTGGGATGTTTGTTTTAAGGATATTCTACACCTTTGTGGGATGTTTGTTTTAAGGATATTCTACACCTTTGTGGGATGTTTGTTTTAAGGATATTCTACACCTTTGTGGGATGTTTGTTTTAAGGATATTCTACACCTTTGTGGGATGTTTGTTTTAAGGATATTCTACACCTTTGTGGGATGTTTGTTTTAAGGATATTCTACACCTTTGTGGGATGTTTGTTTTAAGGATATTCTACACCTTTGTGGGATGTTTGTTTTAAGGATATTCTACACCTTTGTGGGATGTTTGTTTTAAGGATATTCTACACCTTTGTGGGATGTTTGTTTTAAGGATATTCTACACCTTTGTGGGATGTTTGTTTTAAATATATTCTACACCTTTGTGGGATGTTTGTTTTAAATATATTCTACACCTTTGTGGGATGTTTGTTTTAAATATATTCTACACCTTTGTGGGATGTTTGTTTTAAGGATATTCTACACCTTTGTGGGATGTTTGTTTTAAGGATATTCTACACCTTTGTGGGATGTTTGTTTTAAGGATATTCTACACCTTTGTGGGATGTTTGTTTTAAGGATATTCTACACCTTTGTGGGATGTTTGTTTTAAGGATATTCTACACCTTTGTGGGATGTTTGTTTTAAGGATATTCTACACCTTTGTGGGATGTTTGTTTTAAGGATATTCTACACCTTTGTGGGATGTTTGTTTTAAGGATATTCTACACCTTTGTGGGATGTTTGTTTTAAGGATATTCTACACCTTTGTGGGATGTTTGTTTTAAGGATATTCTACACCTTTGTGGGATGTTTGTTTTAAGGATATTCTACACCTTTGTGGGATGTTTGTTTTAAGGATATTCTACACCTTTGTGGGATGTTTGTTTTAAGGATATTCTACACCTTTGTGGGATGTTTGTTTTAAGGATATTCTACACCTTTGTGGGATGTTTGTTTTAAGGATATTCTACACCTTTGTGGGATGTTTGTTTTAAGGATATTCTACACCTTTGTGGGATGTTTGTTTTAAGGATATTCTACACCTTTGTGGGATGTTTGTTTTAAGGATATTCTACACCTTTGTGGGATGTTTGTTTTAAGGATATTCTACACCTTTGTGGGATGTTTGTTTTAAGGATATTCTACACCTTTGTGGGATGTTTGTTTTAAGGATATTCTACACCTTTGTGGGATGTTTGTTTTAAGGATATTCTACACCTTTGTGGGATGTTTGTTTTAAGGATATTCTACACCTTTGTGGGATGTTTGTTTTAAGGATATTCTACACCTTTGTGGGATGTTTGTTTTAAGGATATTCTACACCTTTGTGGGATGTTTGTTTTAAGGATATTCTACACCTTTGTGGGATGTTTGTTTTAAGGATATTCTACACCTTTGTGGGATGTTTGTTTTAAGGATATTCTACACCTTTGTGGGATGTTTGTTTTAAGGATATTCTACACCTTTGTGGGATGTTTGTTTTAAGGATATTCTACACCTTTGTGGGATGTTTGTTTTAAGGATATTCTACACCTTTGTGGGATGTTTGTTTTAAGGATATTCTACACCTTTGTGGGATGTTTGTTTTAAGGATATTCTACACCTTTGTGGGATGTTTGTTTTAAGGATATTCTACACCTTTGTGGGATGTTTGTTTTAAGGATATTCTACACCTTTGTGGGATGTTTGTTTTAAATATATTCTACACCTTTGTGGGATGTTTGTTTTAAGGATATTCTACACCTTTGTGGGATGTTTGTTTTAAGGATATTCTACACCTTTGTGGGATGTTTGTTTTAAGGATATTCTACACCTTTGTGGGATGTTTGTTTTAAGGATATTCTACACCTTTGTGGGATGTTTGTTTTAAGGATATTCTACACCTTTGTGGGATGTTTGTTTTAAGGATATTCTACACCTTTGTGGGATGTTTGTTTTAAGGATATTCTACACCTTTGTGGGATGTTTGTTTTAAGGATATTCTACACCTTTGTGGGATGTTTGTTTTAAGGATATTCTACACCTTTGTGGGATGTTTGTTTTAAGGATATTCTACACCTTTGTGGGATGTTTGTTTTAAGGATATTCTACACCTTTGTGGGATGTTTGTTTTAAGGATATTCTACACCTTTGTGGGATGTTTGTTTTAAGGATATTCTACACCTTTGTGGGATGTTTGTTTTAAGGATATTCTACACCTTTGTGGGATGTTTGTTTTAAGGATATTCTACACCTTTGTGGGATGTTTGTTTTAAGGATATTCTACACCTTTGTGGGATGTTTGTTTTAAGGATATTCTACACCTTTGTGGGATGTTTGTTTTAAGGATATTCTACACCTTTGTGGGATGTTTGTTTTAAGGATATTCTACACCTTTGTGGGATGTTTGTTTTAAGGATATTCTACACCTTTGTGGGATGTTTGTTTTAAGGATATTCTACACCTTTGTGGGATGTTTGTTTTAAGGATATTCTACACCTTTGTGGGATGTTTGTTTTAAGGATATTCTACACCTTTGTGGGATGTTTGTTTTAAATATATTCTACACCTTTGTGGGATGTTTGTTTTAAGGATATTCTACACCTTTGTGGGATGTTTGTTTTAAGGATATTCTACACCTTTGTGGGATGTTTGTTTTAAGGATATTCTACACCTTTGTGGGATGTTTGTTTTAAGGATATTCTACACCTTTGTGGGATGTTTGTTTTAAGGATATTCTACACCTTTGTGGGATGTTTGTTTTAAGGATATTCTACACCTTTGTGGGATGTTTGTTTTAAGGATATTCTACACCTTTGTGGGATGTTTGTTTTAAGGATATTCTACACCTTTGTGGGATGTTTGTTTTAAGGATATTCTACACCTTTGTGGGATGTTTGTTTTAAGGATATTCTACACCTTTGTGGGATGTTTGTTTTAAGGATATTCTACACCTTTGTGGGATGTTTGTTTTAAGGATATTCTACACCTTTGTGGGATGTTTGTTTTAAGGATATTCTACACCTTTGTGGGATGTTTGTTTTAAGGATATTCTACACCTTTGTGGGATGTTTGTTTTAAGGATATTCTACACCTTTGTGGGATGTTTGTTTTAAGGATATTCTACACCTTTGTGGGATATTTGTTTTAAGGATATTCTACACCTCCACAAAATTCACACATCCGTTCTTTTGCAACATTTATTTCTTCACGAACATCGTGGAATGCAATATGAAAGCGCATTTGAGAAAGCAGTATCTTTCTCTTGCAGACTTTACATGGAACTTTTTCTCCATCAGGTGAGAGGAATGTATGGTTACCAATAGCGAACACCAAATACTAAAGAAATATCGAGACATGTTTTCTTGGGAGTGGGGGAGCATGGATATTTGGGGTACTATAGTAAGGCGATTGATGCCTGCCCCCTCAACAGGAGATCCTATGAAAGTTCCATCCCAAAATAAAAAGTCATCAAATTCTTTTACTCGAAGAACCCGGTTATTGATCGTTACATGTGGTTGCTCTAATTCCTCTTGTGGCAGGAATTGTATTTTCGCTGCTATTTATTTTACAAATGTTTTTTCCTACTTTGGGTGCACCATTGTTATTGATAACGATTGGATCATCAACAGAGACACTATTGTCTAAATTCACATAACTATCCTGGTCCTGATATATTGTTAGACCCTGAATCGATCTAAGTCGATCACGAGATAAAGGATTTAAACCTGTCAACTTAAGTACAGTTTCTTTATAAACCATTCCCCCATCAATCTCGACCATACAATCATATAATGAGGCTCTTAGACTTATTAGTTCAGCTCGTGAATCCACCTCATCTTAAAAATGCACATCAATGTGCATACATTGAATGTATGTAGAATTCAACATATTTCCACG
Organism: Sepiola atlantica; assembly: GCA_963556195.1. Lineage (NCBI taxonomy): Eukaryota > Metazoa > Mollusca > Cephalopoda > Sepiida > Sepiolidae > Sepiola > Sepiola atlantica. The sequence continues at coordinate 8,670,116 of OY744521.1, read as the reverse complement.
TACGTTTCCTATGTTGTCCATTATATTTTTATTTTAAAGAATCCATTATGTTTTTTTCTCTTTTACAGTGTGGAAAAAAAATCAATATTGATGTAAAAAAAATCATTGAGTGCAGCCGTTCTTCAAAAGGAATAGAACTTCAACTAGCTGTAGCTGCGGAGACTAATAATTTGCAGCCTTCAAATACCTATGTACCCTGGGTAGTTGTAAATGGGGTAAGTAAAAATATTGTCTACATAATTTAAGGAAAAGAAAACTGATATATAAATAGAACAAGAGGATCTTCAAATATTTTTTTATTTTTTTTATACAAATCTACTATTTTTTATGGGGAGATTTAAAGTATTTTAAGATGTCGCATATATCTAAAAGAAAATGCTATTAAATAAAATATATTTAAGTCATCAAGAAATGTAAATAAATCGACACTTTTAAACCTGGATAATTGACAAGAATGTTATTTTACATGTTTATTTTTTGTGTGTAATTCAATTTTTATATATGGAGGATTAATTTTGTAAAAATAAATGCAAAAAAACGGAATGGTGATGACTAAAAACAAATAATTGCAGACAATATATGCAATATTTTTCTTCAAAACTTATCGATTTATTTTTCAGTAAATCGTTCACTTACTGTTAATTGAGTCCGAATGGTGGAAAATTATTTTGAACAGAACCTTTTATTTAATCAATGGGGGTAGCATTCTCTCATTCTGTCAGCCATGACCGAGTAGAAGTCTGATGTTTCCCATAGTAACAGCATTAAGCTGGATACTCCACCAGACTAGATGAATTCTTGTCCTGGAATTTCAATCATCGTTACTAATCATTAACGATGTTGTCTCATCGCCGACCTGACAAACTCATTAACACTTATCCTCAAGTGGTGTCTTCTCTTTGCAAAGTTGTGACACCTTAGTAAAAAAAAAAGTTGTGACACCTTAGTAAAAAAAAAAACGAATAGGCTATATTGCCGGTCCTGGCAAAATAACGATTCCTGCGTTATTTTGCCGGTTCATGTATATTTAATTAAATTGTTAAACATACAGTGACGCCCGGCACAATAATGAGTCTTACGTTATTTTGCCAGCTCGTGTTTATTTAACTATAAATTACTTTTTTTTATTATTATTTAAATTATTTTTTTTGTATTATTTAAAACTTTATCAAACGAAATTTTATTTATAATTTAAAACTTTGCCTGATTGATTTTTTTTGTTTGTTTTTAATTAATCTTTGCCTGATTGATTTTTTGTATAATTTAAAACTTTATTAAGCGACAATATATTTTAAAATAACGATAAAATTAATTTTTACTTCCGGTTGATTCGATTAGGAGTGAATTCTTCAAAATTACGACGATTTTATGATTTCATTGAAAGAACATTTTAAAATAGAAACTGTTTAAATCCAGTGATTTTCTGTATATTTTAACATTATCGAAGTTTTTCTTCATAAAGTAAAGTAAAGCACATTTTTAACAAGTAAATGTTACCAAAGGCAACATAAATTATTCTTCTACCTGTATAAGTTTATTTGTTTATTTGATTGTTTATTTTTATAAAAAAAAATCATTTATCAAAATAAATAATAAAATAAACAAATAAACTTATACAGGTAGGTAGAATAATAATTTATGTTGCCTTTGGTAACATTTATTTGTTGCTTATTTTTTTCTTTATATATAACTTATATATAACTTAAGGAAAATTTCAATTACTTAAATCGAGAGCAGACTTAGTAATGTTGGGAAAATTCATCAACATTAATTCTATTATGAAAAGTAAGCAGATATTTCTTTAACCGACACAATAGGGCAGGTCGATTTTTTTTTCTTTAACCGACACAACTGATGATGAAAACAAATTGTTTTTAAATATTTGCCCTTATTTATTTAATTACCTTTTCTTTCGCAAGGCCATAACAATTAGGTTTAAAAAAAAATGAACCGGCATAATAACGATCCCTTTACATTAGTAAATAATTATTGTGCCGGGCGTCACTGTATGTTTAACAATTTAGTTAAATATACATGAACCGGCAAAATAACGCAGGAATCGTTATTTTGCCGGGACCGGCAATATAGCCTCTTCCAAAAAAAAAAGTTGTGACACCTTAGTAAAAAAAAAAAGTTGTGACACCTTAGTAAAAAAGATTGTGACACCTTAGTAAAAAAAAAAAGATTGTGACACCTTAGTAAAAAAAAGATTGTGACACCTTAGTAAAAAAGGACACTAATCGATGCAGACGTAACAATAAAATCGATGTAAATAATTGCTATGTTTTAGATTAGGATTAATTCTCTTTTAGTCATAACGCAATCTTTAAAGATCAGTTAAGTTTTTTTTGCATGAGTCGACATGTTTTTTCTTTTATTATCTATGGGTGTCAGTCACGGTTCAGTGCGCAATGTGTAATCATGAAATGTGTTATTGGCGTATGTGCTATAGGATATAACATCGCTAGTATAGGATATAACATCGCCAGTAGAGGATATAACATCGCCAGTAGAGGATATAACATCGCCAGTAGAGGATATAACATTGCTGTTTTAGTGTTATTAGACTGGGATGATCTTTACATGAGCTGGATAAACGAATTCATCTCCGGGCCTTTTGAAAATAAAAATGTCCGACTTTTATAAATAATTGTTTGTAGGGCTGCCCTACAAACAATTATTTATAAAAGTCGGACATTTTTATTTTCAAAAGGCCCGGAGATGAATTCGTTTATCCAGCTCATGTAAAGATCATCCCAGCTGCTACAACCGTAAAGTTTAATTCTTGACATTTTATTCATCTATTTTTTTTGTCCTTTGTTTAAATGCACGAGTTTGATTTCAAACGAGTTATACGTACTCGTGAGGATATTTTTACTTTCATTTTTAAAACTACGCAGTTTTTTTTCTTATCAATTTTATTATTGTTTTTAAAAATAAGGGTTTGAAAGGTAAATTTTATTATTACGGTATCATTTGGTAAAGTAGATCCACAAAGACCTTTCAAATTTGGCAATTAAAACGAGTTATTTAGAATAGGAAAAGTAAATTTTTCCATTAACTTTTTAACGTGTATCAAATTGAACGTTTTATGTCAATGTCTTTTACGTATTGCAGCCATGTTTTTTTGCTTCACAATTTGTTAAATTCTGTTATTCAATAAAGTTTACTATAAAAAATGGTTTAAACGATGCTGTTTTTTTTTGTAGGTACACACTGAAGAATTGCAAAATGAAGCATATGATGATTTAAACGCTTTGGTGTGCAAGACATATACGGTAAACATTTTACAACGTAACTTTGCGAATGCCGCTTTCTTTCTCCGTTTGATTATTTTTGTGATTCCAAAAATGGATTCAGTGTATGTAGATGTGTGTGTGTGTGTTTATGGTGGTGAGTGGGGAGTTTAAACTTTCTCCTCCACAAAAATCAGATGATAAATAGGTTCGTATTATTTAGACATTCAAATCCTATCGACAAGATATCCTCTAAATCCCGAAGATGATTTATGCAAGTCGAAAGCTCGAAGAATAAGAAATCAACACACGAATTCTAGAGATTTCCTTTTTCCATTGTCTTAATTGAGAAAACCATTAGATTCCAGTAAACGTTGATGAGAATAAACCATCATTATGAAATATCCGTTTCCGTTAATAACGTTTCTTATATATCTATTAGCAGGAAGACCCGAAGTTGTCCGGGATAGAATGAGGAACCCCATGTTCTATTGTTCTTAGCCCATAACACCATATCACCTTTTTTACATTTCATAAGATTGAATTTTTAGAGTGGGGCTAAATGATGTACCCATTATTGATTGGATGGGAATTGGTGTAAGTAAAGTGACATTAATTGAAATACATTTCGGTGAATGCGGAATATTTAAACCCCTAGAGACATGCACAGCGTTTTCCAGGAATCCATGAGGACCATTGTGTACTCCTGCTCCACACCCTGAACCCCTTATATAAATAAAGAATATCGATATTAAATGATTTTCAAATCATAAATAAAATAAAGTAATACGTTGTATTTCCTTTTCATGTATGCCAAGATTGTAATGTCATGAAAGCAGACTCAACGATAATATTGCACATCGTTTGATCAAAATGAAATGTACTTATCCAAGTACCTTGATTGGCGTATTTTCAAAATATATATACTTATAGGGGGTCTATCTTCAAAACCCGTGGGGGGAGTTAGTAAACAAACAAGCAAATACAACTAATATATATATATATATATATATATATATATATATATATATATACACTAGACGTACCAGTGATCCGTGGGGTCGCAACCACTACCACTATTTTGATTTCATTCGAAAATTAATAACCTGTGACATTTCTGTCAAGATATTCTTGCATACCTAAAAATAAGTCACTTTACTTCCATATTTTGGCCAAGATCAAAGTGTAGTATCTGTTCCGATGGATACTACACCCTATAGACCGGTATCGTCTTGGCCTTCGGGGCTTGATGACGCCGGTCTATAGGTCTGTCCTGTGCAGTTCTAGGAGATCCACCCTCCCAGGCTTTGCCTTCTCACCCTTTGAGAAGGGGTTAGGTTATTGCTAATCGCCTGAGGCGCCCCTACCGGGGAATGCTGACGGGGTTGGCCAGGCATTTTTTGAGGGTCACAAGTGCTCTTCCTCTAGGTAGCTGACTTATTCAAATCCCACTTTCCGACCTTGTGTCACATTTTACCTGTGGGAGGCAGATAAATACCTACTTCCATATAATAATTTTTTAATATTATATGCTATTCTCATATAGAAGTGAGGAGACTTATTATTTTGCCATCTAATTTGGATACGTGTTTGTAATGTGTACAGACACACATACGCAAATTTTATTGCTACGCTGAAAAAAAAAGGGTCACTCTTTCAATACTCACAGATACATTAATAAATAGTAGAGCGTCATAGAAACAACATAGATGAGAGGGAGCGAGTGAAGTACTTACATAGCCAATAAAAAGATGGAAGAGTTACTTACTAAACAACTCTTATAAATTACGGCTAATTAAAACAGAATTTATTAAAACATAACTCATTCCCGAAACTAAGGTATATGTTAGTGTGTATTTTATGTTGTTAAAATATACAGGAAGAAAAATCAATCAGAGTTCTCAATTAACGTGGTAAGTGTCTAATATATTTATTAAATAAGTTATTTATTAAATTAGATTAAGCTAACTTTTGAAACTAACTTTTCTTTTTGCTAATTACCCCCATCCTCCCCAGTAAAAACGAATTCTCTACCAAGTTTGCACCTAAAGACCTGATTATTACATAGCCCGGGCACTTGTTCTTCAAGGAACACAGATTAAGTACCGATTATTTTTACACCAGGCAATGAGAAATCAATAATTCCGGAGTAGATTGGAGAGTCATTGAAAAATTGCCATTTTTGATAAAGAAACTATTGATAATGTTACCATCTTATTCGAATAATATATAATATATATACACACATGATTATTTATAAAATATTTTTATTAAAATATTGTGAATACTACAAATAATTTTTTATATATTATTAATGACGTTAACTATATATGGATTAGAAACTGATAAGGCCGTGTACTTCCGGTAACTCGGAAAAACGGAAGTAACCCAGTTTACAAATATGGATCCCAAATGTAAAAAAAATGTAACATAAGGGAACATCGATGACAATTACACGAAAAATAAATGAAAAATTGGACAAAACAAGAAAGGAAGGTTAGTGGAGAAATATATATCTTAATTTAGGAGATTCTGAATCAAAATATTAGAGGATGAGGAACGATTAAAATATTAACAATGAAAAATACTAATGCCTACATTTTATGACTAGTTCCATTAGAGTAAAAAAAAAGAGTTGATAATGAATACTGATTGCAATTTATGGACTTTATCTGCCTTTGTTTTTCATTGTTTTGTTTTATAGAATTAGCACCGAGGATAGCCACACCAAGAAATAAATCCATAGGAGCATTTACATATATCTTTGTGTATGCCGAAACAATTGTATGCTTAATTAAAAATTGAATTATGTGATATATGGGAATCTGTCTTTCAAAATATCGGATATGATATAAAATCGAATACAAAATATTATATATAACATAGATCTGGCCTTACACTATTCAGCTATAATAATTCCTTTATGTTATAAAATTTATATTTGAACATCAAAATATATATATATATATATATATATATATATATTATATATATATATAGTCTCGGAAGTTTCTCAACCATATATATAAAACCAACCATATATATAAAAAAATATATATAAAAAAAAACAAAAAAACTTATAGTCTCAAGTCTTCCAGTGGAAAATCACTCATGTAAGTCAATTTATTTTTTACAGTTATTATATTAGTTAGTTTCTAACACTATTTTAAGGGATCATCAGTTGTTTACCATGAAAAACTGTTTCGGGAATTTAAAAACAAGACAGTATTTAATTTCATGGCTGCCCAGCAGAGTTGATCAGACTCCACTTCCCTTAAAAGACAAAAACATAAACGTTCCTTATACTAAATCTACGTTTTGTTCCATATAAATGTTTTGCTAACTTATATTAGTTATTTAAGACACAAAAAAAAAAAATTCTTTACCTGTGCTGTTCGTCTGTCTAATAAAATTTATCCGTTACTCACAAAAATGTTGCTGCATTTTAAAGTGTTTGGACGAATCCATGACACTATTATTTAAGTGATTAATGTATTATTTTTAGTTTTATATTATAAATATAAAAAACATCAACGCATCAAAAAATAAAAGATTAATAAATAAATATGTATATACATATATATATATATACACACACATACATATATATACCTTTAGTTCCTCCTTTTCTCCCTCCTCCTACTTTGTTGTCCATCTCCCCGTTGTTGTCAACCTCAAATAAATAGTAATCTTCCTTGTTCACTTCAGTTTTTCTAATCTGCGTTCACAACTGTCGACTTTTTTCTTTTCTCATTGTTTCAAATCTGCGTCTATAAGTTAACCGTTAATTTGTTCTCTTTTTCTTCTTCTTCTTTGCCAACTCCCGGTGTTTAAAATCGGCGTTCATAACTGTCGATTTTCTTCTTCTTTTTTAACATTTCTTTCTACTGTATTTTTATTGTTTTTCTTATTATAATTAGCAGATGTGTTATATATACGTTTATACATATTATACATTATTTCTATTTATATATACTATGATTTGTTCTATCAGTTTATTTTGATTAATTTGATAAGATTTAAAAGCATCAGGATGGCGAGTAATTGCCTTATTTAATTGTCCAAATATTTTATTTTGATCGCCACCTTGGTTAATCATTCTTATTATTAGATCAGAAATTGGGGGCATGAAATCTACTAATTTTAAGGTAACACGAGCAATTCTCAGAAATTCAGACATAATACTCCCGTAAAATATATACACAGGGCTAGTACTATTTTTATAGGGCATTCGCACGATACGAAAAGGGAATGAATTTCTTTTATCAAACAGTTTATAGATAAATATTTTATCTTCAATTTATATATATATATATATATATATATATATACATATATATATATATATATATACCAACGGTCAAGTGAGAAAGAAAAAGAAATAAACAAATAGTCAAGACATGTGCAAATATCTTATTTATTTTTGGATCTTATTATTCCATGTTAATTAACAAAAATGATTTTAATTTTCGCTTTTATATTTTCACAGGGTTCTGACAAACCGGAAGCGTGTAAACCATCTCACAGTGTCACGTTTGATTCGAAGAACTAAATTGAAATTTAATGTTGCAAATAAATTATTAATCAGATTAATGTGTTGTGTATATTTTTTTTTATCGGATTTATCCTGATCATCACACACTAATATCCAGTGTTTAGAAAAATCGATGGCATAACGTCGGGATTATGTTCTATATATATATATATATAAAATAATCTTTGAAAAGCCTTGGCTTAAGGAAATAATGTTCTATATATGTATATAGGTCTGGAAATGCTTCGTTTCTGAGTTGTAGACCACTGAACACATACTGATCAACACTATTTTAAACATCTAACACGTACAATGTATGTGATAGTGCATTAAACAAAGACGATCCCTCTGACCGAATATCAGGTAAAATAATTCTGGGCTTTTTGTTGCCACATGCACCACCAAAACCTGATAAAATGACACCAAACAAATATAAAAGCCGTGGGGCTCAGAAGAAAGATCTGAGAGTCATGATCAGCAAGAGCTCCTTTGATAGCCATCATAGGAGACTCAGTCGGCATCCTACGAATGTTGGCTCTTTTTATTTCAGGTAACAGAATACAAGAGACCAAACACACGTAAATAAACATGATCAGTACAAATCAAAGCCCATGCAGAGGAAGAAATAAATCACAAAAAGTAATTAGATTAGTCATCGAGTGCTATTACAAAAGCAACCTCTACAAAAATAAGCTCCTTTATACATAGAAAACATAATCCCGGTGTTATGCAATTCAATTTGCCCCAGTTCTAGGTAAAAAAAGCAACTTGGATTCAATTAATCGTATACGGTGAACAGTTTCCAATAGGTATGCCTCCGGAATTAAATAACCGTAAAAGGGTTGATATACCTTTAAAACAGATAAATCAAACAGAAACCGGAAATAAACAAATTTTTATTTGAAAAAATAAAAATGGCCGCCATTAATAAAACAATTTTTTTAAATATGACATTTTCTGAGTCTGTTTATTGCACATATTCCAAATTTTCACTTGATATTATACACCTACTAACAAGAATACTCGGCGTTGCCCGGGATAGAATAAGGAACCCTATGTCCTTTTTTGGCCGGCTCATTACACTAAAAAACGTCATACTTAGAGGAAGTCAGAGTAACTTTTACTCACACACAGATATCTACTACCACTCCCTCATATATCACCGGGTCTTCTTCATTGGATAATTTTTCCAGCTCAGACCGTCATTGTTTCATTTCTAATTCTGTGATATCATCTTTCAACAATTATAACTTCCTAAGTAAATATGGATCGCTTCCTTGAGCTGATGTTCTTATTTTATGGCACTTTGATTGACTGGTTGCAAACATTTTCAGGAATAACCGAATATAATTGCTGAACAGTTAAAGAGAATCATTAGAAAAATAAAACATGGCGTCTTCTATTACCCCAAATAATGCTGATGCATTCTATTAAATATTACAATTATAACTGTAGGTCCCTTTCCATGCGTGACATTGCATGTACAGTTACCCATGACATTATGCAACTGTTGATGGAGCAGCCATTCTTAGTGCTACCTAAGTGTTTGGGCTCCTGTACTGACAGTCGAAAACAGCAGCTAGACAAGCTGTCTAACCTGTACCCTCAACCTGTCGGAACAAGAGCCGTTCAGACTAGTCTTGTAGGACTTAGTGACGAAAAAACTTTCCCCAATTGGCCCAGATAGAGAGAAAGAAAGACGACGTTCATTGTCCTAGTCAGGAAACAAGGCTGGCACTGGGTGTCTTTAGAGGCGTCCCAACGCTGGTACTCATGCGCCTGGCTAATAGACAGAGAAGGAGTGCGAAGGCAAGACGATAGACAGAGACCATCTACTCCTTAAGCAATTATAGGTTTGCAAACCGGATACTTAGTTCGAGATTCCAGCTCTTGGAAGATTCTCAATAAGGACTAAGGAAGCCTCCCTCCCCAACGGTTTTCTGCCAAGACGTAAGTGGTTAGTAGCAAGGTTTATTATCAGAGTTTTCCTTCTCTTAGATGGATGACCTGACAAGGTCTACGGGTCTAACACACTGAGAAGAGATAGCATGCGCCTGTATTTCAGAGCCCCCATAGGTAAAAAAAAAACTTCCAATATATGTAGATCCGTCTTCCAGCGATAGTAAAGGACCTACTGATAAGCAATTAATACAAATAGCAGTCATATTTAAAGAAAAACTTAACTGAACTTTGGTGAATCTATTCGATTTCTAGTGTCATGTGCTCGCAGTATTATTTGAAGGCCGGTCACTTTGCAAATGACCCGGTCAAGACAAAGATACCATTTATCTAAGAATAAGATGGAGGGTGGGCGATATCCTTCTATGGTTTTTTCCCTCATATTTTCAGCTACCTATTCTTTTTAAATTTTTATCATTACATCGAAACAGGCGTTTCTAAGGCCAGCAGGGTGACACAGACTGATTGAAGAATATAACTTTACTTAGTTTATTTTGTAACAAATATCAACAACGAACAATTAAAAAAAATATTTAAATATAACTTTGTGCTTCTACACAATACGACCCAAACCAAACCCACTTTTGCTGAACTAAATCTAAAACTTAGTTTAGGGTTAGGTTAAAAAAGTAAAACAGTTTCGTTCGTATTGTGTAGTAGTGTCTACAACTTTATTAATATTGTTTTGTTTTTTAATTAAAACATCGGACCAGGCTGTGTATGAAGGGGGGAGTTACTAAAATATGAATCTTTATATTGTTAAGTTTGACAAATCAGTGTTACTAAACTTTCGTTTTCATTTCTCAATGAGAATAGTGAAATGAGGTTTATAAATACTATTGTACTATGAAACCCATCGTAGTTAGGGGCATTTCCCCCCATTTTCCCCCAAAATATTTAAACTTTTACGTTTATTTTCATTAAACTTACTAATTCTTCTTTCCTCTTAATTGAAAATCTGATATTTCTATTTTTTTGCGATTATATGTAAACAGCCTGAAAAAATATCAGCAAAAGTGTAAATAACATTTTTTTTGTGCATATCTTAAGGTGTGTATTAATTTTCTATAAAAATGTAATGAGTAATGAGAACCCACTTCTTGCCCAGTTAGCGGTAAATCAAAATGTATAACCGAATGGTTCCTCAATTTTAGGACGAGAAAATTGTGATGGGGCATTTTTTTCTTTACTCATCCAAATTATTTTTTTCTCTTTTAAATAGAAATGGAGGGGGAATGTTACTTTAAATTTTTTCCCGATATTTTAGACTTTGAGTGGTGGTGTAGGGGGAGAATTATGAATTTAGCGACCATTTCACACAAAAACGACTACATCGAAAAATACCCGTGTTTGACTAAGTAAAAGTGACGATAATGAACTTCACCAAACAATCTACATAATACAAACCAAACTGTATTTTTGACCCTAACCTAACCCAAGTTTTAGTTTTCAAGGCAAACGGGGTAAAAAAAAATGTATACTAAACATTAAATATTATTTACGCAATTCATTTTATTGCAAGAAAATTAAATTTTCTTTAGAAAATTCCTTTTCTGTGGATATATTTTGCCGTTTAATTATTTTTCATATTCAACCAGGCAACGCCAGGACACATATCCTGCTAGTATATAATAAAATAAGCATACAAGTTATCGTTGAAAGTAAAAATGTTAAACGAACGTCATTAAAAAAGTATTACTTGAACTACTGTTCTTATCTCGGATGTTATTCTCACAACGTTTTGGCCGATGTAACTTCCGAGCTACTTAAGGTGTATCTTATCGAACTCAGTATCCTTATATCGTTGTGCAACAATATTTAATATTACTTAGCACTTTATCCGTTGTGCAACATTATCTAATATTACTTAGCACTTTATCCGTTGTGCAACATTATTTAATATTACTTAACACTTTATCCGTTGTTGAACAATATGACTTAGCACTTTATTCGTTTAACAACATTATTTAATATTACTTGGCACTTTATCTGTTTTACAACATTATTTAATATTACTTTGAACTTTATCCGTTTTACAACATTATTTAATATTACTTGGCACTTTATCTGTTTTACAACATTATTTAATATTACTTGGCACTTTATCCGTTTTACAACACTATTTAATATTACTTGGCACTTTATCTGTTTTACAACATTATTTAATATTACTTGGCACTTTATCTGTTTTACAACATTATTTAATATTACTTGGCACTTTATCTGTTTTACAACACTATTTAATATTACTTGGCACTTTATCCGTTTTACAACACTATTTAATATTACTTGGCACTTTATCCGTTTTACAACATTATTTAATATTACTTGGCACTTTATCCGTTTTACAACATTATTTAATATTACTTGGCACTTTATCTGTTTTACAACACTATTTAATATTACTTGGCACTTTATCTGTTTTACAACACTATTTAATATTACTTGGCACTTTATCTGTTTTACAACACTATTTAATATAACTTGGCACTTTATCCGTTTTACAACATTATTTAATATTACTTCTGACGTTGTCCGTTGTGCAACATTATTTAATATTACTTAGCACTTAATCCGTTTTACAACATCATCACTTAGCACTTAATCCGTTGTGCAACATTTTATATAGCTTAGCACTATCTGTTGTTCAACATTAGCACTTTATCCGTTGTGCAACTGTATTTAATATTACTTAGCACTTTATCCGTTGTGCAACATTATTTAATATTACTGAGCACTTTATCCGTTTTACAACATTTTTTAAATATTATTTAGCACTTGATCCGTTGTACGACATTATTTAATGTTACTTACCACGTTATCCGTAATAAAACATTTAATATTACTTTATCCGTAGTGCAACATGATTTAAGTTCAAACAATTTTTTTCAATTGATGTAATGACCAATGTCGAAAAAGTCTTTTTTTAAATTAAATAACTAAAAAGGACCAGCATGCAACATCAGTTTCAATATATATTATTTCATATCTCGATTTTGTCGTTAAAAGGAAGAAAAAAAACACCTAACGTATTCATAGACTTTAATTTGCAAATTTCTAAAACTGTCTCATCGATTTTACTGCAAAATCAATTTTTAATGACATATATTCCATCATTGAATAATCTGTCCAAAAATATAAATATTTATTCACACGAAATTAAGATGAAAATATAAAATGTAAGTGGGTGTGCCAATGAGTGAAACATAATGAAAGTAAACAGACTCCCGGACCACGTCGGGTCCAACCAATTAGTAAATAATAATGATGTATAATTATATTGAATTTTTGCTAGCATTTTTTAGCGATAAACTTTCATATATTTAGAACCTCAGCAGTTGAAAGTCCCACCTTGATTCGAGGTCTACAATAACCAAATGTCGACCAATGATCCTATGATAAACCTATTACATGTGACACTGAACGTATTTTTAATGGCTTGACAGTGTCAACTCCTACGATAATTTATGGAAATCAGACTTTTATAGTTAGCAATAGTCCACATAAATTATTTCCGGAATTCTAGCCTGATTTAATAATACTGAATCAGCTGTGACAATATGGGTATAGGCATAGAATATACAATATATACATATTTTTATACCCGAAAGAAAATTTACTGCTCGAATTAACAATATATATATATATATATATATATATATATATATATATATATATATATATATATATATATATATATATATATATTAATTAAGTTCAAATATTAACTAAATAAACAAAACCATTACTTTTCAAAAGTGCTCAATATATATTAGAGCTTTTATATTAAAATAAACATAGTTTGAGTATCCTACAATCGATTCCCGGAAACAGCATCGCACTCTATGCACTCGGTGGCGGCACGCACTAAGTCGCACCAGCCAAACAAACGACCCCACACTCGTTCTCCGCCACATACTCCATTATCATATAACATTCTCATAAAGGTTTTTATAATCCCACAAGTTACGTCCATCATTATATAACAGTTTGAGCATGACCGAATTTCTTGTGCGTTGATAGATAGGTGTCAAAGTTGTCATCTTGTGGAAAGGGGTTTCTCGTCTGAAGATTTTTGAAATGTAATTTGTCTGCTTGTTTTTTCTTTTTCTTTCTGTCTTATGATTGTGTATTGGCGGGTATAATCTTTGCTCACCAGTATATCCCTGAAGAGGACCCGAGAAGGTTATGAAACGATTGTCGGATACTCAAACTATGTTTATTTTAATATATATATATATATATATATATATATATATATATATATATAGTAAGCTATGAAGATATATTTATGGAAATTAAGCTACACAGAGGCACCCGCGTTTAATCCCCGGGGGAATCTTCAGGCTAAATTGCATGGAGTTATTTTTTCCGGGTGTTTTTATATACACGGCTTGCTAGTTAACCAATCATATTCTTTGTTGTTCTCTCAGACAATCGGGAGCCTCCGTGTAGCTTAATTGCCATAAATATATTTTTATAGCTTACTACCTAGCTCTACTTACGTATCGAGCACTGTTGAAGTAAATCCTGAAAATTGATACATAAAAAATTATATCTCCTTATTAAATTTTATGTGGACAAATGAAATACTAATATATATATATATATGTATCGCCAAAGAAAATTCAGTTCTCGCATATGAGAACGTAGAAATAATCTTCGAAGCTAAACGCAAACATTTGATTTGGTAGCGACAGCTTTTTGGAGTGAAGGAAAAAAACAATAGTATATATTAATTCAACAATTATAATTGAGCAAGTATTAAAGAATGATATAAATAGAAAATTGTGAAATTACAGAATAGGATGGGGGAGGGGGCGCGAATACGTGCCTTCTTTTCATTAGAACTGAATGAAATGCTGCAAGTGTCAGCATTTCCTGGATAGGGATTGTGATGGATGTAAACATGCACAATGTGCGTAGATGCATGTTACAAACTGTAACGGAGAGCGGCCGATTGACGTAGATGCAGACACTTGTCGGCGCCGTTCAAAGAGGCAGCGTCTGGTAGGCTGTGTATGTGGGGCGAACCCGAAAACACTCACCGACGACAAAAAAGAAAAAGGAGTGGGAGGAGAAAGGCGTCAGATAAATAACCGCAGCTAAGAAGAGATGATTAGAAACCACACCACATCACTTCACAGAAACTAAGAACCCCGCGATTTCTGAAAAATCTATACTAGCATGATGAACAATGGGCACTCAACAATTCCCCTTCTATTCAACCACCATGAAGTCGCTTCCATGGCAACAGATAAAGCTGAACTGCTTGCCTAGCGGTTTGCCCAAAACTCCACCTTGGACTCTACAAACTGCTCCATCCTCAATTTCCCACTGAGGACAAAAACCACACTAGATGATCCCATCTTGTGTCCTGGTTATCATAAAAAAAACCGTCACTCCTCCAAAACATGTGGACCAGATCTTATTCCTGCTATAGTTATAAGAAAATGCTCTGCTAAGCTGGCCCATATCCTCTCCAAACTTTATAATAAATCCTTTAATGAACCTTGCTTCCCTGATAGCTGGAAAATCGCCCCTGTGGAAAGAGTTGCTGTTTTAGCATATACTGGTCTCAAGATGACTTGATTCTGGTGGGATTCGTTAAAATCTTTTATTTATTTATTTATTTATTATAGCATATTTTTTTGTCTTGTCTCATTTTCCCACTCAAACTCATATAGCAATATATCTGACTGATCGATAATTGATTCTAATTAGCCATTTTTTTCTTCAATGTTGTACTTTGTTATTAGACAGAAAAGGGACTTTGTTTCAGTTTCTTTAGAAAGTTATTTATTCCAGTCCGGAAAATTGATAAAATTGGCACATCTTTCAGTAAGGCCTTAAAAACAAAATTCAGCTTACGTCATTAATAAAAACATTTCACCATTTTCCTATCCATTTTCACTATCAGATAAACAATTACATTTCTTCCTACATAGCAATTAGCATATACTTTTCTCAAAATGACTTGATTCTGGTACAGGTAGGTAAACACTATATCAGTTTTTGAAGAACAATGCATAACTTTGATTTTAAGAAACTAGCAAAAATATGCCCCCTTCAGTCGCATATGTTTGCTAGTTTAATTGTTTTAGACTATTAAAATAATTTTCAGCGCTATTGATAATGTTTACCCATTCATTAATTTATTATCGTTTCTGTTTGAATTCATGTTTTGAAACATGACGTAAATCATAAATCTATGATGTCACGCCAGAGCTTTAACTATTTTGATAGTTTTAAGCTCTATTTTATAAGAAAGTCCAAATAGGTTAGTTGGTAGATCTCAAGATTTGTTTCCTGGTACAAGGCTGAATAGGTGAGTTCTTATCAGTCGGTGATACATCCTCGACATAACTCCGACAGTGACTTTGTTGGTGTCGGGCTGAAGCATGGTTCTGTTCAGTCTCAGTAGGTCCACCATCCCAGGCTTTACCTTCTCTTTGAGAAGGGGTGAGTTTATTGCTAATCGGCTGAGACGCCCCTACCGGGGAATGCCGACGGAGCAGCTCATGCATTTTTTGTAGGCGGGAGCGTGCTAATCCTAGTGGGCTGGCTTTCCACACCTGACCTTGTGTCTAGCCTTCCGAAGAGGAAGTAAATAAAAATATTTTTACCTTATGTCTAATCTCCTGGAAAAGGAGGTAAATAAAGTTTCGGTTTCGATTTCCGGTCAAGGCTTTATTTGTTGGGAATTTATTATTTATTGATGCAATATTCTCAATTTCTAAAAATAGTTCAGATCTGATATTTGAAAATGAGACAAATTCCGCAATGTATTTAAATTCGTGTAAAAAAATTGTGACTGACGGACAACATCTCTATTTATATAAGATTCTTCTTAAAAACCTTTTCAAATCACAAATAATAATAGTAAACTTTACTGAGAGAGAAAACGCACACAAGACAACTTCTGTAGGAAAAAATCCAAATGTAAGAAAAAATCAAATTTAAAGTCAATACCTTGAAAGGGGCCGAGGCAGCAGTCGGGGTGGGTTGCAAAAAGGAATTGCTCCCTTAGCGACCCAACCAATAGGTCTGATAACAATATGTAATGGGTCTTAACATACATAAATATCACCTCTTTATCTCTGCTCATGTTGGTCTTATCGCCACCCCACTTGAAGGCCGGCACCAGCAATCATTATGTATCACTTTCTTTTTTTCCACACTTCACGTGAATGTTTGAACCTCGATTATTAGTGACGTACATATCATTAATTATTATTATTATGATTAATTATTATTATTACCATTATTGTCTGCATTGCTCCTCTCCTGTTAGTTTCGTATCAATTTCCATTCTTAGAATCGAAGGATGTTGTTGCAACCTCAACGATTATAGGCAGTTTAATTTTCCGACTAAATCTTATAGATTAAAAAAAAACCATTAAAAAGGGAAGTAACTCTGATTTTCGATTACAGAATTACTTCCCCTGATCAGTTGAATTCTTTGATTTTTATACCTATATTGTGTGACCACTTCGTGTTTGTGCATGTGTGTTTCTCGCCTATTACAATTTATAAAAAAATTATTTATCCTTCATCAATTATTTATTAAAATCAAGAAGGCAATAACGTAAAATTAAACGAAAGTGTGGTTTAGTGCCATTTGAGTTATCCCCCCCCCCTTTGCAAATTGGCTGTTTGGAGTCTCTAACCGCTAGATGGCCCTGGTGGGGGAGTCAATTTGCATAGGGGTGGATTGAACAGTATAAAAACTGTACTCTTTTGATTGAAGAGTTGTTCTTGCTCGGCGAGCAAAGTCGTTTTTCGGCCTTTTGGCTAAGATCAAAGTGTAGTATCTGTTCTCAGTTGCGACATTTTCGTCTCTCCAAAGACCAGCGATCGGCTACGGGCCTTTGGCCAGGTTTAAAGCCTTTTACTTTTGACCCAGCCCCCTTTTGGGGCTTTTGTCACTTTCTTTTCCCCCCTCTTGGGGATTTTTTCTTTTTTTTTTCGCCCCTCTTGGGCAATTGATTCGTTTAACTTTTACCTTGTTTTCTTTTCAGCGTCCTATTGAGTGGCACACTTAAGCAGCTAGTAGGTTTCGGGGAGACTTACGTACCGGTCTTCGGTGACGGTCTACTCGACTCCGAATCGGCGGGTGTTGCTACTCTTTAGGACCCGAGTTTTTGATGGAGACCTACACTAAGGTCTCAACAACGGATGCTGTCCCCGGCGTAGACAGCACCGCGAAGGGCACCCCTGTGGTCGTGGCGGGTTCGGGGAGTGTCGTGCCGTGCGACACTCAAGTCCGGTCGGGGGGTGGCACACCCGAGTGCCCCCCAGGAGGTGTAGCCCCGCAGGACACCTCTGGTTCGTTGTTGGGGAGTGTCGTGCCGTGCGACACTCCAGTCCGGTCGGGGGGTGGCACACCCGAGTGCCCCCAGGAGGTGTAGCCACGCAGGGTACCTCTGGTCTGTTGTTGGGGAGTGTCGTGCCGTGCGACACTCCAGTCGGGGGTGGCACACCCGGCACTCTAGTCGGGTCGTTTTCTATGTCAGGGGGTAGCATGCCCGAATGCACCCAATACCTAAGTTTTGGGGAATTTAGTGACACCCCATTCTTTGGTAGTAGTAATGAGAAGCCAGTAAGAAAGTGCCAGTCTCTAGACTTGGAGGTGGCACAAAGACAGTATAGGCCAAAGTTGTTTCTTGGGTGCTCCGTGGGGGGTTCATCAACGGACATTTCTGAGGGGGAGGAAAGTAGGCCTGAAAGACCAAGAGTGAAGAAAAGGGGCCAAAAAGGTCTGGCCAGAAAAGACACCTACTAAGGACTCCAAAGGAACCACATCGACGTGGGGACCTCAGGCCCAGAAGACTCCAGAGGAGTATAGGCGACTCTTCAGGGACAAATATGCCGACTTCACGGACGGAAGTAGGATAAAAATAGTCCCCGGCACCCTGGAGAGTCTAAAAAGACGAATAGTCTCATTGGTTACAACCGATGCAAAGACGAAGGGGCTGACTGGGGTCCCCAAGGACAAGATGATGAAGATACTTGGGGATCTGAAGATCCCAGCAACCTACGTAGTAAAGCGATCATACGCTATGTATGATATTCTGCTCCCTAACGTGACAGAAGCTGAAAGAGTGGCGAAATAGGAACATACTTGTAGCGGGATAAAGTTGACTCCAGAATATTTATCGAAGAGGAGGACAACCGTGTCAGTTCTCGGCGTCCCATGCTATGTCGCTTCCGAAAACATAGGCGCCATTATGTCACAGTATGGTGACGTTGAGGCAATGTTCCCAGTCCGTGGTCCCCGAAATATCCAGACGGGGGACTACAAGATCTTTATGCGACTAACCCGTGAAGGATTCCGGGAGATACCGGCGCAGCTATACTGCGAAACTTGGTCGATGCCAGTAATAGTGGAGGGAAGGAGGCCGGTTTGTTGGCACTGTCAGACGTCGGGGCATATGGCAAAGGAGTGCCCCAAAAGAAACCCACCAAAGACCCCGGCGGCAGTGCCAGCAGTGACGACAAATGTTCCTAAACCAGCAGAACCGGCAGAAGAAGGTTGGAATAAGGTGGTAGCCAAGAAGGGGAAAAATCCGACTCCAAGCACGAGTGAGAAACCCGCTAAACCACCAACCGCAGGATGAGATCAGCCTGCACCTGCGGTCAAAAGAAAATTCCAGTTCCCCTCATCGGGGTCAGATAAAAATAATGACACTGAAGAGGACATGACCGTGGAAGGAGAAGCGCAAGTCCAGAAGCCCAAGAAGGACACCAGGGCAAAGAAGATCCGAGACCAGCCAGCGGCAATTCCAGACAAGGAATTTGTTCAACCACCCAAACCCCAATCTCCAGAACCCGAAGTTGAACAAAATACCCCTCCCCTGTCCACCCCCTCGAAGAGATATCCATGGCCGTAGCATCGGCAGAGGAAGCTGAAGAGCCTAAAAGGCCCGGTAAAATCTGCCAAACCACCGGAGGTAGCTGTTGGCGACAAGGTAGCGACGGAGAAAGCTGTTGCCGACAAGGAAGCGCCGGAAGAAGCTACGGCGAAATCTGCACCCACTCCTCCACCAGTTAGACGAGAAAGATCCCGGAAGCTCCCTTTCCTGCCTGGAGGAAAAATATGTGAGGCGGACGCATCACTTGTCCAGTCAGATCTGAATGGTAGGCAGAGGGGTTATCTGAAGCAGTTAGGTGCGTTCACACATGTGGAAGGTCAGAGAGTCGATAACCCTCTGAACTTCCGGGATGCCCCAATGATAACTACCTTTATCAGGCATGATAAAGGTAGTAGGGCACGCGCCCTTTGGAGAATGGTGGCGGAGGGAAGGATGGCTATTCCGGGGGTTAAGTTGGTTGACGAGGAGCATCCATCAAAAACAAAAAATTGGCTTCTAAATGTCCGGGGAGGGTCCCCATTTATGTTCATCCCTCATTTTTTCGGGCTTTGAAACTAACCTTTCCCCTGGATGTGGGAGGTGTGGCTCGAGACGGACGGATTTCGTCCGAACTGCTGACCGCTAGTCTTGGTCAGGCCTTCGGCGTCCTCACTCCCGAGGACTTTAGGCCCATTTGCGACATATAAGTAAGGGATAATAGCTTTAAACCTGGCCACATTGAATGTGAGGGGCATGAGATCTTGAAGCAAGGCTGTTCGCGTGCTGAGGGATCTCGTGGCCCTTAAGGTAGATATAGCTGCGATTGAGGAGACCCACTTCGTTTCGTATGGGGATTGTAATGTGCTGACTGACGACTATGACGTCATCTCAGCATATGGCAATGTCCGTAGTTGTGGTGTCTCTTTGCTAGTGAGACGCACTGTCTGCGACAGTGAGTGTTGTTCATACGGATGCGGTAGGTCGGCTGGTCGTAGTCGATGTTGCCGTTGAAAACAGTAAGTTTCGGATCGTTGCGGTTTATGCGCCCAACATTGCTGGTGAGAGGGTCTCCTTTTATCGACGGTTGGAGGTGTTTCTCGGGGGTCCGGAGCGAGTAGTTTTAATGGGGGATTGGAACGCCGTCCTTGACCCCAAAATAGATAAGTTCGGGGGAAATAGTGGGTCGGGGTGGTGTGAAAGCAGCCTGTCTGACCTGATGGCCTTATGCGATCTTGTCGACAGGTTTCGTGTTGATCACCCAGGGAGGGAGATGTGGACGTGGCATACTAGCACGGCCTTCTGTCCGAGTACTTACTTGGACAGAATGTTAGTTAGAAGAGGCGACATAGATTTCTTATCTTGTCCCACGTTCACTTGGTTAGGTTATTCGGACCATAAATTGGGTATGGCCCGTTTGAGTTTAAGTGATAGGCCTAGGTTAGCTGGGTACTGGAAGTTGAATACCTCCTTACTGGAGATACCCGACTTCCGGAACAAGCTAACGTTACTACTTCAGCGGAATTTAGTGGGGGCGGTTATCGGGAGTAGTTGGTGGGTTAGCACTAAGGCTCACGTTAGACGCTTTTGTGTCCGCTATAGCCAGCGCCTCGCTCGAGATAGGGCTAGGACGCAAAAGCGTGTAGATAAGATGCCCCGGGAGGTGGCTGGGGGGATCCCCTAGAGATAGCCTTAATTAAGGGGAACCCCAGTCGCTTGGCTAGCGAGCGATATGAAGGTCAAGTAGTTCGAGCTAGGTTAAAGAAAGTCTCTAACGAAGCTGTGAACGTTGACGCTGTTGAGTGTAAGGCTGCTGTACGTTGTGGCTCGGATGGGTACATCCGGAAGGTGAAAAACTGGGAAGGACATACCCTGGTATCAACTCGTGAGATTTGCGAGGCGTTCCGCGAGCATTTGGAGGAACGTTTCACGCAACTACCCAGACTCCGCGTCCAGGAGTTTGACAGCTATTTGGCTGGCTCGCCCCGCCTTAGGGCGGCCCGGGCGGCTAGCTGTGATGGCATGGTTACAGAGCGTGAGATCATTACTGCGTTGAAGCAGGCCGGCTTGAACAAATCTTCAGGACTCGATGGTCTGCCGTACGAATTGTATTTGAGGCTGTCGCCCATGTTTGTTCCTCTTCTGAAGGATGTGTTTAACCACTGGTTTGTTCAGGGTTCGATCCCTGGACAGGTTACCAAGGGATTGGTCACATTGTTGAAGAAGAGGGACCAAACTGGTGGGGGGAATCTAGATGATTACAGGCCCATAACTCTGCTAAACACAGAGTTAAAGATTTTGGCCCGCGTTCTTGCGAATCGTTTGCAGGTTGTCATCGCTGATTTGATCGAGCCTGAGCAGAATTTTGCTGTGAAGGGGAGGTCAATTCAAGACAACTTGCATCTGGTGCGCACGATCCTAGAGGGTATAGAAGACGACACAGAAGTCGCGCTGATCAATTTAGATCAGTCCAAGGCTTTCGATAGGGTCGACCATGATTTTTTGGGATCTGTTTTAGAGGCTGCCGGTTTTAATCCGGACTTCCGCAAGCGGATCTCCATTTTGTATCGTCTGCCGACGGTAGTGGTGCAAGTTAACGGTAGGCTGTCGGAATCGTTTGTGGTTTCTCGTTCGGTGCGTCAGGGTTGTCCGCTGTCGCCTCTGCTTTATGTCCTGGCGTTGGAGCCCTTCCTTCGCAAATTAAGGGACGGGGCGGCTACACCAGTCCTGCGCGGAATCGCTATCCCTCCTCACTATGCGCGAGTCAGGGTTTCCGGGTATGCCGATGATGTCACCGTTTTTGTGTCCAGCCGTGAAGACATAGGAACGGTGATTAAGGTGATCGCTCGTTACGAAGAAGTTACAGGGGCCATAGTAAACCGCAGCAAGTCCAACGGCCTGCGGTTGGCTGCCTGGCGCGGAGAGACCGATCTTCCAGGTGACTTCAGCTGGACCGATGGCCCGGTTCGGATCCTTGGCGTTTGGTTCGGACCGGGTCTCCAGCTGGAGAAGAATTGGTCGGAAGTACAGGCAAAGGTCGAATCGTCTGTGAGGGCTTGGATTCGAAGGAAACTTTCCTTGAAGGGGAGAGCTGAGGCGTGCGCCACTTACGTCTTTCCTCTCATCCTTTACAGACTGTCTGTACTCCCTCTGCCTGCGGACCGCCTTCTTGCTTTCACGCGCCTGCTCTTCTCGCTTCTTTGGAAGGGTGGGAAAGCATACGTCTGTAGACAGGTCTGTACTCAACGTCCGTGCGATGAAGGCTTGGGAATGCCTGACTTGGCAAGTCATAGACATGCCGAAAAACTGGCTTTCCTGAGTCGTACTTTGACGGAGGACGCTCCGTGGGTCCCTGCGGTTGAGAGCGCCTTTCCCAACCTCATACCCGACCACTCGGTCGAAAATC
>OY744521.1:8625180-8635180 GCA_963556195.1 Sepiola atlantica | reverse complement strand
AATTACATGTTAACCACCCTGAAAAACTTGGCAGAAAGAAAGAAACAAAAACAATTATTTTAGAATTTAAAGTGGGGATCAGTTTCACATAAAATAATCCCCATTTCAAGGCCATTCTAGCATTTTAGGACAGTTAATTATTTTTTCTATGGGAGATAAATCCTGTGCGTTTTTCTTGTTTTTTTTTGTTTTTTTTCAGACGATTATGAGGGTCTTTGTGGGAGGAGGGGGGCTTACCACTTGAACTTCAGGTTAGTGGTAGGGCTAGGGGCAATTAAGTGTGAACACCCTTAAAACTTAGCAGAAAGAAAAAAAAATTCATTTAGAATTTCGAGTGGGGCATTAGTTTCACATATATTTAATGTAGAATAATTCACCATTTCCGGGCCATTCTAGCGTTTTAGGGCATTAATCAATTTTTTTCTATGGCAAATAAATCCTGTGTGTTTTTTTTATGGGTGTCTGCTTTTTAAAAAATTTTTTTTTTAGATGATTATGTGGGTTTTAATGGGCTTTTTTGTAGGATTAGGGCTTCCTACTCGGACTTAGGGTTAGTGATAAGGTTAAGGAAGGGGTTTTGTTTTGGATGGAGGTTGCCATTCGGACTTAGTGTTAGGGTTAAGGGAGTTTTTTAGGAGTGGCTTGCCACTCATATTTAAGGTTAATGGTACGATACGTTCAAGATGGCATTTTTAGGAGGTGGGCTTGTTAGTCGTACCTAGAGTTAATGGTAGAGTAATTATTTATTTTATAAATTTCACTAAAAGGCAAGAATGGCCGGAAAATCGGAGATCATTTTACATTAAATTTATATGCGAAACTGATCCCCCACTCTAAATTCTAAACTATTTTTGTTGTTTTGTTTTTTCTTTGTTTCGCCAAGACTTTAAGACGTAATCGCCTAAAAAAGTAGAATCTTAATTTTTTTTTTAAATTGGCGACTAGAAATTCATTACTACTAGAAGTTCGAAAGTTGAGTGAAAACCAGTATTTTTTAAAGTATTTTTTATAAAAGAACCAAATAGGATTAACTTTTTTAAGCACAAAAAGTATTTTTATCTCACTTTTAAAGAAGTTTATAAACTAATTTTACAAAACTTTACAAGACGCTGCTGCTGATTGATTGTTATATCAGCAATACTAGCAGCCATTGTTGACTTTCGCTCAATAAAAGGACAATATTTTTTAGGATAAGATAATTTAAAATTACTATTACCGAAAGACAAAACAACGTACAATTATAATTTTAATGCATAAAAAAAGATGAAAGATTAATTTATTTACTAGTTGGGTACGAAAAATGTAACAACATTTTCTATATTCATATTTTAAAATGTTTAAAATTCGTTCTAGAATGAAAATAAACAAAAATCGCCTCGTGTTTATAGCAGTAATTGCAGTAATATATTTGTTCAACTGTCCTCGTACTAATATAACATTTTTTGGTAATATTCAATTTTATTCAAATCGGAAAATCTTTTCAACCGTGTTTCCTTGTATATGGTGGCTTACTGTAGCAAAAACACAATACCGAACGGTTACGGTTTTAAAAAAAAACCGATCCGGTATTCGGTATGGAGACAAAACCGAAAAACCGCGGTTTTTCGGTAAAACCGCCCATCTCTAGCACACATATACCTATTCTTAACATCACACACACACACGCCACCCAATTTTTGGCTAGCTAAAATTCTGTTTTCTGCCTGAAAAGAGGAAGAGGAAGAAGACACTAACACACGTTAGCGTGTCATCGGCCGATTGACACTTGTCATGCTTTCATTCTGTCTAGATCCGAGTGATAAGATCTATTTGAAAACTAAAAATTATTTAAAATTATATTCTAAATGTAATATTTTAATACTCTGAGTTTCACAAAAACTTACATTACATTAGTTTTATAATCTATCGAAACCTATAATTATAGCCTAATTCCAATCTAATAATGTCTAGTGATAATATTAGACACTATACTTAATTTAATTTAATTCAATGATTAGTGTATTATCAGTTGAAAAATTTAATATCTTATTTTAAGTAAATAAATAGAATAAACGAATATCTTAAAGTACAATTATATATGTACACATCCTCATACATACACACATACATATATACATACATACATATACACATATATATATATATATATATATATATATATATATACATATACACACATACACACATACACATATATATATATGCATGCACACCCATACCTACTACCTTGAATTTATATTTTTTAAGACATCGAGGATAAATGTGTTTCGTCTTTAAGTATTCATTAAACCATATCATTACTAAATGTATACATACACACACACACACATATATTCATACATATGCACATACACAGACATATACACATACATACACACATATATACGCCCATGCGCACATAGACACAAATGTGCAAAATAGAGACACACATACATGTATACATAGACATACACAAATGCGCACATGCACGCATACATATAAACACACACAGTCATACGCATACGTACACACATACCTATACGCATACAAGCGCACATGCCCATACATGCACACATACACCTGCACACATGTATACATATATACACATATACACATATATAATATAATATATACAGCCTCCATATTCAAAAGCTAAACCATTGGTCCGTTTTAAATAACAGGGGTAAAAGTTTAATTAAATATAAACATATATTGACAAAATAAATGTGCAAGACATACACACACACACCCACACACATACATGCCTGCACATACACAAAAACATGTACGTACACATATATATACATACAAAAATACATGTACGCATATATACGCACATACACTTACCTATACATACCCATACACCAATACATGCATGCACGCGCATCCGCATGCGCCTGTATACACATAAGCAAATATAAGGCTATCTTATTTCAAGTAAATAATCTAAATAAACGAATATCTTAAAGTACAATCGTATATGCATACATCCGAAAAACAACTATAACTAATGTCACCAAGTCAGTAATTACATGTCCATAACAGATATTATTGTAAATATTTATGGGGGTTTACCGTAAATGATCTATTTGGTATCTTCACCGTTACATATATATATATATATATCCATATATATATATATATATATGCATATATATATATGCATATATATATGCATATATATATATATATATATATATATATATATATATATATAATAGTAATAATGATAAATATCACCATCATTAAATGAAAAACTGAAAATTATCCGCTTTAAGGACAAAAACAAACTCCTAAATAGAAAACAAGAGACATCTATCAACTGTAAACATAGTAGACTTGTGGGGATGGCTGTGGTTCCCTGTTTGGGGTCTGGTATTTTTGATGACGGTCGCGTCTTTAGGGATTACCAAGCCACCACACTAAACAATTGATTTTGTGTAGATGAATTGAGACCGATTCGATTACAAGGATCACCAGTTAGCGAGTGCTAACTTTTAACAATATAATATTGCTAATAAAAAGAAGAAACTGCAAAGTAAAAGAATAAAAACTTTTATATGTAAACAATTTTACAAAAATGTAAAATTTAACAATAAAGTTTGAAGGATAAAAAAAGTTTGAAACGACACGATGTGTCAACTTAGTCCTTAAAGTTTAGTATGCGTGTGTGCGTGTGTGTTTTTGGTTAAGCTTGTTATGACAGAGAGACAGCAGGCGTGCTTACAAGTGGATTGTAGCTGTCTTCATTGGTAGCGAGGCGCGTTGTTTGGTCTCGCCAAGAGAACTAATCTTTTTCAGATAATTCCCTGTTTTTTATTAAAAGTCTATTTTCACACCCACTTGATAAACACTTTTCTAAGTTCATCTTTCGGCCACATCTGTTATCACTTATTTGTAAAGCTCTGACCGGTACTGTGACCCCTCTTCAAGAAGAAAGAAAGAAAGAAAAAGAAGAAGGAGAAGAGGAGAGAGTAAGCCGAACGAACCTAGAAAGAAAAGGGGTAGCTAAACAGGCTAGCCTTTTCCTCAATGCCCGCTCGTCTCATCGATCTATTGATCTGCCACAATAGTCCCCCACCAGTAAGCGGAGCTTACCCGATAGACACTACTCTATTTCAATTTTACTTTTATTTATTTATTTATTTTCTAATCTCCTTTGTTTTGTTTTCGCATTATTCTTATACTTATATCTAGTCCTCTGTCTTATTATAATTAGTCATACTTTTGAATAGTTATTAAAAATAAAAAAATTCGTTATTTTTCTTCCATGTAACTTTTCTACCAGATCTAGACTCATATGTTTTACTAGCAATATTTTTATCGACTTCGTCAGTGGTATTTGTTTCAATATTTTCTTTGTTAGTTGTGCACGCATCTGTCTGTGCTTTCTTAGTAGTCCTAGTTTTGTCGTTATTGCTAGTTGGTTCTATATAAGGTTTTAACCTATCTATCGATACATGAGTATGAGTACCATTGCTCATATCGATCTGAAAATGTTTAGCTGATCGAGTCAGAACTTTATAAGGACCTGAATAAGGCGCTTCTAATGGTTTTCTCACTCGATCGACTCTAAGCCATACTTTCTCACAGGAAAGTAGAGTTTTTGGTATGAAGGGTTTCGTATTTGCATGGTGATGTCCTTTATCGCAGCTGAGTGCATCAAATTGGGACATCGAATCACACAAATCACGTATGTATTTATGATTTACAGGTGTTTCCTTTTCTACGCCCGGTCTGTGCACCAATTGCTGAGGGATCAATATTGGTGCTCCAGTAACAGAAGTAAAAGGTGAAAAGCCTGATTCATTAGGGATACTGCGTATACCAAGTAGAATTATAGGTATAGCTTTCATCCATGATTCTTTTCGAGCCATTATCGCTGCTTTTAGCGTACGATGTGCTCTTTCAATCAATCCGTTGCTTTGAGGATGATATGAAGTCGTTCTTAATCGGTAAAAACCTATCACCTTGGCTAATTCCTGGAATAATTCACTTTCAAATTGACTGCCTCGATCCGTTACAACATGCAGTGGAACTCCAAATCTAGATATCCATGCATTAATAAATGCTTCTGCTACCGACTGTGCAGTTATTTCAGTCATAGGCTGTACTTCAATCCAGCGCGTTGCACGATCGATACAGGTCAGTAGATATCTATATGGACTCAGATACGGGTCCGGTTCACTACGCGTTAAGGGTAATGGGCCGACAATGTCTATATGCACTGTTTGGAAACGTGCAGATGGCAATTCAAAATTCTGGACAGCAGATTTAGTGTGTCTGTGAACTTTAGCTTGTTGACATACAACACATTCTGCACAGAATTGTTTGATAGTTTTATCCAAATTCGGCCAAAAATATCTGGACTTAACCAGTTTTATAGACGCTTCCGTTCCGGGATGCGCTAAACTGTGTAGGCTATCAAAAATGGATCTACGAAGATTTTTCGGGATAAACGGTCTGGGGTACATAGTTGAAGTATCACATAGGACTGAGCCTACTTCATTTGATACCAAATATTCTTTTAAATCTGGGTATGATTTTATTTCATCATCCCCTTTTTGTGTCTGAGCTATTTCTGTCAAATCGCAGGCATCTACTTGCACAGCTAATGCAGGTCGAGACATACAGTCCGCAACTACATTTTGATCGCCTTTAATATATGCTATATCAGCAATATATTCGGCAAGTACTGACAAGTGTCGTTGCTGTCGATCCGATTTTGCCGGTGTTTGACTATAAAAGGCTCCACATAACGGCTTATGATCCGTGAACAATGTTACATGACGACCTTCTATGAGGTGACGGAAATGTATCACTGCAAAATAAGCTGCCAGTAACTCTCTGTCAAATGTTGAATATTTGGCTTGAGCTTGAGACAATTTCTTAGAAAAGAATCCTATGGGTACCGGTTTCTTATTTATTAGTTGGTGTAATGCAGCGCCAGTTGCGTATTGACTACTATCCGTCACTAGGTGGTACTCGGTGACTGAAGACTGTGGATGGGCTAATGCTGTAATTTCTGACAATTTACTAATTATAGTTTTGAAAGCGTCAGTTTCTTTCTCATTAAGTCCGAGCTTTGACTTAGGGTCTAACCTCATTCGTTCGGACAGTGGCAATACTATAGCTGCATAATTAGGGATTAATTTGCGGTAAAAACCTGTCATCCCTAAAAACCTACGTAAGCTTTTTGAATCGTTGGGTACTGGGAAGGCCTCCAGTTCTTTAATTTTCTTTGAAGTAGGTAACAAGCCTTCTTTGCTTACGTGAAACCCTAGGAAATCTAAATCTGTTACATTGAATATACTCTTAGCTAAGGAAATCTTTAAGTTATTGTCACTAAGAATTTTAAATACTTTATCTAAGTCTTCCTTGTGTTGTTGTTCACTGTCACTAAAAATCAATATATCGTCCAGATAGATGAACACACAATCTAACTCGAAAAATATTTTATCCATATACCGCTGGAATGTAGCAGCAGCATTTTTCAAACCAAATGGCATGTAATTAAATTCAAACAAGCCAAAAGGAGTAGCGACGGCTGTCTTAGGCACGTCGTCTGGGTGTACCTTTATTTGGTGATATGCAGAAGTCAAATCTACCTTCGAAAAATAGCATTTATTAGCTAGCCGTGAACTGAATGAGTTTATGTTGGGTATCGGATAGCGGTCTGTCTTGGTAATACTATTCAGCGCACGGAAATCACCGCACGCTCGATATGTATCATCCGATTTCTTTACTAAATGTAGCGGGGATGCCCACTCGCTACTTGAAGGCTGGATTACTCCTGTATTTAGCAGTTTCTTAAATTCTGCTTGAGCTGCTTCAAACTTAAGACCGGAAAGTTGCCTAGCCCTAGCAAAGACTGGTACATGACTTTCCGTGTCAATTCTGTGATAAACTCCACCGTAGCTTTTACTTGTATCGCTCTGAGGGGAGATCACACTATCATACTTATTTATTATATCGCGCACACTTCCAGTTAGGTTTACTTTATTAATTACTATGTTAATAGTTTCGGTTACTGCCTTTACTTTTACCTCTCGTTCGGTTATTTCGTCTCGGAGGCATCTATTTTTGCAATCTACAATAATGCTAAATTTATTTAAGAAGTCAAATCCTAATAATGGGTTGGTGACATCAGCGATCACAAAAGTCCATTGGAAAGATCTTCTTAAACATGGTATCCTCACTTCTAAATTTGTTTGTCCATGACAATGTATTTTCTCTCCATTAGCCGTAGAGATATGTACAGGGGTTGGTTCCAAGGTAACACCATTTACTGCAGAACGCGGTAAAATGGAAATACTGGCCCCTGTATCTATAATAAAATTTATTTTAGTGGCTCCTATTTTTGCAGTAACTTCTAATAAAGGCGAACCTGAGGGAGCAAGCGCAGTCCGCCTTTCTAGTTTTCCGAATCGCTAGGGCTGGGAGAAGAAGGACGAGAGTTAGGCAATATTTGTAGATTACCTTTTTTCTTCGGCCATCTACACCATGGTTTACACGTCCGAGCCTGCTCTGCAAAATAGAGATGTGCTCTACAGACCTTTGGTTTTTGGTTTTTACTATAAGGACGTAAACTCATGGGAGTCGTTTCCCTATTTTGATTCGGCTGTCTATGGTAGTAGCCTGTCCGAGTTTGGTTGTCAGTCACTTGAAATGCTGATGCATTCTCTATTAATGGCATCAGGTTGTCGGACAATCGACCTAACTCGACTAACGGCATTTCAGTGTGGGCTGCTATTACTGGTGCTATCTGATGAGGAAGAGCCCGGATAAATTTATGTCTGACTATTTCTTCGCTGGCTCCTATCCTACTTGCTATCGTCAACATTTCCTGGAGGTATAACGAAGGGCGACCAGCTAGTGTGGTGTTCCTCATTAATTTCTCCAGGAGCTCAGGTCTGGTTTTCTCATACGCAGACAATATTGACTCCTTTAATTTACCATAGTCGCGTGAATCCAGAACTGATGTTGGTATGTTAGTTACCACATCAGGCGGGAGTGCGCTAATGACAATATAAAATTTTGTGTCATCCGCTGTTACGTGCCTGAGGTGAAATTGTGCTTCGAGTACGGCGAACCACCCTCCAACACTAGTTTCCATAAACTGTGGTGGTTTGACACTAACATGTTGCGCCTCCATATTTTTCTAAACAAAATTATTATTATTTTTATTTAAAAATTTTTTTTTTTTTTTTTTTTTTTTTTTTTTTTACACCCTACTAGTGACAAAATCAAAGTATGGGACAGAAGGAAAGGTAAATAGTCAGGAAATATAGACAAGAAAAGAAGTGGGGACTCACCGTCAGATGCTTTATTTTCTCCTTTCGTTTTTTTTTGTTGTTTTTTTTGTTTTTGTTTTTGTTTCTTTTTTTTTTATGAAAGTTCTTGCTTGTTGAAAGATGTTTCGTTTTTTTTGTTTTTTTTGTTCACAAATGTTCTTGCTTAGCCTCGAAGGATTTTGTTTGTAGAATCACACACAAATGTTCTTTTTGTTTATGTTTTTGATTGTTTATTTTTATTTCTTTTTGCACACACACACCCTTATATACATTTATATATATATATATACATGTATTTTAAGCTGTGTCCGTTTCCTTCAATTCTTCTCCGAATTATTACTATTATTATTATTATTTTTTTTTTTTTTTTTTTTTTTTTCTTCTTTTACCTTACATGTTTTGCATTTGACCAGAAAGTTGTTTGCATGTTCGACGTCGGAGCTCACCAATTGTGGGGATGGCTGTGGTTCCCTGTTTGGGGTCTGGTATTTTTGATGACGGTCGCGTCTTTAGGGATTACCAAGCCACCACACTAAACAATTGATTTTGTGTAGATGAATTGAGACCGATTCGATTACAAGGATCACCAGTTAGCGAGTGCTAACTTTTAACAATATAATATTGCTAATAAAAAGAAGAAACTGCAAAGTAAAAGAATAAAAACTTTTATATGTAAACAATTTTACAAAAATGTAAAATTTAACAATAAAGTTTGAAGGATAAAAAAAGTTTGAAACGACACGATGTGTCAACTTAGTCCTTAAAGTTTAGTATGCGTGTGTGCGTGTGTGTTTTTGGTTAAGCTTGTTATGACAGAGAGACAGCAGGCGTGCTTACAAGTGGATTGTAGCTGTCTTCATTGGTAGCGAGGCGCGTTGTTTGGTCTCGCCAAGAGAACTAATCTTTTTCAGATAATTCCCTGTTTTTTATTAAAAGTCTATTTTCACACCCACTTGATAAACACTTTTCTAAGTTCATCTTTCGGCCACATCTGTTATCACTTATTTGTAAAGCTCTGACCGGTACTGTGACCCCTCTTCAAGAAGAAAGAAAGAAAGAAAAAGAAGAAGGAGAAGAGGAGAGAGTAAGCCGAACGAACCTAGAAAGAAAAGGGGTAGCTAAACAGGCTAGCCTTTTCCTCAATGCCCGCTCGTCTCATCGATCTATTGATCTGCCACAGACTCTACCTCATTATTACTATTATTATTATTAGTATTATTATTATTATTATTATTTAATACTATTATTATAATTATTATTATTGTTATTATCATTAATATTCTTACAAACTTGTTATTTCTATTTTTATTTTAATTTTATTTATATTTATCTTTGTTTTTATTTTTATTTTTATTAAGGCTTTTATTAAGGCTATTATCACTGCGACTATCGTAAGTATGATTGGCAGGCGTTATCATTGTTATCATAATCGGTTTTGTTAATGATAAAACTGGTAACACCAGAAAACTTCTATTATTCCACTAGTATTGATCTCGGTATAATATAATCACAATTTAAAAAAAATATAATCACAACAAAATTCACTACAAATAATAAACAAAACATTAAAATAAAATAAATAAAATGCACAAGTAGCAATTAATACACTAAATTAAAATTATCAAACATTTTTATCCACATGATAATTACTTATCAGAATTAAAATAAAATACGAATGACGGTTATAATCATAATTTTATTCTCATTTTAAATTTAACTCACTCTGG
>OY744521.1:8609863-8612480 GCA_963556195.1 Sepiola atlantica | reverse complement strand
AACATGCGAAATAATGTTAAAGATATACATATTTTTTTTTAATATCTGTTGGTTCAGTGGATTTCTCAGTATTAAGAGGTTGTATATATATATATATATATGGGAAGAGAAGGATGTAAGTAATCCGACGTGATGGGAAAATGAAAAAGGAAAACCAAAAAATGGATGTTTTTTATGTGTACATCAACGTTTCGTCTTTATTTATAAGACTTCATCAGGATGATAAAATAGAGAAAAAATGTCATGCAAGCACAGATACATGTAGGGTAGACATATTGGGAAAAATAGAATGAAAATAGTGGCCAACTGCTGGGTGACGTCCGTATTTGTTTGAGAAATAGAAATGAATGTAGAAAAGAATAAGTTGGGAAAAAATGGAAGGATGGGGTGAGCCAGGACTACTGTGGCTGGTGGTAAGAGAAAGAGGCGGGGGATGAGCAGGGGTAAAGTGGATGGCAGAGAGGGAGGTGAGGAAGAGGGGGGGGAGGGTGTTTGACCAGATGGCTGCGGTCAAGATTGAAGGGGAAAAAGTAAGTTGGAATGTTTGTGTATGGGGGGTGTATGCAGGGAAAGGAGGGATGGATAGAGAGGAAGGGGGGGCTGTGATTTTGGTGATGGGCGAAAGTTATGGTCTTAGAGAGCGTTTTGAGAAAATGAGGGAATTTAAGAAGGGGTATGGGAGAAAATAGTTGAGTGGGGAGAGGGAGGATTTGTTGTGATAGGGTGTGAAATATTTGAAATATTTGGAAAATGATAGCAATGAGTGCGGGATTGGGGTGGGGGGTGTGGAGGAGGGCGGTGATTCTATTTTCCCAATATGTCTACCCTACATGTATCTGTGCTTGCATGACATTTTTTCTCTATTTTATCATCCTGATGAAGTCTTATAAATAAAGACGAAACGTTGATGTTACACATAAAAAACATCCATTTTTTGGTTTTCCTTTTTCATTTTCCATATATATATATGTGTGTGTGTGTGTGTGCATGTATATTATCAAGAGGTTGTCGAAATGACATCAAGCCAGAGACATCTTTCAGCTATCATCATCAATAATAGATTTTGATTGCAATGTGACGTCATAAACTACCCTGCATATGGCGTCAGCCCTTTTTTCTCCATCTCCCTTTATTAACTATCTGAAATTCAGTTCATATCATCCCTCTTCATCCATATCCAATCAGATGCTTTCTCTGCTGTTTACTGAAGATCTTTAATCAATTTTCTCAATTCTGAGTTGTTACAATAAAATCGATGTCGAAATAGGTTTACACCCATTCGCTCTACATTTCCTCTTACCCCAATGGCAAAATGATGGAATTCGATCTTCCATCTTTTATCTTGACACTCCTGTACCAACTCTTCATATTTGATCTCTTTCCTATTTTCTACAGCAGCAAAGTTTTCTTCCCATCGTAATGTTAATTCCAGTATTATTCCTTCTTTCTTTTCTTCACACTACACGACAATATTTCGTTGTCCAGATGATACCAACGGGAACACCAAAAAGTTTTCTAGATCTATACTTAACTGACAGTTTCCAGTCCATCTGTCATCTATTTTTATAGTCGTTGGATGAATACTCGGATTACTTTTTGTAGAATTCCATCCCTTTTATTTATTTAATCCTGGGTAATTCTTCATCATGAAATTGCTTCTTTTTTTTTTGCTTGATTTGTTCTTCAATTATTGCAAGCACCTGATTGTGATGCTACGTATACCTTTATGTTGCCAGCTCACAGTTTGAATATGCCTTAGCGTTCCCTTCTTCCCGCATCGACATCTATCATCATCACACATCATCCAACGAACAAGATTGGCAAGTGATGGCATTGTATCATATGATTTTTGAATCAAGAATGATGTCCTTGCCCGTTCCCAGGCCCATATTTCTTTCCATCTAATTTTTCACTCAACAACACACTCCTCCCATTGTAACCACTGTCCTTGATGATCACATTTAACAAGATTTAAATATCGGTTCTATTGAACTTCTTTCCTAATTTATTACACTACAGCATCCCTCTTTTCCTTACATTACTCTTGGAAAATGGTTGAAAGTTTCCAAATACAATTGTACCATCTTGCACTGCTCCAACAACATCTGCATGTTCCAACTTTGCTATTGCATGATCGACTGCAGTTTCTGCTCTCCATTTCCTCACAGTTCTTACTGGATTATCTTTGACTTTTCTCGTCACTGGAAAAGTAAAGCATCATCACTGTACGCACTTTATATTCTTCTACAATAGACGCGACCAGAAGTTATAGTTGATTATTTCTGCCAAATATTGCAGTATTATTTAGCATCTTTGGCATCTCAGCCATTTTATTAAATGCATGCTGCATCGCTGTTCTATTCTTTCAACTCGGGGTAATGGTATCTCATACATCTGTAAAGGCCACATTAATCTTAGTGTTGTGGGGTACAAATCACCCCTATTGGAGAACTGATGGTATCAACCAGGTATAATAAATACCACTGGTTGCAGAGACTCAGAAGAAACTTTCATACCATGTTTTACCGCATGTTATGAACCCGTTCATCTCCTACCACATTAGTGGCGTTCTGTATTGCTTTATGATAAATACATTGTTATATTTTAACCCTGTCAC